>CM076577.1:220595699-221230211 GCA_034641835.2 Pinus albicaulis | reverse complement strand
TGGTCAATTTAGTGTTTCCTAAATTGCTGCATTTAATTGTCAATCCGGGAATCGTAAGCTGATGAAGTGCGGCGCACTATATGTGCAAGATAACCTCTTTCTTAACTTTTTGTCGTTTTTGGTCTTTCTAAGGTGAAATGGAAATTCTAAAGTGAAAAACAAGCTTGGTTATATTTGTTCAAGGAAGTGATATCCCCTATAATGATTTACCAATCTCGAAACTTTAAAAGCAAATTGAAATTACAATGACAAAACTTAAAAAGAAAGTAAAAGTATACTGCTGAAATGAAAAGTGTTGCTAATCTAATGAATCAAAACAAGAAACTAGTGAACATGAAAACTAAACTATTCTTGCTGCCAACTGAACACAAAAGAAACTACGCTTATGGAAATTCAAAATTGCAATGAAATAAATCTAAATCAGATTACATCAATTCATTTTCTGACCCTTCATCATTAGACCAGCTATGACTTGCGGAAGTAATCATAAGCAACTTGTGTAACTGATATTTAATTTGCAGAAAGTAAACTAATACTAAACCATACACACATGATTCAATCCCTCGCCATCAGTCCAGCTGTGGCTTTCGGAGGCAACTGAAGATGTCATACATGATTTAATATATCTAAGTTTGCAGAAAAGAAACTAATACTAAACTACACATTTCATAATGCAGCCCCTCACCATCAGTCCAGCTATGGCTTTCGGAGGCAACTGAAGACACTATGAGTAGCTTAATATATTTAAATTTAACTACTGAATCAGATAAACAAAACTGAAATGTACAAAGCAAGACTGAAGTTAAACAAATGCTATGAAAAGGAAACTAGCAGTAGAATAATGTTAGTCTCATATCATTAGCCAAAATACTATGAAAATGCCCGGGTTGTCTACCTAAAACCTGCACAAGAAAACTGATCAGTGATTTAACAATCATAAAAACATGAAAGACAAGAATGCAATGGAAATTATAGAAATGTATAAACAGAAATGAAACAACTATGAAATATGAACATGTAATGGATTATGATACAATGACTTTTTAAAGAAATGAAATGAAATATATATACATTAATACACAGAACCTCGGCTGAGCAGGGGCCCTCTACACAGCTTTGGTACGATCCTCAACACGAATTAAGTTGAAAACAGACTTTTCACATTAAAAAGCAGTTCATTACAGACTGGTAGTATTACGGCTCAAGGCAACGTAATCACTACAAAGCTAACATAATAGAGTACGCACATCAACTATCAACTAACAACTCAACAACTATGATCAACTAACTCTACGTGCGTATGCAAACGCTCTATATAAAGCAATAAACTGTAACTGTCTCCTGAAGTTTATGATAGCAGCCAACACGTAGACCACTAAGGCCACGGATATAGGAGTATGGCCATGTTGGAAAACGGATCTATGGAAGGTGGGTGCTTGAATTCAACTCCAGAACTTTGCACAGATGTCAATTAACCTCCGCAAGCTTAGAAACGGCGGTATGGATGTTTATATGCCACGAAACAGAGTCCAGCCGACATAGAACTCCATAGTTGACTTCCACGTGGATGGCTTTGACCGCGGCTTTCTTTGACGAATTTACTTGAACCAATAGGACATGAACCATGTCCTTGTCATTCCTAGCCTGCCCATGTGGCTCGTTTCCTTCGTAGACACCTGTAACATAGATTTCCACAAAATAGCTGCGGAAAGTTGCAGCAGCTGCGGAAAGTGACAAGTTTCCGCAGCTGTATGAACAAAATATAAATCAAATAGAAAACACACAAACATAATTAAAAACCATGTTAGATACCCTTTTGCACATGATATTGACAATTTTTGAGGTTTAGGTGAGTGAAAAAGATATGGAAAAGTGTATGGAAAAGAGGCAAATTAGGGACTCAACATACCCCCACTGTGAAGGTGTTGCATGTCCTCATGCAACCAAAATTTTGACACTCTTTGTTCAATTCATGTGCCTTGATACGTCAGCCAACACATCTAACCCCCTTCTCTTCTTCTTTGGTACTGCCATCATTCTGGGTTTCTTCATGAGGCACCTGAATTTGATATTCACAAGTGCTCTGCTCGATTTTTGGCATTTCCTTTTTAGCTTCTTATTTTTCTTTTGCCAAATACCCAAATGTAACATAGTATTGTCATGGATAATCTTGTCCAGTTTGCCTTGCTCTTTGAGTGTTTCATTTTCATTTTTGATATGCCGATTCAAAAGCTCAAGCTCAAAAAATCCTGTTTTAATGACTGAACCAATTCATCCTGCAATGTATGAGGCTGAATAGAAGAGGTACTTGGGCCTGTGGCTGCCTTCTCCAAGGATTCTATATAGTCATAGACCTCCTGCTGTTTGGGGTCTACTTCCGGTGTCTTTTTCATTGGGCTGTCCCCAAAGTGTTGCAAGGGAGAATTATGTTCAAAATCTGGCCGAGGAGAACATACATCAATATTTTGCTGAGAATAAGATGGAGTACGCTCATTGTCTAATTGGGAGTGAAAGGAGTCAGGTTCACTAACTGACTGAAATGGACTATGGTCAGTTGGAGACTGTTCAGATGTCTCCTCACCCAAATCAATGAAATGAGGACTTTTAATTTGTGTTTTTCTCAGTTTTCCCTTAAGCCTGCTGCTTCTCCTCACATGCTGTGGTACACTACCCTTTTGTTCTTGTTTTCCTGTTTTTGCCTTCTTGGATAAAGATGATTGTTTTTGAAGAAAAATTAATCTTTCAGATAGAATTTGGTGATCTTCTTCTTCAGAAGAAGAAGTTTTATGGACAGCCTCAATAATTTCTTTCCCTTTTGGTATTGTTGGCTTCTTAGCTTTAATTTCCTTCTTCTTCCTTTTTACCAATCTTTCTTCCCTATCAGTTTTCTTCATAGTAGTAGTAGAAGTATCTTGGATTTCATCTACTGTTCTTTTCCTTCTACTTCTTTTTGCTGTGCTAGCTGCGGGAATTTCCTGTGTAGGAGCAACTTGGGTTTCAACATTCATTTTCTTTCTTCTACTCCTTCTAATTGGATTAACTTCAGGAATTTCCTGAGGTTCTTCAAAGAAGTTTCTAACTAGGAATTGTTCCCATGTATCTTTTCTTTCTTTTAGCTCCTTTTCAATCAGAATTTTTATAAGCCCATGATGATATAAATGAGGCTCTACATCTCCTAGGTGTTTTTGCACAGTGACAGCCATTTTATTCAAGCTATTGAATAGGAAATAAGGAAGATTGAGAGTTTGGTTTTTCAAGAAAATTCATCAATAGCCTAGTATGATACATGTACATGGAGCCAAAACGGCCTTCACATGTGATAAAGTTCTGAACAATGAGTAGTAAAGTGGCCCATTCATCTTTTATTGCATGCACAGGGATTCCTCTTTTGAAAACAGTGATATCCATACCTTGATTTCGGAGGATTGTTCTCCATGCCTCATCACTGATACTTTTGTTTTTGAACCAACGTTCTCCTTCTTGAAGAAGCTCTGTGGCTGCTGCTATTGATGCTTCATTGACTAAAAACTTGAGGTCTCCCACTTCTGCTTCCGAGCCATCAAATGATCTTGCAAACGCTTTGGTAACTTCTCTGTGGTAACCCCTGAATTTCTGAATAAAACGCAACCATTTAGCTTTCCTCAACATCTCTTTTGCTTGTGGAAATCCCTCTATAAATTTCTGTCCTTCCGGCTCTGCCCTTAATAATTTTCCCATTTTACTTCTCTGTGCTTCACAGGCTTGCCTCTGTGAGGGTTTAAGCGGAAATGGAACGATGGAATACACAGAATCTAGCACAATACTGTGGGGATGTTATCACAAAACGGAAATGAGCACCATAAATAGAATGGAATAAGACTGTGGGTGAATATTCGGGAATGAGAGTGAGCAAAAGGAACGGAATGGAGTGAAACAGGGAGTGAGAATGAGTAGAGTGGGGTTTTGTAAACACGACAGAGACACGACAAAGAGGTTAACAAAGTATAATGCATTCGGCCGCGTTTTGAATTTTGGTGGCTGTGTCATAAATATGAACACGTTTCAATCAATGATTATGAAGTTACGCGGCTTGTAAGAGTCCTTTGTCAACTCAAATACGTATCATTGTCTACGGTGGGATATTTGAACATGAGTGAGAGTCGGAATTTCAATGATGAAACCGTTGGTGAATAAATGCAAGAGGATAACATAGAGATCGTGGAAGGTTACGGAACTGTCAATATAATCATTGCGCGTTATGGGTAGAGCTCATAGTTTAAAATTACATAAAAATGTGTTTTTCGATACTATTTGAAATAAACTTTGTTCATACCTTTGGAATCCTTGCTTTTGCCCTTGGTCTTCAACTGATTGATCTTCATTAGTGTCTTGAATGTCCCATTGATCCTCTCCTGCATTTTATTTCATAATTCATGAAAATAACAACTAACTGTACATTCTTTTTGAAAACAGAGTAGTAGTAGCTGCGGAATCTGCTTCTGGCTGCGGAAACTGGAGTCAGCTGCGGAAACAGATGTCATCTGCGGAAACTGACACAGCTATTACTTGGCTGAAATAGAAATGAACAAATGACAAATGACCAGGTGGAAATGGTCATAAAAATATTTTTATTGATGGAATGGATGAAATGAAGTGAAATGAAGTGAAATGAAATGAAGTGGAATGAAATGGAGTGGGTGGTGAGATGAAATGAAATGAAAGACAGATTTTTTTTTGGAAAATATAGAGTGTCAGGTGTCCCTGATTTTCACCCCATATTTTCTGTATAAGACTGCCAATCAATGATTGGTTTTCAGGCTTATACCATTTTTTCTTCTTCTTCTTCTTTTTTTTTTTTTTTTAAACTTGAAAAACAAAAGCTAGCTTGGTAGAGAAGAAGGATTCTTCTGTACCAGCCTGATTGCAGAACTTTCTTGAAACAACTTGACAAAATCCTCTTTAGAGAGTGGCTTATGATAAACTTTCAATCTATGGCCATTCACTATAAGAGGAGTTTGAAACTCATCAATGGTCTTGATTCTTACGGCTCCATTGTTAAAGATCTTGTCAATCTCATATGGCCCAAGCCAATGAGTCTGAAATTTCCCTTGAAAATCTTTAAACTTGGAGTCAAATAACAATGCCCAATCTCCTTCTTGAAACTTCTTCTCTTTGATATATTTGTCATGCCATTTAGTTCTTTGATATTGAACTAGATCGGTTCTTAGAATTGCTTCTTGTCTGATCTCATCTAGCTCATTCAACTGCTCCATTCTATGCTTTTGGGCTTCTGATAAGTCCATCCCCAACTGAACTGCTATCTTGAAGGTCTTGACTTGGACTTCAATGGGGAGCAAGACTTCTTTCCCATAAACAAGTTCATAGGGAGAATGTCCTGTTGTATTCCTCCATGTAGTTCTGTAGGCCCACAAGGCTTCTGGAAGCCTTTCTGCCCAATCTCTTCTATGTAGATGAACAGTTTGGGTGATGATACTTTCAAGAACTTTGTTTGTGGACTCCACTTGACCATTTGCTTGTGGATGGTAAGGAGTAGATCTTCTGTGCTTGATTTTGTATTCTTCCATCAACTTCTCCACCAAATTGGATGTGAATTGGCTCCCATGATCTGTCACAATTTCTCTTGGAACACCAAAGCGAGTAAAAATATCCTCATAAAGAAAATGAACAACTGAATTTTCAGTAGCAGATACTAATGCTTTAGCTTCTACCCATTTAGTAACATAATCAGTGCAAACCAATATATACTTCTTTTGCTTCGATGGTGGATTAATTGGTCCGATGAAATCTAAAGCCCATTTTTCAAAGGGTTCAATGAGTACCTGTGTTTGCAGTGGCATTTCATTTGAAAGGGTAGGTTTCCCTACTCTTTGGCAGCTATCACACCTTTTGGCATATTGTTTTGCATCTTTGAAGAGAGAAGGCCAATAATATCCCAAGGAAAGGATTTTATAGGCCGTCCTTTTGTCCGCAAAGTGTCCGCCGCATGGTTCATCATGACATGCCTTAAGAATATCAGGCATTTCATCTTCCCTGACACATCTTATGATCACAAGATCTGGCCCTGTTTTAAACAATTCGTTAGAAATCCATGAATATCTTGAACTCTCCTGAATAATTTTTCGTTTTTCTCTTGGAAATAAATGTGAAGGTAGTTTCCCTGTAACCAAATAGTTAGCAATATCTGCATACCAAGGGGTCTTAATAGTTACTGCGAACAAATATTCATCAGGAAACTTATCTTCTACAGGAGAATCTTCTTTAGTATTTTGAATTCTAGACAAGAAATCAGCTACTGTATTCTGTTTTCCTGGTCTATCCAACACGGTAATATTGAATTCTTGCAAAAGTAAAAGCCATCTTGTCACTCTGCCATTAGTAACAGGTTTGTTCATTAAATATCTAATTGCAGAATGGTCAGTATGAATAAAAGTTTCATAGCCTGTTATGTAATGTCTAAACTTATTAATTGCATGAACAACAGCTAAAAACTCTTTTTCAGTCACAATATAATTCAACTCTGTGGGAGTCAAATTTTTACTGGTATAATAAATGGCATAAGGAACTAAATCTTTTTGACCCAACACAGCTCCTAGAGCTGTATCTGAAGCATCCGTAGAAATATGGAAAGAGAGTTTCCAATTTGGTCCTCTCAAGATAGGTGCTTCAGATATTCTTGTTTTCAAAGTTTCAAAGGCTGATTGACAATCGGGATCCCATTTAAATTCACAGTCTTTTGTAAGCAATTTGAAGAGTGGAGATGCTATTTTAGTGAAGTTTTCTATAAATCTTCTATAGTAACCAGTAAATCCTAGAAAACTTCTAACATCTCTTTGACAATTTGGAATAGGTAACTTAGAGATGACTTCAACTTTTGATCTATCAACCTTAATTCCATCTCCTGAAATATGATGTCCTAAAACAATCCCTTCAGTAAACATCATAAAGCATTTTTCATGGCTCAATGAAAGGTTTGTTTCTTTACATCTTATGAGAACTTTTTCCAAATTTTCTAATGCCTCTTCAAATGAATTACCATAAACTGTAAAATCATCCATATAAACCTCTACCCAATCATGGATTAGATCAGAAAAAATTCCTAGTACTGCTCTTTGGAATGTTGCTGGTGCATTACATAACCCAAAAGGAAGCACTCGGTAGGAAAAAGTTCCCCATGGACAAGTAAATGTGGTCTTATCTTGATCTTCAGGTGCTACCTGAATTTGATTATAGCCACTAAAACCATCCAAAAATGAAAAGTACTTTTTACCTGCTAATGTATCTAATACCTGATCAATAAAAGGCAAAGGAAAGTGATCCTTGAAAGTTGCTTTGTTCAACTCCCTGTAATCAATGCATACTCTCCATTTACCATTCTTTTTAGGTACTATAAACAAAGGAGAAACCCATCGGCTATCTGAAATTGGATAAATGAAGTTTACATTGAGAAGTTTTTGGAGCTCTTCTTTCACTATCTCCCTAAGATTTGGATTCATTCTTCTTTGAGGTTGTCTGATTGGTCTATTGTTTTCCTCAATATAGATATGATGGATGCAAGTCTTAGGATCAATACCCTTCATGTCAGTATACTCCCATGCAAATGCGGTAGAATGTTTTTGCAAGATTCTGGTTAGTTCTTCTTGTTGTGACTTCTCCAGATGTTTGTTGATATTCAATGTCTTTTCTGGAAAAATCTCAAAAGAAAAATTACCAAACTCTTCCATAGAGTAGAGAGACATTTGTCTTGATGATAAATATTCTATGTCAGATTCCAACTGAAATTGTGTGGGGTCATATTCTGAAGTTATCTCAAAATTTTCTAATGTGTTCAGAATTTGACTATCCTCACTAATTTCAGAAATGGTAAAGACAAGTTGTATAGTGTTCTCATCATCGACCCATTCATTGTCTCCTATTTCTGTAATTGCTCTTGCGGGAGGATACAAATTGAATTTCTTTGTCGAATTACCATTAGAAATGTACATGTCTCGAGATCTACAACTAATAAAAGCATCAGCTGTGGCCAGCCAAGGTCTTCCTAAGATAATTGGATGTCCTCCTAGATTGCTTTTGGGAGTCAAAATCATAAAGTCTATTGGATATTCCCAAGAATCTAAGGAGACTGAAATATCTTCTAATACACCATCTGGTTTAATAACCGATCGATCTGCAAGTTGCAATAAAGTAGGTGTAAAAAGAAGGTTAGGAAGTTTAAACTGTTCCATAGTCTGTCTACTCATAATGTTGATAGCAGCCCCTAAGTCAATCAATGTGTTTGGAATTTCTATCCCATTTATATGTGTCTTGACAATTGGAATTCCTGGATCTACATACTTCTGCATGGTAATTTTTCCCATCATAATGTCTGCAATCTTTCCTACCAGGTAGATTCTTCTTGTGTCCTTTAGCTTTCTTCCTGGTCTTTTGAAACTCAACTCCTTTATGGTTTTCGCTAGAATAGGAATTTCTCGAATGGCTTGTAGCAATGGAATCTTGATACAAACATTCTTCAATTCATCTAGAAAGTCATAGTTAGGCAACAAGATTTGTTTTTCCACCCCCTTATCAATTTGTAGTCTTTACGGAAAAGGAGGTGTAGATGAAGATACAGGTTGCTCAACTATAGGAGTTGTGGATGTTAGCTTTTCTTTTTCTTTTTGAATTTTTGAATTTTGAAGAGATTCTTCCTCAGAACCCTTATTGACTTGAAGAGAGTCCTCCTCAGAGGTATCTTGCTCTTGAATGTCTATAGAAGGTTTTTCTAAAACTCTACCGGATCTGAGTTGTACATCGTTGAGAGGAACAATCATATAGGTAGGAAATTGTTGTCCTTCTACCATATAAGTAGTTTGAGGATTCTTATTGTTAGGATTTGGCAGTGGCTGAGCTGGAAGTTGATTTGTCTTCTGTTGGTATGGGAGCATGAGTTGAGGATTTGTATTTTGTTGAGAAGGTTGTTGTTGTGGAAATGGCAATGAAAGTTGTGGATTTTGGCTTGGAAATTGTGGAGCTTGTTGATTTTGAAAAGATGGAGGATATTGATAAATTTGAGCAAATCTCCCATAAGGATTTTGCATCCCTTGTACCCATGGCTGATATGAATTTTGATGTTGGGGCCAAGGTTGTTGCCAAGGAGTCCAATTTGGTGGGATTTGAAGATTCATAGGGTTATTAAACCCTTGAGATTGTTGTCCCTGCCAAGGTCTCCTTGCGACAAAACAGAGAGATTCTATTGAATTTGGATCTTCTTGAAAAACAGCTTTGAGTCCAGGGATTGAAGGAAAATCCTTGATCTCATGATTTTCTGAGCAAATCATGCATGTTTCTACAACTTTTGCATCCAAGGGACATTCCCTTAAAGCATGTTTCTTTCTACATTTCGGACAAAAGATGGCTAAAGCATCTGTTTCTGCTTTCTGCTTGTTTTGGATTTTAAGGGTGTCTAGTTGTTCACTAAGACCCCCTAAGATATCGGTTTTAAACTCATCAAGCATATTACCAATCTCTGCCCTACTTACTGATCCAGTTGCAGATTTGTTAGCCCTAATAAGAGAAGAATCCCTAGGCCCTTTTCCAGTTTTAGATCTTCCCCTTGATAATTGGATACATAGTTCTGTTATATCATGAAATGGGAGTTGAGAAATGTCTCCTTTCCCCATCATGTTTAAAATGTCTATCCATTCATCTCTAATGGCTTTTAATAGGAGGGCTTTCAAGGTTTCATTATCTAAGTTGCTCATCTTTGCTCTTTTCAAGTTGTATTTAAATCTTTCAATTAAGTCTTCCAAATTTTCATCTTCTTTTTGCATCATTTTGAATACCTCATCCTTGTGATTGGTGGGCATACAATAGTCCAAGTATCTATCCAAAAATGTTTGTTTCATTTCATTCCAAGTTTCGATAGATTGAGTGGCTAATCCCATGAACCATTTCAAAGCAGATCCCTTCAATGTTGAAGGAAACAGTTTGAGTTTTTGAGAATCTTCCATATAGTCATAAGTTCGGCACACAACTTCAAACTCAAACAGAAATGTTTCGGGATCCTCACTTCGCAATCCATAAAAGTTAGGGAGAACAGATGGTGAGATATTTTTCATTGTTGCATGAGTTTCCTCATCAACTATAGGGAATCCAAGCAAATTGTCCCTATTTCTACCGTTATTTCCTTCACCATTGTTATCTTCATTATCTCCTCCTCTTCTACCTCCACCTCTGTTTATTACTTCCTCTGCCATGATAGTTTCTTTAGAGTCCTTATAGTCCTCTAGTTCTTCTACCAAGGAAGGATGAGAGAAAGTTTCTTTGTTTTCTAAGTGGGTTTTAGTAGGTGATATAGGAGAATCCTCTAATTCAGTTGTTCTTTGACTTCCAAAAATCTTAAGGCTAGGGGTAGATGGTGGTGAATCTGGTCTATGCCTTGAAGAAGATGGAGTTGTGAAAATCGAACTCTTAGCTTTAGCTATAAACCTTCCCCTAGAATCTCTTGCTCTATGCATGTCATTTTTTATTTTATTTTTTTAAAAAGTTGGGCTAATAATTCTCTTTCTGATCTTCCAGATCACACTAGGTGCAAGAAGAGAGCATACTTAAGAAATTACTAAACCAATAACTCTCTTTTCTGATCCTCCAGATCACACTAGGTGCAAGAGGAGAGCATACTTCAAGAAGTTATCAAGTTTTCCCTTCTTTTATGATTTTATGTTTTTTTTTTTTTTTTTAAGAAATTGGCTACCTAGTTACACTTCCCCGGCAACGGCGCCAAAATTTTTGGTCAATTTAGTGTTTCCTAAATTGCTGCATTTAATTGTCAATCCGGGAATCGTAAGCTGATGAAGTGCGGCGCACTATATGTGCAAGATAACCTCTTTCTTAACTTTTTGTCGTTTGTGGTCTTTCTAAGGTAAAATGGAAATTCTAAAGTGAAAAACAAGCTTGGTTATATTTGTTCAAGGAAGTAATATCCCCTATAATGATTTACCAATCTTGAAACTTTAAAAGAAAATTGAAATTACAATGACAAAACTTAAAAGAAAGTAAAAGTGTACTGCTGAAATGAAAAGTGCTGCTAATCTAATGAATCAAAACAAGAAACTAGTGAACATGAAAACTAACTATTCTTGCTGCCAACTGAACACAAAAGAAACTACGCTTATGGAAATTCAAAATTGCAATGAAATAAATCTAAATCAGATTACATCAATTCATTTTTTGACCCTTCATCATTAGACCAGCTATGACTTGTGGAAGTAATCATAAACAACTTGTGTAACTGATCATTTAATTTGCAGAAAGTAAACTAATACTAAACCATACACACATAATTCAATCCCTCGCCATCAGTCCAGCTGTGGCTTTCGGAGGCAACTGAAGATGTCATACATGATTTAATATATCTAAATTTGCAGAAAAGGAACTAATACTAAACTACACATTTCATCATGCAACCCCTCACCATCAGTCCAGCTGTGGCTTTCGGAGGTAACTGAAGACGCTATGAGCAGCTTAATATATTTAAATTTAACTACTGAATCAGATAAACAAAACTGAAATGTACAAAGCAAGACTGAAGTTAAACAAATGCTATGAAAAGGAAACTAGCAGCAGAATAATGTTAGTCTCATATCATTAGCCAAAATACTATGAAAATGCCTGGGCTGTCTACCTAAAACCTGCACAAGAAAACTGATCAGTGATTTAACAATCATAAAAACATGAAAGACAAGAATGCAATGGAAATTATAGAAATGTATGAGCAGAAATGAAACAACTATGAAATATGAACATGTAATGGATTATGATACAATGACTTTTTAAAGAAATGAAATGAAATATATATACATTAATACACAGAACCTCGGCTGAGCAGGGGCCCTCTACACAGCTTTGGTACGATCCTCATACAATGACAAAACTTAAAAGAAAGTAAAAGTGTACTGCTGAAATGAAAAGGTGCTGCTAATCTAATGAATCAAAACAGGAAACTAGTGAACAGGAAAACTAAACTATTCTTGCTGCCAACTGAACACAAAAGAAACTATGCTTATGGAAATTCAAAATTGCAATGAAATAAATCTAAATCAGATTACATCAATTCATTTTCCGACCCTTCATCATTAGACCAGCTATGACTTGCGGAAGTAATCATAAACAACTTGTGTAACTGATATTTAATTCGCAGAAAGTAAACTAATACTAAACCATCCACACATGATTCAATCCCTCGCCATCAGTCCAGCTGTGGCTTTCGGAGGCAACTGAAGATGTCATACATGATTTAATATATCTAAGTTTGCAGAAAAGAAACTAATACTAAACTACACATTTCATCATGCAATCCCTCACCATCAGTCCAGCTGTGGCTTTCGGAGGCAACTGAAGACACTATGAGTAGCTTAATATATTTAAATTTAACTACTGAATCAGATAAACAAAACTGAAATGTACAAAGCAAGACTGAAGTTAAACAAATGCTATGAAAAGGAAACTACCAGCAGAATAATGTTAGTCTCATATCATTAGCCAAAATACTATGAAAATGCCCGGGCTGTCTACCTAAAACCTGCACAAGAAAACTGATCAGTGATTTAACGATCATAAAAGCATGAAAGACAAGAATGCAATGGAAATTATAGAAATGTATGAACAGAAATGAAACAACTATGAAATATGAACATGTAATGGATTATGATACAATGACTTTTTCAAGAAATGAAATGAAATATATATACATTAATACACAGAATCTCGGCTGAGCAGGGGCCCTCTACACAGCTTTGGTACGATCCTCAAACACGAATTAAGTTGAAAACAGAGTCTTTTCACATTAAAAAGCAGTTCATTACAGACTGGTAGTATTACGGCTCAAGGCAGCGTAATCGCTACAAAGCTAACATAACAGAGTACGCACATCAACTATCAACTAACAACTCAACAACTAACTCTACGTGCGTATGCAAACGCTCTATATAAAGCAATAAACTGTAACTATCTCCTGAAGTTTATGATAGCAGCCAGCACGTAGACCACTAAGGCCACGGATATAGGAGTATGGCCATGTTGGAAAACGGATCTATGGAAGGTGGGCGCTTGAATTCAACTCGAGAACTTTGCACAGATGTCAATTAACCTCCGCAAGCTTGGAAACGGCCGTATGGATGTTTATATGCCACGAAACAGAGTCCAGCCGACATAGAACTCCACCAGACATTTTGCGTGGATGGCTTTGGTGCGGCTTTCTTTAGCCAGTTTGTAGACGATGAGACCACGAACCATCTCACCTGTCATTCCTAGCTTTGCCCATGTGGCTCGTTTCCTTCGTAGACACAGCAACATAGATTTCCACAAAATAGTATAGGAAAGTTATGGGCATTTCTTAGAAAGTGACAAGTTTCCGCAGCTGTATGAACAAAATCTAAATCAAATAAAAAACACACAAACATAATTAAAAACCATGTTAGATACCCTTTTGCACATGATATTGACAATTTTGGAGGTTTAGGTGAGTGAAAAAGATATGGAAAAGTGTATGGAAAAGAGGCAAATTCGGGACTCAACAGCCTTATCCAATAATCCACCTCATTCACGTCCATTACCTCCACTCACTTCCACAACTTCTATTCCAACAATCAGTGTTACTTTAACTAGTTCCACTACCCAAACTACTACTCCTTCAACTAGTTCTAGCACTCAGCCTACCTCTTCTTCAACTCAAACTCAATCCATCACCTCCACCCAAGGTCCAATGGCAGGCCAAGTACCTCCACCAAATGTACAACAATGGAACAATCTAGGTGTTGTACAAATGTCTTCTCCTCTTCATCATCTTCCAAAATACCCTGAAATATGGTTACCTAAATTCAATCCCGATGATGGTCTTCCAGCTGAAGAACACATCCATAATTATATGTTAGCCATCAATTTAAAAGAGGTAATTGAATAATACTATGTAGTCAGACTATTTCCATATACTCTCACAGAAGTTGCAGGATCCTGGTAGTTCTCATTACCTGCATGCTCTATAACTAGCTGGAATATGTTTGAAGAACAATTTTTAGCTAAGTTTGGAGATGACAGAACTATTGCATCTCTCATCAATGACCTATCAAATCTAAAGGCTAAAACAGGAGAGAAAATAAAAGACTTCAATTCCAGATTTAATAAGTTACTCAATAAAATCCCTGCTACATAAATCCCTGGTGCAGAGGTTCAAATTTAGTGGTATATTTCTTCTCTCCCATCCAACATAATCACTCTTGTTGATAGAGAAAAGTTACCTACATTGGCAAAAAATATAAAGGAATCTTTATCTGTAGAAAATCGCATAATAACCCTTGAAAATAATAATTCCCAAGAAGATAGCAAATCTAAGAAAGTATCCTTCAAAGATGATTCGAAGAAAAAGCCACCAAAATAACATTTTGATGTAGAAGGTCTTCAGAAATTTTTAAAGACCATGACAAATGAAATGACAGATATCAAAAAACAATTTGTTGAAAGTTCTAGTACAAAGAATACTTTCAGACCTTTCAAGAAAAACCAGTCTTCTAATTCTCAGCCGCCCAATATCATATCTAATGTTGAGTCTGATCAAGACATAGATGAAGAGCAAACAGAATAAGAAGAAACTGAAGTTGAAGAAGAATTTGAACTAAATGGAATGTGGGATTTCATCCTACTAAAGGATGAACAAAAATAAGCTTTACCCGTTAGTACAAGAAGCAAGAATACTACTGAAGTAACGCAACCTAATCAGAAACAGAAGAACTCAACGCCTAATAAAGAGAAAACAGTAAGTAAAAAGTCTACATCTAAGGCTACACAAACTAACCCTGCTACTTCATATGTTCCACCTACATTAAAGACAATGGTAGCCTCTGACACCATTGAATATAATGTAGTTTACGATATGAGAAAGACAGGGCTAACATTTCAATCCATGAAATTACTAAACTAAAGTGGTAGTAGAAGATTTTACTTAAAAATTTAAATGCAGTTCCTGCTTCAGCCTTTCCTTCTCCGATAGTAGTTCAATATGCTAATCATATGGGTAAACCTCCTTCTCCTTCAACTAAAATAGATGCTACAGATCATCTTATGATAGTGATCGATCCATCTCTCATACTCCTCCATTTCTCTTAACCTGTGATATCTATAATAAGAACATCCATAATTTTTTAATAGATTCAGGTGCTTCCTCTAATATCATACCGAAATCAATATGTGCTAAGTTGAACATAACTCCTCAAATTTCTCTTGTTCATATAGTAGAACTTGATAGAAAAAAAATAGAGGTTGTAGGAGAAACAAATTATGCTTATATTAGATTGTCATTAAACCTAAGTTTTCCTAGATAGTTGATATATTGGTGGTTGATATTCCTGAATTTTATGGTTTAGTATTGAGCAGGGACTGGTCTGAGAAACTTCATGGATATTTTGCAACAGACTAGTCACATATGTGGTTTCACCACAATGGAAAGCCAAACCAAATTCGAGTGGACCATGAGAAATTCATGAAACATACATTTACTGATCTTGAAGGAATCAATAAGCCAGTAGCATTCAATAATAATATTATTGGAAATTACTCGGCATAATCATTTCTTGGAAACTTTAATGCCCAAACATCTGTTGGAAATACTGAGAGGGGGGGTGAATCATTATTTCTTTCAATTAGAGCATTAGTTAATCTTTAATTATTATCAGTGTTTTTACAATGATAGCAGCAAACAAGAGGAACACAAATGCACACATTTTTTAAGGTGGAAACCCACTCCGGGACAAAAACCACCTAATGCTTTTCTAATAATTCTTTTCAACTCCAATTGAAAATAAAGCTCCAACTTCCTAGAATCTGAAAAGCATTCTTCGCTCTGACTGGATGAATGGCTCCAACGCCCTAGTTCCTTCGGTGAGTCAGCCCGACGGATGCCCCAACATGATATTTGACTCACCTGGCACACCTACTACTATAGGAAGTTTAAAGAAAGAATGGACTCTCGTACGGGGGAAAATGGTCCTTTGCAATGATTATATAGATGATGTAAGAAGAAAGAAGATATACTAGACAACAACTCAACACGACACAACCATCTATGATGATCCTAGACCTCCCAATACTACACTTTTCATGCCCTTGGTAGATAGATGAAAAATTACAATTTTATCTGATAATGTATTTACAATGACTAAGTACAATGATACTGCAATGGTGTATGCAGTGTTGCCCACTTGAAGACTTCATATGATGGAAATTATTCTGACAGTATACCTTTATTCTTTGCTCTTGTCATGCTACCCTTTGCTGCACCTTGCTTTGCCTTTCTGCCGTAGAAAGTCTGGTCCTTTGCAACCCTTGACAACAGATGATCTAGCTTTTTCTTGCCTCCTAGGAGCTCGATATTGAATCTGGTGTATCTCTGTCATTTAAGATCCTCAATATCTGATTTTTGGTCTTGTAGTAGTCCTTTGAGTCATCTTTCCAATGCCACATTTCTAACCCAATTTGGATTCTTGAAGAGAGATTTATACCCAATATCTCACAATGCCCTAATTATGGGTTGTTTCAAAAGAACGCACTTGTACGGCGTGCCATGTGTCGTTGTTTCTTCATTTGTTTCTGAAATTGATAGAGAACAAATTATAGACTGTTCACTATCTGACACTTTTTACGGAATTCTAATCTGATACTCAGAAAGAGAGTTATGACGATTTTACCAAGGTCACTTCTTTCAGATGAAATTCAAGAGCCTGCAAAAACCCTTACTTCCACAGATCATATCTCCAAGAATATTGCGCAACTTGATCTGAAATTTTTACTACCGATTCCTCAAGATTTCAGCTTCTCCTCATAAAAATTTCAGCTTTTGAGCCTTCGTAGAAAAGAGGTTAGAGCGAAAATTCCATGATGACCTGTTTCAGATGGCCGAATCCCTTGCCTAAGGAGGAAATGAAGATCACAATATATATGAATGCTTAAGTTGAAAGGGGATTCAACAAGTGAACGTAGGAGGGATTTTAGGAGAATAAAAAATATTAATTATGACTTTTCAATGACCCATGCCCCAACCCCATGGGGGTTTAGCCCACTAACTAGGGTACAAACTTCAAACATGAATATCACTCAAACCGTGAAGAATTACATGGCGTGCCATATATCAACGGAAATATATCGACAAGTGTAAACCACCAAAAGAATTATTGACCCAGAATATATTAATTGGGTAGGTCAAACTTCCCATTCAATTTTGGGTTAGCCCCTGGTCTTTTAGCAGGTTGACATCAATGACTGCTTAGTTGATCAACAATCTCCCCCTTTGGCATTGATGGCAGCACAAGTACTCCCCCACAAGTCATGGCTTCTCTTCTCCAAACATTCTCTCCCCCTTTGACATCAATGGCAAAGGGTAACTCCCCCTGAAACACAACCATCCTGCAGACCTATACACACTTCCACTCGCGCTGACACACAACCGTCCTGCAGACCTGCACACACTTCCACTCCCCCTTTATATTCTTAAAAAGGAGAATCTAATGAGAACTTGGGAGAATCTCAAGCTTCTAGCGAAGATATTCCAATGTTGGCGAATATTTAATATGTGATTCTTTTGGTGCTGCTTGGAATCTTGCTACTTATCCAACTGCTTGCATAACATCTGGTTGGGAGGCTATTACATATAGAATACTACTAATCATAGATCTGTACAACCTTTGATCCACATCCTTAGATAAGTCATTTATTCTCAATTTGCAACCAAGTAAAGACATCTCGAAATCACTTTGCACCTTTGTAGCAAAATTCTTACTTAGTCGATCATCATTGCTACCAATTATTGTATCATCCTCTTTAGCTATTAGACATGCTTTAGTTTCTTCATCCATAACATATATGTCATTTGGAGCTCGACTTGCTGTAGCCACAATTTCACCATACACGCCTTTCCTGATTTCACATTTCGTGGAGTTGAATATTATTGTGTGTCCTTGATCACACATTTGTCCAACACTGAGCAGATTGTGATTCATGTTTTCAACCAATAGAACATTATTGGCTAGAGAATCTTTGCTTCCGAGAGTGACATTACCTGATCATATAACATTTGAAGATCCATCATTTCCAAAGGACACGGTTCCATCCTTCTTATTTTTCAGAGATACAAATTTATTTCTATCTCCAGTCATATGCGTTGAGCAACCACTATCAACATACCACACATATTTGTTCTTTTGAGCCTTGAGAGCGAGAGCACAATTATCATTCTTCTTCTTCTTCCATGTTCGTTCATTTTGTGGCTTCAAAGATTCTTCTGGAGGATTTTCAAGTCTGCAATATTTGGCTATGTGTCCAAAGTTTCGACATTTGTAACATTCAATATTATTTCTTAAATGTTCAAATCTATTGATGTTTCCCTGAGCCCTAGGAGGTTCATATTTGACAGATCTCCTGGAATTGTATTCGTTCCTAGGGGACGTGCGACATTCTACAGCTTTATGACCAAATTTTCCACATGAATAACAGTAGCCATTAAAAATATGTTGGTACCTGGATGGAAATTTTCGTCGAGGAATTGTCTTCCAAGGCTGTTCTTGCGAATATTGTCCAATGAATTCTACATGCATGTCAGCTCTCATAGGTTCATTTTATTTTGTTGTAGAAGGTCCTGCTTCTTCTTCTTTGTAACCAATGCCAGTTTTGTCATTGTAAGATCGTTGATTGTTGATGAGTTCTTCCAATGCCCTTGAGCTGTTGGCATAGTTTTGGATAGTTCTCCCTTTCTTCACTTCCTCATGCAGCGAGACTACTTCGGCTTCTAATTCTTCCCTTTCTTGGCTGCTTTCTTCCAACTTCTTTTGAAGTGACTCTTCAATGCATTTGTGTTCTTCAACTTCAATTTTGAGACCTTGAACTTGTTCTTCAAGAGTTTTCGAACGGATCTTCTCCGCCTTGAGATCTTTCATAAGCTTGATTGCTTCCTCATAAAATTCGTCTATGGTCCATCCTTCTTCTTCATTGTTTGATACCTCTTGCTTATTGTGCTTGCGTTTATTGTGCTTGGCCATAAAAAATACTCTCTCATTGGCTTCTTCTTCACTATCATTGTCTTCATCGGATGATGAGCTATCTTCTTTAGAGAGAAAATTCCTTTTGGATCCTTGCTTGTTGAATTTCTTAAATCCTTTCTTTCTTTTTGAGTTACCATTGCTTTTGTTTGGACATTTTGCTGTAAAATTCCCAACATCATTACAGCTGAAACATGTCAATGGAATTTTACCTTTGAATTGTCCCTTACCAATTTGTAGTTTTCTCGTGAAGTAAGCATATTCTTCATCTGAAAGACCTTCTTCATCATCTCCCTTTTCTTCACACTTGCAGGTAGCATGTCTTTTCAATTGAAGGTTGTTTATCCTTATTGGTTTTCTTAGATGCAACGAACGAAGTTTCTAGATGCGAAGTACCCTCTTCTTCATCAAGTCTCATTTCATATGCTATGAGAACTCCATGCAATTCCTCTTTGCTGAGTTTGTCTAGATTTGCACTGTATTCTAAGACCGATACCTTTGGGTTGAATCTCCCTGGTAACGTTCTAAGAATCTTCTATATAATAGTCTTCTCGTCAACTGGCTCTCCCAATCCTTCTAGAGTATTGGTTATTTCATCAACGTATTGGAAGTATGCAGCAATGTTGCAATATTCTTTCATTCTGAGTTGCTCAAATTTTTCTCTATAGATTTGAAGCTTTGCTTCTTTGACATTTGAGTCACCTGCATATATATTATCAAGCTTGTCCCATACATTTTTGGCGGTTTTACAACCCAACACCTTATGATAAGCAGATTCAATAAGTCCACTGATAATAATATTCTTTGCTTTTGCATCATTTACCAAATTCTTCTTACCTTGTTCATCCGCGGTTGATGTAAATCCATTTTGAGCAGTGTCCCATACTTCGTAACCTTGCGCCAAGATACCTCATTACCACGCCAAAGTGCACCATTCTTTCCACATTGAATAGAGTACCATTCTTGGTATACTCATGTTCCTCCTTCGGTTATTCAAAGAAGCATTATTGAAGGAACCAAGCTACGATACCAATTATTGAACATCTTTGAGAGGGTGAATCAGTATTCCTTTCAATTAGAGCATTAATTAATCTTCAATTATTATCAGTGTTTGTACACTAATAGTAGTAAACAAAAGGAACACAAATGCACATATTTTTTAAGGTGGAAACCCACAACGGGACAAAAACCACCTAATGCTTTTATAATAATTCTTTAATATTCAACTCCAATTGAAAATAAAGCTCCAACTTTCTAGAATCTAGAAAAGCATTGTTCTCAAGCTCCCACTGGATGGACACTCCAACGCCCAATATTCTTCATTAGTCAACTGAACGGATGCCCCAACACCCAATGAACTACAAACTCACCCTAGCACCACCCTACCACCCTATAGAAGAATAAAAGAAGAATGAACTCCCGTACCAGGGAAAATGGTCCACTTTACAATGATATAGAATGATGTAGAAGAAGAAGATATACTAGACCATAACTCCAACATTGACAAAACCACCTAATGATGATCCTAGACCTCCCAATATTGCCTCCTCAACCCTTGGTAGATAGACACTAGTACAATTTGTACAATAATTTATTTACAATGACTAAGTACAATGATACCTTTACAATGATTGTATGCAGTGCTGCCCACTTGAAGACTTCATATGATGAACTTCTTGCTGTTGTTATGCACCTTTGTTGTTGCTCTTGTCATGCTACCCTCTGTTGCACCTTGCTTTGCCTTTCTGCCATAGAAATTCTGGTCCTTTGCAACCCTTGACAACACATGATCTAGCTTTTTCTTGCCTTCTAGGAGCTCGATATTGAATCTGGTGTATCTCTATCATTTAAGATCCTCAATATCTGATTTTTAGTCCTGTAGTAGTCCTCTGAGTCATATTTCCAATGCCACAGGTCTGACCCAATTTGGGTTCTTGAAGAGAGAGTTCTACCCAATCTCTCACGTCAATGCCCTAATTATGGATTGTTTCAGAAGAGCGCACTTGTACGACGTGCCACATGTCATTGTTTCTTCATTTGTTTCTAAAATTGATAGATAGAAAATTAAAGACTGTGCACTATCTGCCACGTTTTACGAATTCTAATCCGATACTCAGAAAGAGAGTTATGACGATTTTACCAACGTCACTTCTTTCAGATGAAATTCAGGAGCCTGCAAAAACCCTTACTTCCACAGATCATATCTCCAAAAATATTGCGCAAATTGATCTGAAATTTTTACTGCAGCTTCCTCAGGATTTCGGCTTCACTTCATAACAATTTCAGCTTCTGAGCCTTCGTAGAAACAAATTTAGAGTGAAAATTCCACGATGACCTGTTTCAGATGGCTGAATCCCTTGCCTAAGGAGGAAATGAAGATCACAATATATATGAATGCTTAAGTTGAGAGGGGCTTCAACAAGTGAACGTGGGAGGGATTTTAGGAGCATAAAAAATATTAATTATGACTTTTCAATGACCCATGCCCCAACCCCATGGGGTTTTAGCCCACTAACTGGGGTACAAAATTCAAACATGAATATCTCTCAAACCGTGAAGAATTACATGGCGTGCCATATATCAACGGAAACATCTCGACAAGTAGAAACCATCAAAAGCATTATTGACACAGAATATATTAATTTGGTAGGTCAAACTTCCCATTCAATTTTGGGTTAGCCCTTGGTGCTGCTTGGGTTGACATCAATGACAACCGTTGATCAACAACATCACCCTTTTTCGATAATGCAATTATCTCTCAAATTGAAAAAATTTCCCAAACAAATACTTTTAAGTGTAAAAATTTTGTAAATAAACCAGTAGTTAATTATTTATTTTGGATTATTTATTTTGACGGTTCTAAATCAGAAGATGGTGCGGGAGTTGGTTGTATCTTAATAAACCTAGAAGGAGAAACAACAATGCTAGCCTGCAGAATTGAATTCGATTGCATAAACCATGTAGCAGAATATGAAGCATTAATTCAAGGTTTGTACAAAGTAATTGACCTTGACATTAAATATCTGAAAGTACTGGGAGATTCGAAAATCATTATCAAACAAGTAAGAAATACTATCCATTGTCATTCTAGACATCTTAAACATTATCAATCATTAGTTCAGGAATTGACTTCTCATTTCTTAGCTTTCAATATTTCATCTCTACCCAGAATACAAAATGCTAGTGCAAATTTATTAGATAATATAGGATCGAAATTAATTCCATTGCAAGAATTTAGTCCCAATAGGTTTTCTATTGAATTTATTTTTAGACCATATGTTCCTAACAATATTACTAATTGGAGAGTCTTTAATCATAATTCTGATATCATATATTTCCTTACATCTGAAGGATATTATGATAATAAAATTATGGATGAAAATGAGCATGATACTCAGATAAAGGAAGAACAGGATGAAAATCCAATACCAAAGTTAGTTGTCAAATTATAAGACCTTTATGATTTAAAAGATAGGTTTAAGAGAGTCACTAATTCTAAAACTCAAAGTTCAACTTTAAAATTTGAGTTAGTAAATCTTGGAAGCAATGATAAACCACAAAACGTCAATTTAGGTATAGGTTTTTATTTTGAATAAATATTATCATTTCTCAAGTTACTAAGGACTTAAAAAATTGTTTTTTCTTGGGATTACACTGATCTTAAAACATATGACACTTATGTTATTCAACACACTATTCCTATGATTTCAGATGAGAAACCAATACATCAAAAGTTGAGGAAAATTCATCCTAATCTCGAAAATCAAATCGAAACAGAGTTGAATAAACTCCTCAAAGCTAAGATCATCTTTCTAGTTAGACATTCAAAATGGGTTTCAAATTTGGTTCCTATCAGGAAGAAAAATGGTGACATTAGGATTTGTATTGATTTTAGAAATTTGAATAAAGCATGTCAGAAAGACAAATTTCCATTACCAACCATGGGACAAGTACTACAAAATGTAGTTGGCTCTGAACTTATGTCTTTTCTAGATGGGTTTTCAGGATATAACCAAATCCTGGTACATCCAGATGATAGATTAAAGACTACATTCAGGACTAAGTGGGGAATTTTTGCGTATCAAAATATGCCATTTGGGTTAATCAATGCAGGTGCCACTTTTCAAAGATCCATGGACACAGATTTTAGAGGACTCATTAACAAATCAGTGGTTATTTATCTAGATGAAATTACATTCTTTTTTAGACAAGCAATCAACCATGCAAATGACCTAAAACAATTCTTTGAGCGATGTAAAAAGTATGGAATTTCACTAAACCTAAAGAAGTCATATTTTACTCTAGATGAAGGAAAAATTTTAGGATTCATTGTTTCAAAAAAGGATATTTATATTGATCCTGAAAGAATCGAATAGATTAAAAGGATTCCTTTCCCTCATAATAATAAAACCATGCAGTGATTTCTTGGACAGATAAATTTTGTAAAAAGATTTGTCCCTGACTTTTCACAGATAGTTTTACCTTTACAAACAATTATTAAGAAAAATTCAATTTTCAAGTGGGGACATAATGAAAGGGAAGCATTTGATTTAATCAAACAATCTATTATCAATTTTCCATTCTAGACTACTCCCAATTTTCTTAATCCTTTTACTTTATATACATTCTCATTAGATACATCTTATGTTGTTGTTCTGACACAGCTTAATGACCAACAAATTGAAGCACCAATATCATTTTTTAGTTCTAATTTGCAAGGTGAAAAACTAAACTATTCATCTGTTGAGAAACAAGCATTTTTTGTCTTTAAAGCTATAAATAATTTTAGGCCATTTCTCCTCAAAACTCAAACCAAGATAACAGTTCCATTCTCTAAAGTAAGGCAATTATCGATGCAAAGAGGACTACGAGAGAAAAGAGCTAACTAGGTTACTTCTTTACAAGAATATGATGTAGAGATTTTTTCTTTTAAAATTATTAGAGATCAAGGTTTTTGCAGAATGTTAACAAGAGCTTCCCATTTATCATTAGAGACAGACTCAGGTAATGATGTGCAAGTGTCAGAGGTAAGCCTCAACGATACTCAGTCTTAATATGTTAATCGCAAGTTTTATTTGAAAAATGGATATGTCGCAACACAACTCAGTTATAAAACGAATCGTGTTTTAAGATTGAAAGGTAAGCAATACGAAATGATCAATGATGTATTTTTTAGAAGAAACTTTGATTCCATGTTATTAAGATGCTTAGAGAAAACTGAAGCAAAAAAAAATTACAGGAACTCCACGATGGACCAGCTAGAGGACGTTTTGGAGGGAATAAAATAGCACATAAAATCATGCATGTGGGTTACTATTGGCCAACACTTTTCAAAGATGCTCATGATTATGTAAGGGAATGCAAAATTTTCCAAAGCGCATCTGGAAGAAAAATGAAACTAGCTTTCCCATTACAACCAGTTAATATTGAAAAACCATTTGAGCAATGGGGATTAGATATAATGGGTGAGATTGTTCCTATTAACTCTTCCAAACATCATAAATACATCCTCACAGCTACCGATTATTTTGATAAATGGGTGGAAGCAATTCCACTAAAAGTAGCCAACTCTGAAAATATTACTGAGTTCATTGATCAGTTTCTCATAACTAGATTTGGTTTACCATTGTTTTGATATTTGGCAATGCATCTTATTTCTCAGGAGTTGCTATGGTAGAATTTTCTATTAAAAGAGGTTTTAAACTCAAATATTATGCTAACTATTATCGTCAAGGAAATGGTTTAGCAGAATCAACAAATAAAAACCTTATTAGAATCATTAAACGAACTGTTGACCAAAACCAACGAAATTGGCACAAATCATTAACATTTTCTCTTTGGGCGGATCGAATAACTTAGAAGTCCTCCATTGGAACTTCTCCATTTAATCTTGTTTATGGGAAAGAATTTGTTCTTCCTACCAGTGTAGTTATTCCTTCTCTTGCCTTAGTCCAATTTATTGATGAATCACCTTCTTCTTCTTTTCAAATAAGACAATTTCAAATCCTTAAACTTGAAGAAGAAAGAGAAAAAGCTAAAGTTACTCATGCACATCATCAACAATTAGTTAAATCTTCATTTGATACAAATTCTGTCACTCCAAAAACATTTCAAATTGGTGATCTGGTATTGAAATGTGATAAAGAACACAAGGAAAAAGGAAACATACCTAATTCCAAAGATTGTGGCTAGGACCATTTCAAATCATTGAAGAAATAGGCCCATCGACGTTTTTATTGCAATATTTATCAGGCAAAAGAGATTCTTTGCCTGTTAATGGGAAGATTTCAAAGAAATATTTTCCATAGAAGGTAACCCCTTCTATTCCCTGTATATTACTGTATTTTTCTTTTTCTTTAGGAAAATAAAAGTTGAATGGTATTGATTTTTGGATTTTCTAAACATCTCAGAAAATGTTTTTTGATTTATTGCTTCAAGAAATAAGAATTGTTAAGGAAACAGTTGAAAATTTTGATTATCAACTAGATTTTATTTTGCTGAAAAATGTAATTTCACTGAATTTATTTATTCTTTGACAAACTATCATTTTTATAAATTATGGTTATTCTATTATCAGTCTAGAAAAGAATCTTTAACATAGTAAAGACTCTTTTACAGATAAGCAATCTTAAACTCTAAAATTATCATCCATAATCCTCAAAAGGACCAATTATTCACCCCATTCGACAAACTTTTTAATTTTTTAGAAAGTAATTCAAAAAATTATGCTAAAAAGCTTAGAAGATAATAAGTCTCATCAAGAGCTTGTTTACCATGTTCATAGGGAAATATTTGAATTGACATTACCTATACTGCCTACCAAAATAGGGTAATGACTTGATATTATATCAAAGGGCAAGAGGTCTCATCAAGAGCCAACTTGGTCAGTTTAATTATAACCAGTGAATCGCATTGTCAATATTTGGTTACCAAGCCAAGACAATGGCTTTTAAGTGATTAAAAAATACATAAAAAAATATCCACACAAAAAAAAACAAGTTCCAAAAGAGATAAAGTATATAAAATTGAACTTATTTTTGGAAGATTGTAAGAGTAACTAAATGGGACAATGAATTATTGATGGATAAAATGTAACCCTGACAAGAGCTTAAATTGCCTACTGGATCAGAGGCTCTACCTGTGATAAAAGAGTATATATTTATAAAGCTAATATGAACGAGTCACCTGCTTCAAATTTTTGAACTTATTAAAGATTGATATCGATATTCATACTTTCATTTTTAAAAGAGGAATTATTATGGATTATGATCAAGTGAGATTTTATTGCTTCAATTATTATTTTTGTTTTGAAAAGTTTTAAAATTTTCAAAAAACCAATCAGAGACAACTGGTTCTCCCAAGTGAATCGCCAATTGTTGTACTATACAACACCCCCCCCCCATTTATCTTAATAATAAATAGGGACCCTTTAAAAAATAAATATAAATTTATGAGCATGATTTCATTTTAGCATAAGTCTTAAAACTTTAGAAATAAAGGTTTTTCCCTTTCTGCTTAGATTTCAAAGCGCTCACTGCAAATCACATAATTTAGAAGCCAATTAAGTTAAATAATATAATAATTGCGAATTGTGATATGTGTTTCAACATTTTCGGAATTATATAAAATCTCCATTGAAGAAGCTTAAAAAACCCTTTAAAAGAGAAATCGTGTCGTGCCTTTTTAAAAGAACAAACTTATAACATTTTGGAAAAATTTGTGATAAGTCGGACCCAACGAAACAATAAAAGGACAATTATAAGTATCCAAAAGTATGATAAAGCGCAACAACGTGAGTCTTCAATGCATTTCACGTTTCACAACGAGAAACAAAATGGAAAGTTTTATACACCGCAATAAATTTCGATGTGGGATTTGCGCAAATCTCATTTCGCAAGATTCATTGGCGGAAAAAAACATAACTATTGGTATCTGTTAAAATTTGTGATGCGCGATATAAACACTTATTCTTTAAGTGCATGAAATGATTCTTATCTAATCAATCTATTATAAGATCTAATGTCTTATATCATTAGATTAGACATATTACATAAGGTGTGTAAGAGATTTGATAGAAAGAGTTATGGGTTATTAATAGCATTTAATGGGTGTAAGGCTTAAAATATTGATATCTACTTGAAGCGTGTTTTAAATAATAGAGCGTCGGATTTTGATTATTATGTTTTAACTCTACCCTTCTCTCTATTCATCTCAGATCTGAGTTTACTCATTTCACTTGAATGCAAGAAACCACCTAACGAAGTCAGAATAGATGGAATGACAAAGAAAGGCAAGGTAATTTCCCAAACGTCCGTTGTAGAAGACACAGACATACCTCCATTGTTCTCAGACACAACGTGCAACAAGGATTGTGGCAGTTCTTCATGGGAAGCAATGTACATTCCTTTCTTAGGAAGAACAGCCAAGAGAAATAGTGAAATTAGTAACAGCAGATGGGGCAGTTTCATCAGACTCGTCTTACTTTGAAGTTGCATGTTTGTTTCTTCACAGAATAGCAACGAGGCCGAATATTTTACCATACACAGATATGGTAAAGTGGTTCATTGACCACCTTAACATAGCGAACTAATCATTCAAGAATTCTAAGCTGGAGAATATTGGTTTGTTCAGTGCAGAGGATTTACAAATAATGTATCACTTACCCATGCCGCAGAAGAATTATGATAAAGCTTTTGTCCAAAGCTTTACGAATAAGAATAAAGACCTCATGAAAGTGATAAAGGGATGGAAATAAGATCAAGGCAAGCTAAAGCAAGATAAACTTGGTATGTACTCGATATCACAGTTACCCTCCCCTTATTGTTATGCAGCTGGAATGCTATGTAGGTTATTTGCAAAACCAAATACCACTAGATTTTCCATAGAATCGGTTTCTTTGATTGACGCAATCGTCAATTCCTGTATTATGAATTTGGCAACCATTTTGTCTGATAATCTGGCTAAAACCATAATGGACTACAGGACAAATAGTGTTTATTCCACTAGAACAATACCTCCCTTCTACATGAGTGCATACATTATGGATGCAATTTGATTTTGTTCAAGATTTCCTATCATGGGATGGAAATGTACAAGACAGGACCCCACTCCAATTCATATTTACTATAAATAACTATGGGAATCTGATTTTCATCTGCATTTCTATAAAATTTGCAATGGATTTATGTTACTCATCCATCAGATCATCTTTAATGAAAGAGCCCCTAGGATTTCTAAGTAAGCTAGCATAGACATTTTACAGTTTCTAGATGGTTTGCTGAAGAAAATTTCACTTATATCAGAATTTTTGGGAGTTATTCTTCCCTCCACGTTTTGCCTTATTATGTTCTTGATAAGCTCCTAGACAGGTAAATTTCCTACCAACTTCTAGTAAGCGGCGTGTCCAAACAACTCGAAGATGCCAAGAAGGCAATTTGGCCTACTTTCCCTTTACAGTGTGGCAATTTTTCCCTCTTTGACATTGGTCATGCATTTAAAGAGATTTCAAATATCACTTCATTAAATTTCGCTCTAATTTCAAAGAGGCCATATGATCCTAATGGTGTGGTTAAGAATTTTACCATTGATCTTAAACTTAAACCTTTCTTGAACCAAAATATATGTTTGATGATTTCTTTGAAGGTGTGGAGAAGTTCATAGATGTATTGAAAATTGCATCCAGTCAGCTCAGTAAAACAGACTTTGAGGCTTTTCAATCATATAGAAGCAAGAGGCTAGAAAGAGTCCCTTTGGACTTATTATTTATTGAAGATGTCAATAGGGAAAATCCCAGTATTAGTATGGATAACGAGGCTAAAGATATGTCAGAAGATGAATCTCAAGAGAAATCAAATCATGAGTCGGAATAATCACCATATCACTCTCAGAATTCAGATCACTCTGACAATGAATCTGAGAGCAGGAATGATAGTCCTCAAAAAACATTTGAGAAAGTGAATAAATGGATTGAGATGCAAACTTAAGGAGAAATTAATGGAGCTTAATCATCTTCTGAAGAAGTTCAGCATATCCAAAATACACCCGAGCAAATAGAGAAGCCTCAATCAAATGATTTGAAGAAGGAATGGGAGAATTTTTCTAAATAATTATAAACACCACCACCACCAAAGCCTAATGTTGATGAATCAACAAGTTTCCAAACTCTAGAGCAGACCAAGAATTTAGTAGAAACAGTAATGCCACTACAGCAGGTACAAAAATTTCATGATCAAGAGATCATCTCGGCATACCCTACAGAACAGATTGTTTTAAAGATTGAAGAGAGACCCTCACTTGATGTCTTCTACAGCCCGAATCATAAGGTTGTAGTTAAAAGAAGAAAGAGAAGAAGAATTGATGAATCAGTCTCAAATCTTAATGATGAATTTGTAGATGTTCTATGGAAAGATCCTTTGGCTGATACTACAGAACATTGGCTAAGTTATCACAGTTCGTAGGAGCATATGCTAATGCTACCATTGACAAAGCTACAGAGGTACAACTTCTACTTAAGAAAAAAGAAGATAAAGTTCAGGAACTGGAGACACAACTAGAACAAGAAAGGCTTAACACAAATAATAAAATCAAGATGAAAATGTCTCAATTCCAAAAATATTTTGAAAGACTAAAGTTACAACACCAAGTGTAGATTACATAAAAATAAACACAGCTTGAAGCAGCAATGGAAAAATTTTAAAGGCAACCTCAAGTAGAACAATTCATAAAATAAGTACTGGAAATTAATGCAAATTTAAATCAACAGCAAGAAACCTTTTGTCAACAAATTTCAATCACTAGTTCGTACTGTGATACAAGCAAGATTTTGATCCAACAAGTTGCTAATATGAGGCTTGAATGTGAAAAAGTTGAAAAGAAGTTTACTGAGTTCATTCAGTGGCAAGGGTGTGATGCAGGAAAGAAAGCTGACATCCATAAGATAGATAAGTTTCACAAATAGATTTTATTTAAAGATTGGGAAATGCAGCTGAGACAAGCAAAGAAGGCAACAACAAAGGCATCAAATCTGACAAATGAAATCATAGAATCTATTAATGAACAGCTTTTAAAAGTTGAACTTATTAAATAATCCGCATCTGAAGTTATCCTAGAGCTCAAACCATTAGAAGCATAGTGGAAGGAAAGTACAAAGACGCGGGTAGAAACTATTAAAAATATAAATAAGTTTGATCAGGAAAATTACTAGAATTTTCCGATCAAACCTTTGGCATCAATGCCTAACTCTACAGTCATTAACTGATTCTACTAACAAAGCTTTGCCAGAACTTTCGAATTTAGTGTTTAAAGGCCAAGTCAGATCTAGGATTACACAGCCATCTCAGCTAAAGCCAATGGTAGATATTTGTCATCTCAAAGATCAAATACGCAAAGAGGATTAGCCCACCTAAGCATGTTGTTATTTTTATTTCCTAGATTGTAGTTTAAGCTTACTCATTACGAGGGTGGTTGTTTGAAACCTCCTCCAATTTTTATGTAATAATCTATTTTAAACATATTTAGTTTAGTATTTAAACCCTTCTCATGCATTTAGAGAAGGTTCCATAAATTTGTCAAAAACATTTGCAAAGACTGCACTTCTGTAAGTTTTTGCAAAGAATGCACTTCTGTAAGTTTGTGAATGCCTTGATGAATAAATGGAATGAAAGTTGTTATCTTTTGAAATTGAAGTTGTTTAACTGAAGTTGCACTATTGTGCTCATTGAATTGCTTGAAAGGGAAGAGGAGCAGAAAACTAATGTCGGCTTGAATGAGTAGAACTTTGTATATATGATACTTTTACACGTTATATTAAGTTTTGCTTCATAAATTGATAGTCATCTTTTTATCTGTATTATATATTAGAGTTTTTATCATAAGTGAATTTTAAATGCACTTCTATACTGATATTTTTTTATGAATACTTATCTCATATATAATCAAACATATAAATGCGATATATATTTCACAATACTTTTAATTAAACTATTTTGTCGAAATAATTATTTTTACATAATTTTCACCTCTTTCAAATTTTGAATAATATTCATTACCTATTGTTGGAAGATATATTTTTAGATCGCATTAAGGAATAAAAAATCTCGGGTATATAGTAGAATATACATTTTTAGTTAAATTCATGTGATAGATTAAATCATCTCCCATTTTCATGTTATAAACAAAACATACCCTCATCATCCTTATTGGGAAACTGGTCACTTTATCCCCAATCGAAGCCACTACACAAAACAGAAAATGACTTGCTCTAAGGTCCAAACCGGGTGGTCTTCCCCCATGTTGTTGCAATGGAATTCCAAGGCTTCAACATTTTGGCGCAAGGAGGAGGGACAATTGTGAATGGAAAGAAGGTCTGATCAATCTAAAATCCAATCTAAGAGTCTCTCTCCCTCTAGATCCACTTCAACTTATAGAACATTAGCTAGATCTAAATCCTTGAGATCTGAAGTTGAATATCCCTCTCCTAAGTCTCCTAGTGAAACTCAACTAATAATATCTACAAATTTTCACCAAAATTCCCCAGAAGTTTAGTCTCTAATAGAAAATTTAGAGAGAGTATCCATTTCTGCAGAAAATCCCGAAACTTCTCAAACATCTAAAATTAGTGTTTCATCTTCTTTACAACCTAGAAGAATATTAACTCAATTGGAAATTCAAAAGACAGGAATCCCTCATTTTGAATTTCCTATCGATACTTCTCTAAGGAAAACAAATAATACTGTGTCAGAGTCAACCACCAGTGAGGTCTTATCCAATAATCCACCCCATTCACGTCCATTACCTCCACTCACTTCCACAAATTCTATTCCAACAATCAGTGTTACTTTAACTAGTTCCACTACCCAAACTACTACTCCTTCAACTAGTTCTAGCACTCAGCCTACCTCTTCTTCAAGTCAAACTCAATCCATCATCTCCACCCAAGGTCCAATGGCAGGCCAAGTACCTCCACGAAATGTACAACCATGGAACAATCTAGGTGTTGTACAAATGCATGCTCCTCTTCATTATCTTCCAAAATAACCTGAAATATGGTTACCTAAATTCAATCTCGATGATGGTCTTCCAGCCGAAGAAAACATCCATAATTATATGTTAGCCATCAATTTAAAAGAGGTAACTGAAGAAGACTGTGTATTCAAACTATTTCCATATACTCTCGCAGGATATGCAGGATCTTGGTATTTCTCATTACCTGCATGATCTATAACTAGCTAGAATATGTTTGAAGAACAATTTTTAGCTAAGTTTTGAGATGACAGATCTACTGCATCACTCATCAATGACCTATCAAATCTAAAGGCTAAAATAGGAGAGAAAATAAAAGACTTCAATTCCATATTTAATAAGTTACTCAATCCATGAACTTACTAAACTAAAATAGCAGCAGAAGATTTTACTTAGAAATTTGAATGCAGTTCCTGCTTCAGCGTTACCTGCTCCGATAGTAGTTCAATTTGTTGATCATATGGGTAAACCTCATTCTCCTTCAACTAAAATAGATGCTACAGATATTATTATGATAGTTGATCGATCCATCTCCCATGATCCTCCATTTATTTGAACCTATGAGATATATAATAAGAACGTCCATAATTGTTTAATAGATTCAGGGGATTCCTCTAATATCATGCCAAAATCAATATGTGCTAAGTTGAAAATAACTCCTCAAAGTTCTCTCGTTCATATAGTACAACTTGATAGAAAAAAAGTAGAGGTTGTTGGAGAAATAAATTATGTTTCTATTAGATTGTCATCAAACCCTAAGGTTGCCCAGATAATCGATATATTGGTGGTTGATATTCCTGAATTTATGGTTTAGTATCGAGTAGGGACTGGTCTAAGAAACTTCATGGATATTTCGGAACATAATGATCACATATGTGGCTGCCCCACAATGGAAAGCCAAACCAATTTCGAGTGGACCGTGAGAAATTCATGAAACATACAGTTACTGATCTTGAAGAAATCAATGAGCCAATAGCATTCAATAATAATATTATTGGAGATTACTAGGAAAAATCATTTCTTGGAAACTTTAATGCCCAACCATCACCCTTTTTCGATGATTTGGTTATCTCTCAAAATGAAAATATTTCCCAGACAAACACTTCTAAGTGTAAAAATTTTGTAAATAAACCAGTAGTTAATTCTTTATTTTGATGGTTCTAAATCAGAAAATGATGCGGGAACTGGCTGTATCTTAATAAGCCCAAAAGGAGAAAAAACCATGCTAGCCTGCAGACTTGAATTCGATTGCACAAACAATATAGCAGAATATGAAGCATTAATTAAAGGTTTGTACAAAGCAATTGACTTTGATATTAAATATCTGAAAATACTGAGAGGTTCATAAATCATTGTCAAACAAGTAAGAAATACTATCCATCTCCATTCTGGTCATCTTAAACATTATCAATCATTAGTCCAGGAGTTGACTTCTCATTTCTTAGCTTTCAATATTTCCACTGTACCCAGAATACAAAATGCTAGTGCAGATTTATTAGCTAATGTAGCATCGAAATTAATTCCATCACAAGAATTTAGTCCCAATCATTTTTCTATTAAATTTATTTCTAGACCATATGTTCCTGACAGTATTACTAATTGGAGAGTATTTAATCATGATTTTGATATCATATATTTCCATATATCTGAAGGATCTTATGATAATAAAATTCTTGATGAAAATGAACATGATACTCAGATAAAGGAAGAACAAGATGAAAATCCAATACCAAATCCAGTTGTCAAATTAGAAGACCTTTATGATTTAAAAGATAGGTTTAAGAGAGCAACTAATTCTAAAACTCAAAGTTCAACTTTAAGATTTGAGTTAGTAAATCATGGAACCAATGATAAACCAAAAAATGTCAATTTAGGTCTAGATCTATCTTCTGAAGAAAGATTATCATTTATCAAGTTATTAAGGACTTACAAAAGTGTTTTTTCTTGGGATTACACTGATCTTAAAACATATGACACTTATGTTATTCAACACATTATTCCTATGATTTCAGATGCAAAACCAATACAACAAAAGTTGAGGAAAATTCATCCTATTCTTGAAAATCAAATCAAAACAAAGTTGAATAAACTCCTCAAAGCTAAGATCATCTTTCTAGTTAGACATTCAAAATGGGTTTCAAATTTGGTTCCTATCAGGAAGAAAAATGGTGACATTAGGATATGTATTGATTTTAGAAATTTGAATAAATCATGTCAGAAAGACAATTTTCCATTACCAACCATGGAACAAGTACTACAAACTGTAGCTGGTTCTGAACTTATGTCTTTTCTATATGGGTTTTCAAGATATAACCAAATCTTGGTACATCCAGATGACATATTAAAGACTACATTTAGGACTAAGTGGTGAACTTATGCCTATCAAAATATGTCATTGGGGTTAATCAATGCAGGTGCCACTTTTCAAAGATCCATGGACACAGCTTTTAGAGGACTCATTAACAAATCAGTGTTTATTTATCTAGATGAAATTACAGTGTTTTCTAGATAAGAAATCAACCATGCAAATGACCTAAAACAAGTATTTGAGTGATGTAAAAAAAATGGAATTTCACTAAACCCAAAAAAGTCATATTTTTCTCTAGATGAAGGAAAACTTTTAGGATTCATTGTTTCCATTCCTGGTATTTATATTGATCCTGAAAGAATCGAAAAGATTAAAAGGATTCCTTTCCATCATAATAAGAAAACCATGCAGTCATTTCTTGGACAGATAAATTTTGTAAAAAGATTTTTCCCTGACTTTTCACAGATATTTTTACCTTTACAAACAAGGATTAAGAAAAATTCAGTTTTCAAGTGGGGACATAATGAAAGGGAAGCATTTGATTTAATCAAACAATCTATTATCAATGCTTCATTCTTGACTACTCCAAATTTTCTTAATCCTTTTACTTTATATAAATTATCATCAGATACATCTTATGTTGTTGTTCTAACGCGACTTAATGACCAACAAATTGAAGCACCAATATGATTTTTTAGTTCTAATTTGCAAGGTGCGGAACTAAAGATAATAGTTCCATTCTCTGAAGTAAGGCAATTATTGATGCAAAGAGAACTATGAGAGAAAAGGGCTAATTGGGTTACTACTTTACAAGAATATGATGTAGAACTTAAGCCTTCTAAAAGTGTTAGAGGCCAAGGTTTTTGCATAATGTTAACAAGATCTTCACGTTTATCATCAGAGACAGACTCAGGTAATGATGCTTAGTCTCAATATGTTGATCTTAAGTTTTATTTGAAAAATGGATATGCCCCAACACAGCTCAGTTATAAAACAAAGTGTGTTTTAAGATAGAAAGCTAAGCAATACAAAATGATGAATGATGTATTGTTTAGAAGAAACTTTGATTCCGTGTTATTAAGATGCTTAGAGAAAACTGAAACATAAAAATTTGTGCAGGAACTCCACGATGGACCAGCTGGAGGATATTTTGGAGGGAATGCAACAACACATAAAATCATGCATGTAGGTTACTATTGGACAACACTTTTCAAAGATGCTCATAATTATGCAAGGAAATGCAAATTTTTCAAAATTGCATCTGGAAGGCAAAGGAAACCATCTTTCCCATTACAGCCAGTTAATCTCAAAACACCATTTGAGAAATGGGGATTAGATATAATCGGTGATATTGTTCCTAACTTTTCCAAATAGCATAAATGCATCCTCATAGCTATCGATTATTTTACTAAATGGGTGGAAGCAATCCCACTAAAAGTAGCCAACTCTAAAAATATTATTGAGTTCATTGATTAGTTTATCATAACTAGATTTGGTTTCCCTACATCTTTGATGTTTAACAATGCATCTTATTTCTCATTAGTTGCTATGATAGAATTTGCTATTAAAAGACGTTTTAAACTCAAATATTCTGCTAAATATTATCCTCAAGGAAATTTTTTAGCAGAATCAACAAATAAAAACCTTATTAGAATCATTAAATGAATTGTTGACCAAAACCAATGAAATTGACACAAATCATTAACATTTTCTCTTTGGGCAGATCAAATAACTCAGAAGGCCTCCATTGGCACTTATCCATTTAATTTTGTTTATGGGAAAGAATTTGTTATTCCTACCAATGTAGTTATTCATTCTCCTGCCTTAGTCCAGTTTATTGATGAATCGCCTTCTTCTTCTTTGCAATTAAGACAATTTCAAATCCTTAAACTTGAAGAAGAAAGAGAAATTTAAAACTAAAGTTGCTCATGCACATCATCAACAGTTAGTTAAAGCTTCATTTGATACAACTTCTGTCACTCCAAAAACATTTCAAATTGGTGATCTGGTATTGAAATGGGATAAAGCACATGAAGAAAAAGGTAAACACACCAAATTCCATAGATGGTGGCTAGGACCATTTCAAATCATTGAAGAAATAGTCCCATCAATGTTTTTATTGCAAGATTTATCAGGCAAAAGAGATTATTTTCCTGTTAATGGGCATATTTTAAAGAAATATTTTTTATAGAAGGTAACCCCTTCTATTCCCTGTATATTACTGTCTTTTCTTTTTATCTAGGAAAATAAATGTTGAATGGTATTGATTTTTGGCTTTTCAAATAAACATCTCAGAAAAATATTTTTCGATTTATTGCTTCAAGAAATAAGAATTGTTAAGGAAACAAATGAAAAATTCAAATATCAAATAGATTTGATTTCGCTGAAAAATGTAATTTCACTGAATTTATTTATTCTTTGATAAACTCTCATTTTTATAAAGTATGGTTATTCTATTATCATTCTAGAAAAGAATCTTTAACATAGTAAAGACTCTTTTACAGATAATCAATCTTAAAATCTAAAATTATCATCCAGAATCCTCAAAAGGACCAATGATTCACCCCATCCAAAAAAAAAATTAATTTTTTAGAAATCAATTCAAAAAATTATGCTAAAAATATTAGAAGATAATAAGTCTCATCAATAGCTTGTTTACCATGTTCATAGGGAAATTGTTGAACTGGCATTACCAATACTACGTACCAAAACAAGGTAATGACTTGAGATTATATCAAAGGGCAATGCGTCTCATCAAGAGGCAACTTGATCAGTTTAATTATAACCAGTGAATGGAATTGTCAATATTTGGTTACCAAGCCAAGAAATGGATTTTAAGTGATTAAAAAATACATAGAAAATATCCACAAAAAAAGAAAATAAGTTCCAAAAGAGATAAAGTATATAAAATTGAACTTATTTTTGGAAGATTGTAAGAGTAACTGGATGGGACAATGAATCATTGTTGGGTAAAAGGTAACCCTGCCAAGAGCTTAAATTTCCTATTGGTTCAGAGGCTCTACCTGTGATAAAAGAGTATATATTTATAAAGCTAATCTGAATGAGCCACCTACTTCAACATTTTACTTAGTAAAGACCGATATCGATATTCATACTTTCATTTTAAAAGAGAAATTCTTATGGATTATGATCAAGTCAAATTTTATTGCTTAGTGAAATATTATTTGTATTGAAATTCATTCCTTCAACTATTTTTTTTATTTTCAAAAGTTTTAAAATTTTCAAAAAACCAATAGATATAACTTATTCTCCCAAGTGAATTTCCAATGTTGTACTATAAAACACCCCCCCACCATTTATTTTAATAATAAATAGGGACCCTTTAAAAAATAAATAGAAATTTATGATCACGATTTCATTTTATCGTAAGTCTTAAAACTTTAACAATAAACGTTTTTCCTTTTCCGCTTAGATTTCAAAGCGCTCACCGCAAATCGCATAACTTACAAGCCAATTAAGTTAAATCATACATGAGAATTGTGAATTGCGATATGCACTTCAACCTTTTCGGAATTATATAGAATATCCATTGAAGAAGCTTAAAAAACCCTTTAAAAGAGAAATCGTGTCGTGCTTTCTTAAAAGAATAAACTTATAACATTTTGGAAAAAGTTGCGATAACTCGGACCCGACGAAACAATAAAAGGACAATTATAAGTATCCAAAAGTCCGATAAAGCGCAACAACATAATTCTTCGGTGCATTTTTCATTTCGCAATGAGAAACCAAATGGAAATTTTTATACACTACAATAAATTGTGATGTGCGATTTGCACAGATCGCATTTTGCAAGATTCATTGGCGGAAAAAAACATAACTATTGGAATTTGTTAAAAGTTGCAATGTGTGATATAAACACTTATTATTTAAGTGCGTGAAATGATTCTTATCTAATCAATCCGTTATAATATCTAATGTCTTAGATCATTAGATTAGACATATTACGTAAGGTGTGTAAGATATTTGATAGAAAGAGTTATGGGTTATTAATGGAATTTAATGGGTGAAAGGTTCAAAAGATTGATATCTACTTGAAGCGTGTTTTGAATAATAGAGCGCCAAATTTTGATTATGATGTTTTAACTCTACCCTTCTCTCTATTCATCTCAGATTTGAGTTTACTCATTTCACTTGAATTCAGGAAACCATCTAACGAAGTTAGAATAACTGGAATGACAAAGAAAGGCAAGGCAATTACCTAAACGTCCGTTGTAGAAGACACAGACATGCCTCCATTGTTCTCAGACACAACGTGCAACAAGGATTATGGTAGTTCTTCATGGGAAGTAATGTACCACCTTCTTTAGAAAGAATAGCCAAAAGAAATAGTGAAAACGGTAATAGCAGATGGGGCAGTTTCATCAGACCATTCTTACTTTGAGGTTGCATGTTCATTTCTTCATAGAATAGCGACAAGGCCGAAGATTTTACCATACACAGATATGGTAAAGTGGGTCATTGACCACCTTAACATAGCAGACAGATCATTCAAGAATTCTAAGATGGAGAATATTGGATCATTCATTGCAGAGGATTTACGAATAATGTATCACTTACCCATGACGCAGAAGAATTATGATAAAGATTTTGTCCAAAGCTTTACGAAGAAGAATACAGACCTCATGAAAGTGATAAAGGGATGGAAAGAAGATCAAGGCAAACTAAAGCGAGATAAACTTGGTATGTACCCGATATCACAGTTACCCTCCCCTTATTGTTATGCAGTTGGAATGCTATGTAGGCTATTTTCAATATTAGATACCACTAGATTTTCCATAAAATGGGTTCCTTTGATTGACGCAATCGTCAATTCCTATATTATGAATTGGGAAACCATTTTTTCTAATAATCTGGCTAAAACCATAATGGACTATAGGAAAAATAGGGTCTATTCCACTTGAACAATACCTCCCTTCTACATGAGTGCTTACATTATGGATACAATTTTATTTTGTTTAAGCTTTCCTATCATAGGATGGAAATGGGAAAACCAAGACCCCACTCCAATTCATATTTACCTTAAATAACTGTGGGAATCTGATTTTCATCTGCATTTCTATAAAATTTGCAATGGAATTATGTTACCCATCCATCAGATCATCTTTAATGAAAGAGCCCCTAGGATTTCTAAGGAAGCTACCACAGACATTTTATCAGTTTCTAGATGGTTTGCTGAAGAAAATTTCACTTATATCAGAGTTTTTGGGAGTTATTCTTCCCCCCATGTTTTGCCTTATTATGTTCCTGATAAGCTCCTAGCCAGAGAAATTATCTACCAACTTCTAGTAAGCGGCGTGTCCAAACAACTCAAAGACGCCAAGAAGGCCATTTGGCCTACTTTCCCTTTACAGTGTGGTACTTTTTCCCTTTTAGACATTGGTCATGCATTTAAAGAGATTTCAAATATCACTTCATTAAATTTAGCTCTAATCTCAAAGAGGCCATATGATCCTAATGGTGTGGTTAATAATTTTACCACTGATCTTAAACTTAAACCTTTCTTGAATGAGAAAGATATGTTTTATGATTTCTTTGAAGGTGTGGAGAAGTTCACAGATGTATTGAAAATTGCATCCAGTCATCTCAGTAAAACAGACTTTGAGGATTTTCAAGCATATAGAAGCAAGAGGCTAAAAATAGTCCCTTTTGACTTATTATTTATTGAAGATGTCAATAGGCCAACTCCTAGAATTAGTCTGGATAATGAGGCTAAAGATATGTCAGAAGATGAATCTCAAGAGAAATCAAATCATGAGTCAGAACAATCACCACATCACTCTTAGAATTCATATCACTTTGACAATGAATCTGAGAGTAGGAATGAGATTCCTTTAAAATAATTGAGAAAGTGATTAAATGGATTGAGATGAAAACTGAAGGAGAAATTAATGGAGCTTAATCATTTTCTAAAGAAGTTCAGCATATCCAGAATACACCCGAGTAAAGAGAGAAGCCTCAATCAAAATATTTGAAGAAAGAATGGGAGAATTTTTCGAAAGCACTAGAATACCCACCACCACCAAAGCCTAATGTTGATGAATCAACAAGTTTCCAAACTCCAGAGCATACCTAGAATTTAGTGGAAACTGCAATGCCACTACAACAAGTACCAGAAGTTCATGATCAAGATATCATCCTGGCATACCCTACAGAACATATTGTTTTAAATATTGAAGAGATACCCTCACTTGATGTCTTCTACAACCTGAATCATAAGGTTGTAGTTAAAAGAAAAAAGAGAAGAAGAATTGATGAATCAGTCCCAAATATTAATGATGAATATGTAGATGTTCTATGGAAGACCCTTTGGCTGATCCTACAGAACATTTGACTAAGTTATCACGGTTCGCGGGAGCATATGCTACTGCTACCTTTGACAAAGCTACATAGATACAACTTCTACTTAAGCAAAAATAATATAAAGTTCAAGAACTGGAGAGACAACTAGAACAGAAAAGGCTTAACACAAATAAGTAAATCGAGATGAAAATGTCTCAATTCCAAAAATATTTTGAAAGACTAAAGTTACAACACCAAGTGCAGATTATACAGAAATAAACACAGCTTGAGCAGCATGGACAAATTGAAAAGTCAACCTTAAGTAGAGAAATTCATAAAAGAAGCATTGGAAATGACTAAAAATTTAAAGCAGCAGCAAGAAACATTTTGTCAACAAATTTCAATCACCAGTTCATACTTTGATACAAGCAAGATTCAAATCCAACAAGTGGTTAACAGAAGGCTGGAATGTGAAAATTTTGAAAAGAATATTACTGAGTTCATTCAGTGGCAAGGGTCTGATGCAGGAAAGAAATTTGACATCCCTAAGATAGATAAGTTTCACAAAGATATTTTATTTAAAGATTGGGAAATGCAACTAAGACAAGCAGAGAAGGCAACAACAAAGGCATCAAATCTGAAAAATGAAATCATCGAATTTGTTAATGAACAGCTTTTAAAAGCTAAACTTATTAAAGAATCCACAGCCAAAGTGCTCCCAGAGCTCAAACCATTAGAAGCACGGTGGAAGGAAAGTACAGACACGTAGGTGGAAACTATTAAAAAGATAAATAAGTTTGATCGGAAAAATTACTGGAATTTTTTTATCAAAAATTATCATCAGTGCCTAAATCTACATTCATTAACTGATTCTACTAAGAAAGAATTTCCAGCACTTTCGAATGCAGTGTTTAAAGGCCAAGTCAGATCCTGGATTACACAACTAGTTCAGCTAAAGCAAATGGTAGAAATTTGTCATCCCAGAGATCAAATGCGCAAAGAGGATCAGCCCACCTAAGCATGTTGCTATTTTTATTTCCTAGATTGTAGTTTAAACTTACTCATTATGAGGATGGTTGTTTGAAACCTCCTGTTGTGGAGGTAAATCCTCTCTGCGGACATAGGCGATCCCTACTAGCCCAGACCGGGTCTAGCAACAATCGTTCACGCTATAGTGCAGGTTCCTAATTTCAAATAAGCCAACCAGTGATGAAGGCTTACCTGGAATCCAACGTTGTTGCTTGTAGAAGAGGTAGCGCTCCCGTTCCTTAGCCCTGGCAGATCACGATCCCCACGATCTCCGTGATGGACACCTGCACATGCGAGAAACAAAACAAACGCAAGCGTAAAATCCAGTAGATGCAACTATATTTCAGTCAGAAAGGACATAACTCATCATCATAAATAACAACAATAGTGGAACCATAACCAATAGTCGTTTATTATTAATCAATCAAAGGAAAATTACAACCGAGTTCTGACGTTGAATTCTCCTTCGGAGGGTCGCCAGCAGAACACGTCTCGAAAAGCCTGTCAAGGATGGGACAAACCTCTCTCTTCGGATCTTGACAATAGTCTCCTTGCTTGAGTTTGGCATTAAGGGAATAATCAAGGCTCTTGCAGCATAAGGCTCTTGGAAATTTAGGAACTTGAAGACTAGCTTGCAATGGAGATGAGCAAGCTTTTATAGATGGAGGAAGGGGAGTTGGGATCCCTATAATCATGGGATTTGCCCTATCATCAAGGAAGCTTCCATGAGAGGTGGCAAACCACTTCCTGTCTATGGAGATCCGTAGCCAAACCTCCCAACTCAAGATAGATAGCAGTCCAGGAATTTGTTAGGACGAAACTTCCGCAATTTATTTTTAAAAAACACTGCTTAAATTGGCTGGCACGAGTGCGACTCTAGGAATTGGCGCGACCTCTTTGAAGGATTTTCCCCATTGGCATGGGTACTAAACTGTCTGCCCGCGCCAATGCAAAAATGGCCATTTTTAGGCTTTTTCACAAGGAGATGTCTTCAAGGCAATGAAAGCTCTTGTTCAGAGGGATGTCATGAGAGTGATTTCAAGCCACGTCACTGCTCACAGGTCACGGAATGAGCCCTCCAATGTGTGGGATGGGGATTGCAGGGACGGTGACAAATTACTGTGTAACAGATGCCCCCTAAAGCCTGAGGCCCAAGCGAGAGAGAGGGGTGAAATTCTTTACGAGAACGTGTCCAACTGAAAACTCCGTCGTCGAAAAACCTGCATGAAGAAGTACAACTGATGTCTCAAATACATGATATATATGTGGTATGGGCGCAGCCATCCATAATAGAGTATAAAATAATCCAGATCCAAGGCATGGACGCAGCCATCCAGTGAGGATCGATAAATAGACTCAGGTATGTTCGCAGCCATCCAGTAAGTGAGTCATGTAAACAATCATAGTAATCCACAAAATCGCAGCCTGGATTACAACAGACACAATCCAAGGTCTTGCGCTCCATCTTGACCCGAACACAGTACAAGTTCAAGCATGCGAATAAATGAGTTGAAGTCGAACATGCAAGGACATCGTCTGATTACCAACCAATGATGAAAGTTGTTAATAGACGCGAGAGGTACTACCAATAATGAAAATGGTACTCATGGTACTATAGGTACAATCTACGGCATGTGAATCAATGAGCTGGCGTCGAACACCCGTAGAATCACTCGATCGGAGGCCAATGATGAAAACCTCGCGTCGAATGCGAAGAACCTGCCATTGAGGTATGTAGGCTCCAAGGCACCAGAAGGGAGTCTCTAGATCAGCTTCCTGGATAATGAGCTAGAGTCGACAGGAAGTGACCTTGATCGAAGGTGGGCCATAGTGTTTCCCACATCATCGACGCGAGACAGAGGAACATAGTGTTTATGTGAATCACGATCAGATGAGAATCAGAGGAAGGTTGGTACTTGCAAAGGTAAACTTCTCTTGAAAATATGAACGGCACAACAGTGGACTTGGCAGTATTTGACATCAAAAGATCAGAGGTCATGATGACGAGGCAAAGAGCAGATGAGAGGTCAAAAAGGATCACCCAAACCCACGGAGGCAAGTGAAAAACGAGATGAGATGTCCCCAACCCGACACGAATGCAGACAAGTGCCATGTTCAAGAGCGACATACTGCCGACACGACAATGATGCTGGTTCCATTTTCCCCCACCATTTCTGGCGAGTACCTCTTTATTTTTACACAATCTTGAAGAGGATACCATATGCTTGTCATATAAGTCCGTCCTTCAGACGAATCCATCCTAGTACATTTAACGAGCCCTAGGAAGGAGGAACTCGAATAACGTCATGATTGACGATTTCCGATGTCATTTAAGTTTAACGAGTCTGACAAAGGAAGAAATCGACATCTTTTCATGTTTAGAGAGTTTGAAAAGACGGCGGAAAAGTAAACTCCAAAGGTCCCTTTTCGTAAATATTTCCTCAGATCCGAAAAGGTAGAAAACTTTGTCTGAGAAAACCTCCTAGTCGCGATAGGCTAGGGTATTCCTTTTTCGTAAATAATCTTTCCCAGCCCGAAAAAGGGGTAAACTTATACTAGGTAGATGTCGTTTCGTGTCCACTTTAATGAGATCGAACCGACAAGGGACTCGGCAATCTTTTCATGTTTAGAGAGTCAGAAAAGAGTTGAAAGTTGACTCCTCCTGGAGGAACGAGTGGTATAAAGGGTAGCAATTGGTTCCGGTAATGGTGGAACTACTCAGAACAAGTAAAGGTTAAGAGGCTGGCTAAAAATACCACTCATCGCAGCGGTTCCTCGGGAATGGGTAAAACAACCAAGTGAAGGCATATGATCGGCCAAGCAGATAGTGACGATGGAGTGAGAAAACCAAGGCTTATCTGGAAAAAACAGGCTGATAAAATGGCAATCACGAGAGGTAAAATGGGAATGGTTTCATTTTTACACAAGCTTGAAATCAAAAAACTCTGCTTGAAGTTGGTTTCATTTTTACACAAGCTTTAAACAAAGATAAACTATGCTTGAAACCGGTTTCATTTTTACACAAGCTTGAAACGGAAACAAACTATGCTTGAAAAACTAAGCATGCCCCTAGCATGGTGACTCAATTCGAGGCACATGCCCTCCAAGCTTCAATCCATATGAAAGGAAGATGGAGTGAAGGTTCGAGTTACGAGATCAAGAGAAAGACTCGACTGGTATTTTACGAGATCTCATCAAAGACGTGAATTGAACAGGAACGTGTTTTATTGTTTTAATGAGGTTGACACATTAAAAGAACTATCCTCAAGACACCTTGTTTCATGGTTTAAGGAGCTTGACACAGGCAAACGAACCATGCTCCAACAACCAGACCCGGTTTCATTTTTTAAGGAGCTTGACACAAGGAAACGAACTCTGCTCCGACAGACCTCATCATAATGAACAAGAAGTCATGGCTTCCTAGAGTTCCACTCGTGATGGAAGGAAAACATCCTGGAAGTCAGGACCCAATGCCCCCAGCACCTGATGCACGACGGCATCATCACTGAGCACAGGCACGGGGTAGGTAGCCACATAGTTGACCTGCGGTGGGGCAGATACAACAGGTGGATAAAAACCAGGAAGGGATGATGGCGGGCCAACAGCCATATCAGGACCAAAGAACGAAAGCTTATCAATGGTCATGATCTGTCCTTCATGCGGAAAAAGGACCACACGAAAAAGGGAGGAGACAAGTGCTCCCATGGCATAGGTGTAATCGCGCCCCAAGAGCAAATTGAAATCCAAGGGGCCTGGAACAACCATCACGTCCATACGGACAGTTTTACCTCCCAAAGTAACAGGTAACTTTGGAAGGATCTCTAATGGTTGACTCGTTCTTCTGTTAAATGCCAACAGATTCTGCGTAACAGGTGCAAGCGGCGGCGAGCCAAAAGCTTGCCAAGTAGTTGAGGATAAAACACTAACAGATGTGCCTTCATCTATAATGGTGCTGGGTACGACCAGACCAAAATCCTGTACTGTGATCTCAAAAGGCACATAAGACAGAAGGCGATATCCCGCAAATCGACTCCAGTCAAAGGAAGCGACCAAACTACTCGGAAGGGCTACCATTGAATCAAGATGGTATTCCCCTGGTGTTATGGAAGAAGAAGGAGCATCCTCCACGACCTCCATCTCGGAGTCAGGAGGGGTATCCTCCGGGACCTCTATCATAGGGGGCGGAGGAGCAGCTTCTTGAGGTATGGGGACAGGAGAATCTTTCTCCAGGTCCAAAGAATCTGAAGAAACAAGAATAACCTGAGGGGTATGCGATCCACTCTCCACAGAAAAGACCTGGTGCACTGTAGAAGGGACCAGCTCAACCGATCCCACAACCAATGGTTGGTCAGGGATGGATTCCTGAATTTGAACTTCCCGGGGAGTGGGATCGACCAAGGATGACTCTTGACCAATCGTAGGATCAGCTGGTGGAGGACTCAAAGAAAGATGTTTATAACCAGCCGGGAGGCGTGGTGTAGAAACAGTCAGGTTTTCCAACACTCGCTTGGCTTCATCCATATAAGGACAAAGGTGAATGGCATGGTGCCCTTCACACAACTTATAGGGATTGGTGAGCTTACCCTGTTTCTTAGGATCTTTTCCAGCAGAAGTTGAAGACGTGCCCCCAACTTGACTCTCAGAAGCTAAAGGCAACGGCGGGCAACCGTTGGACCATGCTTCAAGCACCTTGGGAATGCCAGGGCAGTCTCAAAGAAGATGGTCTCCCGTGCACAACATGCAAGGGAACTTGACTTTCCGTGGAGGGTTGGAAGGTTTATCAAGAGGAGACTTCTTAGGCGCAATAGCCGCAGAGCTAGCCTCTCCTTTATCGGACTTCTTCTTTTTTGTCTTCTTCTTCTTCTTCTTAGCCACCTGGTTACTCGAATCCAAACTTTCACCAGGTGAAGTAGAAGAGGAGGACGCAGAAACAGACGAAGAAGGGGAGAGGTCCACCTTAGAATCAACATGATGTTGTTCAGGCGGAGGAACTGATTGAACAGTAGCTGAGACATTTGGGACCACAGAGGTTGAAAACAACCAAACAGGCAACCCAACAGTTAACCCAGGAAGGGACAACGTCGCCATATAAGGAGCACCAACATTCCCAAAAGGAGGAAAAATACCAGGATTCCCATCGAAGGGGATCCCTTGGTTGGTGAACTATGGAAAAGTTGCCATCAACAACTCAAAACCACACACGGGCTAAAGACCAAGGCACGCAATCAAACGGCCAACAAGCAAAATCTAATAGGGCGTGTGATCGCAGGTGATTTATTTTACCACATTGAAACTTAGAAACTTCATCGTTTCATGTTTTAAGAGTCGAGAAACGGATGAAAGGTGACTTTATCTCTTTCAGTTTTGAAACAAGCGTGAAAGGACAAGCGCTTGGTGATCCTTTCAAATTTAAAGAGTCAGAAAATATCAAATGACTACTCAGGAATACTAGGCAAAAGGGTGTACCAAGTAACCGTGAACTGCAATATACACCTTGGTTTCAAAAATGAAAAAGAAATCAACCAAGGACTTAACGTACATGCAGGCAATCTCCCCGAATGTTTTGTCTGGTGTATCATGGGTATAAGGCGGCAGAATAAGCTTCCTACGGATAAAGGATAGCAACCTAGTGGGGTCTCCCTTTATATACGCGATGGTACGGGGAGCACAAGTCCGTACTAGTGTTGTCTAAAGCCAAGAGGCGAACGACAGCTACTAGGTTTAAAGACGCCGGAACACGTCTCTAGACTAGACCTCTAAATGTGTTTCGTTAATGTTTCAATGCTACCTTAGTGTAAATTGAATGTATTTTAATGTTGATTTTCAATTATGTTTCGGTTTCAAGGCCCTACCGTATGTCATCTGACAATCTCCTGTATGCAACTATATGAGAAAAGAAAACTTTTCAATTCGATGAATGCTATCTAGTTAAGGGAAGAACTTCAAACAATGATGCAACGAATAGCAATACTGAAAACGAAATTATTTCCAAACTAGATGACTTTCACTATCCAAAAGTAATTTCAAGCATTCAACGATGCGAATAATGCAATGTAATCTATGCAAAATCCTCTTTTTCGAAAACTATGCAATTGTAATCTATGCACAATTTCCTTTTTCCTTTTCAAATAATAAGAATGCACTCAATGCATTTTTCGATAAAATGAAAATCTACTTAATGCATGCTTTCAATGAAAGAGATTGCACTTAAAGTGATCTTTAGCTTCCAATCATTAAACAATGTGATCTAAGTTTAATGATAAATCTCAAAAATACTTTTCAATGCAATGTGATCTAATGCATTTTAACAAAAAGAACACTTTGAGACGAAAACTAAATAAACGCAAACCTTCTTAATGAAGGATGAATGCAAAAGAGATGCAAACAAACACTAAGAATGCAATCGTTGTTTCAAACACTTTGTAACGAAATCCCTCAAAATGTGGCAAGACATATGAGGTCAAACACAAAGACGAATTCCAAAGAAAGAGATCAAAACAAGGCATTCATTCCCTTTTACATCAAGAAATCATGGAAAGAAGACATTTCAAACAATGAGCAATGTAATCTATGCTCATATAGTGAAAATATCAGAAGGGAAAGACACACTGGTGAAGGATTTAGGGAAAAAATCTCAATTTTCACACATCCTGAAATTGGCCCGACTTTGTCATTGACAACTAGCACCAACTAGCGTGACTTGCTCACTGACAACTAGCGCCAATTCCCAATTGGCGCGAGTTGCTAACTGACAACAAGCGCCAACGCCTGAAAATGAAAAAACAAAGAATTTCTCCCAACCAAGACCAGACTCACCACTTCAAGCAGAATCCAAAACAAACCCAGAAGCAAAGTACTGACCAAAATAAGCTTTCGAACAAGGGTAAAACCTAGCACCTACAAAATATGGCGCGACTGTCTGGCTGTAATCCACGCCAGACAGGGGATGGCGCGAGTGATGAACTGGCAACCCGCGCCAATTGGCACGACTGTCAGGGTGGAAACCGTGCCAATAAAGCCAACCATTAAAGGATGAAAACTAGGAAAAAACAAAGGTCAGATCTGATCCTCTGGGGCTGAACCAAAAGCCAAACACAAAAAGAACCATCCAAAAGAGCCGATCAAGCAAGCAGAATCAAGAAACAACCGAAAAGACAAGACAATACTCCAAGTGATCAGTTCATAAACTAAACCAGAGATTGACTGAAACAGCTTTGATCTACTTTGCTAATGCAGAGCAATATCATTTCGAAGGCTATCTGGCTAACTTCAGGCTTCGTCTGTAATTTACAAAGCAGAACAACAACAAGCTAGACGATCCCCAGTGGAGTCGCCAATTTGTTGTGGAGGTAAATCCCCTCTGCGGACAGAGGCGATCCCTACTAGCCCAAACCGGGTCTAGCAACAATCGTTCACGCTATAGTGCAGTTTCCTAATTGTAAATAAGCCAACCAACGATGAAGGCTTACCTGGAATCCAACGTTGTTACTTTTAGAAGAGGTAGCGCTCCCGTTCCTTAGCCCTGGAAGATCATGATCCCCACGATCTCCGTGATGGACACCTGCACATTCGAGAAACAAAACAAACGCAAGCGTAAAATCCAGTAGATGCAACTATAAGTCAGTCAGAAAGGACATAACTCATCATCATAAATAACAACAAGAGTGGAACCATAACCAATAGTCGTTTATTATTAATCAATCAAAGGAAAATTACAACCGAGTTCTAACGTTGAATTCTCCTTCGAAGGGTCGCCAGCAGAACACGTCTCGAAAAGCCTGTCAAGGATGGGACAAACCTCTCTCTTCGGATCTTGACAATAGTCTCCTTGCTTGAGTTTGGCCTTAAGGGAATAATCAACGCTCTTGCAGCATAAGGCTCTTGGAAATTTAGGAACTTGAAGACTAGCTTGCAATGGAGTTGAGCAAGCTTTTATAGATGGAGGAAGGGGAGTTGGGATACCTATAATCATGGGATTGGCCCTATCATCAAGGAAGCTTCCATGAGAGGTGGCAAACCACTTCCTTTCTATGGAGATCTGTAGCCAAAACTCCCAACTCAAGATAGATAGCAGTCCAGGAATTTTTTAGGACGAAAGTTTCGCCATTTATTTTTTAAAAACACTGCTTAAATTGGCTGGTGCGAGTGCGACTCTGGGACAGAGCGCCAATTGGTGCAACCTCTTTGAAGGATTTTCCCCATTGGCGCGGGTACTAAACTGTCTGCCCGCGCCAATGCAAAAAGGGCCATTTTTAGGGTTTTTCACAAGGAGATGTCTTCAGGGCAATGAAAGCTCTTGTTCAGAGGGATGTCATGAGAGTGATTTCAAGCCATGTCACTGCTCACAGGTCATGAAATGAGCCCTCCAATGTGCGGGACGGGGATTGCAGGGACGGTGACAAATTACTGTGTAACACCTCCTCTAATTTTTATTTAATAATCTATTTTAGACATGTTTAGTTCAGTATTTAAACCCTTCTCATGAATTTAAAGAAGGGTCCATAAATTTGTCAAAAACATTTGCAAAGAATGCACTTCTGTAAGTTTTTGAAAGCCTTGATCAATTAATGGAATGAAAGTTATATTTTGACATTGAAGTTGTTTAACTGAAGTTGCACTATTGTACTCATTGAATTTCTTGAAATTCAAGAGGAGCAGAAAACTTTTGTCGATTTGAATGAGTAGAACTTCGTCTATATGGTACTTTTACACATTATATTAAGTTTTTCTTCTTAAATTGGCAGTCATCTTTTTATTTGTATTATATATTAGAGTTGTTTTCATAAGTGAATGTTAAATACACTTTTGTTCTAATATTTGTTTATGATTACGTATCTCATATATAATCAAAAATATAAGTGTGATATATATTTCACAATCCTTTTGATTAAACTATTTTTTCAAAAGAATTATGTTTACAAAATTTTCATCTCTCTCAACTTTTGAATAATCTTCATTACCAATTTTTGGAAGATATAGTTTTAGATTGCACTAAGGAATGAACACTCTAAGGTATGTAGTAGAATAGATATGTTTAGTTAAATGCATATGATAGGTTAAATCATCTCCCATTTGCATGTTATAAACAAAACACACCCTCATCATCCTTATTGGGAAACTGGTCCCTTTATCCCAAGTCGGAGCCACTACACCAAACGGAAAAGGACTTTCTCTAAGGTCTCAACCAAGTGGTTTTCCACCATGTTTTTGCAACGAAATTCCGAGGCTTCAACACCTTGCTGCTCCATCAATTGCAAATTTCAAGATAACCTGCACCTGAGCTAGTTCTTGTACTAGTAATTGTACTTGTGCTCTGTTGTCCCTACAACTGTCCCTATTGTTGTTGCTACTCATCCCATAGATCTTCTATTGGCTCACTATGATCACCTACTCGAAACTCAAGATATCTTATGAAAGCTTTCTCCTCCTGGCACTTCACGTCCAGCCTCACGATGATCCTTCTATTGCTCGGAATATAGATCTTGTATGCCTTGGACATTTCTCTATAACCAACAAAATATCCCTTCTCTATAGTCTAATCAAGCTTAGTGTGTTTATCCTCTCGTACATGACAATAAGCTTTAATACCAAAGATCCTAAAATTCTTAACCTCTAGTTTCTTCCCCGTGAATAAATTCTATGGTGTTATTTTACCCAATGCTCTAGGAACCCTATTCTATATGTAAATAATTGTGCTACAAGCTTCCTCCCATAAGAACTTGGGTATATCCTTCTATGGATTTTATGGAGTTTTACACCCTCTCCTGATGCCCTTCTTCGCACAAAACCCTGTGAAGTCCATATCTATGCACTCTCCTCCATTGTCTGTATGAATCACCTCGACCCTTTTTCATGTTGAGTGCTCCATAAGAGCCTTGAACTATTGGATCAAGTAAGTGAATAATTCATTCTTCATCTTCAAAAAATAGATCTAGGTATTCCTATAGTAGTCATATATGAAGGTGAATAAATAATTGTACCCTATGAGAGATTTTATGGAAAAAGGACTAAAAATATATGAATGTACAAACTGCAACACATAATCAGCTATATTTTCACTTGTTGGGAATGTTTCCTTAGAAACTTCCCAAGCACACACACCCTGCACATGTCATCATGTTCCATGTTCAACTCTAGAACACCTATTACAGTATCTCTAAGCATCCTAAGTGCTACATGGTATAGATGTAACATCCTCCTATGCCACAACTCTCCCAAGTCTCTATCATTGTTATTGTTGTTTCTCACTAGTTCCTTTAAAGAATCAAATTGCAACATGTATAGCTTGTTTCTTTGAACCCTAATCTATTTTACCTTATTCTAGCTCTTGTGTTTAATATACACCTTCTGCCCCACGAAATACATGTCTTACCCCTTATCTTGTAGTTTATATACTGAAATCAGGTTCATCCCAAAACCTAACACATGTAACACACTCTAACATTGGTTCTCTTACCTGACTTCCCCTAAATGTTGATTATACCTCTCACAACTGGAGTACATTTAGTCTTGTTTCCCATTTGTATATGGAAGCCCATCTCCTTCTCCTTGTAGTTCAAGAAGTAGTCTCTAACCCTTGTAAAATGTGTTGACACTCCACCATATATGTACTAGACACCTATGGACGTGGAACTAAAGAGGAAATCTATGAGAGAAAATTCATCTTCCAACTTGGAAGACAAATATTCAATGTCCACGGAAGTTGTAGTTTTCTTCCCCTTCTTATCCTTCTTTCAGTTAAGACATTGGTTGACTTAGTGACCATGTTGACCACAACCAAAAAATTTGACCATTGACATGTCCTTCTTCCTTTTCTCCCCTTTCGATCTGTGTCCCTTACTAGGACCCTTCTTCATTTTCCATTTTCTTGCAAGAGAAACATTTTATTGTTCCTCCACCTTCGTTTCCTTTCCATTGTTGGCAGTGGCATTGAATAATTTGAGCCTCAAATCCTTTGAGTGAAATCACTCAGTAGTCGATCTCAATCTGGAAGCTTTTCATGCCCATAAATTACTTGAACAAACGTATGTCATTCCTTGGAAAATTCATTGAGTGCTATATGTACTAGCTAATCATATCTCAACTTCTCTCCAACTGTAGGAAGTTCATTTCTAAAAAACTAAATTATGGTGAGATAGGAAGTTACATCTTTGCCCTTGTTCATTTTGATTGTTCTCATCCATTCCTTGAGGATCATTTTTTTTTCTCAGAAGGATTCTGGTGCAATTTGATGATGGCATCCCACGTTTCCTTTGTTGTCCCCTTCTCTACGATATGTGGAACTATGTGATCCCTAACTCCATCAAGAATCCTCCTCTTGGCTTTGACATTATCCCTCATGTACTCATGAAATTGTATGGGATATAGTGGTACAAAAATAATTTTTGTATCACAATCCTTCATGCCATACTCGTCCAATAGAAACAATGTTGTGGCCTTCCAAACTCAAAATTTTGAGGCTCCATCTAACCTATCTTAATCTCTCAATACAGCTGCAACCATCTTTGGAAAATCTATGAACTTAAATAAATTGGATAAATTTGAATAAAATCTAACTAGGTAAAACCCTTGCATTCTTTCTCTTCTTGGCCCTTTTTTTATTTACCAATGCAAACCCTCTATGCCCTAGATCGACTATGATACCATATGAAATTTCCATTATTGCAATAACTAGAATTTAATATTCTATCTAATGGATATTATTTGTTTTCAGGATTTTTAATTCAACAAATAATGAGTTATGCACTATTGAAATATTCGAAAAATTAAATTTAGGAACTAAGATAATAATATACACACAAAATTTGGACACCAAGATTTTGGGACAATAATCCCTCGAAAAACCCCAATGTGGGGAAAACCAATGCAACATATGAGGAATTATATTAATTCTTCAGCAATTTAAGAGTAAAATTATATACATGCCTAATGATGGAAAAGCTCTAGTAGATAATAATATCCATTGGAAAAATAGTTTGGAGATGCAAAATATCCTCTACAAATCGATATCGCCTCTCCTCGGCAACTTGCACTATTCTTGACTATTTGCACTGTTTGCTCTAGGAAATTTGTACAGCCTTTATAAATCACTTCCTGCAAGTTTTACTACCTCCAACACTACTATTGGCCCACTCACCATACCTTAGGGTGATAGATCCATCATTGGCTCACTGAAATGAGCTCTTCATCCAATTGCATTGTCAAACTGGCTAACTCGCACTGCTAATGTTGGCCTTATCCGGCAAATAAAATCAACCTCTCTTCCTATCACTGGAACACTGGAAAAATTTTCTAAATACTCTATGAAATTATCCTCCCAAATATCTTATGAAACCCTTGTTTTCAGTGTCTCCCTCTCATTCAACTATACCCATACTAAATCACTACAACTAGGAAGTCAAGCTGCTCAAGTGTGTCTTTCCAACCTTATCAATTTGGTCTTATAATCTCTCATTGAGAAACCAACATCCAATATCCAATCACAACCGATGGGTAAGATCATCTTGACTCTGTCAAATAAATTTTCCAGACGTCTCTAGAGCCTAAAATCGATTTTCCTCAATTATAACCAATTTTACTAAGTTAGACTTGTGAAAATTTTAATAATTGTTCAATTAATCTAATTGAGGTGTTTTCTCACGAAAAATTTTCTAGGTCTTGGAGAAAAAGTATTCTCTAGCCTCACAGACACCATAGAGACTAGAGAACCTATCCTTTCCTACCAAAACTAGTAGTCCCTTTAATTATATTTTTGCAACCTTATTTTCAAACAGTTTGCATATTTCTATTTTGTTGAATTCCAACTTTCCGTTCTTTAGTGTTGAATTGAGTATTAGTTATTTCTTCCTATTTAAATAAAATTTGTAGTCCTTGTATGGACATGTTTCAATTGTACATATATGCATGTATAAATTTTTCACATATATTGCATGATACCTCTCAAGTTTGTAAAAAAACTGGGTTGACATTAAAAGTTTTGGTGTGATGAGTGCAACATTATCATTCCTATAATTTGGCCCATCACTTCACATTAATTTGAAAAATCTAATTTGGTGTAAACTTAGTGAGTTCTCTAAAATCTTTGGAAGTGGATATCTAATTTAATGGTAATCATTATTGAGTGCTCTAAAATCAATGTATATACACCATGTTCCATCATTCTTGGGGACTAAGATAATTTGTGATGGACAATGTGATGTACTTGGACAAATAAATACTTGTTCCAACAATTTTTGCACTTGTGTTTATGCCTCATGGATTCAAATATGAATTTTTATATATAAACCAATATTTGGCAATGGACAATCTAATGGTGTTGTATCTAATGTGATGTACTTGGACAAATAAATACTCGTTCCAATCATTTTTGCACTTTTTTTTCTACCTCATGGATTCAAGTATGAATTTATATATATAAACCAATATTTGGTGTCAACACTAGAAAATCATACAGCAGAAGATGACATTAATTAATGTCAAGCCAAAGGATTTACAGGGCTGGAAGACATTACAGAATTCGGAAAGTATTTAAAAATCTCAATGGTTTGAGGAAAATCAAATTTGAACTAGTCTTAAATTTTGTTTGCACGCATTATCCTTCGAGAAGAGTGCCTTCTGCATGCCTTTTTGCCCGATATGTGCGCATTCCTGAGAGTGGAGAAATTTCACTATCTAGGACCACACAAAGCAAAGGAAAAGTCACTCCTTACTTGAAGCCGCCTAAGGACAGCCACTGATGCCTCCTTACACACTATGTGAGCACACAATGGAATATTTGGATCACACAAAGGAATCATACCCCTCTCTTGGGTCACCATCCTCCATGTACCAAGAGAGGGAAGGAGGATTTTAAATCTCCTATATAAAGCCACCATGAGATGAAGAATGAGTGATCACATTGTTATGCTAGCCAGAATTTCCCAAGCAATACCAGAAGTGTGTGACCTGGAGCTGAAGACAGAGGGGATTCACTTGTTCGCCACCCAACAAGCTCTGTCCACACAGTAGAGAGAGAGGGAGACTGCACCGAGGCAAGCTTGGGATAAAAAAAATTCTTGAATCGGGACCTAGAACCATTGTCTAGGGGTCCTTTGGAAAGAGGGTAAACTATCACTCTTCTTACTACCAGCACTCAATAGGAGGGGCCTAGAGCCACCGTTTATATTATTGTGTCATTTGACTCTTTCAGATCTTCTATTTATTTATGTTTAGTTTTAGTTTAGTTTTTAGATTACATTTGCATGCTTTTTCTTCTATATAGTATGCTCATTGACTCCACTTATTTCTGCCTGTTACCAATAGTTTAAAGGGGTAAACCACACCCCTTAAACTGGTGTGATTTCGTACATACGTGCACCAAACACACCACAACAAGATTCGTGACTCCACTAACATTTTATTACCAAGTTTATGTGGTTGTGCCTTCTTTTTCAGGAGACCTCTGTCTATGCTGTGGAGTGGAGTTGAATTTCTCCCGATATCTCTTGCAGTCTCGAGTTCATCCCAAGTGACAGATTGAAGAAGAGTAGCTCCTAAAAATTTTACTTGCAGGATTTGTGTGTGTGTTTTTTCCTCACAGACACATGGAGAGCGTGTTCAGAGCTGACCCGCGCGCAGAGAGCACACCTGTTTCAGCCTTTTGCACATAAATTACAGAATGATAAATTTCTCCCTAGTTTCTATTTTTTCCTACTTGTAAGGTGCTTGGCAGCCCCTAATACACCTGCCAACACTGGTTGAGGTACCCCGCAGCTTGTTAAAACTCACTTTTAGCTGCTTTTTGTAGGCTTAGTGTTAGTTTTACTTCAAGTTGATTTTTGCAAAGTTCACACATAGTTTAAGTAGGGGGGTAAAATAACTTTCATTCCGAAAAATTTATGTTTTGAAAATTTTGGTACTTACACACCTAGATAACTAGCCCAAGTAAGTGGCCCAAGACCACGCATGCATAGCTAGTTTGCTTTTTCTAGTGTAAAATTTTGTAGTTTAGTTCAATTTTTGCACTAGGAATTTCGGGACTAGGATTGAATTGTTTATAGAAGAGAAATTAATCTCTGCTACCTTTGCACCCTTCAGTGATCCAAGGTAAGCATATGAATGCTCCATATTCACAATTTTCCATCTCCCTATAGTTAGTCACATAGATTAACTAGGAAAAATTGAAAGCGGCCCATTATCCGCACATGTTTTCCATTTGAACCAGGAACAATACAACATAGTTTAAATAGGGGATTTTGTAAAGGATCATCAATATCCACACGTTCAAACTATGTTCTTGTCCACTTTTTTCTCACACACACTCACCCACTAAGCGAAGCAAGGACACCTAAAACTAACTTAACCAAACTCACTAAATTCTCCCCACAGGGGCCACAAAAGAATTTATAAATTAAGTTAGGATCAAGGGGGTAGGCATCCAATAAGCCGCCTTAATCATACTTCATATTGAAACATATAAGTTGTGTATTTAGGGAGCTTCAAATCCACCTATCATCCCAGTGAAAAGAAAACCCGAGCGCAGCAGAGACCCGTTTCAGAGGGGGTTAGGCTTAGGTGCAGTGCATGCGGTATCAGTTGGGGCTACCTGACCCGGATGATACTCGATACTGTTAGATGACTACCAAGAAGCCCAAGACTCGAACGCTCACGTGGGACGGTGGTTCTTAGTGGCCAAAAATTAGGGCAACCTTTACCCTATAGGTGACGATGCAGGCAAGCGCCAGGCCCTAGACCCTTACCTTGGTGGATTCTCTTCGGCTGACTGGGGGTGTTGCTAGCTCTTACGGGACGTTGTGCCAGTACTGGAAAGAAATATTCTCAAGGCCCAGTTACTTTTGAGTGTGTGAGGGCGCATAGGTCTTCTAGGATTTTGAGTATCATACGCAAATGAACAAAAACCACTTTTTGATTGATTGATCACATAGATTAATTTAAAGGGAAATCTATTTTATTTTTCGCTTTGTTTTATGTATGTGACAAGAATTTTTCTTTGATCATAGACTCTATCCTCTCAAAGTTTTGTGTAACCAGCTCCAAAAATAGAAGAAAAGAGATATCAACGCCTTATAAATAAGCCACTTCGAGGGGGTAACCTCCAATACATTACATAAATGAACAATTCTTGGATGATACAATTTACAAAACCTCCTTTCTATATATAGGAGTCCATGTGGCCATAATGTAATCCTAGTGGGCCACAATGTAATCCTAGCCAACCTAACAATAATAATTTAAGGGCACAATAATAAAAAAATGGAGGTTACAAGGGTACAATAATAACAATAAGGGGGTTACACTAACAACAATAAGGGACTATACTAGTAATATAGGGACCTAACATGCCCCTCTCCTTCAAAAAATTGTTGTCCTCAACGCTTGAATAGCTCTGGGTGCTTCTGTATAAAATTCTCATCCTCCCATGTAGAATCTTCAGTGGGTAAGTTCTTCCACTTGATGAGATACTCTGAAATTGATCGATTTCATAGCTGTCGAGTTCTTGTTTCCGTGACCGCTTCAGGTTCCAATCTGATTTTTCCTTCCTCATCAAGTTCTGGCAATATTTTTTGAACTGGAAGATTTTCACCTATAACCTTCTTTAAGCATGAAACACAGAAAACTCAATGCAGTCGCAAAGAAGCAGGAAGCTCCAATTTGTATGCCATAGTACCAATATTTTGCAACACCTTGTAAGGACCATAGTACCTTGGCGATAATTTATTATCCTTCTTAGCTTGCTTGAGGGACATTTTTCTGTATGGTTGTAGCCGTAAAAATAACCAATCTCCTACATCAAAACTTCTCTCGTTGCGATGTTGATCTGCCTATTGTTTCATTCGGTTTTGTGCCAAATTCAAGTTATCCTTTGAGAGTTGGAGAACTTCTTGCTGATGCTCGATGTGATCTTCCACTTCTTGAACCTTTGAATTTTCCCTTAAATATGATGTGATGGATGGTGGATGATATCCATAAAGTGCCATAAATGGGGTCATTTTTGCTGCAGTATGGAAGGAAGTGTTATACCACCATTCGGCGAGAGGTAACCACTTGACCCATTGTGTTTTTTTATCAGATAGAAAACAACGAAGATATCCTTCCAAACATTTATTTACTATCTCAGTTTGACCATCAGATTGAGGATGATAAGATGAGCTATGAGCTAATTGAGTACCCAAACAAGAAAATAAATCCGTCCAAAAATTTCCAGTAAAAATGGGATCTCTGTCGCTCACAATAACCCTTGGGCTTCCATGTAGCTTTTGAATTGTGTCCATAAATGTAGTAGAAACTGTACTTGCTTTAAATGGATGAGATAATGCAAAAAAGTGTGCATACTTGGTAAGTCTATCAACTACCACCATGATGACACTCTTTCCTTCAGACTTAGGGAAACCTATGATAAAATCCATTGAAATCTCCTCCCAATGTTGACTTGGAATGGATAAAGGTTGTAGAAGTCCCAGGGTCTTAATTGTCTCAACTTTATTCTGCTAGAAAACCAAACATTCCTCCACAAATTTTTGAATATCTAATTTAAGGCCATCCCAAAAAAAATCTTTCTTCAACCTGTGGTAAGTTTTTAAAAATCCTGAGTGTCCTCCTAAGGGAGAAGTGTGAAGTTCCAAAAGAATCTTTTGTTTTAGTTGGGAATTCCTACAAATATATAAGCAATCTTTGTACCATAAGGAATCATTTTTCCAACTAAATGTACCAGATGTACTAGGATCTTGCTGCAACTTTTGAATTAGTGTCCATACATCTTTGTCCTTATTCCATTCATCTCTTTCTTTGGTTATCCAATCTGGTTGGATAATAGAAATGGCACAAAGCAATGCTTCCACTTCTTCATTCTTTCTTGAGAGTGCATCTGCAACAACATTAATCTTTCCTTTTTTGTAGATTATTTCAAAGTCATAACCCAACATCTTTGTGACCCATTTTTGCTGCTCTTCTGAAGATAGTCTTTGTTCCAAAAAGTGTTTCAGACTATCATGATCAGTTTTTACCTTGAAGTGTCTTCCCATTAGGTAAGTTCTCCATTTCTTTAGTGCATGCAGTATTGCTAACATTTCCTTCTCTTAAATAGGTTTCTGTAAATACTTTCCTTTGATTGGACGACTTTCAAAAGCAATGGGTCTTCCTTCCTGCATTAAAACAACACCAATTCCATTTCCTGAGGCATCACATTCCACAATAAAGGATTTTGTGAAGTCTGGCGTAGCTAAGACTGGTGCTCAACGCATTGCCTCTTTAAGATGTTCAAAGGCCTTATTTTCTTCAGGAATCCATGAAAATGCATCTTTCCTCAATAATGTTGTTAGAGGTGCTGCTATTCTCCCATAATTCTTAACAAACTTGCAATAATACCCTGTTAACCCGAGAAATCCTTGCAACTGCTTTATTGTTGTGGGGACTTTCCATTCCTTAATGGCTTTAATTTTGTTAGGGTCTACCTTAACACCCTCGTGAGATACAATATGACCCAAATATTCCACCTCTTTTACTCCAAAGAAAAATTTGGATGTTTTTGCATATAATTGTTTCTCCTCCAACAGTTTGAGCACCATGTCAACATGTTGAACATGATCCTTCCAAGACCTCTTGTAGATTAGTATATCATCAAAAAATACTAGCAAAAATTTTCTAAGGAAGGGTTTGAAAGTGGAATTCATCAACCCTTGAAATGTAGAAGGTGCATTGGTAAGGCCAAAAGGCATGACCAAAAATTCATAATGACCCTCATGAGTTCGAAATGCTATTTTTGGAATATCTTCAGTCTTCATTCTAATTTGATGATATCCTGAACGAAGATTCAACTTGGTAAAATAAATTGCTCCATGTAATTCATCCAATAATTCATCAATCACAGGAATGGGAAATTTATCTTTAATGGTGAGCTTATTGAGCTCCCTATAATCCAGACACATTCGCCATGATCCATCCTTCTTGTGTACCAATACTATAGGAGCAGAGAAAGAACTTTGACTAGGTTGAATTATACCGCCTCTAACATTTTTGCAATCATACGCTCAATTTTACTCTTTTGGACATAAGGATATCTATAAGGCCTGATGTTTGGAGGAACACTTCCTAGAATCAAATTGATAGCATGATCATGATCACGAATAGTTGGGAGTCCTTTGGGAGTTTCAAACACCTTGGAATGATTGTCCAAGACTTGTTGGAGATCTGCAGAAATAGATGATTTTGATGTTGGAACTTCTAGTGAGCATAATTGTGTAATTACGCCTCGTTGTTATTTCTTTAGAAGATTTTTCATGACATTAGAGCTTATTATCTTTCTCGGCTTCCTCGCAATACCCCGTAATTCGACTTCATTTCCTTCTGAAAAAAAATTCAAGAAAAGTTCTTGAAAATTAAAAGCTACTGTCCCCAAAGATTATAACCATTGTACTCCTAGTACAACATCAGCACCTCCCATAGGAATGGAAAGAATTGGACTATTCAATACATATTCCCCCATGGTTAGCTTGATATTATGGCATTTTCTAGAGCAATTTATAGTTCTTCCATTTGCAACCATCACTTGACATTCTGGTGCTGGGTATAGGAAACAATTTAATTCCTTGGCTACCTTACAATGAATAAAATTATGGGTGCTACCTGAATCAATCAACACTATTACCTTTTTCTTCTTGATATGTCCTTCTATATTGAGAGTTTGAGGAGTGGTAATTCATGCCAGTGCATCACATGATATGGTCGTATTCATTTCTTCCCCTTCTATGGTTGGTTCCTAGTGTATATCCTCTTCTTGTTCATTTTCTTCTTCCTCTTCACAATATATGTAAAATAATTTCTTCTCGACACACTTATGACCTTTAGTGTATTTTCTATCACATTTGTAGCAAATCCCTTTTGCTCTTTTTTCTTCCAATTGTTGTGGTGTCAACCTTGTAGGTTGTGGAAATCTAGGAGTAGCAACACTTCCTTCTTTATAGAAGTGAGTGGTAGGCTTCCTTGTCGCCATAATTTTACATTCATTTTTTCTTGCCAACCTGAATGCCTTCTCCAATGAATCAGGTTCCAAAACGCAAACTTCATGTTGGATGTTATCATTTAAAGTGCCTATGAAGAGATCAATCCTGTGTTCCTCTGGAATATCAGTTACCCTTATATTCAATTTTTGGAAGTCCTCAATGTGCTGCCCCACTAAACCCTTTTGTTTGAGATTTATTAATTGGCTAAAGAAGGTGTTGCTCTTTGTATCCTCATAATGCGCTATCATTTCCTCCGTAAAAATTGACCAAGTGACAAATTTTTTACGGGAGCAAAGCCATTGATACCATACAAATGTATTTTGTTCTAAATGTAAAGTTGCAATGCGTACCTTTTGTGTGTTTTGTACGTTATGGAGATCAAAATATTGCTCCATCTGTAGTATCCATGTTACAGGATCCTTTCCATCAAAATTCCTCATCTCCATTTTTAGAATATGGTGGTTCTTCCCGCCAACATTAGAGTTTATGAAATCACGATTAACATTTATTTTGTTCTCATCATGAGTTTCTTCTACTATATTTTCACCATTATGAAACATTTCTTGTATCAACTTTGTTAAACCTTCTATGTCTGCTTTTAGATCATTCTTCATGTTTTCCATGTTGTCTTTCATGTCATCCATCTTAGCTTCCATGCCAGCTTCCATGCCATCCATCTTAGCTTCCACGCCTTTCTTCAAAACTTCCACTTCATTTTTTGTTTCTCTTTGCGAGAGCGAAATTTGGTGCACTTGCTTTTGTAATTTTGATAGATCATGTTGCAACTCTTCATCTTCGTGAGTCATAGTAGAGCCTTCTGAAGGCTTAATGGGTGTTAAATTATTTTTACGGGGCATATTTTGGAACCCAATACTGATATCTATTCTACAATATTCCCTTGGAATCAATTCAAATTGATTCTTCAAACAAGACTTATGCAATTCGGAAAAAGAAAAAGAAAAACACACACACACACCTTTTTCTTGCTTTTGAGGAGCTCGATATTGAAATTGGATTATTTCTGTTATTGCAGCACTTCAATATTTTAATTTAGGCACTGACGTATCCCTCTTAATTCTCTTTCGAATGCCATATTTCTAACCTGATTTGGATTCTCGAAGACAAATTTGTGTCCAATATCCCACAATTACCTAATTATGGATTGGTTCAGTAGAGCGAACTTGTACGACTTACCACGTGTCATTGTTTCGTCCTTCGGATCTGAAATTGATAGCCAAGAAACTAAATTCTGTGTAATTGTGATCGCTTTTTACGGAACTCCAATCTGATGCTCATAGAGAGAGTTATGAATCTTTTCCTACGATCACCTCTTTGAGATGAAATTCGGAAGCCTGAAAAAGAACTACCTTCCACAGATCATATTTCTGAAAATATTGCGAACCAAGATCTAAAATTTTTTGATGAGTTTCCTCAGGATTTCTTCTTTGCACCCTAAAAATTTCAGATTCTGAAACTTCATAAAAAAAACGTTATAGCGAAAATGCCACGATGACCTGTTTAGAGAAAATTGAGGAGCCTGCAAAAATACCTAACTTCCACAAATCATATCTCCAAAAATGTTGTGAACCAAGATCTGAAATTGTATGAGGATGTTCCTCCGAATTTCGGCTTCACACCCTAAAAATTTTAGCTTCTGAAACTTCGTAGAAAAAACGTTATAGCAAAAATTCCACGATGACCTGTTTGGAGCAGCGAAACCCTATAAACCAAAGCTCTGATACGAAATGTTGTGTAACCAGCTCTAAAAATAGAAGAAAAGAGATATCAACGCCTTAGAAATAAGCCACTTCAAGGGGGAAACATCCAATACATTACATAAATGAATAATTCTTGGATGATACAATTTACAAAACCTCCTTTCTATATATAGGAGTCCATGGGGCCATAATGTAATCCTAGTGGGGCAACAATGTAATCCTAGCCGACCTAACAATAATATTTTAAGGGCACAATAATAAAAATATGGGGGTTACAAGGGTACAATAATAACAATAATTGGGTTACACTAACAACAATAAGGGACTATACTAGTAATATAGGGACCTAACACAAAGTTTTCCAAAACCAAACCTGGGTGACATCTGACAGGTCCTAATGGAACCTCATCGATCCAGGCGCCTTTTGGACCTCTCCCCATTACCGGGAGGGGTTCCAGGCCTTTCTCCATTCAGGCATAAAATATGGAATGCTGCCACCATTATCATTTCGTCCTTTATCGGGGTAGTCATAGTTGGGAACCCTAGTCAGTCTCCCAACACCATGCCACACACCACTCCCCCCACGACACCTAGGGGGCACAGGAATGCGTCCCATATGGGAAGCCATCTGAATACATAGCAGGGTACATCGCAAACTAACCCTCGTTCTAACCAAAACTTCGTGTCTTCACACATTGCAATGGCGTCAACCTCTCAGTCACCTTTCTTAGCTTCGTTGAATCTGCCTGATTTAACCAAGCTAAAAAATGACCCCATCACACACGATCCTACATGGCCTCTCATGCCCATGAAGCTACCTTCGGATATACCAAAGTTCGAAGGCAAGCAAGCGGAAGGCCCAAGTAATCATGTCATTACCTTTCACTTATGGTTCTCATCGAACAGTATCATTGACAACACTATTCGATTGAGATTATTTCAACGCACTCTTAAAGGAGTATCTACGAAGTGGTATGTGGAGAAACCCTCAACTTCACATGGAACCTTTAGCGCCCTCGCTACCACGTTCCTAACATATTTTCAGTTACCCATTCACCATGATTCTAGAGTGGAATTACTGACTCATTTTAGCCAAGCCCCCATTGTCCACATCTAGGACCATCTCCATGAATGGAGGCAGTATCGCAGTTTATGTAAAGCTAAAATCGACGACCGGGTGCTCTTAGATTTGTTTTTGAAAACTCTTACGGTAGATATTTCAAAGGATGTGGCACAGCAGAATCCCACATCCGAAGAGGATGCAATTAGCAAAGCCCAGAAGCTTGAGCTGATTTATACATAGTCAGGATACATTTACAACATCCTTCCTAACGCCCCGCACCTGCAAACTTATCAAGAATTGCCAGGCATGTCAAACTTTGCAGACAGGATAATCGGGTCAATGACCCAAGGTTACCTATGCAGCAGTATTCAAAACCCCGGTTACACATACAATTCTACCCAAAGCGTGCCTCAACCCAGTTTTCAAAGTCATCATATGCCTCAGCAAAATGTGACCAATAGGGCGCTACTGTATCACCAGGGAGGACTTTACCCTCTGGCTCAGAGGAATCACTATGTAGAAAGAAACACTGACGAAAGAACTCCCCTCCAATGGTCAAGTGCAAACCCGGGACCACATTATGCTCAGTCCCCAACACACGACCCACCTATGCAAAACAACGCAGAAGTGAACTTTGTGCAGCCATCCCAAAACCAACCACACCAATACAATCAGGAGAACTACCCTCCTAACATGGTGAATAAAAAATCCAAAAACAAGCCAAAAGGGAACCCTGGACAGGGGGGCAACAACCAACAGCGCCCACCGTGATCCCCGGCTGGAGGTAACTCCAACTGGAATCAAAACCAGGGGCCAAGCAAAGCCCAACGGCAGAGAAAAAGGCCACCTCTTTGAACAAACCATTCTTGTTCAATATGTGGTGAGTATGGTCACTATACTCACCACTGTCCCTATCACCCTGAGTTGAAGAAGCTACAGAGTAACCGAGGACAAGGAGGATCTTCCCAGCAACCATCCGTGATGCAAGAACCTTTCCCCAACCAAGGGATGGTTAGCACTCACCAACAAAATATAGATGATTCCGGGAAAAGAACCTATGAAATATACATGACTGGAGAAGAGATGTTTTTTCAAACACGGAATCGCAAATACAACACCCCACTAGACACCAATACGTTAGGTGCAAGTATCAGTGCACCGACCGCACCTTTGACTATTTCAAAGATGCCCATAGAACCATTGCCGAAAATGGCAAAGGGACCTAATAGGCGAGCAGGAAACTACTCTAAACTAACCCATAATTATAGTATCATGAACGATTTAGCACAATCTCCCACTCCTATGTCAGCTCTGTAAGTACTGCAGTCATGCCGGAAACAACAGAAAGCCCTACTTTCCACGTTAGGCGCTATCGATCCCGACGATACACACCTGATGGCTTTTGACTTAGACAAAGCCACCCCCAGGCTTCCTTCCATGGTCACCTTCCAGATACCAGTGTCAGTGTATAATATCACTATCCACTGATATGTCATAGATGAGGGTTCATCCACATGCATCATGTCCAAAACTGTTTGGAAGAAGTTAATTTCTCCTGAACTAAAACCCTCATTCATCACACTTCGAGCATACGACGGTTGTCCCTAGACCCCCGTCAGCCTCTACCAAAATGTCCCGGTCTGTTTAGCCGGAAAGACGGTCCACATAGACATTGAGGTCTTGGACGCTCACTTGGATTACAATATACTCCTCAAGAAGAGTTATATGTATGTCATGCCTGCCATAGCCTCCTCCGTCTTTCACATTATGATGTTCCCCCACGAGGACTGCATCATTACTGTAGACCAGCTGACACACAGTGACAAGCATCCCCTAACAAACACGGATGTAATCCTAGCCTATGTAGGTACATTCACATATACACTTTCATGGTTCCAAGAATATGGCCCCGGCCAATTCAAACAGTCGTCCGTTCTAGGTTCATTCCTAGGAGATCCTCCCATTATCCCTGAGTCATCACCAGATGTCACAAGGGCTCCTTTATGCATGATTTCCACATCAAGCGCCAAAGCTAGTCAGGACACAGACACAAGTAGTAAAGACACCGAGGCATCAGCCTCTCTAGCCTACGCCGTCTCCCAAACCCCTTCCTCAACCCCCCAGCTGGCCTCATCTCCTAGCAGGTTTTGGAAACACTGGTGTTACCCAAGATATCATTGGCATTCCAATTTGGTACCTCGTTCCCCATTTCGGAATAGGAGCCACCCATGTTACTGCCACAGGGTCGAAGCCCCTCAGTCCCGAGGAGCCCCCACCCGTCCAAGAAACAGTTGATACCACCCCTGCAAAGGAAGTTCCCATTGCAAAATCAGTGCTCACAGCTAGGAAAACCCAGAAGAGAGGAAAGAAGATGGCGACACCCGCCATTCAATGGGAATCACCAATCTACACCATATGTGATGTAATAGGTCACCCTACCCATATATGTCCAGAGCTGGATGAATTAAAACCACTCCTTGGCTCCGAAACAGACATCGTAATGCCACATTCCTGAAAAAAGGAACCTACCACCAAAGGTAAAGGCAAAGCGTTGCGTACCAATCATGCATGCACCCTCTGCAGTAACTATGGGCATTATACCCACCATTTCCCGGAGATCCTGTGGTATAGGGACGCCTTACATGCCATCGAGAAATCCTATCAAGAGGATCCCTCCACCCAGGCATCCAGAAATGAACCTCGTACGATCCTGTACTTACAGGAAGAACGACAGGCTCTCGAAAGACCCCCAGTCATGCCTATTATACATTGCACGCTATGTGATGAACTTGGTCACTTCCTCGAAGATTGTGCAACCCTGGAACTCATCCACATATGGTATCCAATATAAAGGGTGTACTATGTTGGATTGCGGGTAGCGCAATTCACATGTCCATTATGCACCAACAATCACCTTTTGGAGAATTGTCACTATATCCCCCAATTCCGGCTAGCCCTAGCTAGCTTTTGCTCCGCTATAGTCTGCCTCTCCCAAAAATATGACATGGATGTGGAATCCACGGACAGCTCCACAACCCAAGAAGATGTGACGAACAGATCCATCATGTTCTTGTCTGTTGAAGAGCGACCGATCAAGGAACCCCTAGTTACCCCTAACTGCCCTCCATAGAGACGACCAACATGTACGTTATGCAAAAAGACAGATCATGCAGTTGTCCATTGCCCTGATTTACCAGCTTTCCGGCGCTAGTTCCCCGCCAAACTTCAAACTGAACTCGATGGAACCTTCATATCAAGGATATTTTTCCTTATATGTCAAGGAAATCATTATGAGCGACACTGTACTTATGCCTCGCAAATTCATCCCACCATTGACATGATTAATACCATAGAGAAGAGACAGGACAACCTCTGGAAATGGCATAAAAAGTACATTAATGATTCAATGTCCCCCACCCCCATAATGGTGTATCAAGCAAGATAAGCCAACACACCAACCAATCTTAACCCTGACTAAGCCTAGGATAACATGCAGACTATGCAATCTGAACGATCACCGATTCAACCAATGCAAAGAACTGAAGCCCCTTGCAAACAGTCTCTGCATAGTCTCTTCTCTCCCTCAAAAAATTCTCTCAAACCAAGAGAAGATCAGGCGCACCTATTGTCGAATTTTCTCACACATTCACCATATGATTAAATGTGTTCACCTCCCCAAACTGAGAGCGGCACAAGTTGCGCTAATTTTACACTCCACCAAAGAGTTAGACACACCCAAGCCAAAAATACGGAAATGGAAGCGGAAGATAACCTCTTCTACACCAGACCCTTTCCAAGCATCCACATCAAGAACAACGAGTAGCGTAGAATCTCACACTATCTACTCTGTTGGTTCAGTGATACTGTGCACCATCTTCACTGGTTAAAATCACACACCAGAGTTATGCCCGCTAATGGAAACATTTAGGCACCTCTATGGCAGGCACAATTTCCACCTACCAGGAATCGACCATCCTAGTGGGGAAACCAACCTTGCACTCACACAGAATCCCATTACAGAGATTCTTCCACCGCCAAACGTCGATGACATAATCCACCATATACGATTTTTATCAAGACATATTGGTGATAAAATTACTGTTGTCTCCTGTTCCCAGGATTCCCATCTCATTCCTGTCGCAAAATACCAAGCCACCTCGTGCTTTTGCATATATTTCCACAAGATCCAAAATTTGCATGCCGCCATTGAACTCCTCGATGACACCCAGCCTCTAGAGTAGTACCTAGTACAACTAGAGCTTGTCAACAAAAATCGACGACAGTCACTGCAACACAACGAGGCCCACAAGAAAAGGGTAAAAGCATCATTCGACCGCCACATCAGCCCTCGCTCATTCACCAAAGGAGAATTAGTCCTCCGCTATGATGTCGCAAAAGAAGCCCTAGGGCCAGGAAAGTTCAAAACTTTGTGGAAAGGACCCTACATCATTAAACATTTCCTCCGACAGGGGGCATACATCTTTACGGAACTGGACGGGACCTGCCTCAACATCCCCATCAACGGCCTTTACCTCAAGAAATTTCACCCATAAGGGCCAGGACATCCCTTCCCCTAGATTGAAAGTACACACAAACATAACCACTCAAAATTTTTGAATCGAAGACTTATTTAAAAGTGCTCAAAGTATCAACATGTATCACCAACATGAACCCTATTTCGGATTTTTTGATGGAGCATCAAGAGGGTCTCAAATTTTAGCCGCAGCTGCCTGGGTCATTTACCACCCTAGCCGATCTCCACTCTGCTCAAATGGGGTGTGCATCGATTCAGCAACAAACAATCAATCATAATATGACATATCATCGGACTTATGTGCGATGCCCTCCATCAGGTCATACACCATATGCATGTCTACCTCAATTCCCAGTTAGTAGTGCCACAGTTAAACCAAACATTTGAGACAAGAGATACAGATTTGTTTAGAAAATATTTGTGTGCCAAAATATTAAGCAGAAAATTTGATTATATCACATTTACACATGTACCAAGGAGTCAAAACCAAAAATTTTATCGCATAACTAACAATATCCTAAACTGGAATGCATCTCGAACAAACCATCATACATAAAACCAAAAATATAGATATCCATCAGCATAACAGAATACATAAACTGAAACAGGCGATACATCATGTAGAGCCGCAAAAAATATCTCTCATATATATATGTCACAATGTATATATTTGAGTACAAAAATAGTGTCGTTGGCCCAAATGCCAGCCCAACGATACAAAAATTGTTAAAAAATAAGGGAAACATCCTCACTTAACGAAAAGGTGCTCACATTGTCTCGAAGGGGCACCTAGACCCACCACTGCTCCCAGTACCACCACCAGAGTCGTCATCGTAACTACAATCGCCAACTGACGTAGAGCGGGCCGATAGTCCCTCTCGTGGGTCATCACTGTCTCTAACCAAACCTCCTCGAAGTCATCCATGAAACCTCGAGTAGGCATCCCCTAGGTCAAGCGGTCCACTTTAACCCGGAAGTCCTCAAGAGCAGACACCAGAGTTGTCAGTTCTGTAATGCGAACCTCTGCCACATCAGCATGAGCTCGCTCGGCCGCAACCTCTCTAGTAGCCGAGCTTCTACCCTCCCCAGAAGGGCCAAGCACCACCACCAGGTCCGCTAGCACCACCACTTGGTCCACTTGCATCACCTCCTCCCTCACCACCCTAAGGTCGTCGCAGAGGATCATGGCCCACCAATCGAACCACGTGGCGGCCCACCTCGTCAACATCTGCACGAGTAACCAAAATTATGTTAGTGTCACTAGAAAAACACATAAGTACATATATACTCAAAAAAATACAGAAAACATATAAAACATACTTGCAGGCCCCCAAACATAACCAAACGGGAGACCCATGTATGGGTCGCCCTGGAAGTCCATTCCTGCATACGGCTATGGAAAGAACATCTATGGTTTGGCCTCGAACCAGGCCTCTATCATGGTGTTCCAATAACACCCCACCATGCCACCATCGCCTCGTGGCATCACCAGAGCCCACCTCCTCATATGTGGCTCTCGTGGCCCCCCAATAGGCACCTCCACTACCGGCCTCAGCAGCACTACCCTCTCATACAAGATGTTGAACAAAATATTGGCGTACGCAAATGACTTAGTCCCACGTTGGACCTTGTTCAGTTGTGACACCATACCATAAAAACAAAAGCAAGCAAAGTCTAAAAAATGCCCTAACCTCAGCCGGCACAAAACTCCAACTTGTGGTCCAAATGCCTAATGCAGAGAAAACGACCCCGCTAGTCGCACGATCACTACCAGAGCACACCACTCTGCCACATCTGTAAGTGATGCAATGTTGATGAAGCCCTTTGTAAGAGGCGCCTCACCCTGAGGTAGTAACCCAGTGACAAAATATATATTCGTCTCAGGACGGATGATCAGGTTTGTACCACGCAACACGAACATGTTGTGCCTCCTGCGCCAGTGCTGAATAATATACCATAGTAATTGGTCATGTGACCGAAGAAACTCATTCTCAGCAAACTTCAGAAGGCCCCATATCGCCAACTGATGGCGTGCCCCAGCATTAGCAGCTAAAACGGTTCGGATCTCGGGCTAGTCCCACTCCATCCACACTAACCTGTCATCAACACAGGTACCCATCAGTACAAAGAAAAAACCCAAAAATAGGAAAAAAACAAAATACTTTGTCACCTCAGCCTTTGCGCTTGTCCCCTGAAATTGCGCGCAAATATGGCGCACTTTTTCCCAGATCGCCCACGCAATCTAGGGAAAAATTCACCTTAATTTCGTACAAACCCAATCTGTACGGACCACGGCACAATCAAGTTGTAAAAAATTAAGTGCAGGACGTCATGGAAGTTACTTGGGCATAGTATCGCTAGTCCCTAGTACTCTGGCTGACCGCAATAGAAAGTACTGCTACACAGAATCCTATGACCTATCAAAACTCAGCAAGTACAAATGAATTGAATCAGGGCCATATTCACTTATTTATCACCCTTTTCAAAAAATTTGGAAGGCCATTACGAGAGAGAAGAAGGTCCATTCTGTGAACCGTAATTTGCACCATAATCAGCACTCCATGATGAACAAAAGTGATGCCAGACATCTGCATTCCAGAAAAAATAGATTTTCAAGCGCCGGAAGGTATGCCCTCTCTCATCTTCCTTTTTAAAGCTCATTCCTTTCAATAATATTTGATAAAATAAGATTCTTTCACTTGAGGTAGTTGTTCTTGCAGGAAAAGCTCGCAAACCATTCACAGCACCATCTACTGAAAGTTCCAAAGTAGGTATCATTCTACCCCCAGCATGATAGAGTCCCAGAAAAATCTACATATCCTGACATCATTTCTCCATCAAAAATAAACCATAGGCTCTTCATATCAGACCATGGTTATCATCACCTCACCCTGCACAAGATAAACGTCTACGTTGGTTGGTAGAGCCTCCCTTCCATGGCGCTCATCACCCACAGTAGACCATATATCACAGCAAAAGTGACGCCATGGCCATACCACTTCAGTCTAGGAAGCACCTCGTGCCCATCCATTCATCATGCATAAGGCCAAGTTTTCCATACAAACTGAAACCCCCTTCCCAGATGACCAGGTTGTATAAGCAAATAAATATCACACCACCGCACCTCGCATTTGGCCCACCATACCTCCACCAGCATAATCCCATCTGTGATACTTTTACATCTACTTCATCAACCCCACACATGAGACCAACCAATGGGACCCCCACCCTCAGAAAAACACCTTCCTCATGCCATCAGTGAGCGAACACTTTCATATTTTGGGGTACCCATCTCTGTGTTTTGTACAAACCAAACCCCATTATTTTATTATTTTGGTAAGTGTAGAAAGACCGCAAACAGTGCACTTCGTCCCTTCACCCTCTCATTTCATCTTTTCTCCCATGGCAGCAGTCCCTTAACACCCTTGGTCGAAGTATTTCACCCCCCACGCACAAACCATCATGACATTCATAGCCATTTTACACCCACCCTGGAATTCCTACCGACTCCAGGGATTTCCCCTTCAGAAATAACTATGACTGCCGCCAAGCTGCTTAATTATACTCTGACCTTGGGCCACTGAATCCCCATCATCAATTTTCAATCACCCCTCTCCAACATGCATATGTTAAACCCGCTACATCCAGGTCCCCGATCCCTCCTATCGGCGACCCCTCGTTCAGTTGAGGCTTCCTTTTTTTTCGACTTCAACACCCATATTCCAAAAAGGAAGTGGTACCTTGGATTACCCCTCTCCATACAAAGGTGCATCCTCGGGTGACACTGTGGGAGACATCAGTGTCCACAGATGTCATCGATCCTCCTGACATTTGACTACGGAAAAATCTTTCATGTCAAGATGGTATCGTACCTTACAACCATTGCACTTTGATCAGATACATCGAAGACCCGTGCCTCCATAAGCGTCTCTATCAACAATGCTTACACGGGAAGGTCCCAGCCAACACCTATGCGTACCATGCGCAATTATATGCCATACCAAGTTTATGCATATGGGTACCACATTCCACCTACTGTCAAAGAAAAAACACCCCTAAGGGTGTCAGCAGTCGTCGTCAACAATCGCCACCATCACTACCATAGTAGTAACACAGACAGAACATATATCTCTCAATTTGGTTTAACTATTCATAGCATCATGAGCATGGGACATGCTCGCCTCATTGAAATTTTGTATATGTATTGTAAATTCTATTTTCTTACAAGGATCCCTTAGGCCATGGTCATTCTTGGAAACGGTACACGGTGTTTTCAATCCCAAGGTTTCACGCAGGTCTCTCTCTCTCTCTACGCACGATACAGAAAAGAAACTATAATGTATTTCGGCTATACAGTTCTTCCTAGACCTCACACATTATGGGGAAACTGTTAACATTGGGAAATCGTACAGCAGAAGATGACATTAATTAATGTCAAGCCAAAGGATTTACAGGGCTAGAAGACATTACAGAATCCGAAAAGTATTTTAAAATATCAAAGTTTTGAGGAAAATCAATTTTGAACTAGTCTTAAATGTTGTTTGCACGCATTATCCTTCGAGAAGAGCACCTTCTGCGTGCCTTTTTGCCTGATATGTGCACATTCCTGAGAGTGGAGAAATTTCACTATCCGGGACCACACAAAGCAAAGGACAAGTCACTCCCTACTTGAAGTCGCCTAAGGACAGCCACCAACGCCTCCTTAGACACTATGTGAGCACACAATGGAATATTTGGAGCACACAAAGGAATCATACCCCTCTCTTGGGTCACCATCCTTCATGTACCAAGAGAGGGAAGGAGGATTTGAAATCTCCTATATAAAGCCACCATGAGATGAAGAATGGGTGATCACATTGTTATGCTGGCCAGAATTTCCCAAGAAATACCAGTAGTGTGTGACCCGGAGCTAAAGACAGAGGGGACTCACTTGTTGGCCACCCAACAAGCTCAGTCCACACAGTAGAGAGAGATGGAGACTGCACCGAGGCAAGCTTGGGATAAAAACATCCTTGCATCGGGACCTAGAACGATTTTCTAGGGTCCCTTTGGCAAGAGGGTAAAGTTTTACTCTTCTTACTACCAGTGCTCAATAAGAGGGGCCTAGAGCCACCGTTTGCATTATTGTGTCGTTTGACTCGTTCAGAGATTATGTTTATTTATGTTTAGTTTTAGTTTAGTTTTTAGATTACATTTGCATACTTTTTCTTCTATATAGTATGTTCATTGACTCCACTTCTTTCTACCTGTTACCAATAGTTTAAAGGGGTAAACCACACCCCTTAAATTGGTATGATTTCGTACATACGTGCACCAAACACACCACAACATTTGGCATTGGAAAATCTAATGGTAGTTATATATCATGTTCAACATCCCTCTTTGGTGGTGATGATCCTTTTGTAGCTTGAGAAAAACCCTTGAAGCTTGCTATCTAATCATCTATTTATTGATTTTATTCTTTTCTACAACTTTATTGTGTTAAATATGCTATTCCTCCTTGATTTTCATTGATGAAATATTATGCAAAAAAAATATAAGAGAATGAAAAATAGGACATATAAGTATGGTATGAGAGACGCACTAGGACACAATCAACATTGTTGTGATGCATATATCTTTAATGATATGAATAAATGATTTACCATTGTCAATGTTACATATTTGCATAAAAATTCAGGTGATTAAGCATTAAGAGGGGTGATATGTAATGGTCAAACGTGTGCACATAGAGTGACGATAATGATGATCACATTCCTAGAAATTAGGTTGATTTAAGCATTAATCGAATTGATCAAGCTTGATCATTCATTTGGTTGGGCACATGCATGGTATTTTCATTTATTTTGAATCATGTGATTGAGCATTGAAGCTAGATTAATGGCACATAGAAGATTAATAAATGGCCATGAACGCTAGGTAATGTGTAATGAAGAGAGTTAGTTGTGTCAAGCATATTATAAAAACAATTGAGTTTCTTGTTTTGTTCTGGAATTTTTTATGCCCATTATTTTCATCATAAACATCACATAAACCAAACCATAACCATAATTAAAAATTGGACCACAGAAAAATCATTATACATGTTCAAAACCATGTATCTATATTAAAATTGGTCCAATTGTACATTTTTCACAAACAAAAACAATGTTCCCAAGATACATAATGGCACCTCATGCCTAAAATGAAAGAATTTCAACTCATGTCCTAGAAACAATATGGCATCCCATGCCTAAAACGACACATCAAGGTAAAGATACATAATAGGTCACTGATTTGACCATCGCTACCCTACCCACTACCAATTTTATCTCCAAATATGACCTTACTCCATTTCAAGATAGAATAAGTTGAAGTCTTCTTGTGTTCAGGATTTGTGCACCTTTATGGATACTAGAAAGGAAATATAATTCATATAAGTTTTTTCCCATAATTATAACAATTAACATACTTACAAATTACAAATAGAATTCAATATAACAAGACTCGCCGAAAATGATATAGAAAATCATGAGTCTGGCATTGACCTCCTTCATGAACCTATCCTTTCATCAATTCTTCCTTATGGTAGTTATAATAATCAATTAAAGAAAAAAATGAAAATCCTTGAAATCAATTATATTCATTCTAGATAACAGTTTCATCTACTATGATCTCATTGTGAATATCTTAAGAATTGGTGGAGATTAACTAGGAGGTGAAGCACTTGGCTAGACAACCTATTCCAAGGTAACAATGGAGAATAAGGTAGATGTAGTTGTAGAAACCATAAATGTGTCCAATGTATATGTAATTATAGTAGATGCAATGGTGGTTACTACAACAGTGGATGCAACATGGGGAGCTACAACAAGGGGGGGGAATAAAACCATAGTGTACAAATTCAATGGAAAAGGTGTTGGAGATGGGGGTGGGTACTAACAAACCCTTATGGTCTTCTAGAATAGAACTAAGCGATGGGGGTGGGTGGTAATAAATAGGAGAAAACTAGGTACCCTAGCAAGGGGGTAGAACAGAACGCCAAGGACTTGGGAAAGGTAGTTAAGGACCAAACCCACCCTATATTGTGAGATGAATGGCATGGATGCAAGATGTATAGGGAAAGGTATACATGGAAAACTAAATATGAATAATTGGGCCTGCATAAACATACATATTATGTTATAATAGTACATAAACATGAAAATATGCCAAAATAAGATGACAAATTTCACATTAAAAACATATTTAACTTTATACATGATACATGAAAGAAGTGACTTATCGACCCTAGGTGGATATGTTTGTCGAGTGTCTTCCTTTCCAACCTTTAGAAACACAAAAAAAAATATAATTTGTTTCTCATAAATAACTTGGACAATTTCAAAATAACAAATTTAAAGCATAGTAAATTTTCACAGAAATAGAAACCTATGATTTGGTGCCACGTGACTGACATTTATTTAATTCTTGTTGAAGTATAAAACTAAATTTTATGCAATGTCATAACCTTGAACCACCAGAAAGAATTATGGGATTGCATACACAAGCAACAAGGCAATAAGAAAAAACACTAAACGAAACACGAGGAAAACACCATGTGAAACAAGAAGAGGAAGATGAAATCAGAAAACAAGGTATAGACAACAAAACCACAAGGGAGTACTTGGTAAAAAGACAACAAAATTGACAAATAAGGAGAGGTTTTGGTTACCACTTAAATTTTTTGAGATGAATTGCAAGCCCAAATTAGAAAAATTAGCAAGCTCACCCAAACACAAAGAAGTGAGGAGATTTTGAACAAATAGGGTTTCTCACTAATCCATTATATTAAAAAAGGAAAACATATTTCCCTATTAATTTCAATTCATTATGACTACTTACATACACAAAGTTGAAGAGCATCACCTTTCACTCATACACAAATGGAGAGACGATATTGATTAATATTATATTTGTTTAGAGTAAATAAACAATGAGACTTGAAGGAATTGGATAAGAAGTTCCCATATGTTGTTTGAGCTCTATAAAATATGGATCCACAACTCAAGCATTAATTGTTAGAGTGGTGGTGGAAAATGACCTAAGAAAATTCTTTATGGGAAAAAAGTGTTGGAGCCAAAGTTATTCGTAGGATAAATTATATTTTTTGTTGTAGTCAAGTGACTAGAGAGATTTATTCAACCTAGAGGCCTACATATAGGTTCAAGGTTTATGTTTCATGTGTTTTATCTATGACATGGATAAAAAATAACCTTGGAATTTTTTTCTAAAGAATTGTTTATCTCTTTCGGATCCTCTTAGGAAAAAAGTATTGGTAATGCCTTACTTTTTGTTTTCTCATCACTACTTCTATGGTTAAGAGAAAATTCTCCTTCATCGCCTAAAATTTTTGGAAACCATAAGAGGTCATTTGACCTTATTCCTTGTGAAGCCTTCTCATGAGGAACTAGGCTTTCATTTTAATAAATGCATATGATATACTCCTCCATTGAAAGAAAATGGTAAAATATTAGTCAAATATCCCTCATTCTCAACCCTTGGGTTAAATAACAAATGCCATGTCTTGGCCAATGACCTATTTGAGAACCAATATAGGGAATGGATTCCTTAGCTAAAGTTAGAATCCAAATTTTCATTTCCCAACCCCAACAATTTTATTCTTTATAAGACGTGTATTGTATTAGGTCCCTATATTACTAGTGTAGTCCCTTATTGTTGTTAGTGTAGCCCCCTTATTGTTATTTTTGTACCCCTGTAACCCCAATATTTTTATTATTGTTCCCTTACATTATTATTGTTAGGTCAGCTAGGATTATATTGTGACCCCATGGACTCCTATATATAGAAGGAGGTTTTTTCATTTGTATCATCCAAGAATTTTTCATTTATGTAATGTAAAGGAGGTTTCCCCCTCAAATTGTCTTATTTCTAAGGCATTGATATCTCTTTTCTTCTATTTTTGGAGCTGGTTTCATAACATTTGGTATCAGAGGCTTGGATTCTAGGGTTTCGTTTTCCCAAATAGGTCATCGTGGAATTTTCAGTATAATGTTTTTTCTACAAAGGTTCAGAAGCTGAAATTTTTACCACATGAAGCCTAAATCCTGAGGAACTTCAAGTAAAAATTTCAAATCTTGGTTCGCAATATTTTTGAAGATATGACCTATGGAAGTTAGGGTTTTTGCAAGCTCCCGAATTTCATCTAAAGGAGGCGACCTTGGTAAAATATTCATAACTCTCTCGCTGGGCATCAGATTGGAATTATGTAAAAAGTGGCCAAAATTAAACAAACTGTAGTTTCATGTTTATCAATTTTAGAGCCGAAGGAGGAAACAGTGACATTTGGAATGTCGTACAATTTCGCCCTACTAAACTAGTCCATAATTAGGTCATTGTGGGAGATTGGGCATAACTTTGCCTTCAAGCATCCAAATCAGGTCAGACCTGTCGCATTCGAAATAAAATTCAGAGGGCTACTACAGGACCGAATTTCAGATATTGAAGATCTGAAATTACAGAGATACATTAGTTTCAATATCGAGCTCCTCAAAAGCAAAAAAAATGTGAGTAATGTTTTTCAAATTACATAAGTCTTGTTTGAAAAATCAGTTTGAAGTGTTTCCAAGGGAATATTGAAACATAGATATCAGTATTGGATTCTAAAATGCCACCTAAAAAAAATGCAACACCCATTAAGCCTTCAGAAGGCTTTACTATGACTCATGAAGAGGAAGAAGGACAACATGACATATAAAAATTACAAGAGAAAGTGCACCAAATTTCGCTCTCGCAAAGAGCAACAAAAAATGAAATGGAAGTTTTGAAGAAAGGCATGGAAGCTAAGATAGATGGTTTGAAGAAAGGAGTGGAAGGTTTGAAGAATGGAATGGAAGCTAAGATGGATGGCATGGAAGCTAATATGGATTACATGGAAGCTAAGATCTATGAAAAAATGAAAGACAACATGGAAGACATGAAGAATGATCTAAAAGCAGACATGGAAGGTTTGAAGGAAGGTTTGACAAGGTTGATACAAGAAATGATTCCTAATGGCGGAAAGATAGTCGAGGAAACTCATGATGAGAACAAAATAAATGTTAATCGTGATTTCATAAACTCTGATGTTGTATTGAAGACCCACCATATTCCAAAGATAGATATGAGGAAGTTTGATGGCAAGGATCTCGTAACATGGATAATACAAATGGAACAATATTTTGATCTCAATAATGTGCAAAACGTACAAAAGGTACGCATTGAAAAATTATATCTAGTACAAAATACATTTCTATGGTATCGATGGCTTTGCTCCCGTAAAACAATTTGTCACTTGGTCAATTTTATGGAGGAAATGATAGCACATTATGAGGATGCAAAGAGAAATGTCTTCTTTAGCCAATTGATAAATCTCAAACAAAAGGGTTCATGGGTGGAGCACATTGAGGACTTCAAAAAATTGAATATAAGGGTAGCTAATTTTCCATATGAACACAGGATTGATGTCTTCATGGGGACTGTAAAGGATAACATCCAACATGAGGTTCGACTTTGGGAAACGGATACATTAGAGAAGGCATTCAGGTTGGCAAGAAAAATTGAATGTAAAATTATGGCGACAAGGAAGCCCACCACTCACATCTATAAAGATGGAAGTGTTTCTACTCCTAAACTTCCACAACCTACAAGGTTGACACCACAAAAATTGGAATAAAAAGAGAAAAAGGGCTTTGCTAAAGTTGTGATAACAAATACACTAAAGGTCATAAGTGTGTTGAGAACAAATTATTTTGCATAGATTGTGAAGAGGAGGGAGAAAATGAACAAGAAACTTCAAAAGAAGAGGATCTGCACCAGGAACCAACCCTAGAGAAAGAAGAAATGAGTCTGACCATATCGTGTAATACATTGGCAGGAATTACCACTCCTCAAACTCTCAATATAGAAGGACATATCAAGAACAAAAGGGTAATAGTGTTGATTTCTTCTGGTAGTACCCATAATTTTATTCATTATAAGGTAGCCAAGGAATTGAATTGCTTCCTATTCCCAGCACCAGAATGTCAAGTGATGGTTGTAAATGGAGAAAATATAAATTGCTCTGGAAAGTGCCATAATATCAAGCTAGCCATGGGGGAATATGTATTGAATATTCCAATGTTTTCCATTCCAATAGGAGGTGTTGATGTTGTACTAGGAGTACAATGGTTATAATATTTGGGGATTGTAGCTTTTAATTTTCAAGAAATTTTCTTGAAATTTTTTTCAGAAGGAAAGGAAGTAGAATTACGGGGTATAGCAGGGAAGTCGGGAAAGATAATAAGCTCTAATTTCATGACAAATCTTCTGAAGAAATAAAAACGAGGTGTAATTGCATAATTATGATCACTAGAAGTTCCAACATCAAAATCATCTATTTCTCCAGATCTCCAAAAAGTCTTGGACAATCATTCCAAGGTGTTTTAAACTCCCAAAGGACTCCCACCTATTCATGATCATGATCATGTTATTCATTTGATTCCAAGAAGTGTTCCTCCAAATATCAAGCCTTATGGATACCCTTATGTCCAAAAGAGCGAAACTGAATGTATGATTGCAGAAATGTTAGAGGTTGGTATAATTCAACCTAGTCAAAGTTCTATCTCTGCTCCAATAGTATTGGTGCACAAGAAGGATGGATCATGGCGCATGTTTCCAGATTATAGGGAGCTCAAGAAGCTCACTATTAAAGATAAATTTCCCATTCCTGTGATCGATGAATTATTGGATGAATTACATCGAGAATTTTATTTTACCACGTTGGATCTTCATTCAGGATATCATCAAATTAGAAGGAACACTGAAGATATTTCGAAAACAACATTTCAAACTCATGAGGGTCATTATGAATTTTTGGTCATGCCTTTTGGCCTTACCAATGCACCTTCTACATTTCAAGGGTTGATGAATTCCATTTTCAACCCCTTCCTTAGAAAATTTGTTCTAGTATTTTTTGAAGATATACTAATCTACAACGAGTCTTGGAAGGATCATGTTGACATGTTGTGAGGGTGCTCAAACTATTGGAGGAGAAACAATTATATGCAAAAACCTCCAAATGTTTCTTTGGAGTACAAGAGGTGGAATATATGGGTCATATTGTATCTCACATGGGTGTTAAGGTAGACCCTAAAAAAGTTAAATCCATCAGAATGGAAATTCCCCACAACATAAAGCGATTCAAAGATGAGCGAGTTAACGAGGAGGTATTATTGCAAGTTTGTTAAGAATTATGGGAGAATAACAGCACTTCTAACAACATTATTGAAGAAAGATGCATTTTCATGGACTCTTGAAGCAACTAAGGCCTTTGAACATCTTAAAGAGGCAATGTGACTAGCACCGGTCTTAGCTACGCCAGAATTCACAAAAACCTTTATTGTGGAATGTGATGCCCTCAGAAATGGAATTGATGTTGTTTTAATGCGAGAAGGAAGACTCGTTGCTTTTGAAAGTCATCCAATCAAATGAAAGTATTTACAGAAAGTTATTTATGAGAAGGAAATGTTGGCAATACTACATGCACTAAAGAAATGGCGACCTTACCTAATGGGAAGACACTTCAAGGTAAAAATTGATCATGATAGTCTTAAACACTTTTTGGAACAAATACTATCTTCATAAGAGCAGCAAAAATGGGTCACAAAGATGTTGGATTATGACTTTGAAATCATATACAAAAAAGGGAAGCTAAATGTTGTTGCAGATGCACTCTCAAGAAAGGATGAAGAGGTGGAAGCATTTCTTTGTGCCATTTATATTATCCAACCAGATTGGATAATCGAAGCAAGGGATGACTGGAAGAAGGAAGAATAAGTGTGGACACTCATTCAAAAGTTGCAGCAAGATCCTAATACATCTAATACATTTAGTTGGAAAAATGATTCCTTATGGTACAAACATCCCTTATATCTTTGTAAAAATTCCCAATTAAACAAAATATTCTTTTGGAATTGCACACTTCTCCTTTAGGAGGACACTCAGGATTTTTTAAAACTTGCAATAGGGTGAAGAAAGAATTTTTTAGGGATAGCCTTAAATATGATATTCAACAGTTTGTGGCGGAAAGTTGGGTTTTCCAGCAAAATAAAATTGAGACAATTAAGACCCCAGATCTTCTACAGCCTTTATCCATTCTAAAGCAATGTTTGGAGGAGGTTTCAATGTATTTTATCACAAGTTTACCCAAGTCCGAAGGAAAAAGCGTCATCGTGGTGGTAGTTGATAGACTTACCAAGCATGCACACTTTTGTGCATTATCTCATCCATTTAAAGCCAATACAATTGCTATTGTATTTATGGAAATAATTAAAAAGATACATGGAAACCCAAATATTATTATAAGCAATAGAGATCCCATTTTTACTGGAAAATTTTGGATGGAATTATTTTTTTGTTTGGGTACTCAACTAGCTCATAGCTCATCTTATCATCCTCAATCTGATGGTCAAACTGATATAGTGAATAAATGTTTGGAAGTATATCTTCATTGTTTTGTATCTAATAAAAAAACACAATGGGTCAAGTGGTTACCTCTTGTTGAATGGTGGTATAACACTTCCTTCCATACTGCTGCAAAAATGACCCCATTTATGGAACTTTATGGATATGATCCACCATCCATCACATCATCATTAAGAGAAAATTCTAAGGTTCAAGCAGTGGAAGATCACATCGAGCATCAACAAGGAGTTCTCCAACTCTTAAAGGATAACCTAAATTAGGCACAAAATCGAATGAAACAACAGGCATATCAACATCGTAGCAAGAGAAGTTTTGATGTAGGAGACTGGGTATTTTTACGGCTACAACCATACAAACAAATGTCCCTCAAGCAAGCTAAGAAGGATAATAAATTATCGCCAAAGTACTATGTCCCTTACAAGGTGTTGCAAAAGATTGGTACTATGGCATACAAATTGGAGCTTCTTGCTTCTTCGCGAGTGAATCTAGTTTTCCATGTTTCATGCTTAAAGAAGGTTATAGGTGACAAAATTCCAATTCAAACAATATTTCTAAAACATGATGACGAAAGAAAAATCATATTGGAATATGAAACATTCACATAAACAAGAACTCGACAGCTACGAAATCGATCAATTTCAGAGTATCTCATCAAGTGGAAGAACTTACCCACTGAAGATTCTACATGGGAGGATGAGAATTTTATACAAAAGCATCCGGAACTACTCAAGCATTGAGGACAAAAAAATTTTGAAGGAGAGGGGCATCTTAGGTCCCTATATTACTAGTATAGTCCCTTATTGTTGTTAGTGTAGCCCCCTTACTGTTATTGTTGTACCCATGTAACCCCAATATTGTTATTATTGTGCCCTTACATTATTATTGTTAGGTCGACTATGATTATATTGTGACCCCATGTACTCCTATATATAGAAGGAGGTTTTGTCATTTTTATCATCCAATAATTTTTCATTTACATAATGTAAAGGAGGTTTCCCACTTGAAGTGGCTTATTTCTAAGGCGTTGATATCTCTTTTCTTCTATTTTTGGAGCTGGTTTCATAACATATTGTGATTCCTAATGACTCTCCATTAAGTTGGGTCTTCAATTTCTTTGCACATAGTCATGACATTCAAAATGGAATAAGTCCAAGGCTTGTCCTAACTATAAGCATATTTATGGATCAAGTGGACATGTACAAAGGAAACTCTTAATGGCCATATAAACAAGTTGTGGAGGATTGAATGTGAATATTTCCACTATTAGTCATAGTTATGTAAGATTTCTAGAATTTAACGATGTGACTATTGAAAAACGTCCAACATTTCAAGTGTACATTCCACCCATGATGAAGGAAACCAACAAAATGCATTATTCTAGTTTCCCTAATGATGGGAAAAGTGCCCACTTGAAACAATGGAAAATTATAAGTTCTCATAGTTCATCTCCAAAAAATATTAAATAAATGTGTGAAGGCATAGCTCTAAGTAATGAACTTGGGTTCTCATATCTAATAGTCTCAAAGCAACCAATTTTTAGATATGTTGGCATGCTTTAATTCCAAATGTTTTGTGCTATTTAACTATAATGTCTTACATGGGTGGTAGCTACAATTCCATCCAAAGTAAGAGATGTTAAAACTATTATTTGATGTCTTTAAGAGAAGAAATTATTTAATCACTTTTGGTGCATTAGGTTCTACTAGTCTAGGTATGTTTTTTGACAAAATCTACCACATTAGATGCATTGAAACTCTATTTTATATTGAATATGTAAATACAAATAATATGTTTAGAATGTGGAACTCTCTATTCATTTTTTTAAATGTGGCCACCACAATCACCAATGTGATTTTATATGAACACATATGCTGCTAAAGGGAAGAATTATACTAGATCACCTTAACTAGAAATATTAGCTAACTAAATATGGATATGAGTACTAATAACTTTTATAGGATAACGCAAGCTATAATAATACAAACGAATTGCATTCATTCTAACCTCCTCCCTGAAAATATCTTGTACAGTGGCCTCCATCAACCCATAACAAGTATTCCCGCAACTCGAGCATTAATGAGGATCACATGAACTAAGGTTAGAAGGACTAGTCTATCCATGTGATGTCTCCTGGTTTGACTCCATTTCATCGCCTTAAGGTCCAACCTCTTCCCCGCCATCACAAGAAGATCCTTCATGGTGACATTAAGCACTGAAGAAGATATGTTGTATTAAGCTATGGATCAAGGTGGAAGTCTAGATTTGGGAAGGATCTCAAATCTTATTTGAAATGGAAAGATATTGGGAAGGTGACGAGATAAAGCACTGAACAATATTTTTTGTAGTAAGCTATGGATCAAGGTGGAAATCTAGGTTTGGGAAGGCTAGCAAATATTATCCAAATATTATCCAAAATGGAAAGATATTGGGTAGGTGGTTATGCTTCTACCTAGGAGGGAGAGGCTCTCTCAATGGGTCAAGCTTGGAATTTTCTTGATCTTGCATGAACCCACAACCCATGCCCTAGAATTGACCAATGTAAAAGTAATTGACATGGTGACCTAAAATGTATTTGCCTCATTATTCTATAAGGAAATAATGGCACCTCCCTATTATTGCAAGGAGGTTCTTCATAAACCATAAAGCACCTATCCATCTAGTTGTTTATAATGGGTTGTTATGTACGTTAGTGAATGCAAATAAATTTCTTTGTCATAGGAGGGTGTAATCCAATTATGGGTTCAATAAAAAAGGTCATGAGCTCTTCTTTTGGAATTCTTAGATCTCTTACTTGGTTTCTATCTAAAACCATAATATAATATTCAGACATGTTATCCTTGTAATAATTAGATAATTGGCTTTCAACATTAGCAATGGAAGATACAATGGTCTCCAACAGTGTAGATAGTGAAAGGTGTGAGGGATCTCTAGTGCTCTTAAAATATCATATTCATTTTCTCAATGACTCAATTCCTTTCTCAACTCCATTATTTGTGGGGGTTAAATTTTGGCCTCAATTCATTAATGATTTTGAGTTTGGGTTTTGGTGAGGTGTAAGATCCATGAAAATTTGATTTATATGCTCCATCTCAAGAGGAATAAAATACTTTTTTTTTATAATTTGAAATTTTTGATATATACATACATACATAAACCAACTTGGAACCTATTGTAGCTCCTAGAGATAGCCTTGAGTTGCAAAATACCAGTGCCTAAGACATCTTAAAATCAGAGGTTAAGTGTAGATAACTGTATAAATGCCTCTGACAGAATATGAGTCAAGAGAATAATGGTTTTAGTGGTTCTAGGATGGAGAGGACCTTGGAGTCGATTCATGTGAATTCCCAAAACAGTGAGAGGGCTCAGGAGACTATGATACTGATGGCATTTATATGGGCCAACTATAAAACAATGAGCAGGAGCTTTAAAAATATGCAGGGGGCATTAAGAAAGAACTGAGAAGGAGCCCACCAAAGACAGGCTTAAGAAGATAAAGAACCTGTCCCCCGTGAACTCAGAGGAAACAGATATGAATGAGATATGAACAACAACAGAGGTTTGTGGAGCGTGAATTAAGGGAGTGTAGCAATGAGCGTTAACACCTGAGTGTTATGCAAACACGAATTCATGAATAAAATTGCATACTACTAGCAGCTACATTACACGGACCTTCGAAGCAGCATAGCATGATAGATGTTTATACATAAAAAGGAGATTACTAATAACAGAGGAAAATAGATACATACTACTCATTTCTCCATCTGGAATCCAAATAACAGTGTTGTATCATATTAAGTTCAAACAGCTCTCCCAGATATGTGTCTCAGAGAAAAGGGAGCACAATCATACAAAACTACAGCAAAATTCTTCCAAAATTCCAGAACCCTTCTTTCATCTTATAATTCCCTACATATAGAATTCTCCCCGAGGATCATACGATACTAATCATTTATGATCGACCCATATCTATGAAATCAAAACATGCTACCTAATTTGTAGAGCATACATTGAGCAATTACTTCTATACTAAGAGAATTAAAACAGGAATGGGGTGAAATTGAGATTTCACCAACAAAATCATCAAAATTAAACCAAAAACAGAAAGGACATTGTCTCCCATTGAGGCTAATAATGGGAGCCTTCAAGACAATATGGAGAGGAGCGTTCGTAGGTGGACAGGCTGACTGTCATTTTACGGGTCCATCTATTGCCTGCAAACATCCACTCCCTTAGTCTGGTGATTTCCACTTAATCCATTATGAAGAATTTGGTCGTACTAAGCGCACCTTGTTCTTTAGCGGAGATCTTCTAAGCAGATCGCATAAACCACAACTGCATGTTCTACCTCAAAAGCCCACGCGGTGTTGTTTTCTTTTTGAATCGCAAAAACAGGAACCGGATTTCGGAGGGGGTCTCAAGTGGTAAGCAGTATCGGAGAGGGGGGGTACAAAATTACGAGAGGACGACACGTGGAGGAGTGGTGGTAATGGATACCACCCATTTCGGGACCCCCCCCCCCCATGCTTAAATTTCTAAAGCTGCAGGGAGTGCGAAATGAAATAAGGACCGTCGGATGCATTGGGATGAAGCACAGGTGACGGAGGGATGCGAAGGGCTTAGCAGTGATGACATGTGTGACAATGAATGGGAATGGTGGGAGTGATGGTGGGGCCCAATCACATCGCAATCGCAAATCTTTACCATGAAGCAGTATAGGTAAACTCTAAAACGTGCGATGTGCAAAATGCGGTGAGAAGGTAAGTGACATGGAGGGAAGGTGGGACCGGACCGCATCGCAAGTTAAACAAAATAGGTTGCAGGCACTTCAAAGGTAAATTCAAAAAACGTGATGTGATATATCACAAATCGGCCATCGCAGGTTTTAAGTTTTGGTTGCGATGTGAAAGGTTATAATATGCAATCTGCGATGGAGGGTAGGGAGAAAAGGGTGACATGGAAGAAGGTGGGACCCGACCGCTGCCCATAGATCGTAACTCTTAACACTAAACAGCAGAGGTAAACTTTAAAGGATGTGAAGGGCAAAGCACGGGGAGGAGATAAGCAATGCGGCAGGGGGAAATGGGGGGGAGTTGTTGCAATGGTGGGACCAAACGCCGCATCGCAAATTAAAATAAATACATTGCGGATGCCTAAACAGTAAGTTGTAATGTTTGTGAAATGCGATGGATGGCGGGGGGGGAATGGGTGACATGTCAGGGGGACTGGCCCACCTTAATCGCAATCGAGGAGATGGGAAAAAGTGAAGGAGAAACAATGATATAGCAGCAAAAGAAGGAAAAGTAGAGAAATGAAGCGGAAAGGAAGAAAAGGTAAGGTTTAGTGATTTTCAAGGGAAATGGAATGAAAGGGAGTGTGGCAAGTGGCTGGGTCCCACTGCCATCGCACATCGCACTTCAGCGTTTTTAAATTTTACCCTTTGCGCCTATCTTGCAACACTTGCGCTCTGCAACTGCGATTTTAATATTCGTCATTGACCGATGCTCGGATCAACGGTCCTCACTGCTCCCCTTGCCATGGTTTTTTGACCTTGTCTCTTTGGTTGCGCCCAGTCATTTCTTATTTTTTCGTGGAACACTTGCCCCGCGTTCATGACTAGACCTCCTTTAGCATTCATGACCCAACCTCGTTTAGAACTCTGCCCTTGTTGTTTCCTTATAGGGACCACTTCTCCATGTTATGTGCACTCACAGGTGAACATTGGCTCCATCTGGGGACAACGTATTGTTCTAAGTTCATTGAGAACCTGCAGACCTAAATTCCTATGCCTTATTGGGCTCATGGAGTCACAAATGCATATAGTAACCCTGAATTGAAACTACCACTGAGTTATGCACTTCCAACTGTATAAAACAGAAATCCCTGCCATACGTTGAAAATCTTAAATGTTGAAATCTGAACTATGCTAAAATTGGAAACTAAAACACACTTGAACTGAAAACTAAAAAGCAATCTGAAACTGAACTGGAAACATGCTCATAGTACTGAGCTTATTGTCACTCCTACCTACACCTAGTCTGATCAAAAATTATCCCATCAAATAATAATCAGATTTCCAATGTAATCAGTCAAGCAAATGAGTGCTCAACTGAAGTTGGCATCCCATTCCTGTAGGTAGATAAATGGGTTCAAAACGTGGAAATTTATCTCTTCCTCTGAATTTCATAACTCCATTGATGAACCTAGAAAATTCCTCCTTCACTAATGGCTGCAATACACTACCCAAAGGATCATGGTAAACATGCAACATGAGTTTTTCTGGAGGATTTGTAACAAGAAAACAGGCCTCATTCAAAACTGCTACTTTGCTTGTGCATTTCCACTAATTGTCTTCAAATAGCAAGGATGACTCTTGTTTCTTCTCCTTTTCCATTATAATCAACTGCTTTGTGTGCTCTTCATCTTTTCCTTTTTCATACGGAGGCTTGCAGGGGAGTTTCAAACTCTCGATCATCTCAGGTAAAGGATCTTGACTAATAACAATATATTGTGTTTCCTCAAAACCCCATGAAGAATTTAACGATGAAGAACTTTCATGATCTTCTTCAAAATCTGCACACTCAGAAGGAATATTTGAGTGATCTTCAAACAACAAACCTGATTGGTCTTCTTTTAGCGAACTTTCTTAGCTTTCATTGGGCACACTTGATTTGTGTTCAATCTCTGAATACAATACCACTAGTTGAAGGTGTTCTTGTGGATCTAGACAATTAAGCTCTGTTGCCCCTGCTTCTAGATCACCAGACTGCTGTTGATTTTTAGTGTTGTCCTCTGGGAAATACTCCAGCTCTTTTCCTTCTTCATGGATGGTAAGCTCACCTCTCTCTTCTTCATAATAGGCGAGGGACTGGTTTTCCACATGCATTCCAAGAACCACCATGGATCGTTCTTCTTGGAGATTAAAGGGAGTGATCCCTTTTTCTTTAATGGATTCTCTGAACTGCTCTTCAGGAGGGTTAGGTGGTTTCAAGGGTATATATGAGGGCTTCTTATCTTCAGAAGGATCAGCTTCTTGCTTTGTGGAAGAGGATGCAGTGGCCATATGAGGGGTTGATTCTTCTAATGGTTTCTTCCCTTTACTAGTAGGACAAGGAGGGGTTTGTTCTCTTGATATTAACTCTTCATTTTGTTCTTTCCCTCGGGTTCTCTTTCTGGAGGACCGGAGATCATACTTCCTGTGGAGTTGAGCTTGCATGAAATCTACAAATTGCCTTCAGTACTTGTCAATATCTTGATTTGTTGAAGGAACTTCCCTCTCCTCTTGCTCCCCCTGCGAGGTAAGTTCACCCTCCTCATCATCAGAGTAGGCGAGGAATTGATCTTCTTAGCTCTCTGACGCTTCCTCGGTCTGTTGCAATAGCTGTAGAGGGGGCCTTTGATATTGAGGATTAGACCCCCGGTTAGGAATCATTTGGTTGGAATGAGGAGGGGAACTCTTGGCATCTTATTCAAGCTTCACCAGCTTATTTGAGAGGTTCTTTATCATCTTGTTCATTTCTTCAAGGCTATACTCTTGTGATTCCCTCTCCTGACTTGAGGTAGAAGCCTCTTCCCCCTTCTTTCTTCTAGCTTCATGCTCTGTCTTCCCCTTGAACTTACCAGTAGAAACAAAGTTTGCTTCTACATCCAACGCATTAGTCTGGATCTAATCCAGAGAGGTGGATCTTCTTTCTCTCAAGGTGAACCCAAAATATGGCTCGAAAGCTTCAGCGAAAACCACCTTAGTAGTTGCTTTGTGAGGCTTTATTTTAGCAGGAAGATCATTATAAATTTTATTGAACCTCTTTATAAAATATGTTACATCCTCATTGTGCTTCTTCTCGAGCGCATTGAACCATGTGAGGACATATCCATGATCCCTCTTCTCTCCCCATTTTAGTGTGAAGAAATTCTCCATTTCTTCCCAAGTGGTGACTTCATTATTAGCAAGATATTTGAACCACTTTCGAGCCTCTCCGTCCAAGGATTGGACTAAAAGCCTCAACACCACATCTAGGTGCTCCACATTGACATTCACAGCAATGGCGCAGAAGTCTTCAATATTTTTCTGCGCAAAAGTGTTATCTTCCCCAGTGAACCGAGGCAAGAGCTTTAGGTAATCTTGAGGCATGTCATGAAATACTTGAGGTAAAGCCAATGGAGCATATTTTTTGAGGAGGAAGTCGGGTACAGCCATGAGGGGTGGTGGTGGTAAGTTCTGAGGCTGATTTGGTTGTGGTACAACAGGTATATGTTGAGTAGAGGTTTGGATATTTTTCTGTAATGAGCTTTGAAGTGTTGAAACTTCTTTGAATTCTTCAGCCTCTGGAGTAGGGTGCAAGGGGGGTAAATAAGTATCAACGGATTCGGCTTCGTTTCTTATTTCTGAACTGGCTAAAGCAGAGGTTTCTAGAGTATACTCAAGTACACGGGTTGTGGAGCCAGGACCATAGATATCAGCTCTCTGAGAAGAGGAAGGTGAATCTTCTAGAGAAAATGAGGGTAGGTTAGCCTGGATGGGATGCTTCTCCCCCCTGGTTCTCTTAAATATAATCTTTTCAGGATCAAATACAGAAGGGGTTTTCTGCTGAGAAGTATTCGATTAGGTATGGGGCCTGGTGTAAGCCAGGATTACATTTCATGATTTGAAATTTAATAACAGTGGAGTCACCAAGGTGAGGGCTATGCAACTGTCAAACCTTCGTGCTCACCTGATTGAAGGGTGAAGATAATGTTATATCCCAGGGAAAAAAAAATCTAATTTAGCTCCCTGGAAACGGCGCCAAAAATATGTTGTATCTCCTAGAGACAGCCTTGAGTTCCAAAATACCAGTGCCTAGGACACCTTAAAATCATAGGTTAAGTGTAGATAGTTGTATAAATGCCTCTGACAAAATATTATTCAAGAGAATAATGGTTTTAGTGGTTCTAGGATGGAGAGGACCTTGGATTCCATTCATGTGAATTCCCCAAATAGTGAGAGGGCTCAGGAGACTGTGATATTAATGGCCTTTAGATGGGCCAAGTATAAAACAATGAGTAGAAGCTTTAAAAATATGCAGGGGGCATTGAGAAATAACTGAGAAGGAACCCACCAAAGAAAGGCTTAATAAGATTAATAATTTGTCCCCCGTGAACTCAAAGGAAAAAGATATGAATGAGATATGGAAAACAACAGAGTTTCGTGGAGCGCGAATTAAGGGAGTGTATCAAGCTTAATACATGAGCGTTAACACCTTAGCATTATGTAAACACGAATTCATGAATAAAATTGCAGACTACCAGCAGCTACATTACACAGACCTTGAAAGTAGCATAGCATGACAGATGATTATGCATAAAAAGGAGATTATTGATAATAGAGGAAAATAGATACATACTACTCATCGCTCCATCTGGAATCCAAATAACAGCATTGTATCATATTAAGTTCAAATAACTCTCCCAAATATGTATCTCAGAGCACAGGGAGCACAACCATACAAAACTATAGCAAAATTCTTCCAAAATTCCAAAACCCTTCTTTCATCTTAGAATTCCCTACATATAGAATTATCCCCGAGGGTCATACGGTACTAATCATTTATGATCAACCCATATCTATGAAATCAAAACATGCTACCTAACTTGCAGAGAGTACATTGAGCAATTACTTTTGTACTGAGAGAATAAAAACATAAATGGGGTGAAATTGAGATTTCACCAGCAAAATCATCAAAATTAAACCAAAAACAGAAACGACATGGTTGCCCATTAAGGCTAATAATGGGAGCCTTCAAGACAGTATGGCGAGGACCGGTCGTAGGTGGACAGGTTGACTGTCATTTTACAGTTCCATCTATTGCCTGCAAACCTCCACTCCCTCAGTGTAGTGATTTCCACTTAATCCATTATGAAGAAGACGGTCATACTAAGCGCACCTGGTTCTTTAGCGTAGATCTACTGAGCAGGCATAAACTACAATACAATATTCAGACTCAAAATCACGGTGTTTTTTCTTTTTTTGAATCGCAAAAATAGGAACCGGATTTCGGAGGGGGTCTCAAGCGGTAAGCGGTATCGGAGAGGGGGGGTGGAGAGAGGAGAGCGCGGGGGCGAAGAGGACAACACACAGAGGTGAGCGGTGATAGGTACGCAGCTATGGACCCCCCCCCCCCCCCCCCATGGTTAAAATTCGAAATTTGTAGGGAGTGTGAAACGAAACAAGGACCGTCGGATGCATTGGGGTGAAGCGGAGGTGACGGAGGGATTTGGAGGGCTTAGCGGTGATGAGATGTGTGACAATGAATGGGAATGGCAGGAATGATGGTGGGGCCCAATCGCATCACAATCGCAACTCTTTACCATGAAGCAGTAAATGCAAACTATAAAATGTGCGATGTGCAAAGTGCAGGGAGAAGGTAAGTGACGTGGAGGGAAGATGGGACCAGACCGCATCGCAAGTTAAACAAAATAGGTTGTGGGAACTTCAAAGGTAAATTCAAACAAATGCAGTGTGATATATCGCAAATCAGCCATCGCAGTTTTTAAGTTTTGGTTGCGATGTGAAAGGTTATAATATGTGATCTACGATGGAGGGTGGGGAGAAAAGGGTGACGTGGAGGAAGGTGGGACCCGACCGCTACCCACAGATCGCAACTCTTAACACTAAACAACGGAGGTAAAATTTAAAGGATGTGAAGTGCGAAGCACGGGGAGGAGGTAAGAAACGTGGCAAGGGGAAGTGGGGGGCGCGGTGCTGCTGTGGTGGGACCAAACGCCGCATCACAAATTAAAAGAAATACATTGCAGGCGCCTAAACAGTAAGTTGTAACGTTTGTGAAATGCGATGGATGGCGAGGGGGAAAGGGGTGATGTGTCAAGGGGACTGGCCCACTTTAATTGCAATTGGGGAGATTGGAAAAAGCGGAGGGGAAACAATGATATAGCGGCGAAAGAAGGAAAAGTAGATAAATGAAGCGGAAAGGTAAAAGGTAAGGTTTATTGATTTTCAAGGAAATGGAATGAAAGGGAGTGCGGCAGGTGGTTGGGTCCCACCGCCATCGCACATCACACTTCGGCATTTTTAAATTTTACCCTTTGCGCCTATCTTGCAACACTTGCACTCTGCGACTGCAATTTTAATCTTCGTCATTGATCGATGCTCGGATCAACAGTCCTCACTGCTCCCCTTGTTGTGGTTCGCCGACTTGCCCCGCGTTCACGACTAGACCTTCTTTAGCATTCACGACTCAACCTGAACACATGCAAAAATTGACCCAACCTCGTTTAGGACTCTGCCCTTGTTGTTTCCTTATAGAGACCACTTCTCCATGTTATGTGCAGTCACAGGCCAACAGAATCAATGTAGAAAAATGTGAACAATGGTGTCCACTTGGAAGTCAAAAATTCCATTGAAGGCTCATCAAAATCACTCCTTTAAATGCTTCAAACATAATGCCTTTTGTAAAACAACCAACAACCCTTTTTTTAACAATATATAAAGAAACATGTGTGTGCTTAAGAGCGTGCATGCATTGTTAACATGTACACATTCTTAAAAGTATGCACTCATTCCTCAAACTATGACTTGGCATGGTAGGTGGCAGCTTGCATGGTAGTTCAAAGGGCGTCGAAGCTGTAGAAAAAGGAACACATGTGCCTTTTATGAACACACACGCACCCACATGAGTGCATTCATGCCACTTTGTTGTCATTGTTTTCACCAAAAATTTCCTACAAGCACCCTTGCACATGAAATATTTCATTAATTTGGTTGAGATTCGGTTATTTACTTGTATTAATGACTCGTCATTAAGTTGGTGGAGAGGTTTTAGTTATAAACATTAATGACACATTACTATGTTAGCGGAGATGTGTTCGCGACATGCACTAATGACCCACTACTTTGTTAGTCGAATGGTGTTAGTATGAAGTGCTTAAAAGGGATTCCCACTTCATTTTTAATAATTCAATCTTAGGATCAATACAACCAAATCTTATTTATTTATTTAAAAACTAAGCACGTGGAAATGTATCCCTACATATTTAGGAACTATGAGTGAATCCAAACCTGTAGATTGGGAAGTGTACCCAACCCTTTGTCTCATTCATTATTGTTTATATCAATCTGTTGTTGTTTATTTTCATAGTAGTTCAATTTTGAAATGGGAACACTTCAAGTTGGAATCAAAGCGGGTTGATTCTCACTTCTATTATGTAGTTTGAAGAAAAGGTAACTAAAAAGAGGAAAAATAGGGTCACGACACTGCAATCAATTTATAAAACAATTTGAATATAAAATGTAGAGACAAAATACCAAGTTTTAAGTATTCTCATAATATTATGTAATTTTACAAAACAAATCACTCAAATTGGACAACAAAGATATTGAATATTGAGTTTTGAATGCTTTTAGGGAATTTATATTACGGCCATTGATATGTTTTCATGCTCTCAAGTAGATCATCAAAACAACTACTCTAGTTTTACCTTTCCATTGGAAATTGCAATTTAGCTTCAAAACAATATTTTCATGTGTTTGATTTCAATTTATAATAAAAACTTATCATTATTTTATTTTTGGCAACTATGGCCAAAGAGTTGAAATTGTTCAAATGAAATTTCAATGGGAAAGAGAAGATGATAAGATCCCAAATAATATGGATTGTTATTGAAAGATAATTTTCTACAAAAATAGAATATGCAAGAGTCTTCTCACAATTCTTCACAACTATTGCACAAATGATTGTAGTGTTCATTATTAGAAAAGGAGAATGTTTTCACTACGTGGAAGAAGAATCTATGATTTCAACAATTGAATGTCCTCTTATCTATGTTCAATCACCTTCTAAAGAGTGTTTAAAAGAGGTTCAAACCATCTCCAAGCTACTCTTTTAAGCAACTCTTCCTCGTCTCGGTAAATCTTCTATTTTGCATTATGATGAATCTCGTTATCAATGGGATTTCCAAGATGATATAATCATTGATATTGATAGAAGATATGTTATCCAAGATAATCATCCTCTCATAACACTTTTTAAGGCCACAATAATTACAATATCTTTCTCAATAATCAAAATTCACCAAAAATATCAACATAATGATAATGTCATATTCAAGTCTTATGATTCCAATGAGCAGTAATCAATAATTACTAGTGTCAATATCTACAATGGATTTGAGGATATGGGAATTGAGAAGGGAGTGAATGGCATAATACTAATTTAGTGGTATGGATATATGATTCCATCTTACTTGTATGGTTACAAGATGATGGGTTTGGCTACCATTTTCGTTTTATCTACTTCTATATGGTTTGATATCAAAGCAGTTTAGGGAGGAGGTTGGGTATGTTGTGTTCCTAACATAAATAATGAAAAGGAAGGATTATGGATGTAATTTATGTACTTATTGTATTTTTCCATTGTTGGGTGCCATATGTTAGCAATGACCTAATACGTTAATAAGAATCATTTTTGTATAATTGGGGCTATTTCTATTATGTGAGCATGAATAGATGATAAGAAATAGGATTAGTGATATCTTTGAGGACAAAGCTTTATTAGGGTGAAGACATGATGTGCACCTATACACAACATATTTTGTACATAAGTTATTTGGTTTGTAAGCTCATTAATGCCACATCACTAAATTGGTTGAGCTAATGAGTCATCATTAAGTTAGAAGATAGGTGTTAGTTATATGTGTTAATGACTAATTTCTATGTCTATGAAGAGATGTTAGTATGAGAGACATATTAGAAAGAATCTCCCTCTTCTATTAGGGGAATTTTGAGGTCTAAAATGGCACCTCCTAAGGAAAATAATAAAATAAGACTTACGAAAAGAAAAAATAAAATACAATTTTTTTATTGTATTTTCAACTTATCTCCTTGTAGGTTCACTCAAATGTCAAGAGTAGATAGCCGTTGGATGCGGAATTAAATTTCACATCCAACGAGTATCCACTCTACATACTTTTGAGTAGGCCCACATTAAAAAAAAATGAAAATACATCATAAATGTATATATAATGGGTACTCGTTGGATGTGAAATTTAATTTTGTGTCTAACTATTGTCTATTATTGACATTTGAGTGGATCTACAAAAAGATAAGTCGAAAATACAATTGAAAAAAAATAGTTTTCTTCTTTTCTCTCCAAAATATTTTCCCCTGAGAATGACATCATTATCTTCAATTCTTTTAGTTCTTTTAAAATTAATTTTATTAGTACATTTTTTATTTTGAGACTCATTTTTTACCTCAAAACTCTCTGAATACACTTGTAACTATTCAATCACATTATCAACACAATTAAGTCTTGTTTACTTATTTGAATACCAAGTATACAAAAATGTCTTCCTCCATATTTTAGGTATTACAAAGATATTCCAATCCTAAGTGTGCAGTGCTCACAACATTGTGTCCCTTTCATTGTTGTTTATCTTAGTTTGTGGTGTATTATGCAGTTTTATTTTGAATATTTTCACACATGAGGTCTAGTAAAAGCAATTTGTCCCATTAATTTAAGCAATTAAATGCACACGTTTGCATAACTAACCTTTTCGTAGGGTTATGTATCCGTCTCCATCCCGTGACACAGTCTCTACAACGATGTTGCATCTAGGTTGTATTGCTACCTTGATTGTAGTCAAATATATTCTCATGTAAAGTTGGATTGTATTTAAATCCTTCACATTGGGCAATTGTTGTTGGTGACCAAGTGTTTAACGCAATAATTCATGCATATTCGAGGAAATAAATGTTTCAAAGTACAAAAGTTTGAGGCAGGTTGATCTTTTTATGTCAAAGTTCTAGAATTGACGTTTGGATCATAATCAAAGTTATCTACAACAGAGTTGGTTGTGGGGTGTGAATGCATGTGCATCGTAGAGGGACAAGTGTAAAGGTAGTTCTCAACTAGGCAAAAGTATTTTATTTCTATAGTAAGTGTAAACAAGTTTCCTCCGGATGCGGATGTTTAGGTGTGCGCAGAAGCCAACAGGCCCGGTTATGATCCCAACGCATCCCACTTGGGGTGGCCACATGGCCCCCCATGGCAACTTAAATGCGAGTTTTATTGCCCATCTGCAATGTGCATTCATAACTGTTCGCCGCCATCTCCTGTGCATTAGTCAGTACACCAGCTCTCAAATGGCGCATAATTGGTCGATTTCTCCGGATTGCTTCGTCGATGGCCACCGTCCTCTGTCACCTTTGAGCGCGCTCTGCCCGGAAGGCTCTGCTTCAGGTGGAGAAAGAACAACAACAGGTCGACGGTGCACGTTAAATTGCTGTCTGGAAACCGTTCCAGGCTTCCATTACACTCACAGTAACTTCTGTCCGATTCATTTCAATTCTCCAGTTCTTCCTGTTTTTGTTGAAAATTCCTCTGTTATTACTGCTGCTCCCTCCAGAGGTTGGACGGACTCTTCTGAGGATTTCACCATGCCCAGACTTCGGCAGCGTATGGCTTGCAGAAAGGGAGCTTCTCGGGGCAGATCCATGGGCGAGCGCCCCCCCCTCAGCCCCAATGTCGACCGCCCTTTGGAGCCTTCTGTAAGGCGTCTGGCTCATCTTTCTTCTGACCCTCCTGGTCCTCGCCTTGACCTCCATGATGTGGCGCCTCCTCGCTCTGCCCCTCCGCCCCTTGCTCCTCCTCTGCTCCCGCCCCAGCCCCTCGTTACCACCTCCTCTCCTTCTTCGAGCAGCAGATTCCTCCGGCAAGCCACGCAACATTCTGAGTTACGCTTCAACTCGGAGTTTGACCACCCTATCTCTGTTTTCCTAACTGTTACGTTGAGTGAAGAGCTCCCCTTCCCGCCTGCCTCTCACCCTAGTCACCTGCAGTCTCCTTCGGCTCCTGCTTTTGCCCCTCCGCATCGCCCTGAACCTGCTCCTCTCATCCCTTCCTCTGGAGCTCCCACTGTACCCATCCCTTCCTCCTCGGGGCTTTTCAATTTGCAGATGGACGCTGGCCTGACAGAAGAAGAAGAGACCAAGACTGATGAAGGGGACCCGAACAACCAGTATGGCTGCAGAATTGTGGAGGAGCACACTGCTTCAGATTAACTGCTCACTCACTTCCGTGACAAGTTTCATGTATGAACTATGTTTTAACAGTTTTGCTAGCACTAGTGTCTCAATGACTGCTCATAGCAGATATAGCTGCTTGTATTTTTTGTATCTTTGGTATCTTTCTAGCTTTTACATGCACAAAACAGTTAACTCTTCGCCGGTTTCCCAGTTACTGGGCGGTGTTATTACTTATTATCGAACTGGTTTCCCGTTTATGGGCAGTTCCATATCTAGACTGATAGTAGCAATCAAGCCCGGTCTCAGGCTTCTTCAGCTGAGCCGTCGCAGCTTTGTAATTTTATGTTCATAATAGAAATAGCGTAATTTAGCAAAAAAAAAGTGTAAACAAGTTTCAAGCACGCTGACCTTTAAAAAATACACCTGAACTTTAAAACATAAATCATGAATTTAACAAAATTGTATGCCATTTACACCAATGAAGAGAAGTTTGACATAACTCATTCTTTAGGCCAATTAAGAGAAGTTTGACATAACTCATTCTTTAGGCTTATTGGGAAATACTTTTGCAATACATAGAAGCATTAAATTGCATTTCCTTTTAGTTGGGGATTTTATCATAAAATGTTTAGTTGAGTAAAGAAAAGGGAGGTGGGTCACAGTAGCATAAAAAAATAAAGATAACTATGTATCGTTGAAGGCTCGAATGCATGGAAAAAGATGAGACAAGCAGTAACCTTATAAATTATATTGTCAACAAAGTCTTAAAACAAAATGTTTGTAAATTATATTCTCAACAAACCCTTGAAACAAAAAGTTTGTAAACATTTTTGTATTTTTGAAAAGATAATATTTGTGATATTTTTAGTAAATGATTTGTTTTTATTAAATTTGTAAACATTTTTGTATTTTTGAGAAGATAATATTTGTGATATTTTTAGTAAATGATTTGTTTTTATCTATCTAGTGTCAATATTTCTATTATAATAAAAAGAATTTTATTTTTTATCAAATTACATATATTTATATCACAAACATTTATGTACCTTTGAGAAGATAATATTTGTGATATTTCTAGTAAATTATTTGTTTTTATCATTCTATATATTATTGTCAATATTTTTACAATAGAACTAATTTTATTTTTTATCAAACTATATATATTTATATTTGTGATATTTTCAATAACAATTTGGGTTTATATATATATATATATATATATATATATAAACCATTTATGTTTATTTTTTAATATATAATGTTTTTATCTTTAATATGATTTTATTAATTAGAGAAATTAAATTACATTTATTTTAAAAATATGATAATTTTATTAATATAAGAAAAAAATAAATTTAAATTGAATACTATTTTGAAAACATTAGATGTATTTTAATAAAAAAATTCATATAATAATTTTTTAATATAAATGTTATAAGAATAGAGATGGTTGAGATATAACTATATTGGAAACACAATATTATATTATATTTCAAAAAAGAATAATTACAAAATAGGAGAGAAATAAGAGAAAAATGGAGATGTTTAAGACAGAACTATATTGAAAACAGGTAATACTATATTTAAAAACAAAAACAAATAGGAAATAGATCACCAAAGTTGATTGAATTATTGTACTAATTATAAAATATTACTGAATTCTTTGAAATTATTGTATAAAATATCAAATAATTTAGTTATAATAATTTGGTTATTGAATTCTTTGAAATTATTATATAAAATATCAAGCAATTTAGTTATAATAATTAATTTCATTACAGTGTTTAAATATTAAATATTCAAATTTGACCATATATATATATATATATATATTTTATTTTTTATTTTTTTGAAACGGGTAGAGTGATATATTCATTTCTAGCCTAAATGCCTCAAATCTGCTTACATAATGCTAGGCAGTGCCCAGATTTCTCCCTAACCAGGACCAAAGTGGCTTTTTCCTTGCTACGCCAGAGGTTTTTACATACTATTATTTGATCAAACGCATCTATCTTCCCCAATTTGAAAATGCAAACAAACTGCTCCAATAAAAGACAGTAGAACATATTAATCAGACAGTTAAGGGATGGGGTCCCAGCCTTCTTCTCCATCTCTGAGGAGGACTCCGAGGGGGAGAAGAACGGCTTTATTAGCTTCAATGTCAGCTTCTTTGTTGTTATCTCTCTTGACATGATAGAATTTCAAGATCCGAAAGGATTTCGACAGGATTCTTATTCTGTTTATCAATCTGGACAGTCTTAAGTCTGAAGGGGAAGTGTTGTCTACAATGGATTTTATGATAGACTGAGAGTCGCCCATCACAATTGCATCGTTGATACCGAGAAATTTAAGTTGCTTGAGACCTTGGAGAAGGGCCAGGGCTTCAGCTTGGATGCTGGTATTGAAGCCCATTCCCCAGGCATATCTAAGATCAGTTCTGCCATCAACATTTTTAACCACTCCTCCTGCTCCTGATCTGCCCGGATTACCTTTTGCTTCCCTGTCAAAGAAAAGGATGTTATGCGCCTGCTTTGTGCAAAAAGCCAAGAATTTTGATGCATTAAATCGAATTTGCCAGTCTTTTAGAGCAGCGGGAGGCCTGATTATTTCAATGAAGTGGAGATCGAGAATAGCGCTCCAAGCTGCATCTTGATCACTCAGATCTGCCCCGTCGAGTTGTTCTCCAACACAATCTTTTAACTGGCTTTTTATTTTTACCCAGACTATCTTGTAATCGCTCTTCTTATCTCTGAAAATCCTTTGATTTCTTTCCAGCCATGTTTGCCAACAAATTAATTTAGGAAGAACGCGCCAGGCAGCTTTGATATGAACGTTCTGAGGAGTGCCTCCAGGGTACGAACGCGTCCAATTCGAAAACAGATCTGATATGCAATTAGGGAGGTCGAAATCAGAACTCCATGGGCCTAAGGCCTCTTTCCAAATATCTGCAGCAAATTTACAATTGAGCATAATGTGCGCAGGTGTTTCTACGTTTTCTCCACACAACGTGCAACGAGAGGGGCCAAGATAGCCTCTTTTCTGAAGTCTATCATCAGTCAAGATTCTCTGATGACATAGGAGCCAGCAGAAGGAGTCGATTTTAGGAATCGAAGGCTGGGACCAAATCCCTTTCCAAGGTTTCGGATCAGGTGGAACATGAGGGTGCGATAAGAGTTGCCAATACCCCTTCGAGACTGTATAACGCCCAGGGGTCGACCCCCAGCCACGGGTATCCAATTTCCTGTTGTTCAAAGGAGCCTTGCCATTTAAGAATGCCAAGAAGATTGTGTACTCCTTGGACAGATTCTGGGGCACCTCGATCTTTTTCCAACTATGCCAATCTCCATTCTCCCAATTAGAAATATCCCACAGTGTATTGAAACCTGCTCTGGACATCCAATCTTTCAACAAGGCCAGGGACCGATCTTTAGCCAGAGGATCGCAGCCCATAATATGATCCTCCCATATTCTAATGCGCTTGCCATTTCCAGGAATCCAATGCGCATGCTAGCTAATTAAGGAGGATGATTTTGCACAGAGCTTGTGGATCATCGAGCCAGAGATTCCTATGGGATTGTCCAGGCACCGTTTCCTCTACCCACGAAAGTATTTTTTCCACAAGGCTAGCTGAGCCCAACCCGGATTTGGGGCAATTATCCTCCAAAGCAGCTTTGCGCCCAATGCTATGTTTTGCGTGCTAAAACTCTTGAAGCACAATCCACCTTCCAATCTGGGCATGGAGATTTTGTCCCAGCTTATTAAAGGGATTTTCTTATCATTTGCTTTCTCGCCTTTCCAAAAGAATTTTTTTATGTGAGCCTCCATTTTCTTCATAATTCCAGCTGGAGCCAACATAACAGCAAACTGATAAATGGGGAGGCTGCATAAGACTGCTTTTATAAGCACTGTCTTGCCTGCCATGTTAAGCCAGTTGAATCCCTAGGAATATATCTTAGATTTAAACTTTTCCAGCAGGGGTAACCAGTCTCTGCTGACAGCACATTTTTGGAAGATAGGGAGGCCCAAAGACTTTAAGGATGACCATGTCGAGGAGGCAACGAAATCAAAGCAACAGGAAATGGCATGAAGCGTGCTGGCAGGGGTATTCCAGCAGTAGATATGGCATTTACTTTTATTGAGGCTGCTTCCTGAGTCTTCACAATAATCATCAACCACATCTTTAAATCTTTTAGCTGAGGGCACAGAGGCAGCACCCAGCAAGAGGGAATCATCCGCGAATAACGCATGATTTATATTTTTAACTCCTCTCGCAATGCTCAGGCCCATTATCTCTTGATCTTGCTGCTTTTTATTCAAAAGGAAGCTGAGGACTAAAGCTTGAAGGACAAAGAGCAGCGGGGATAGAGGACACCCTTGCCTCAGTCCACGAGATGCTTTGAAGAAATCAGTGGCCCTCCCATTCACCAATGGGGCTATCCAAGGCTCACTGATACAAGCCTTAATCCAGTTGATAAATTTGGGGCCAAAACCAAATTTGCGCAGGACCTCCATCAGGAAACTATGTCTCACTCTATCAAAGGCATTTTCTAGATCTAACTTGACAACCATTCCTTTCTCTTTGCGAACCAAACTTGAGTGAATCGCCTCTTGGACCAGAATAAAGTTATCCACACTTTGTCTTCCCTGAATAAAACCTCCCTGATTCTCTGGGATAATGTCTGGAAGAGTGGTTTTTAATATGTTGGCAATCACTTTGGTAATCAGCTTGTAGCCTATATTACAAAGGGAGATAGGACGAAACCTGCTGAAGGTGTTGGCGCCTTTCTCCTTGGGGATGAGGGCTAGGAAAGCCGAATTGGTGCTTCCCCCAATTTTCTGACTCTCTTGAGATTTCCGTACCATTCTGCATAAATCTTTCTCCACAATCTGCCAACAAGTCTGCAGGAATCTGGCAGTAAAACCGTCAGGGCCTGGGGCCTTGTCCGGTTCCATTGCAAAGAGGGTGTTTTTTATTTCATTGTTAGAGATCTCTGCTTCCAAGAAATGATTCTTTCTGTCGGTAATCAGGGAGGGCACCTCATTCACTAGATTAGAAACATGTCCCAAGGCCTCCTCTTCGCTATAGAGATTTTTGAAGTGGATGAAAGCATCATTTTTTATGCTTCGGATGTCTCTATGCTTGATAGTCTCTACCTTAATTTCTAAGATGGAGTTGAGGCATTTTCGGGCTTGGGCTTGCTTATGGAAGAAGGATGTGTTTCTATCTCCCGCCTTAAGCCAGAGACTGCGGGATTTCATTCTCTAGTAGTCTTCCTCTGCCAAGCTAGCCTTAAGGAGCATATTTTGAAGGTCAGCCTCCTTGTCTAGTATTTCTTTAGTGATCTCTACATTTTCCGTAACCAGATGATGCATCTCAAGACATTCCTGAATCTTTTTTCTTTCCACTGCAGGATTAGGTAAGGTTTTTACCCAAGCTTTAAGCGCTGCTTTAACTCTCCTAAGTTTCTCCTCCCAAACAAAGAAGGCAGAGCCTTTGACTGGGTGCTTCCAGCTTTCTTTTATTAGATGCAAGAAGGACTGTTCCTTGACCCAATGAGGACTGAATTTAAACGAAATGGGGCCTTGATCCAAATGGGCCAGCAGATCAAGTTTTATGGGTCGATGATCGGAAACACTGCAAGGGAGAATATGCATTCTAGACTCTAGACCAAGAAGAAGAAAAGAACTTTGAACAAGGAATCTGTCTAACCTTGCAGCAATATGTCCCGGACCGAGTCTTTTGTTGGACCAAGTGTAATTACCAGAAGAAGGCTTGATGTCTATCATGTCCCAATCTTGAAGCAGATCCTCGACCCATTCCCGCGCCGGATCCCTTACGATGCTTCCTCCACGCTTTTCTGCCATTGATAAGGTGAGATTCAGATCCCCTGCAATGATGATATTTGCCAATTCTTCGGATTTTGCCAGACTTCTAATGGAGTCCCAGCAGGTCTTTTTCTCTCCTACGCTTACAAGGGCGTACACATTAAAGAGGGAGAGAGTCATTTCTGTTTCCACGTGCTGTAGTTTTGAGAACAGCCAATGGGTGTTGGTAACTTCTTTGATCCTTGAGAATTTGTTAGCATTCCAAATAGTGCCCAGGCCTCCTGATGCACCTCGAGCTGAGACTGCTTGACCTTCGCTTTTCTTCCACACTTTCTTACCTATATGGAGGAAGGTATTGTCCTCCATTTTAGTCTCCTGGATGAGGATTATATCAGGAGATTCTGATCTTATCAAACTTCTTATAGCTTCTTCTTTTGTTCTGCTCCCCATACCCCTGCAATTCCAAGAGATGATCTTCATCACTTGCTTTTTGGATGATGAGCTCCTTTAGAGCTCTAGGACTGATTTCTGGTCGTCTTCGGTGTTTTTGCCAAGAGTTTCTCAAGGGTTGGTTGGCTTCCCTAGAGTTTGTCTTCATAAGTCTCATGCTCTCTTTTTTCACGAGCAGATTTTCAGCCTCTCAATGATCTTCTAGCCGAAGTTTGCGAGTCCCCTATTTCGCCTTCTTCTTCTGAGTCCTCCGAACCTTGCACTTCCTCGGTCTCTTCTATGAGTATCTCTTTTGATCTGTCTGCATTACTTTCAACTTGTTTTGGTCCTGAGGGGGACTCTTTGTGGAGCGATCCTTCCTTCTGCATCTCTGGTTCTTGGGTGTCTTCTATTTCTGAGCTTAACTGTGCAAATTTGTTTCCTTGTTCTTCCATGCTAGGGGTTTGAATCCCAGGGGCTGCCTGAGGGGCTTTGCCATTTGTATTTCCAGTTCTAGGGGCTTTATGGGCAGTTTTGGTCCTTTTGACCTAGGTCCATCCTTCCTCCTTGCCTTTCTCCACTTCACTATTCTTTGGACAGCCTCTAGCAAAATGGCCATAGACATGGCATTTCCGGCACTTGAACGGAAGCTGCTCATAGTCCAGCATTTGAACATGAGTCCAACTTCCAACCTTGATCTTTATTGCCTCGAGCAAACCAACCTCCAGGTCAACTTCAACACAGATTCTAGCACAGTCGTATTGGTCTTTGTTGTATGCTCGATCAATGAATTTTCCCAAGGTGTTTCCGATATGCTTGAGAAATTCCCAGTTCCAACAATGCACTGGCAGATTAGGCAGCCTTACCCACACTGGAACGGCTGTGGGGACGTCAACTGCTGGGTCAAAATCGGGCGTCCACTTATTGAGATACAGCCCCTGAGGGCCCATGAAATAGGGACCGTTCCGGAATATCAGATCCTTGTCATCCTTATCAGAGAATTCAAACAGAAAGGATCCCTTCCCTAGAAAATACGAGGTGACTTTATTTTTAATCAGCGGTGCCCAATTCCTAGCAACCCAGCTCTCCTTGGTTTTGGGGGAGGGCCAGAGCCCTGTGAACTGTCCAACCAAAGCACGCTCAGCCAAAGAAAGGGCGACCTGGATCGGACCCTCAGGAGGGAGCGAAATCTCGGGGATGTCTTCCAAACGCTTCACAAACTTCGTAGCCTCGGATGCTTTCTTCTTTGGCAGAGATTCCAGAAGTTTGAGAAAGGCCTCTTCATCAGAGGGGGGAGGCGGAGGAGGCAACTCCATTATTGCAGCGGCTCCTTCGCTCAATCAAAGCGAGCCCACACAACACCCAGCGTTCAATCCATATCCCCACTAGCCAACACAAAAGTGATAGAGCAAAGGGATGTAAGGAACCCCTGCAAAACCAAGAAGCCAGAAACAGAGGGCCTATGCGCCGTGCTGAAGGGCCAGTGCGCCGCGAAGGATCAATGCGTCGCGCCCAGCCAAGAGAAACACTGGGAGGCCGACTCAACGCATCGCGCCAACCCAATGCGCCGCGAATCCCAGTCTATGCGCCGCACAGGTCAGCTCCGGAACTGAAGTACCCTGTCCACAGGTGGAAGGCAACGGAACCCTCCGAAGCAGCCAGAGGGCCGAGTCTGCCGCCTCAAGCTCAGAGGAGATCCTGTTGCAGAGCATCGGCTAGTTTTCAAATTTGACAAAGTTATAATAATTTTGTTACTGAATTCTTTTGACAAATTTGACAATGTTATAATAATTTTATTATTGGATTCTTTTGACAGTGTTTGAATTCCTTTGACAGTGTTTAAAGATTAAAGATTCAAATTTGACAATGTATTTAATTAGCTTTATGGTATTTGATTCAAACTAACAATGTGTTTGACAATTAGTTCTGTGTGGTCTTTAGTTATAATAATTTAGTTACTGAATTCTTTGAAATTATTGTATAAAATATAAGTAATTTAGTTATAATAATTTCATTAATTCTTTTGACAGTATTTAAAGATTAAAGATTCAAATTTGACAATGTATTTAATTAGCTTTGTGGTATTTGATTCAAACTGACATTAGTTATGTGTAGTCTTTAGTTATAATAATTTAGTTACTGAATTCTTTAAAATTATTGTATAAAATATAAGTAATTTAGTTACAATAATTTTATTATTGAACTCTTTTGACAGTGTTTAAAGATCAAATATTCAAATTTGACAATGTTATAATAATTACGTTACTGAATTCTTTTGACAAATTTGACAATGTTATAATAATTTTTTTATTGAATTCTTTTGACAGTGTGATTACTTATAATAATGAAATTATTGTATAAAATATAAGTAATTTAGTTACAATAATTTCATTATTGAACTCTTTTGACAGTGTTTAAAGATCAAATATTCAAATTTGACAATGTTATAATAATTACGTTATAATAATTACGTTACTGAATTCTTTTGACAAATTTGACAATGTTATAATAATTTTGTTATTGAATTCTTTTGAGAGTGTGATTACTTATAATAATTTCATTATTGATTGAATTCTTTTGACAGTGTTTAAAGATCAAATATTCAAATTTGACAATGTTATAATAATTACATTACTGAATTCTTTTGACAAATTTGACAATGTTATAATAATTTTGTCATTGAATTCTTTTGACAGTGTTTGAAAATTCTTTTGACAATATTTAAAGATTAAAGATTCAAATTTGACAATATATTTAATTAATTAGCTTTGTGGTATTTGATTCAAACTCACAATGTGTTTGACAATTAGTTGTGTGTGGTATTTAAATGATGGATGGAGTAACCATTAAAAAAAAACATTAAACTAATCAAAAATATTATACAATTCTATTTTTAAAATAAATCTCTATTCCAGAAATAAATCTCTGAAACGTTGAACTAATCAAAAATTTTACACAATTCTATTCCAGAGATTATTCCAGAAATAAATCTCTAAAACGTTGATCTAATCAAAAATTTTACACAATTCTATTCCAGAAATAAATCTTTGGAAAAAATGTATTTAAAATTAAATATAGATTTCAATAATCTCCAACAACAATGTATTTAATTTCAACAATATATTTAATTTCAATTAATATTTAACTTCAATTAAATATAATTTCAACAATATATTTAATTTCAATTAATATTTAACTTCAATTAAATACTAATTTCAAGTACTTAATTTCAACAATGTAATGTATTTAATTTCCATTAGTATTTAATTTCAATTAATATTTAACTTCAATTAAATACTAATTTCAAGTACTTAATTTCAACAATGTAATGTATTTAATTTCCATTAGTATTTAATTTCAATTAAATACTAATTTCAATATTATTATTAATTGAAAAAATTACATAATAATACATATAATTTGAATTATTATTATTAATTAAAAGAACTACATAATAATTCATATGATTTGAAATTTAAAATTAATTTATTAGTTGGTAAATAAAGCATTGATCAAAACATATAATCCAAACATTGAAATTTAAAAATAATCTATTGACTGGTAAATAAATAACATGAGATGGGTGCTTATTCAACCGGGGTTTAGGAGTAAGAATTCTTGATATTACGGAGAAATAGAATCGCATATGTATCGTTTATTTGTTTTGCCATTCACAGGATGTGTGTGCCGCCGACGTTTTGACGGTTTCTCCATGCACGAGGATTCGCCTCTCTATTCCTTGGCTATCATTTTGTGTCCTCCATTGGGTAGATGTAACGTTCACCATATAAATCTAGTTCCATCTAGCAGAGTTGAAAACAAACATAAAAATCCTTACCTTAATATATGTTACTCTTGAAAACAATTCCCCCTATAGCTCTGGGTGTTTCTACCAAAGTTGGAAACAAACATAAGAATCATTACTGATCCCCTTCTCATTCCCTTCTCATTGTTATTGGTAAATTCCGTCTTCCATATATTATTTTTATTGGTAAATTCCTTCTTCTACATATTACTTTTATTACTTTTGAAAACAATTCACCCCTGTAACGGTGTTTGATGTACTGATCTCTTTCTCATTCTCTTTTCATTGTTATTGGTAAATTCCCCTTGTAGCTCTGGGTGTTTGATGTACTAATCCCCTTTTCATTGTTATTGGTAAATTCCTTCTCATTGTTATTGGTAAATTCCTTCTTGAGATTTGTGCACACGGGTTATGTAATTGTTATGTAAATGACACCTTATTCGTCACAGCGTGCCCATATAAATCTATCCATATATATTACTATGCCTTATCTTTCTAAACTCACCAAACTCACAAAGGATCATAGTTCCATCTACCAAAGTTGGAAACAAACATAAAAATTCTTACTTTAATATCTACACTTAGCTGCACCCACATCTCTAGATTCGCTTCTTGGTTGGAAAGAAAGATAAAAATCCTTACCTTAATATCTACACTTAGCTGCTCCCACATCTTTGGATTTGCTTCTTGAATAGGCTGGGGTGAATTCTCCCTATAGCTCAAAGTGTTTGATGTATTGATCTCCTTCTCGTTGTTATTGATAAATTCCTTCGTTCAGATTCTATTCACATTCACATTCATTAATTGTTCTATGCACATTCACATTCATTAATTGTTATGTAAGTGACCCCTTATTGGTCCCATCGTTTGACCGCTGCTCTGATACCACTTGTAATGTTCCCAATATAAATCTACCCACAAAAAATAAATTATTATTTTACTGTGTCTTACCTTTCTAAACTCACCAAGGATCATAGTTCCATCTACCAAAGTTGAAAACAAGCATAAGAATCCATACCTTAATATATATTACCACTTGTAATCTTTTCTGATATTCGCTTTGTTTTTGGTAAACCAAGAATAAAAACCAGCAATATAACTTCTCATTTCCATTCCGATACTTGTATGGATTGTAATAAATCTGTTGGTTTTGTTTTTAGTAAACCAAGAATAAAATTCAGTGATATAACTTCCCATTTTCATTCTTATACTTGTATGGGTTGTAATAAACCATCTAGGTGTTGATGTTCAAATTTTACTTGCTGGCATTCTAAACACTTGGTCAAATATTTCCATTCTGATACTTGTATGGGTTGTAATAAACCAGCTGAGTGTTGATGTTCAAATTTTACTTGCTGGCATTCTAAACACTTGGTCAAAAATTCAAAGATGTCTTTGCGCATTTCTAATCAAAAGTAATCTTTTCTGCTTTATTCAACTACCTTGAAGTCTTAGAAACTTTCTGCTTTATTCAACTACCTTGGAGTTTTGGACACTTTTACCATCAAATTCATGGTACCATACCATAAGTGAAACTTTATTTCTAAAAGTAAGAAACTTGATTCACAACTTTTGATTAACATATTTGTTAATCTGCTAATTAAAAGTAAATATTTCAAAGTCTAATTAAAAAAAATGTTAAAAATGTTTTTTTAATGAAGTAATCATTAAATATGGGTATGGGTGTTACAGTAGATGGCCTCTCTCTATCGAAAACAGGTCTTGGAGCCGAATACAATCCATTTATGTCTGCCACACATGCATTGGTGGCCAATGGCCACCGCTAGATCTATTGAACTCGTCACCAAGGAAATTGCATGTTGGACAAGATTTGCAGGTGCAAGGGATGGTTGTAGGGAGTTAGAGGAGTCTGACACCATCGTGAAAATTGTCCCTAGAGGCACCTTATTCACTCTCCGATCTTGAACCGGAATTGCATAGGAATATCGACTATGGCAGCAGCTGTCGTATGAGGTATGACATTAGTTTCGAGTAGAAGGTTAATGTTTTCATTCAGGAAGCTAGAATGAGCTTTGCTGGGGAACTGTTTTGTATATCGAGAAGGTTGACGGCTAAGGATCTCGGTATCTAAGATATTTATAAGATTTTTGTAACTTTACTGGTGGAGTCGCTTTTCGAAATAACCATGTCTTTCTCTTGCTGGACTTTTTTCCACTTTTTTTCCACTAGTTGTGTGGTGTTACAGTGGAACTCTGGACTTTAGTCTCCCGACTCTACTCTATGGGACAGGAGATTTGTCTGTGTAGTAAACCTTGGAAGAGCGTCGAGGTTCAATTATGTAAAAGGTGGTGGAACGTAGGGCGGTGTTTCTGCTGCTGTTGCACTCCGGGGTCTCTCTGAGATTTTTGGAGACAGTGGTTTGTTTCTCCATCCGAAGTTTCTTTTGTGTGGGGTTAGGGAGTTTCTTGGGGTAGGTTTCCTGGCTTTCTCGACTCTGGTTCTCCCGGCCACTTCACGATGGCTGGTGCTCAGAATTTCAAATCTGTACCCGACGGCAGTAGGTGTACTCGTCTGGCGTATGGATTGTCATTTCTCGACCCCTCTATTCTTGCATTAATTCAACGAGTCGTCGAAGTGCTATTCACCTCCCCGATTTGGTGAGTACTAAAGGAGGTGATCCACCACCTTTAATTTCTGACGGTTGTTTTACCTAATTCCGTTGCCTCGGTTGTACTTTGTATTAGGATTACAAACCTGGAATTTAATTCTACAGCGACTTCTCGATCTTTCTAAGTAAACTCTTCTTTGTAGCTGACCAGGGCTTTAGAGCTCTAACCCCCTCTAACGCTTGTCCGCCATGAAACTTTGCTCTCTCAACATCAGGGGGGTGGGGGGTCGGGATAAGTTGGCCTCTGTGTGGGATTTGTTTTCTTCGTTGAATCCTTCTATCATTTTTTTGCAAGAAACCATGACCACAGCTAATAGCACTAGATCTTTTTGTCGGGCTTTGTATCCAGATTGGCATTTGGTGGCCATGGATGCCGAGGGCCACTCAGGTGGTTTGGCAGTGATCTGGGATCCCAGTCGTGCTACTCTGCTGGCTTATAGTTTCTTTGGGGGTATTCTGTTCACTGGTCATTTCATAGGTCTCCACCACCAGGTCAACCTTATTAATGTTTATGCACCTTACAAGGACAGACGTAGTTTTTAGAGGAATATGGAGGTCTGTGGTTTGCTTTCACTTGATTACACCATCTTTGTTGGTGATTTTAATTGTACATTGAGGATTGGGGAAACTTGGGGCCCTCGGGGCCGAAGGGATCTACTGGAAGATTTCTTTATATTACTTTTTAAGTCATCAAACCTGATTGACTTATCGATGGAAAGGGAGGGCTCGACATGGTTTAACGGGCGATTGGGGGAGGAATTTATTGGGAAAAGGATAGACAGAATTATGGTACAAGCATATTTTCTGCCTCTGATGGGGGGATTAAAGGTTCGGGCTGAGGATTTTGTAATCTCAGATCACCGCCCGATTTCTGTTGAATGGACTTTTGAGAATCCAAAGAAGGGGATCCCATTCAAATTTAACCGTGTGTGGTCAAACAATGCGAGTTTTAATCAGCTGGTCAGTAATCATTTCGAAGATTGCCAAAGAGTAAAGGGTCTTTTGGTGATGAAAAGATTGTCTAACAATTTACGAAGCTTGAAGGATTGGGTTAAGAAGTGGGAGAAGTCAGAGAAAGCTAAAATGCTTCGAGAAAAGCTCATTAAGGGGGAGATCACCATAATTCTCAAGGAGATAGAAGATGGAGTATTGAACCCACTCCAATGGACCCGTCTTAAAGAGCTGGGAGCAGAAAGAAGGAAGATATTCCTCATCCATGAGCAGTCGTGGCGCCTTAAGAGTTGGGCTATGTGGCTTCAAGAAGGCGACAACAACACCAAGTTCTTCCATCAGTATGCCAACGGTCGGAAAAAAGCAAATGCGATATGGCAAGTGGAGGTAAATGGGGATATTGTTAATTCCACTATTGGAATACAAGAGGAAGCAGATAAGTTTTTTGAAAATCTATATAAGGGCAAGGAGGAAGTAGTGTTAGCGAAACAATTGAAGGCTCTGGATCCTTTTCCAAGAATGTTTGGTGATGCAGAGAAGACTTTTTGATGAAGCCGACTACAAGAGAAGAAGTTGAACGAGTTCTAAAACCATTCCCCGCTGATAAGAGTCCGGGTCCAAATGGCTGGACCCCGAATTTCTTTATCCACTTCTCTGACATCTTTATAACAGATATAATGGAAATGATAGATGAGGTTAAAGTAACTGGCAAATTCTGTAGGTTTTAACCCTGTACAGAAATTATCTGCAAAAGAATCTTAAAAACAGAAAATAAACAATAGCGAGAGCATAAAACATAAAACAGATATATATAGAGATTTTCCCCTAGATCCCAAATTGAGACGACCAGCTTGATTTTTCATTATATTCCTTTTAGTGTTACAACACATATATATACATGTTGAAGCATACATAAACCTCAATCCATTAACCCTGGATTAGAACATAACCGTAGTTCCCTTGACCAGATCTACAAAATACCAGGGGCCAAAAACCATCATGCCCCAAAACCATGGGCAGGTCCGCCCACCGGAAAATAAGGACCAAAAAAATTTTCCCGAGGCGTTGCCCCGAACCCCGACAGGGGCGCGCAACGTACAGAGGGGCCTATCGCCCCCCCGCACGTGACTAGTCGTGGAAAGAAAATAACACATACCCAACATTCTCTCACTTGTTGTTTTCTTTCCACAAGGGGCCACGGGAGAGCTGAGCCATTATTCCAGCTTTGCAACACCCATTGTTTCTCTACACCAAGAGAACTTCTAAGTGCTCATAGACTTCGTCAATGCATCTGCAACATTCTTCAAGGTGTCCACCTTTACCAGCAACACCCTTTTAGCCTCAACCATATATCTCACAAAGTGATATTGAACATCAATGTGCTTTGTCTTTGAATGATAAGCAGGATTCTTGGCCAAGAAAATTTCACTTTGGCTATCACAATCTATCCTTATAGCTTGTTGCACCAACCCCATACTTAAACACAATCTCTGCAACCAAACTGCTTCCTTGCTTGCATGAGTGGCTACCATGTATTTTGCCTTTGTAGTTGAAAGAGCCACTACAAACTGTCTTTCACTCATCCAACTGACTGCACCTCCAAATAGGCTAAACACATACCCACTTGTAGACCTTCTTTGGTCCAGATCTCCAGCCCAGTCTGCATCAACAAAACCACGAATGTCCAACACTCTTCCCAATACTGGTCTTCCCTGGTAGCACAAGCCATAATCACTAGTGCCACGCAAATATCTAAAAACCCGCTTCACTGTTGTCCAATGCTCCTTCCCTAGGTTTGACATAAACCTGCTCAATACTCCCACTACATGTGCAATGTCTGGTCTAGTACAGACCATTGCATACATCATGGTACCCACTGCACTTGCATATGGAACACGGGACATATCCTCCTCTTCTTGTGTCTTGGGACACTGTTCAGCAGACAGCTTTACACTTACAGGAATCAGAACATTCACCGATTTACTATCATGCATATTGAACCTCTGCAATATAGTCTCGACATACTTCCTCTGATTTAACCAGAGCTTCCTCTTTGACTGATCTCTCTTAATTTCCATGCCCAAAATATAGTTTGCAGCACCAAGATCCTTCATGTCGAATTTGGAGAACAGTTGGGTCTTCCAATCTTGGATAATTTTTGTCATTTCCAATCAACAACATATCATCCACATACAAGACCAAATAAATAACACGGTCACCAATTAATTTACAATAAACACAGTGATCCTCCTTGCTTCTGGTGAAGCCAAGTCCCCGTATATAGGTATAAAATTTATGATACCACATCCTTGGTGACTGTTTTAACCCATACAAAGAATTCTTTAACCTGCATACCAGCTCTTTCTTCCCCCTCACCATAAAGCCTTCAGGTTGTTTCATGTAGATCTCCTCTTCCAGATCCCCATGAAGAAATGTCGTCTTCACATCCATCTGTTCTACCTCAAAATCAAATGCAACAGCAACATATAAAAATAATCTAATAGAAGTAACTTTGGCAACAGGAGAAAAAATATCACCAAAATCAATTCCCGGCACCTAGGAATAACCTTTTGCTACCAACCAAGCTTTGTATTTCTCCACCTTGCCTTCTACATTCATCTTCTTCTTAAACACCCATGTGCTCCCGATGGGCTTCATTCCAGCCAGCAACTCCACCAGATCCCATGCCTCATTTTTATGCAAGGATGCCATTTCATCAACCATGGCCTCCTTCTAGAGTTTTCCATTCTCTGAATCTATTGTCTCCCTGACGGTTCTGGGATCATCATCAGTTATAGTTAAAGCAAAATTTGAACAGAAAGCAGATGGACTATAACTTTTTGGTTGTTTTCTTTCCCAAACTAATCTTCTCACAGCTGGAGTTTGTGGCTCCTCCTCTTCTGAGTCTTCTTCTGTTGTAGAGTCTGATTCATCCTCCTTTAGCTCAAACTCTATCTTTTCAGGTTCCTTTGGTAGGAATTCATGTTTAACAACATCTTTCACCTCTCTAACCACCACATCTCGGTTGTACACAACCTTCCTTGTTTCTGGGTTCCAAAGCTTGTAACCCTTTAAACCATCCTTATACCCAATAAAGATGCACCTTTCAGATTTATTATCCAACTTGCTCCTTTTCTCCTTTGGAACATGTATATATGCATCACATCCAAATACCCTCAGATGTGAAAGAAAGGGTTTCTTACCAGTCCATACCTCATGTGGAGTCTTATCCTCCAACGCTGATGAAGGTGATCTGTTAACCAAGTAACATGCAATCTCCACTGCCTCTACCCAGAATTCTTGTCCTAACCCGGTACCACTGAGCATGCTTCTTGCCTTTTCCATCAGCGTTCTGTTCATTCTTTTCGCAACTCCGTTTTGCTGAGGTGTGTATGGAGTAGTCTTCTGTCGTGCTATACCACACTTCTTACAAAACTCTTCAAATTCCTTCTTGTAGAACTCCCCACCATTATCTGTCCTCAGCACCTTTATCTTCTTCTCCGTCTGGTTTTCCACCAGAGCCTTAAATTCTTTAAATCTGTCAAAGACTTCAGATTTCTTCCTCAAGAAATATATCCATGTATTCTTTGAAAAGTCATCTATGAATGAAACATAGTACACAGACTTACCCAGTGATGGAACCGACACAGGTCCAAACACATCACTGTGCACAAGCTCTAATATTTTGTTCGCCCTCTTAGCACCAGAAGGAAAACTCACCTGATTCTACTTCCCATATACACAATGTTCACAGAAATCGAAATCCTGAGAGCTATTAGACATACCTTCTGCCATAGCATTTCCATGCAGTATCCAAAGGCCCTTCTCTCCAATATGTCTGAGCTTTTGATGCCATAGCATGGTCTTTTCTCCAGAGACCGCTAGGCTTTCTGCTCCACTTTCGGGAACCACAGAACTGTTGCACCCATCAATAACAATGCTGCCCTGAAGCTTGTACAGAGTTCTAATCCGAACTCCCTGCATTAATACCAGTGCTCCTCGAACCATCTTACAGGCATCTTTCTTGAACACTGTTTTTACACCTGCATCATCCATATTGCTTACAGAAATCAGATTTCTGGCCAATGCAGGAATGTGCAGAACACCAAGAAGTGTTCTAATCCTTCCACCTTGCAGCTTCAGCTTGAATTTTCCATGTCCGACGATTCTAGCCTTCGTATCATCACCTAAGAAGACATCACCGCCATCATATTTCTCATACTCGCAGAACCACTCCCTATGGGGAGTGAAGTGAAAGGATGCACCCAAGTTAATCAACCATGACTCATGATCTACATGTGTATTTGAAGAAGAAGCCAAATACACATCCCCACCTTCATCCAAGGTCGTTTTTGCCTCTGCAGAAGGAGCATCATCAGATCCATTTCCTTTCTCAAAAGATTTAGATCTGCAGTCATTTTTGTAGTGCCCTTCCTTTCTGCATTTCCAGCACACATTTACAAACTTTCCAAGAGATTTAGATCTCCCTCTAGATTTAGATCTCCCACTCAAAACCTTATTCTTGTTTCTGTTCTGGGACCTTCCTCGTACAGATAAGGCATCTCCATTCTGACCCTCCATATTTCTCCATCTCATTTCCTCCGACAGCAAAGCTGAGACAATGTCATCAAAATTCAACGTAGTTGTATTGCTACATATTGCAATAACCAGACTATCCCACGAATCTGGTAGAGAACACAACAAACTGATGCACTTAATATCTTCATCTGAGATTTTAATATCAACAAATGATAGCTGGCTTACCACAGTATTGAAGGCATTCAAATGCTCTGTCACCGAATCTCCATCCTTCATCCTCAAGTTATACAGTTTTTTCGCAGGAACAATTTATTCACCAGAGACTTAGATTGGTACAAAGTCCCTAGCTTGTCCCAGAAGGTCTTCGTCATAGCTTCCCCAGATACATTCAACAATACTAAATCTGAGACACACAACCGTATTGTGCTCTTTGCCCTCTGATCCAGCTTCTTCCAGTATTCATCTGACATTGTCGTTGGTTTAGTACATGGATCTACCGCGATCCACTAGTCTTTATCCACCAGCAGATCCTCCATCTTGAGCTTCCACAACTCAAAACTCTGACCATTAAATTTCTCGATCTCTATCTTCCTGTCGCTCGCCATCTTCTTTCACCGCAAGAATCGATCCCGCAGATCTCCCACTGAACAGGGTCTACCTCAGGCCCGAGCAAAAAACCCTTCAGCAGCAAAAGCGTCCCCTTGAAGCTTAAACAACTCTGATACCAGATGTAGGTTTTAACCCTGTACAGAAATTATCTACAAACGAATCTTAAAAACAGAAAATAAACAATAGCGAGAGCATAAAACATAAAACAGATATACACAAAGATTTTCCCCTGCATCCCAAATTGGGACGACCAACTTGATTTTTCATTATATTCCTTTTAGTGTTACAACACATATATATACATGCCGAAGCATACATAAACCCCAATCCATTAACCCTAAATTAAAACATAACCGTAGTTCCCTTGACCAGATCTACAAAATATCGGGGCCGAAAACCATCATGCCCAAAAACCATGTGCAAACCCATGCACAAAACCATGGGCGGGTCCGCCCACCGGAAAATAAGGACCAAAAAAAATTTCCCGAGGCGCTGCCCCAGACCCCGACAGGGAGGGCTGCCGCCCCCCCCCCCCTGTGACCCGTGCAACGTACAAAGGGGGTTGTCGCCCCCTCGCGCGTGACTAGTCGTGGAAAGAATATAACACATACCCAACAAATTCAAAGGTGGGATAAACTCTACGTTTTTAGCTCTGATTCCAAAGAAGAAGGATCCTCATTGCTTTGAGGATTTTATACCAATTTCTTTATGTAACACCCTCTATAAGATTGTCTCTAAGCTATTGGCAGAAAGGTTAAAAGGAGTTTTTGCCATATTTTTCACTCCCGAACAGTCGGGTTTCTTACCGGGGAGAAGTATACATGATGCGGTGGCGGTGACTCAAGAGACCATGCACTCTATTCAATCGAAGAAGCTTAAAGCGAGGATTATGAAAGTTGACTTGAGCAAAGCCTACAACAGAGTTGATTGGGGTTTCCTGAAATTGATTCTCCATAAGATCGAGTTGATCTGCGACTCGATTGACTAGATCATGGGCTGCATTACTTCCTCTTCCATGTATGTTACCATTAACGGGACCGTGTCGAATTTCTTCAGACCAAACAAAGGGCTGAGGAATGGATGTGCTCTCTCCCCCTTGTTGTTTATCCTTGTAATGGATGCTTTTGGTTTAAATATTAAGAGGGCATCGTCTACTGGAGATTTTAAAGAAATCAAAATTTCTTGCAAGGGGGACATAACACATAATTTTTTTGTTGGCGATGTCCTTATCTTCAGCATGCTAATTATTAGTAGTTGGATGGTCCTCGAAAAGATCTTTAAGAATTTCTGCATTGCATCGGGAATGGAGGCGAACAATGGGAAATCTTGCTTCTATCACAGGGATGGATCTATGGAGTTTATTGGGTATATTCAAAATCTGTTTCATTTCCGAGTGTCTAATTTAGAGGAAGGGATCACTTACCTTGGTTTTCAGTTGTGGGCTACAAGATATCTTGCTAGTGATTGGCTGTGGATTTTGGACAGATTCCAACGAAGAATTAACACATGGTCCAGCAAGTGGTTATCTAAGGGTAGCCGCCTGGTCCTTACTCAGGTAGTATTACAGCAGTTCACCATATATTGGGCACATTTATTCAGTATCCCTCAGCAAATCATCAACAAAATACGTGGACTCATAGCGGAATTTATCTGGAATGGAGGCTTAGGGAAAGGATCCTATCATTTGGCTAAGTGGGAGAAGATAGTGAAACCCAAGGCTTTGGGGGGCTGGGGTGTTATTGACCTAGATACTTTTGGAAAGGCTCTAATGATGAAGTCCCTTTGGCAGAGTCTCAATTCCCCTGGCCTTTGGAAGGACATTATGGATTATAAGTATTGTAAACACAATTTGGTGGAAGATTTATTTATGGGAGATAATCTACAGTAGCAGTATGGATCTCCGATATGGACAGGCTTCAGGAAAATATGGCCACAACTAAAAGAAAAACTTCGGTGGCAACTTGGAGATGGAGGTCAAATCCAAATTGGACAATCTGGGTTGGGAGGATTAGCCCACGGCACCTATATCAACTAGGAACTGTTATCTTTACTTCATAGTAAAGGTATTTTTCTTTATAGTCAAATTGTGGAATGGCAAGGGGAAATTCCGTATTGGCATTCGGCTAGCAAACTCAGAATACCAGAAGCACTGGAAGGTGGCTGGAATAGTTTCTGTGATTTTTTAAGAAGCCTGGGTTTGTATAGGAAGAGACAGGGGGGCCGCATAAAATGGGGAGGGAAAACCAATAAAGGCCAGATAGCCATTAGTGACTTATACAAAACTATGATGAAAGAAAAGGTGGAGGCAAAGACCCCAAGTTGGATTCAGGAAATGTGGAAGTCTAAGGTACAGAAAAAACAAATCATATTCTTCTAGCTGGTATGGCAGGACAAAAACCTTACATGGAAGAATTTATGGAAGAATTTACAAAAGAGAGGGGTTAATGGTTCTGCTATCTGCAGGCTTTGTTGGCAGGCAGTAGAAGACAACAGACATCTATTTTATGATTATCCTTTTACAAAGAGGGTCCTCCAAAATATTTGTAACAAATTTAATTTCGAGCTGCCTTCATATGATAATGCCAAGAGTTGCTTCTTATGGTGGGTTGGGAAAGGAAAACATTTTAAGAATTTGCCCATCTTATATCACTGGAATTTGTGGTGTTGTGGAAATAGATGGATTTTCGAAGACCAGCCCTATTTGCCGGAGAGAGTTAGCAATCTAGTGTTTCTTGCTGGGATAAAATACAAGTTATTGATAAACCCCCCAGGGATTTGTCAATTAGAAGCAGACCACATGAAATCAACTTCCCAGCAGGGTTTTATTGATGGGGCAGCACAAAACCAAAGGTGTGGTTGTGGTGCGTGGCTGATGATCACTCCTAACTACCACTACAAGATTCATTGGTTTGGAGGTATAGGTACTAACATGAGGGCAGAAGCCTTGGCACTTTGGTGACTGATGTGGTTTGCACACCACCTTTGCATAGAGAGATTGTCTATTTATGGGGACTCACAAGTTCTGATCAACCATCTGAATAAGGGTACGACTCTGAATCCAGAACTCCTAACAGCTTGGATGGGTCACATAGAGATCATGCGCAAGAAGTTCACTTCCATTACTTTCGCCCACATATACAGAGAAAAGAATACTCAGGCCGACCGGCTGTCAAAAAAGGGCCTAACTGGAAGGTATGGAGAAATGCACTATGAGTTGTTTGAAGCAACAAAGCAACAAGAAAAGGAGCAAAAGGCACAATTATTTTTTTCTAACTCTTCTGTCTTCTGCAGGTTACAGATGATATCGTAGGAAAGTTCAAAGGTCGATTTTTTTGGGAACTCTGTTTGTCTTTGGGCCACCTTTCAGCCAATTGTCTCTGTTTTCGAAGAACTTTTAGCAAGGCAGTCATAATTTGAGGAAGACCCTCAAGCTCCGGTGTAGAAGTTTCAAAATCATGTTTGCTGTACTGTTTATAAATGGACAATCTGGAGGATTTTATTTTTGATAATCATAATTCAGTAAAGGATAAAGAAGGATAAGCTTGAGGCTTCTTTTTGTTTCCAACTAATGTATCTATTTCTAAAGACTTTTGTGCTGGTACTTAATATAAACCAGTGGTTTTTTCTACTGAAAAAAAGATGTCCTCTCTATTCCTTGCTATCATTTTGTGTCCTCTATTCTAGAGGATATTGAAAAATTTACATGCCAAAATTATTTGGCAACAAGGTATTCAGGGGAGGGAGGGCAATCGATTAGTTTTCGGACCTAGAATCTTGCTAAGAGAGCTAGCTGAAGCCAATGAATTCTTCTTCATCAAGTTATGAATCGATTACTTTTGCAATTGGAATCTTACTGTGATCATAGAATATCCCTAACAGAGCTAGTCGAAGCCTCGCGGAAGCCAATGAATTCTTCTTCAACAAGGCATCAATCGATTAGTTTTGCAATTAGAGTCTCACTGTGAGCATAGAATATCCCTAATGGAGCTAGTGGAACCCTAGGCATGAAATTAGTGCACATTTCATTATGTTAACCATATCAGTTGAGGCTGTCTCCAATTCAAATATAGTAGATGTTCTACATCTTGATTTGAAGGAGATGGATTAAAGCAATCAGGCATGAAATCAAGGCTAATCAAGACTCTCGATGGGTCAGTCAATTATCCGTTGCGGTCATCGAGCATGTATTCTCTCCGCAATACAAATGACCTGTAAAGAACATTATAAATTTTGAAATACTTCCAGTGCTCGAAACTACAACATTCTTTACTACCACCACCAGAGTTCTAAGCTCTAGGGAAAAGGACTTTAAAGAAATAAGAATATAAAAATAAGGTCTCCGAAACAGTTGGTAGTGCATTTTGCATGAACGTTGCAAAATGATGCTTCATATATTTAAGCATAATAATACTTGTGCCAAAACATACCATCCTGAACTCCAACCCTATATTCAGAGAAGGTCAGTAGTGTCTTTCGATGAACCAACACATCAAAATAACAGTCCATATATTTAAACATAATATTTGTGCCAGAAAACACACCGTTCGCGCTCCAGCCTTTTATTCGGAAGTATACTAGGCATGCATGATAAACATTGATTTTACTTGGTGAGAGTTTAGTATTGTAAAATCACCTGGATGAGCATGCAGATGTTTTCTGCAAAGGTCCCTTTAAACATCCACAGCTCAGTAAATATATACAGAATTACGAGTTCTCTGAAGAAAATTGGAATTCTAATTCTAGACATAGCTGATAAGGCTGTTCTACTTGCTTGATTTCTTGGAAGATAGCCCAGCTTTTAGAGAGATCATAGACGGTTTCATATGCCAGCTGGTATCAAACAGTTCAATAATTGGGTCGGCCGATGTATCTGAATCTGAATCCGAAACCTTGATTGGCGCTAACACACCTTTTCTTTCATCTGCCTTCTGAGAAGTCTTCTCGTCTTCTTGAGATATCTTATCAAAATTTTGCTCATCCTTAGATGTAATGGCGTCACATATTTCCGCAAAAGGTTCCTTTTTCCCAAGGAATATATGATCATCAACAGAACCATGTTCAGAGCCATCAATGGTGTCCTCAACAACAGCTTTAGTAGCATTATCGTCTGAGAAAACTTCCTTCACTTCAGCTTCACTGTGTATAAGCATCCACTTAGAGACCATGCTGGCAAAAGGAGTCGCCACTGCATTAACTACACTTGCAATAGGACTCAATAACGGTATTCTTTGCGTCATCCTTAGCACCTTGTCTGTTTGATCTTTCAAGTCAGCTTCATATTTGACCCATAAATCTGCGATCGAACCAACTACTCCCCTAACTGAAAGCTTGTCCACAGTGGTGATTATTTCATCTGGTAGTTGCATAGAAAATTCTTCTAGTTTCTGAGCCTTTTCAAACAAGACGGAAACTGATGGTAAAATATACTCAACAACGTCCCCAATGAAACATAACTGGCAAAAACCAATATATCCAAATATTTCATTAGAAGAATGAAAATGTGAGATATGCATATTGATAAAAAAATAGTGAAGTTACGTGTAATAAATTATGAAGATTTAAATTTACTTGGTTATCAGCAAAAGCCAGGAGATGCAAACCCTGACCCTCGACTGACACAATCACAGGTAGCATCCATGAGCCTGTAGTTTTTTCAATTACAACTGCCAACTGTCCAAAGGGAACAGGCAACTCTTTTGCTTTCCCGCAACAGTAATGTGTGATCATAATTAATGAACGGCCACAGCTATAAAACAACTTTGGTCTTGGACTGCGGTTTTTCTTTGGCAGTGATTCCTGAAATAAAATAAGAACGGTAATTCAATCAAATTTCATCATGTATGCAAATGCCGGTCAAACGTCACATGCAGAACAAAATCAACTGCTGTATAATCATCAACAGCATTCTATATGTAGCTTTTTTCATTTCGGAAAGGTAATCCATACTTTCTTTAAGGAGGAAGCAAAATTGAAATCCTAACACACTCTCCTTTTGCAAAACCAAAAACCATCCCAACACACACTCCTTTTTGTAAAACCAAAAATCATAGGCAAGACAGTAAAAGGTCTCAAATACTAGAAAGCCGAACTCCATTCTGAAATAAATAACAAAATATCAAAATACAGTCTGGGGAGGTAAGTTCAATTACTATCAGAGCTGAATCAGAAAATAAGAAAATAAGCCAGCTGTATTCAATATAACTTGCAATGACCACTCCAGCAAAAGACAGAAGCGCAAGGGATTTTCATGGGATTTTTAAGTCGGAGAATTTCCATCCAGAGAAAAGCTCAGTGGAACTACATCTCACAGACAGTGATTTCTTATTCAGAAATAAAGCTAACTTCCAAGTACAAAAGGTTGTGTGTTGTTGGGGTCACTCCAATGAGTAAAGGACTAAGATAACTTCTGTAAAAATAATAGTAAAGTAAATAAAATTAAAATAATTTCAAGTAATATTAAGGTAAATAATATTAAGATAGTTTCAGCAGGAACAATAGAAATAATATTAACTTATGTTGTTAATAATAAAATAATAGTAATAAAACTTTAAGATCATAGTTAAGTCAAACATTTGTGTATTAAAGTCTACAATGGAAGTCTAACATCTCACATCCAATCATTTCTTATTTCTTATTAACCATTAAGCTAAATTCCAAGTACAAAAGACTTCATGTTATTGAGGTCACTCCATTTCTTATTTCTTATTAACCATTAAGCTAAATTCCAATTACAAAAGACTTCATGTTATTGAGGTCACTCCAACAACAATAAGGTAAATTCAATAGAAGTAATATTAATCTTTATTTCTTATTAATTCCAAGTACAAAAGCAAAAGACTTATGTTATTGAGGTTATGTTATTAAGGTCACTACAGGTAAATTCAATAGAAGTAATATTAATCTTTATTAGTAATAATAAATAATAATAATCTAATTTAAAGTCTCACAACCAAGCCAACCAAATAACACATAATAATAATCTAATTTTAAAATCACAACCAAATAATACATAATAATAATCTGATTTTAAAATCACAACCAAATAATACATAATAATAATCTGATTTTAAGATAATCTAATTTTAAAGTCTGTTTTACATAATAATAATCTAATTTTAAAGTCACAACTAAACCAGACACCAAGTTAGCTTGAAACAGCACAAATATTCCTATGAATCAAAACCAAACTCCAAGTTGAAACAGCACAAATATTACCATGAATCAAAACCAAACTGAAAACTTAATATCAAGGGTAAGAACAGTGCAAACTTAATATCAAGGATAAGAACAGTGCAAGATGGGAAAGCATCAATAATTGTTATGAATGTCAATTACCATTCCGAATAATGATTGGTTGCATTCCCTTCGAACAAGATGGAGGCATATGCTTTAGTGACTTGCATACAGCCTGCATCTCCTTGAGAATACAGAAAAAATACATAAAATCCTTTCACAGTACTAAGCATTGTCCATTGTACTAAATTACTGTTTACTCGTTAATATGTTGACATTGTTTATCAATCTCATTTAAAAAACTAAAAGATCCAAACCGTTTTGATACGACATCATTACCTTCTAACCGCTCACACAAAAATATGACTACTTGTCTATCACGATTAACCATTAGCCAATTCACGTAGTTGGTCTTTCAACTAAACCCATAAGATTTGTTTTGTTTTGTCCAGCACCGGTCCACCAATTTTCTTCTTATTCTGTTTCTGTCGTATCTTCAATCTCCACCTTCCCCACGATCTTCCTCGACATGTCCATTCTTCAAGTTACTTCCCCGTGCACTCGGAACTTTGCCAAGTTCATTTCTCGATTTCCTTCTATGAAAATTCCAAGATCCAAATAGATCTAATGAATCCTACTGCAACAACTGAGCGTACTTCTACTATTAAGTAAATTACTTTACATAATTAATTCAGATCTAAATTATTGAAGAAACTACTGAAGCAGCCTACACTAAAATTGATTCAAAAACAAGGAAATCATTCACACACATGACACTTTTATTTTGGACTAAGTCTATGGAAAAACCCAATGCGGGAAAACCGGTGCAGCAGCTTTGAGGGTTTTATTATTAAGCAGTAGCAATGTCTGAATACATCTCTGAATACCCCTAGGGTAATTCAGTTACAGAGAGAAATATTGGCAGAAGAATTTGTGAGGATTTACCTCACTCAATCATTGAGTTCCCCACTGATCTGGATGAAGAAAACTCTTTCCTGGGAGGCACTACGCAGCCTCTACGCAGTCCCAGCGTTGGGCCTTCCAGCGACTGCGTCACCCCCTTCCAGGCTCAGCGTTCAGCGCCAGGCAAGTCGTTTTGCCTCTGTGGATGCGAAGGAACAGCCTCCCGGTGCCACTTTCCGAATCTCTGCCTTCGAAACTGATCCACCAACAAAATTTTGAAACCTCTACCTCTGCGCTGCTTCTGCATGAGCTTACGCAGTCACTGCATCAGCCCCTTCCTTCAAGGCTGACTAGGCTAGATCACTTCTGCCTCTCTCTGATTGATGCTCCACAGACTGAGAAAATATCTTCCTCTCCGGATGCTATCTCTACCCCTCACTGCTCAGATCTCTAGCTTGAATTTCTCAGCAAACCACGCCCCAGAAATTTCGAACTTAGATCAATTCAGTGTCTCGGTTTCTTTTCCAAATGACCCTCAAGCATTCATTTATAGTCTTCCCGTTGACATATCAACGACCCAGATTAGATGTTTAATCGATGGTTAAGATTAAAACATGACTTGATCTTCGTTCTCTAGAAGATTCACACTCTATTTTATTAATGCCCTTTAATTATTTAATTTCCCTAAGTTTAGACTTAGGGTCCCCATTCAAACAATTAATTATTTTAATAAAACATGAACCGAGTAGAATTTCCACAAACGGTTTCTGGGTTCTTTGGAATACAAGTGTCTAAGCCTCCACACCAAATTTGAGACTTAGAGCACTTTCTAATGCTACAAAAATCAACACTCCCTCTTAGCGAAGAAAGTGCTCTAGCAATAATGCCTACTGCATACTTCTTAGACCCTGAAGCATCCTCCACACTGTTGAAATCCATTGGTCTCTACGTTGTTGCTGCCACTGTATTGTTGCCCATGGTACTGCCACTATCACTGCTACAACTCCCTCTCGAGTGATGCATCTGCTATGCTACTAGCACTGCCACTGCTAACACTGCATCTGCATTGCAACTCAGCTGTTGAGAGAAACAGCTGAAAACTGACCCAAAACTGAACAAGTGTTCAGCGGATGCACCTGGGTGCTAAAGAATCTAACTGTTGATAGCTACTGTGTTGTCCCTCTGATGCTCTGCACTGCTGCTGCTATGCACTGCGCTGCACCACTGTGCACTGCGATGTTGCTGCTGCCTCTGCTCTGTGTTGCTCCAAAAATGAACATTGTTATCCACTGCACTGTCGTCTCCATCACTCCTTAGGCTCCATTGACTACTCCATCTCGTTACTGTTTATCATGGGCTCCCGTAGCAAGGTATGATCCATGAGGTGGGCTCCTCAAGGATCCTGCTAATGTAGGAGCATCATGGTTCCAAAAATTTGTACATTTAGTAGAATCTAGGGGGTCTTATGTTTTTCAAAAGAGTTGATTTCTTAAGTGTTTAATTAATGTAATTTCCAATATTTTAAGTGATTTTATGAGAGAATTTTAGAATAGAATTTAATTAAATATTGTGAGGCATATTTGTAAATGTTCTCGAATGTACGAGAACATGAGTGATTGATGAGTGATTGGAGTGAATGTACGAGAACATGAGTGATTGGAGTGGATTGAGCTATTCTAAAATATTGTAAATCTTAGATTAGAAAGTAGTTCATGATTTATGGAGGATGCTTAGGATTTATTTGAATGTTGAGATCCTCAAGGTATAAAGAAGAGATTTTAGGAATTAATTGAGGACCTAGAGGATTCTTAGGATTTTGTTGAGCAACCTATGGATCTGAACCAAAATTGGTTACAGAACCTTTTGTATATAATTGTAAAGCCTCAAAGGCATAAAAATCAACATTCTTAGATAGGAGGTTTGATTGTAAGCCTACGGGCATAGAGAGAGAGGAAGAGAAGAGGGCCATGTAAAGGCACATCAAGTCAAAGCCAGACTGTAAATAGGTTTTATTTGTATGTGTACAATTTATTTGATTAATGAGAAATTGAGTTCATTGTGACTATATTTTTATCTCTCTTACGAGCTGAGCGATCCGTAATTGAACTAATATGATTTCTATGTAATAGATTACAGTTGCATGAATTCTGATGAGTGTATAAGACTTTTACTGTGTGGAAAATAACTTTTTGTAGGAGAAACTGGGTAGAATCACCGCGTGATTCCAATTCTGTTAAAATAGCTATGAGAAATGCTAATTGGAGATCCAAATTCGAGTTTCGGAGAATTAATACAGAAGGTGTTTTGTATTCGAAATTGAAACAGCAAGCAAGGCATTACAACGAGCATGAGAGCTAAGGTCTGAGTGAATAAACCGAAGAAAGCTCAGGAGAAAGAAGCCGGAAAGAAGATGAAGTTGCACAGCGACGATAGTCGAAGAAACAGCAAATTGATTAAGGCAGAGAACCTTTAGAAAATTTCCAAAGGAAGGAAACAAACGGCAAGGATTACATCGCAAAAGATTCAAGAAAAAAAAATGATGGCTCAGATCACTTCGCAAGGTTAATTGGGAATGTGCAATCGAAGGCAAAAGGGTTAAGTTGCGATGTTGTAAGTTGGGAAAATAGCGGAGAGGATCCATGTGTCGGCAGGGTCCAGCGCATATCACAGATTTCTGTGGTTATGGATAAGAATTTCGCACTGTAAATTATTTAGTATGCGATGCGATGAGATCGCATATCGTATGCGTTAGAAATAACGTATTTGTTGCGGATTGCGAAGTCAGTAAAGTGGCAGTATTGCGGTAGTCTAAGTAAGCTAAATTGCAATGGGTATAATATTTGTGAAGTGCCGATATGCGATATTTATCGCATATCGCAAGCGATAAGTGTTGCGGTGAATGGCGGAAAGTTAAGTTTGCGCAGAGCTGAAGTGCGATTGGAGTAAGATGTGCGAAGTGCCGAAATATATTCCGATCTGCGAAATTGGTAAGTTTGCGAACCGCGATATATTCCATTAATGTGCATAGTGTATGCAATATGGTTTAAGGTTGAATGAGATATGGTTCGGTAATACCATATGCGATGCCATGGGTATTGTAAAGAAGGTGGCCATGATATAAAGGTAAAGTGTTGTTGGCATATCTAAGTTTTGAACCCGAGAACCACTTTTATGATATAAGCTTCCGCGAAATCATATGAAGATTAAAGTTGGGTTATTGGACCTATCCTTGGGTGTTGAGCAGACTAAGTATTAGTTCTACAAACTTTTTTGGGTTTGCGGCCTTAAGGCTGCATCACCTGCCCAACTGAAGTTCAAAGAAATACAACTCAATATCACCCCACTTTTAACTAGGAGAAGCATGGGCACTTATGGCCACATCATCCTCCTTGATACTCGCAGTTGCAACCTTCGGGTCATGCTTCTCATCTTTGTCCTCTTCCTTCAGAGGACACTGAGATGCATAGTGGCCCATCTCGCCACATCTGAAGCATTTGACCTTTGAAGCATCACGCTTCGGTTTTCGTTGCGCCTGATGTCCCTTCGATGCAAGGGTTGCGTTCTCCTCTTCTTCCATGAATTTCGATTTGCTTCCACTGTTGCCATCAATTTTGCACTTGATGTGGTTTCTCCTCAGCTCTTCCTCCTAAAAAACTGACCACAACTGCTCCCAGCTAGGTAATGTTGCCCGACCTAGTATGCTCTGGACAAACACTTGCCACTCCTCCGGGACACGTGACACTGTTAAGGGCCATCTGTACCATGGTTGCAGCTGTAGGTGTAGCACCTACTATCGACAGCTGATCACGAACCTCCTGAAACCGTATAAGGTATGAAGCCACGCGCTTCCACATCTGGATCATACGAAGCTTCTGCTCCAAGTACAACCTCCGTTGCTCGAAAGATCCCTCATATAGGTCATGCAGAGTTACCCACATATCTTTGGCAATATTCTTGTCAGCCAAATGTGAGACGATGTGGTCCTTGACACCATCAAGGAGCAACCTCTTCGCCTTCGCCATATCAGCCTTGTACTTCTTGTTTTGATCTGGATCTGTAGGTACAGCTACCACGTTCTCCACTAACGCCTTCAGATCATATTCATCAAGAAGAAACATAGCCCATTCCTTCCAGATCATATAGTTGGAGGAGCCCTCCAACTGATCTTGATCACGAAGTCCGTGAGATGCCATCTCCGCCGAAAAACTATCGAATGTGCTCCCTTTTTCTCCCTACTGCGCAGTCTCTAGCAGGCTTATGCACTCCCTGATGGAGTTGTAAGTTTTGTTGCTCCTCTACTGCTCAGTAATTGAGAAATGTTGATTTCCTCGGCTAGGAAATCACTGAGGAAGAATTCACCAAATATGTGCTTTGACTCCTTCTGACGCTTTTTTGCCCAGCAACAGCTTTAGAAAACTGCGTTCTTCTGATGTAGGAGCATCATGGTTCCAAATTTTGTACATTTAGTAGAATCTACAGGTCTTGTGTTTCAAGGGAGTTGGTTCCCTAAGTATTTAATTAATGAAATTTTCAATGTTTTGAGTAATTTTATGCGAGAACTTTAGAATAGGATTTAATTAAATATTGTGAGACATATTTGTAAATGTTCTCAAATGTAGGAGAACATTAGTGATTGGTGAGGATTGAGAGATTCTGAAATATTGATTGTAAATCTTAGATTAAAAGTTGGTTCATGATTTTGTGGATCTGAGAGGATCCTTAGGATTTAGTGGAGCAGATTTTGGATCTGAACCAGAATTGGTTCTAGACTCCATATGTATATTATTATAAGTCTGCATGGGCAGAAAGCAATATATATTCAAAAGGAATAGGGGAGTACTCAGTAGTGTTGAAGAGGCCACTGATATAGAAAATGAGGCCGAGAGGAGATTCATTACTGTAAATATTTGCTTGTGAATATAAAACTCAATTACGATTTTATGTGGGGTGCATTGAGTTGATGTAATTGCTGATGTGATAATGAATTATAAAATTGTGTATGTAATGAGAATATTTTCCAATAACGTAAGTGTTGAAGGTGAGGCCGAGAAGGATCAGATTGAGAACAGCGTGCAAAGGTGTTTGCAAAGGTCGTGGAATTGGTTCAATCTCAGGTTTTGCTTTCAACAAGAATAGGAATGACAAATCCACTTTAATAGCCATGGAGTATTACGGCTTGCGCTTGCAGACTGGTAAATGTAAGTTTTGTAGAAGAGAAATTCTGACATTCTAAATTAGTTAGTTGTTAGATGTTGAATTAACCATTGAAATCAAGTCAGAGCTGGTTAATTTGAAGCTCGTTCGATTCGAGATCCATTACCTTCTTGGATTACATTGGGTAAATTTTGTGTGGAATCAGTGTTTAGAAATATGTTTAGAAAGTTGTATACAATATTTATAGAAGCAGAATGTTTACCATCAAACATGGACAGTGCTACAACAAGCGGAAAATGATCTGGATCTCTTGTGGATAGGAGGAAAACAAGTATATTTTTCCGAAGGCAGCAACCACGATTTTTTCCAAAAATTCCAGAGATTTTTTAACAAGAGCGATGGACAGTTGAGATTGTATCGCAGAAATGAAGCGAAATATGAACGGCCAAGATCGAATCGCAGAAATGAAGCAGAAGATGAACGGCCAAGATCGAATCGTAGGATTATTGTGGAAGATGGATGGTTGTGAAGCATATCGCATTCAGTCATGAAAAGTTTCATCGCATATCGCATTCGGTGAAAGGAGCCTTGGGAATGCGATGAGGAGTCATGTATTGACTTGTTTTGCGATTTGCAATGAGTGAGATTTGCAATGAGTGAGATTTATGATGAGCCGAGATTTGCGATGCAATATTTGCGAAGGAGCATTACGAAGAGAATCTGCGATGTCATATTTGCGAAGGAGTATTGAAATGAGGAATTTGCGATGAGGATTCGCGAAGGAAGCATCGGTCATGTGAAGTGGTCGTGTAAAGAAGCAAAGGGTAATAAGGGTAAGTTTAAGCGCTTAAATGTTAAAAGCGCATACAGTGAATATTTTCTTTGGGTTTTGACCAGATAACTTATAGGCTTGGCTCCGATGATTATCAAATGGAAATTGGGATTTCTTTTCCTTTATAAAATTGGCATGATAAGGTTGTTGCAGGGCTCTGATAGAGAAGAAAATCAATTTGGATTGAAGGGAGCTGCAGCATATAAGTTTGTGATGAGTAGAAGTGGATTTTAATAGGTTTAAAGTGGTCTTATGAACTATTGCAGAGTGCGGTTTCAATTAAGAGCACACTATATACAAAGAAAATCCTGGGTTTTGGGCAGGCTTAGTCTTACGCCTGCATCACCTTCTGTCTTCTGCGTGGAGGCTCTACATTGCTCCCTATGCCCTCTACCTTGGCAAGATCTCGAATCTGGAAGTTCTTTCTCTCTATCGACTCACTCAGAGAGAGACTACCACGAAAATCTCAGCCGTCCTGGCCAAAACTGCGCAATCCTTCAATGGATTCATTCTGCTGCACTGTAGCAACAACGGCCTTCACTTAAAAAATCAGATCCGTCCTTCCTATTTCACATCAATGCTCTAATACCATGTGAAAATTCCAAGATCCAAACAAATCTAAAGAATCTTACTGCAACAACTGAGTGTATTTCTCCTATTAAGTAAATTACATTACATAATTAATTCAGATCTGAATTACTGAAGCAGCCTACACTAAAATTGGTTCAGAAACAAGGAAATCATTCACACATATGACACCTTTTTTTGGACTAAGTCCCCGGAAAAACATAATGCGGGAAAATCGGTGTAGCAGATCTAAGGGTTTTATTATTAAGCAGTAGCAATGTCTGAATACATCTTTGAATACCCCTAGGGTAATTCAGTTACAAAGAGAAATATTGGCAGAAGAATTTGTGACGATTTACCTCACTCAATCACTGAGTTCTCGATTGATCCGGATGAAAAAAAACTCTGCCCTGGGGAGGCACTGCGCAGTCCCAACACTGGACCTTCCATCCACTGCGTCACCCCCTTCTAGGCTCAACGTTCAACCCCAGCCAAGTCGTTTTGCCTCTGTGGATGCTGAGGAACAGCCTCCTGGTGCCACTTTTCGGATCTCGACCTCCGAAACTGATCCACCAACAAAATTTTGAAACCTTGCCTCTGCCTCTGCGTGAGCTTATGCAGTCACTGCATCAGCCCCTTCCTTCAACGTTGGCTAGGCTATATCACCTATGCCTCTCTCTGACTGATGCTCCACCGGCTGAGAAAATCTCTTCCTCTCCAGATGTTATCTCTACCCCTCACTGCGCAGATCTCTAGCTCGAATTTCTCACCAAACCACGCCCCAAAAATTTCGATCTCAGATCAATTCAGTGTCTCGGTGTCTTTTCCAAATGACACTCAAGCTTTCCTTTATAGTCTTCTCGTTGACATATCAACAACCCATATTAAATGTCTAATCGATGGCTAAGATTGAAACATGACTTGATCTTCGTTCTCTAGAAGATTTACACTTTGTTTTATTAATACCCTTTAATTATTTAATTTCCCTAAGTTTAGACTTAGGGTCCCCATTAAAATAATTAATTATTTTAATAAAACATGAACCGAGTGGAATTTCCACAAACGGTTTCTGGGTTCTTTGGAATACAAGTGTCTAAGCCTCCACACCAAATTTTTCTGGGTTCTTTGGAATACAAGTGTCTAAGCCTCCACACCAAATTTGAGACTTAGAGCACTTTCTGATGCTACAAAAATCAACACCTTCTTCATGGACCAAATCCACCACTTGTATATTAGCCAATTTACCTTAATTTTCTTTTCTTCACATCTACATCGACCAATATTTGAAATTTCATTACGCAAAGCTTCTTGAGCGTCCTCATTCAAACGAAAGTTGCATAGTTTTATCAATTGATTTATTGGAATTCAAGAGTTGGTTAAAGATTCTCATCTATTACCTTTCTCTTTGTTGATGGATAACTCCTGAATTGAAAATTCAACATCTGCAAGAATCTACTTTTATGAAAGAAAAAAAAACCATCATTTACAATTTAAAAGCATAGCAGTCTGGTTAGAAGTTATTTTCCAAATCTTGGTTTTACAATTTAAAAGCATAGCAGTCTGGTTACAAGTTATTTTCCAATTCCTGGTTGTGGCGCACATCATTTATAGATACAGTAACTTTCTGTAGGCATTCTCTTGATCCACATCCCATCGTTTCGCTAATGATGCCTCAATGTCTTTAATGTTACAGTAAAGCATGCCACATTCAATCTATAATAATTTTCTGTAGGCAATCTCCTGATCTACGTACCTATAATTTTGCTGATGCCTCAATTTCTTTAATGTTATGATAAAGCATGGCACATCCAATCTGGCTACTCTCAATTTTGCTGATCCCTCAATTTTTTTTTCGTTATGACAAAGAATGGCACATCTAACCTGGCTACTCTATTTGGCTGATGCCTCAATTTCTTTTTTGTTGTGATAAAGAATTGCACATCTAACCTGGCTACTCTCTATTTTGCTGATGCCTCAATTTCTTTAATATTATGATAAAGCATGGCACATCCAATCTGGCTACCCTCGATTCATCTAACATCCTTTAATATTTATTTTCATGAGCACTTAACTGATGAAATAATTCATTGAGAAAAACCGTATGCTTGTATTGCAATTTGCAAGTCAACATCTTGCAAGCCCTCGTCCAGTTTGATACATTTAACACAAAAAAAAACCATATTTCCAACCCATCCAACAACATTCACAATATTCCATGTCCAATTCATCACCATTTTGTGTCACAATATTCCATGTCCAATTCATCACCAAAATTATGTGTCACAAAATTCCATGTCCAATTCATCACCATTATGTGAATCGACTAGCTATATCTTTCACAATCAAGTTTCTTCATTTTATGAGTTGGCTTACTCATCCAAGTAATGATAATTTAATGAACACATCAAAATCAATCCATTCACTTACTCACTTCAGCATAGGATATATTTCGTTTTCTGTAATCCATGATAAAAATATCCATTCATTCGCATCTGCGTGTGCAGTTATGTTGTTAATGTTTTCTTTGTAATGTAGTTCAGTCAGCGACGCTGGTTAGTTTGACTTTGTACCTTACAAGTTTATAGACCTTGTGTCCATTTAGAGTTTTTTTTAACAATCCACACATTTAAAATTTTGATCTTGTTGTCTTTGTGATCCACACGAAACAATAGTTTCACAACATAAGTCGTCATTTCGCTCCGCTAGCCAGTTTCATTTTTTTCAATGCTGTAATACCCTAACGACATTGAGTTGATCTCTCTGGCCCGTTCAAAAATGATTTGCACTGCTTGTGTGTTGTCTAACCTTGTCCCCTTGTTAATCAAGGGTTAGACACCATAATATATATGTACATTATACATGATTCTATTTTAAGAACACTGCTTATCTTAATGAGTGTGTTATCCATAATTTCTTGTCCGAAAGTGAACTCTGCTCTTTCCAGTGTTGCTCACTTTCCAGATTTGAAATGCAACTTGAGAATCTGAACTTAATAATTCCTGAGAAGTTGGTTATCCAAGCTCCTTTTTTGTAACTGTTACGTTCCTAACCATATAATAGCTATTAAAAGCAGCTAGGGTTACTGTTATACTAACATACTTTCTAAAATAGCTAGAGAACCCAGGTTTCAGTCAAAATACCTGACTTTATAACATCGTCGATTTTCACAATAAGTGAAAAATATATGCAGGTCACAATGTAAACTGTTAAACGTTCTTAAATCTGAATTTCAGAGTGAGATCTGAAATATTTGATAACAACGCTAAAAAGAACATTGAAATATTTGTGGAAAAACCTCAACACAGAAACTTTAATGCTAATAACCAACATTTTAGAGAATACATAAGATGAATTCCTAAGAAGTTGCCCATACCAACTCAGGTCTAAGAGTCTCCAAAAGCAATGTGGATCTGCACTTAGCCAAGACTCTGTCTTTCGCTCCAGCATTAACATTGCTGACAGTTACGGTGTCATCTCCTGTGGGTCCTATAGTCCTCATTGCTGACAGTTGCGGTGTCATCTCCTGTGAATCCTATGAGCCTTCTTTGGATTGTGGTTGTCTATCGTTGCAATGTCCATAATTACAAGCTACAACCACAGTGGCATGCATATCCTAAGATGAGATTCTGTTCCGCGTTAATACTTCCATTTCTCACAAACTACCTGCAACCTAAGCTGCCAGGGCCCATTGGTGCAGGGAATGATGCTACATTTGAACATCACATTATAAAAGTTTAAATGTACGAAAAAATTACAATTAATAAAAGCATAACCAAAATTTATCTAACACAGTAAAACTTGAAGCATAAAAAAATGAATTTGCCAATTTGCCAATTGATATTACAAGATTCAAAGGTGTAAGGATTGGTTGACATGATGTCAAAAATAGAATGTAAAGAACTTTTACTATTTAGAACTCAAAATATTTGAACCTGGGAATTCGTTTTTGGCTTTGGCAAACTTAACAAAAATGTTTTTGACTGCTTGTTGCTGCTGCCACAGTCAAAAATTTAGGCCCAAGAACTTGATCGGGTGATTTGGTCTTTTGCTGCTACTGCTAGCCACTACAAATAGATTTCTAGTCATAAATCCACTTTGAGAACCCTTCTCTTTGTCCAATGTCTGCTGCTTTTGGAAACAGGAGAAAAAAAAAAACAATTGGGGTTTGTCCTCCTCGACTATTGGGCCCAGCAAAGGCACAGAGGCGTTTTCTGTTCAGGCCCACACATTTTCTACCAACAAAAGGCATTTTTTTCCTGTTGGCCTGTTTTACTTTTTTTATTCTTTTTAGATTTTTTAGTGGGATATCCCCTGTAAGTTGTAAGAGGAGACATCCCCTAATTTTGGGTTCTGCACAATAGGAACATTCCACACCCATCTCGGGTATGGGAGATCAGGGCCCATCCCAGGGACTTGCCCCCTGGTGACACAGTCTTCAAGAAAACATACCAAAATATGGTCCACCAATCCAGGGACGTCCTCACCTGCTGGGGACGTCTCCGTACCTGTCTCAGGTACAGGAGAGACAAACCCATCCCAGGGACTCGTCCCCCAACAACACAGCCTACAATAAAAGATTCCAAAACATCCTCTACCACAACGCTAGAATTTCATTTCTGCCTAAATTAATTTATATGATATTTTTTTCTATTCTGATATTTATTACCTTAATGTCCAATTTATAAATCAGGCCGCAGCTCCGACCCAAACAGCTACGGAACAATCATGGTGGGCCACACCTTTTCCAAGTTCTATACCACTGTCCTTCATATGAAAATCTTTATGGAGCTTGACAGGAGACTCCTTAGAGCTAGGGAATAGGCAAAGTTCCATTCTGCACATCAGACCACAATCACATTTTTACACTAGGGGATAGGCAGAGTTCCATTCTGCACATCAGACCGCAATCACATTTTTACACTCAGGGCCATCATTGAAGAGGCGCGGCATCACTCTTTGAAAGTCTACCACTGCTTTGTAGACTTTCGGAAAGGCCCTAATCGAGAGGCTAAGAGGCATCAGCATTATCCAAGACACTCCTAACCACCATCACACGCTTGTATGAGTCGGTCCCTGGTCATCTCCGTACTGTACTAGATGTCCAACTTTATCAGGACTACCATTGGGGTAAAAAAAAGGATGCCCCCTATCCCCAACCCTTTTTGCTATCGCCATAGCTGAGCTAGAGTTCTTTCTGCATGATCATATCTAGGAGGATCATGGGTGCCACTTTCACCAAGTCTTGATATCTATCCTGCTCTTTGTTGACATGATGTGGTCGTCTTGGCCTCATCCCCAAGGAGCCTACAGAAACAACTAGATGCTTTGGCACTCTGCTGTGATCCAACAGTTCCAAGTTCTATACCACTGTCCTTCATATGAAAATCTCTATGGATCTTGAGCGAAGACTCCTTAGAGGTAGTGCATAGGCAGGTTTCGATTCTGTAGATCAGACCACAATCAAGTTTTTACACTCCAGGCCATCATTGAGGAGGTGCAGCATCACTCTTTGAAAGTCTACCACTGCTTTATAGACTTTCGGACAGTCTTCAACTTTGGTACCTGTGAGGCCCTCTTCCAAAGGCTTAGAGGCATCAGCAATTCAGCATTATACAAGACACTCCTAACCACCATCGTGCGCTTGTATGAGTTGGTCCTTAATCATCTCCGTACTGTACCCTAGATGTCCACCAAATGTCCAACCTTAGTAGGAGTGGGGTCAAAGAAGGATGCCCCTATCCCCAACCCTTTTTGGTATCTACATAGATGAGCTAGAGTCCCAACCCTTTTTGGTATCTACATAGATGAGCTAGAGTCCTTTCTGCATGATCATATCTAGGATATGACAATGGGTGCCACCTTCACCAAGTCTTGATATCCATCCTACTCTTTGTTGACTTGATGTGGTCCTCTTGGCCTCATCCTCAAGGAGCCTATAAAAACAACTAGATGCTTTGGTATTCTGCTATGATCCAACAGTTGACAGTCAACCTAGGTAAAATCAAGGTTGATGATTTTAAATGGATTAAAGAAGGTACTATTGGATAGCCATTTCTTTTTCCAAGAAGAGGAGATTGAGATCATCAACACCTATACTTATTTGGGAGTACAGTTGTTGACTTGATGTGGTCCTCTTGGCCTATCCCCAAGGAGCCTACAAAAACAACTAGATGCTTTAGCACTGCTATGATACAATAGTTGACAGTCAGCCTAGGTAAAACCAAGGTGATGATCTTCAATGGATCAAAGAACGTACTATTGGATCATTGTTTCTTTTTCCAAGGAGAAGAGATTGAGATCATCAACACCAATACTTATTTGGGAGTACAATCCTTGGGGCCTCCCTTCAATCTTCAACATGTCCTTTAGCCCTACAAATCGTTGGCTGTTTTTTAGAGGACAATGTTTCCAACACTATTTTAAGGACATCCCATCCAAGATGGCCTTCATAGATTCCCTTGTCTGGCCCAGAATTCTTTATGGTTTAGAGGTTTGGGGACCTTGTTTGCTTGAGAATGATTGGGCTCCAAGATGACCCTCATGGATTCCTTTGTCTAGCCCACAATTTTTTATGATTTAGAGATCTGGGGACCTTGTTTGTTTGAGGATGATTGGGCTTCAATTAAGAGAGTGCAAAACCTTCTCCTTCGAAGCATCATCAAATTCAAGCAAACAATACCCCAACACATCATTCTTGCAAAGTTTGGTTCCTAACCCTTCTGGCTTGAGACTGTTTTCCTCCTTAATTCAATTCTACACCGCATCGGAAGCTTTTCCAACTCGACAAAGGGTCAAGGTTGGTACCCATACTTGGCTTATTGCTCATTAAATTCCATTGTTTTATCTAGTCCTCGTAGTCATACCAAGTGTTGATTTGCAGGGGTCTCAAACTTTTGGTATTTGGATGGATCAACTTCCTTCTCTTGGATGCACCTAGCCACCTCTTACCTACTAAGCAATAGTTGAACATGATCATGATGACATTTATAGGCAACTTGTGCAGGTCACTTGGACAAAGCCCTGAGCTAAGCTATATCCAAAGTTGGCCTTCTATTTTGAGTGCTTCATAGAGGTGAGGGATGAACTCATCATCCAACCCTCATACACATCTTGCCATTGAGGTGAGGGACGAACTCATCATCCAACCGTCATACACATCTTGCCATTGGGCAGACTCTCTTCGTAACCCCCTAGACTAGTTCCAAGTGGGTTTGCATCAGTGTTGCGAACATCTCGATATCATCCCGATTTTATTGCAAAATCACGATTTTTTGGCGTAGCCGATGTTTACCATTTTTACCGATATCTTCCTTACGATTTTTTGGTTTTCCGAACCCTTGTTGATTTCATCCCAATGTCGATGTTCGCAACATTGGTTTGCAAAGACTCAAGTCTAGACAAATCACTATATTATACAAGCAAATTTTCCAACTGTGTCATCTTCATGAGGTTGACATAGAGGAGCACTCCATATTCCACTACCCCATCTACTATGAGATCCATGGAAGGTTTCATTGTCTATTAAAAGGGGCCTAAACACCATCTAGTTTCTTTAGGTACCTAGACCAAAGATGTTTCGCCTTATAAATGCAAAAGGCCTCCAAGCTTCGTGCCCACATTCTTTAGCCTCCTCCTAGACCATATTCTATCCAAATGGATTACTTCCTTCTTTATGGTGCTCCCATCAACTAGGGGCACCAAGAGACACATTGAGGCAACAATGCCTCTTATTGCAAATCAATACAGACAAGGGACTATCCCCCCTCACCAAATATCTCAGTGGAATTGCCAAACCAAATCTTTACCAACAAGGAGACAAGATCACCCAAGCATCAATGATGGTTACCTCTTCCAAAGAGCAACACAGTGAGCAGTCTAGATCTTCCCCCTAGCATTCCTTGAGACATCATTCTATTATGGGTTATCTTCATTCGTAGACCATAATTCTCTAGTCCTTGGCCAATTCCTTCTGTACATCTCCCTCCTAGTGTGGTTGCTCGTACTCAAAGTCGAGAGTTTTCAATGCTTTAGCATATATGTTAGGCTTTAGTTGCTTTTTGTATCTCGCTCTTTATAGAGGAGGCATTTTGGTGCTCCTACTTTGTATTGACATCATTGTACTTGGCAATCCCATTGATCTACTTTTGTGATCATCAACTGAATATTAATAGAATTATATTATATATGTTCTCTTACTCCAAGATAATTATCGTAACTCTGTTCTCTACAATTCCCTAAATCCTATAACTCCAATCCAACCTTCCATAATTCATTTTCTTTGTCAATGGCATGAATGTTGGCATTTCATTTTCTTCATCATTGGATGAATGTTGGCATTTCTTCTCAAGTGTAAGAATGGCATGGTCTTTAGAGTCATGATTGTGCTCCCACCTTGAATCGCTTCATCCCAAAGCAATTGGAGTGTTGGGTACTAAAGTATCTCTTTCCATCTCTTGTAACATCATCTAAGGAAAAATCATTCCACCAAATAAGGACTCTATCAATACTTTATCCCTCAATTTCTTCTCTCAAGCGACCAAAAAATTTTATGACTTTCGTTGAGCATGAGACATGAAAATCGAAAATCGAAATGTACTATGGACTAAGTTTTTGCATGAGACATGAAAATCGAAAATCGAAATGTACTATGGACTAAGTTTTTGTCCGTAGCTAAGAGTATATGCAACCTGTCTTACTCTTATTAGTATTCTATAAGACGTGCTAGTATTTTATATGGCCTAGATAATGGAAGCCTAATTTCCTCTCACTCCTGTTAGTATTTTATAAAACATTCTAGTATTTTTATATGGCCTAATTTCCACTAAGGTACTCTAAAAATACTTCATCCGTCAATTTATTCTCTCAAGCAAACATTTTTTTTTTTACTTCTCTCAAGCATGAGACATGAAAATTGAAATGTACTATGGACTAACTTAGTCCATGGCTAAGATTATATGCAACCTGTATGGCATAGATCAAGGAAACCTAATTTCCTCTCTTTCTTGCTAGTATTTTATAAAACGTGCTAGTATTCTTGCTAGTATTTTTATATGGCCTAGATCATGGAGGTCTAATTTCCACTACCTTGACCTAATTTCCACTTCCTTGTCCCTTAGTGAAATGTTTGCTTATAAGGCTGTAAATTCAAGAAAACCCAATAGACTACATCAAATTCTAGCTCACTTCAATGTTGGTACTTGAATGGGATTTCATAATGGTTTCGACAAATTTGACATTCAGCGTTAGTTGTTTCAATCTCTATGAGCTCTCCTTCAAGGAATTACAAACAACTAGGACTTGGGTGTCTTCAACAATTGAATTAATTAGTAAGGGCATGTGATAATTGTAAGAAGCCTTAGCATTTTATCAATGCTTGTTATGTTATATTGCACCAATGATTTTCCGATGTAAGTATGAAGCTTGCTAGCATGCAACATAGTTACTAAAGCACCCCTCTAGGCATTTGTTAAATATCTCTAGGGCATGATATATGGCAAGTTAAGGAGTCAAATATAGCCAAAAGCAAGAACACCTCACACAATGGAGGTCCAAAGCGAAAATGCATAGCTTGGAGGAGGCTTGGGACATGACAAATAGTAGGGAAGAGAGCCAAAGCAGTTTTTAAATCAAAGATCACTTGATGACAAGTGGTAGGGAAGAGAGCTTGGAGCAGTTTTTAAGTAGTAGGGAAGAGAGTTGGAGCAGTTTTTAAATCAAAGATCACTTGATGACAAGTGGTAGGGAAGAGAGCTTGGAGTAGTTTTTAAATCAAAGATCACTTGATGATGAACATTCCACTTCAAAATAGCATTATGGTTGCTTGATCATAAATACACCCATTGTAAAAGGGGCATGTCTTAAGCCCTAAGAAAAGAATAAATGCATCCTCAAAAGCATAAAATGATGATATGTGGCAAGTGAACCTATCTAAAAGTGAACGAGGTCTCATGTCAAACTTGGACCGAGTTAAAGAATCCATAATGCAACAACGCTTTCACTCATGAGGAGGTGCATCAGTTGTTATAAGTCTTAAATTGGTATGCTAGGGCTAAAAAGATCTCTAAAGTGCATTACAAGCCCTATGTAGGGTGCATTCCATACATTAAAATATTATTTTCACTCACTGAAAACCTACATAAATAGATGAAAAAAGTATTAAAAAAAGAAAGTCTCATTCGCTAAAGGCATGGCTAGAGTTGTGGGAGATCCCCTCCAAGCTTAGTTGAAGATCTGTTTGGAGGAAGAAGTTAAGGGGCATTTCAATGTAAGGTTCTTCATCTTTCGTTTGCCTTCTTGGATCAATTTGATGGCTGAAAATTACAAGTACGAATCTATTGAAATGATCTTTGTAGAAGGACAATGTTTGCTCCAATAAGAGGACATTAGCATTGCGGTGAAACCCTCCCTTCCTCTTGCTGTAACCATTGAATTCGTTGAAGGATATTTGCCACTATAACATTCCAATTAGGGTTGTTCACTCCTTTTTGAGGGTTTCCCTCGCTCAAGTAGAAGGTTAGGTGTGGCACATTTACAGCTCTTGACCAATGTGAAATCATACTTGAATCATAATGTATCATTGGTTGTTCATTCTATAAACAAAGGTTCCTACTCTTTTCTACTTCTTTTTTAATATCATATGTGGCTATCCTTTAATATTTATGGCTGGACATTGTTGATTTTGTACAAATTGTGAGAAGCATCTTTGGAAGACACCTTCATTAATTTTCTACATATTGAAGTGAATTCATGTGGTTGGTCACAATATGTTTGTAACAGCCTAGCTACACGTCCTTCCATACAAGTTCAAACCCTCTTGATCCTTGATCCTAACTCCACCCATTAGAAAGGCAATGGTCCTAGCAATCCACCATCCCTTTAATTCTAAAAATATCATAAACATTTTTTCTAAGGTTTCCCCACCAACGCTAAAGGAGGCAGTGTAAAGAGAGAGGAAGAATTGTTGTAGTGACAATGGGCAACCCTCGTAAGTGCCTCTAGGGTTACGTTGTTGTTGAGGGACTTCAATATCTTCGAATGGAGTTCTAGGACGTAAAAATGTAGCATAAGTGGAGTGTAGAAAGAATTGGTGAGTGTCATATAGGAGATTGACTTTTAGAAGTTAATAGGAATTAGAATAATGTATCTAGTGATGGTAAAGATGAGCAAGCGATGGCCTCCCTACTAGACAAGGTAAGAGAGGTATTTGAATAAGAATTCCAAATCCAACCTAGGCTCAATGCATGTGACTAATAAAATATCATAGCACGCCAAAGAAGTGAATCGATGTAGTTGATTATAGCATTTTTGTAACAACATAGCTACACCTTCTTCCATACAAGTTCAAACCCTCTTGATTCCTAATCTTGACTTCAACACCCATTGGATAAGCATTGATTTTGGCAATCCATCATCCCTTTAATTCTAAGAATATCACCTTTAATCTAAGAATATCATAAAAAACTTTTTCTGTGGTTTTTCCCCTTTATGCTAAAGGAGGGACGACCTAAAGAGAAAGAAAGAATTGTTAATGGTGAAAGTGGATTGCCTTCCTAAGTGCCTCTAGGGTTTTACTTTGTTCAAGGACTTGAATTTCTTTCAGTGCAGGCCTAGGAGATAGCAAAGCGTAGCATGAGAGAGTGGCGTGCAGAAAGAAGTTGTGGGTGTCATATTGGAGAATGACTTTTAGAAATAAACGGACATTAGAGTAACGTATGTAGCGTTAGTGGCGATGAGAAAGTGATGGACTTTGTACTTGACAAGGTAAGAAAGGTACTTGGGTAAGTCCAACTCTAACCTAGGATCGATGAACATGACTAGTAAGTTATTGTGGCACAACAAAGAAGATTGCAGAGAGTGGAAATATTTGTTTCTACGAAGACAACATTTGTTAGAAACTTAAATGATTCGATACTTACTTCTAGTGCACTATAATTTCAAGGGAAAAATAAAACTAGCTTGCTACGCACTCTAACAAACACACTGAATTTATCAACTTTCTTACCATTTGATAGTTTCAAGAGACAAGTGTGCATGAAGCATTATAGTAAGCTCAACACTAAATACAATTTACTATAAAGTGCATATTGATATTCAAAGTCAATGTGCTAATATTAACATACTTTCTAATTTAGCTAATTGCGACTTTATTTTCCATTTAAATTAAGATATCTCTTATAAAAATTCATGGTTCCACAAATTATTATGAACAGTGAATGCACAAGAAAGATCACATGGAAACAAGAAAGATCGCATAGAAATAGATGAACTCATATATCACAATTAAGCCAATTTTGTTAACTAAAAAATTACAATAGGATAGTAGAGTTAAATAAAGTATCTGTATGCCTTCAACAACATAATATCTCAAATTGTAGAGCACAGCTAGCCCACACAACACTAATTATAGCTTTATGGCTCAAACCAAGCTTTTACAGCGTTTTAGCCACTAATCTCTCCTAAACATTAAACACTTTGTTCGTAACACTTTCATGTATAGGTGTGAAAAATCGTAGATCTAAATTATCTCCAGAATCCTACTGCAACCAGCTGAATCTACTTCACCTACTTTGCAGATTACATTACAAAATTATTTCAAATTACTTCTTGAAACATTGAAGTAAATTACTAAAGCAGCTTACACTTAATTAAATATGATTCTGAAACAAGGAAACTGAGCAAAGAAAAACAATCACATAGGACACCTTTATTTTGGAAGAAAGTCCCCGAAAAAACCAAATGTGGGAAAACCGGTGCAGCAAATCTGAGGGTTTGATTTTATTAAGCAGTAGCAAATCTTGAATACCTCAAGGGTTATTCAGTTACAGAGAGAGAAATAATGGCAGAAATATTTGTGAGATTACCTCACACAATCACTGACAAATCTCGGTTGATCCGGTCACTGGATGAGGTGCCCCTACTACGCTTTGTGCTACCATTGCGCAGTCCCTACGTCACCCTCTCTAGGCACTGCGTCACCCAACTAGAAGATCAACCTGCAGCCCTAAAATCACTATTCTCAACCTTGCGGTCTCACACCCCGACTCCCAGCTTCTGAAACTGATTCTTTTGCAAAATCTCGAATTCTCTCTGACCCTCTGCGTTGCCTCTACGTCAGCCTCTGCGTGAGAGTTGATGAATCACTGTCTACTTCTCTCTGTTGATGACTCTCCGGCTGAGAAAATCACTCTCTCTCCGGAAGCTATCTCTACCCCTCTCTGCGTTGGAATTACTTAGATCGATTTCTCATGTTGAGCACTGCTCATTTCAGAAATTTCGATCTATAGATGCACTCGGTGTGTGTTTCCAAATGGCGCTCAAGCCTTCCTTTATAGTCTCTCAACGACCGAGATTAGATCTCTAATCAACGGCCAAGATTATAACTTGACTTGATCTTCGCTTTTTCTAGATCATTCATACTCTATTTTATTAATACCCTTTAATTATTTAATTTCCCTAAGTATAGACTTAGGGTCCCCATTAAAATAATTAATTTTTACAATAAAAACATATTCCGAGTGGAATTTTCACAAATGGTTTCTGTGTTTCTTTGGAATACATGTGCCTAAGTCTCTCCACAAATTTGGAGACTTAGAGCACTTCCAATGCTACCAAAAATCAACACTCCCTCTTAGCGAGGAAAGTGCTCTAACAACATGCCTGATGCATACTGCTCTGACCTTGAAGAATCCTTTGCATTGTTGATGTCTAACAAGTTGTCCACCAACCACTGGGTTGTTGCTGCAACTATATTGTTGCCCATGACACTGCCACTGCCACTGCTAACATTGCATCGACATTGCAACTCGACTGCTGAGAGAAGCAACTGAAACCACCCAAAAATTTGAACAAGTGTTCAATGATGCATGCAGTGCTAAAGACACCAATTACTGATAGCTACTGCATTGTCCCTCCGATGCACTGCGCTGTTGCTGCTCTGCACTGCGTTGTTGTTGCTCTGCTCTGTACTACTCAGAAGTTGGCGCTGCTACCCACTACAACTATCGTCTTTGCACTCCTCTGCACCGACTGAAAATTCCTCCATCCCGCTACTACTGATCATGGGCTCCCGTAGCAAGGTGATGATGATCCATGAGGTGGGCTCCTCAAGGATCCTGCACAACTGAAGTTCAAGGTGAACTATAGTTCTATGTCACCCCATCTCCCTCCTGGAGATGCATGGGCACTCATGGCATACTCATCCTCCTCTATTTTCGCGGTTGCAACCTTTGGATTGTGCTTATCATCCTTGTCATTTTTCTTCAGAGGACACTACGATGCAAAGTGGCCCATCTCGCCACATCTGAAGCACTTCACCTTCAAAACAACTCTCTTTTGTTTTCGTTGCCCTTGCTGCCCCTTCGATGTGAGGGTTGCATTCTCATCCTCCTCTAGATTCTTCGATCCGCTCCCGCTGCTACCGTCAAGTTTGTACTTGACCAGATATCTTCTCAACTCCTCCTCCTGAAGAGCTGCACACATCGACTCCCAAATAGATAGTCGTTGCCCTGCCCAAGATACTTTGGACAAAAACTTGCCACTCCTCAGTGACTGCGTTAAGGAACAGTCTCACCATAGTTGTAGCAGATGGGGTAGATCCCACGGCTACCAACTGATCACGGATATCCTGAAGTCTCGTTAAGAATGGAACAATGCATTCCCCCTTCTACATCTGGATCATCCGGAGCTTCTGCTCCAAGTACATTTTCCGTTGCTCGGAAGTTCCTTCGTATAGCATGGACAAGGCCTCCCATATATGCCTGGTTGTGTCCTTGCCGGCTTTATGAGAGACTATATGATCCTCGACACCATCAAGGATTAGCCTCTTGGTCTTTGCCATATTGGACTTGCACTTCTTGTTCTGATCTGAATCTGTAGGTACAACAACCACGTTGTCCACGATCGCCTTGAGATCATATTTGTCCAGAAGGAATTTGATTCTTTCCTTCCAGATCACATAGATGGAAGTTGCCCGTGCCATGCTATGTGACCAAGGTCTTCCGAAGTTTCTGTGGGGAGAAGCTGCAAACATTGCCGTGTACTTACAAAATCGATGCCCGCATTCCGCTCTGGACTCCAAAACTCCCGAAGAGGTTTTCTCTAGTAAGAAACCTGACGTCTCACATTTTAGAGTTTTTGGATGTCCTGTTTATTTTCATGTACCGAAGGAGAAGAGGAGCAAGTTGGATGCTTCTGGGAAGAAAGGAATGTTTGTGGGCTACAGCGAAACTTCAAAGGCCTATAGAGTCTATGTGCCTGGTCAAAGGGAAGTGGAGATATGCCACGATGTTACCTTTGACGAAGATGCTTCCTTTAGGAAAGTAATCAATCTTCCGAGATCTGAGGAAGATCATGAAGCAAGGTCGGGAAATCAAGAAGAACCTAAGGATGAGACGATGCCCGATGTTGAAGGACCGATGGACCCTATCGATCCACCTCCTTCAATGAAGAGAAAACCACCATGGCTCAGGGACACTCTCGAGGATGCCGAGAGACATATGGCCCCAAGGGGGACATTCCGTGAAAGCAAGAAGTCGAATAGATACCAAGGGTATCTAGCAGCAATGAGTACAATCGTACAATCTGAACCTGATCTTTTGAAGAAGCCGTAAAGCATCAAGTCTGGAAGGATGCTATGCACGAAGAATATGAGTCCATTATGAAGAATGATGTGTGGGATGTGGTTCCAAGACCGGAGGACAAAGCAGTTGTCACCTCAAAATGGCTCTATAAGATCAAGCATGGATCTGATGGTACTACTGAAAAGTTCAAGGCAAGATTCATTGCCCGTGGCTTTTCTCAAAAGGAAGGCGTAGACTATGATGATATATTTGCACTTGTGGCTCGATATACCACCATCTGATCTATCATAGCCCTTGCTGCTACGCAAGGATGGTATCTTCATCAGATGGATGTGAAGATCGCATTTCTACATGGTGCGATAAAGGAAGAGGTGTATGTGGAGCAACCTCTGGGATTCGAAGTCTAGGATCGAGACAACCATGTTTGCAGGTTGAAGAAAGCCCTATATGGGTTGAAGCAAGCACCCAGAGCTTGGTACGAGAGAATAGATAGCTACCTGATGAAGTTGGGCTTCACTCGTAGTAATGCTGATCCGAACCATTACTTCAAGGTTGATAGAGAAAAGCCTCTCATTCTAGTGCTGTATGTGGACGACCTCTTCTTGATAGGTGTTGACCCTCTCATTCATCAGTGTAAGAGGGAGCTCGTCGCTGAGTTCGAGATGAAGGACATAGGACTGATGCATTACTTCCTAGGCCTGGAGGTCTGGCCTGGAGGTCTAGCAGAGACCTGGCGAGATTTTCCTTTCTCAAGGAAAATATATTGTGAATCTTCTAGAAAGATTTGGAATAGTGGACTGTAAGTCCGTGTCGACACCGATGGAGCTCAACTTTAGAAATTTGAGTGGCAGCGCTGCTGGGCCTATGCTAGCAAATCCTACTGAGTATCGTCAACTTGTAGGGGCCCTAATGTTCTTAGTGAACACCCGTCCGATCGTATGTTTTGCAATGAACACTTTGAGTCAACATATGGTTGAGCCTCATCACATTCACTGGGTTGGTGCCAAGAATCTGTTGAGATATCTTCGGGGCACGATAAACCATGGGCTAAGATACACTGAAGGGAGCGTGACACTCCATGGATATACTGATGCTAATTGGGCTGGCAGTGTGGTGGATCGTAGGAGTGCATTGGGATGCTGCTTCACACTTGGGTCTGCTTCGATATCATGAATGAGCAGGAAGCAGAAGTCGGTGGTTTTGAGCACCGCAGAGGCCGAATACATTGTAGCGAGTATGGCCTCTTGTGAAGCAGTTTGGTTGCGAAAGCTCTTCGGTGAGATGTTCGAGCATGTGCTAGATACCACTGTGATACTCTATGATAACCAGAGTGGGATTCGGTTGTCCGAGAATCCCGTGTTCCACGATCGATCCAAGCATATTGATATCAGGTACCACTTTATCCAGGATATGGTACAGCGAGGCGCCGTAAGGCTCGATCATATAGGAACTGACGAGCAGGTCACGGACATTCTCACAAAGCCCTTGGGGTAGGTCAAGTTCCTAACCTTCCGTGAGAATCTTGGTATCGTGGAACGACCCTATGCTGAGGGTCATGTTGGACGATGAGCTCTTGGAGCTCTGGGGGGCTTTGCGGATAGCTTCTCGGAGCTATAAGCACACACGGGGCTAGGCTTGCCGAACCTTGTGGTGCTTATGCCCCACCGTTATGATGTTGAGTCGGTTCACCTCTCATGATCTGTGCCCCGTATGCATCGTACCCATTGAGTCCCGGACTCATGGGAAGTACCTCTCATTTGGCCAGTGAGGTGGGAAAAGCTAGAGACCAGTAGCAAACACTGATGGACACATCAGAGATTGTCGTACTCTCTATGTCTAGGATGGCACGTGTCCAACCACTTGATCTGCGATCAAGTCTAGTGAGGTTTCGGACCTCCAATTGACTTCGAGTCAAGTAAACCAACTTCGGGTTGGTATGTGACTATTTTGAGTCCCATAGAGGTTTCGGACCTCTGGGCTGAATCTGTCAGCCGGGAATGATGTCTTTGTGACTAACCCACCTGTGTTCTGAAATAAAAAAGCCATCAAAGCAAGTTACAGCAAGATGACGCACGATGTTTGGATGGCACAGGTGGATGGAGTTCTCCCTACTTGAGAGGGAGTGTTAATTTTGGACAACTAGGTCCAAACTCCATGTTGTGATTCTCAAATGAAGATGCCAATATTTTTATTGGATTCCTCTTTCAAAGAGGTGCAAGATCAATCTAAAGATCATCTTGATCTAATGAGCAGAACATTTATTTTGAATTTATTCAAAATATGTGCAGGTCGGCCTGAAATGAAATGTAGGCTTGAAGCCCCAGCAATGGTGTCAGACACCCTCACTGATGGATATAAATAGGTCAACATTGGAGGTCATTTTCACTCATCCATCATCACACATTCTCTCTCCTCATCTGATTGCTTCGATCATCACTTGGAGTCTCTTCTTCTCCACGTGGGAAAATTGTAGCAAGAAGATTTATGTTCTCGACCTAGGGGTTTTCAGCGCAGAGTTGACCAGCGTTGACTTTGGTCAACGCATGGTCAAACTAACCCAAATCTTGGTCAAAATTTCGATTTCTGCAGTCCGCATTTTCTGGCACAGAAATCGAGGTTGATCGTTGTCTTTGACCGAGATGCATTGACTTTTTGTTGATGTTGTTTTGCGTTGACCGTTGATTATGACAGCGTTGACTTTGGGTTGACTGATATACTTGTCCGAGAGGGTTGTGTGACACTTCTGGTTGGCTGACCGTATTGAGACTTTGTTGGTTGAAGCATCTTGTTGACCGCCGTAACGCATTCTATCAGCATTTTACTTTCTTGTTTATGTGATTGTTGTTTGATATTTGGGATAAAAAGTAAAAAGTAAAGTTGCATCAAGCATAGAACATCTACAAAAATTTATATATGGCCTAACAAGTGCAAGCGGGGTTATCTTTATTCCTCGAGGAGGAAAGAAATATGATTTGCATGGGGCATTAAGGAAGCCACCAACAATAAGGTAGAAGCACTAGTAAATTTACCAAGGCCTAAAACTTCTCACCTCTCACTAGGGATACCATTACAATCGTTAAATATTCCATTGATCATGAATGCAATGAAAAACGAACAGAAAATGCATCCCCCACCCTAGCAAGACTCTTCCTTAGGTCAAAAACTCTAATCCAACAATTTGCCCAAGCTCACTTCTTTCATATTTACAGAAAAAACAATTCAAAGGCTATTGAGATGGAAAATTAAACAAAGGATTGAAGCAATAATTAGTTTGGATGGAACCCTCCATGTTCCTATTGTCCATCCCATGAAGTCATTCAAGCAAAAAACGAGTGATTGGGGGCCATCATGCCCTCTCCACCAACACTTGTCATCTTAATTTATTGAAATGGGAACGACATTCAAAGCCCCTCTATCTTATTGTTAGTTTCACATGTGCACAAGTTGCCTCCTCATTACTACCCTCTTACAAGGTACCTCCGTTCCTTCTTCCTTCTCCCATTGCTAGCTTTGTTGTCAGTGGCTTCCTCATCCTCACTAGATTCTTGAATAAGTTTGTCTTTTTTCCTTAAACCACTTTCCAACATTTTTATCATTATCTCAAACGAGTCATAAGATATTTATCTTATCTAAATTTTCTTATCCTCCAAAACTCTCTACCCCTAGAAATAGTCCTTGTCCAACCCTGCAATTGTCCCTATCCACTCTTACTCATCTAGCTCACATCCAAACATCAAGACACAACCCCTCTAACCTCCTAGCTTTGTGCCCATCCAACCCCACACTTGTCCTTGTCCATCCCATGATCATCCAACCAACAACCAGCCCATTCAATTGTCACCCCTCCAACAAGCAACCATAAAACCTGTGACTAGGACATCCAGCCAACAACCCTTTTTTCTACAACCAACTCCACCCTATGGCCCCTCTAGTGTTGAAGAATGTACCTAGTGTCAGTCTTCATAATTGTATTTGTCAAAAAGAAAGAAAAAGAAATTTTTACTGTAAAATATAATCGACTTATTAAAGCATGGGTTTCATGCTTGGGTCAATGGTCAATAGGTCAAAACCACCCATTGTGTCTTATACATCTCGATGTCATGATGTATAAGACCCACCCTACATGTGCCAATGTAGTCCTCCTTGGGTCCACATGATGAAAAGAGTGATTTTGAGGACCCATATGTTGGGAAGGATGAGTATATGGAAGGAGAAGTTGAGACTAACCTTACCTTTCTCAAGGATATTACTCCTGATGACTCTCCTTTTGAGAACCTTGAGGAAGGTGATCCCACTAGCCCCTTGGAATATGACATTGGAGATTACTTCCGCATTGAAAAGGAGAAATGGGAAATTCTTGGTCCTCAATTCGATTGTGCTCCCATTTACGACACCGACAAGGAGGATGAAGCTGAGATTGGTCTTCCCTTTCTCTCGGGCACTATTTATGATGACAAATCCATTAATACCCTTGGGAAGGGGAATATTTATTTTCCCTTGCATAAAGAGGGGCAATTGGAAGTGATCAATTTTCCTTTTAAGAGAGACCAAATCTTTGATACCAAGGAAATCAATAAGGTTGCCACCTCTCCTGAGTATGGTTCTATGTTCAAATCACTTGAGCCTTTAGATTATGATTTTTGGGAAGAAAAACCCGTTGAATACAATACTTCATCCTCCCTTTTTCCTTTTCCTATTGGTCATCATCTTGAGTCTTCATCAAGTGATTCCCTCACCCCTTTTCGTATGATCTCGAGTGGCAGTGAGCCCTTTTCCCCTTCCAAGTATAGTGTCAAGAAAGAGCACCTCATTGATTATACTTTACCTCCTTGGACACACCCTCAGGGTTTTGATCGCTCCATGACCTCCTCTCTCCAATGTGACCATGAGCAACCTTTTTGTTGTACTCCTTTGCCTCACCCTTCACTCCCCTCTCATCACAACGTTGTGGCATCTACAAAGCACAATACTAAGAGCAATGATTGTGATAAGGAGTTCTTAAGGATAATCATTCATTCCACCATTGTGTGCTTAGAGGGAAGGCCCCGCGCTTCTAGACTGACTCATGTTCCTTCTCTTAGGGATTCCTCCCAACTCACATGGAAACCATATTTTCCCACCTCCCACCCAAATCATCTTCCATGTGCTTGGATTTGCATTTGCTTTGGAATTTGTTGCATGAGTAATCATATAGGTAGGTATATTTATATTGATTTGATGATATGTTGGTTGCACTGGCTTTATGATTACACTTAATATTAGCTATGTCATATGCATGTTAGGGTAGGATGCATTGCATGTTGATTTTCACATTAGAACTAATGTCATATGATATTTCTCATGGTAGATTAGCTGCATTTAGATTAAAATTTTCATATTTTATTTTCTACCAATTTTACGGCCTAACACCAAGCATGGGAGATCATAAGACACCATACAAACATGTTGCCACGTGGGTTTAGTCTTTGATAAGTGCAGGTAACAAGTCTAAGGTAACCAAGAGATTGTTGGTGTTTAGTGACCTCCCGTTCAAGTAGCTTCGCCCACTTTTCGAGAGATCGCGTCCCAGTTGGAGCCAGATGTTACCCACCATTTTGTGGGTGATATCCCTAGGAGAAAAAAAAATCTCCAAATAGTCCTCAGCTGGCAGCCCCTTGCAGCCACCAACTAACTCGTTGTGCCATTTCTCTACCACATGAGCCAGCCATGTGGTCCCTCACCCATCTATCATGATCGTATGTTTGAAGGTGGGCCTCCCAAACCTAAAGGTATGCCTTGTCATTTGGTAATTGAGTATCGTAGTTTACTTATCATGGAAACTTCTGGGCATGGATTAATGGGGGGGTTTAGAGGAAAGAGTGGGCTAGGTTTGTGCTCTTTTCCCCTAGACCTCTTTTGGATGTTACCCTTGGATCCTAGTCCTGTGGGATCTCTTTCATTGACCTTTGGGCTTTAGAGATGGTACGACATGGGAAACCCTAATTTTGGTTGTGTGGTTCTGCTCCCTCATCCACATATATCACTCCCCTTCCGTTCATTACAACCCCATTCATCATTTTTCTCACCTGGGTCCACATCCCTCCAGTGGGTCCACATAGGGTTAGCCTCCCCTTCCCCTTGCCCACACTTTGGGTTGGGCCTGAAAATGATGCCCCGGAGGTTGATGCAGTCGAAAAGAAAAGTAAAAGCACAAATTGCCACATTCAACAAGAAAATATACCACAAAATGCAAAATATGGCCAGGGCAAAGACATTTAACACGTGGGCAAAAGCCAATGCATGAGTTCTACCCCATTCCCATGGCCCTCACCCTGGTTCCTATAGGCCCTAGAAGAGTCTCCTTTATCATTAAGGAACCTATGATTGTCCCAACCCCTAGTGGGAAATGAACTGCACTACCTCAAAGGGGATATCCACTGTTATACCTTACACATCATGCTCTTGTCTCTTGAGCCCCGAGCAATTAATCAAAGAAAAATCATAAAAGGAAAATGAATATGAAGAAGGGTGGAAAAATCAAGGCAGGGGTAACTCATGTACCATGATTGCTACCTCTTATACATTATATACCCAAGTGCGGGCTTCCCTATGAAAATTCTACTGCAGTGTATTGGTTTATTTTCTCCTACTTGATTTAATTTATACAAGTTATTTTCAGAAATTAGATTCAGAAAATACCGAAAATAAACACAACTACAGCCTACACATGTAGATCATTTACTGAATAATTCACACATGCAACAAAGTGACACATGGATTTTTGGACATAAGTCCCCGAAAAAACCCAAAGCAGGAAAACCGGTTCAGCAAATATGAAGGTTTTATTATTAAGTAGTTCCGAGTACAGCAAATCTGGGTTCCAACCTTGGAAAACCCGACAGAGAATAAAAGATGTAAAATCTGCAGCTAACCTGAAGATCTAGTGCCAAATATCTGACTGATCCACACCCTCAAACAGGATTTTCAGGACTCAACCAGGATCTGACCCTAGAAACCCTCAGCGTTGCTTCTGAAGCCCCAACGTGCCCTGGAGGGACTGTGTCAGCCTCTGCGTGGCTCTAGGAGGGCCTGCGTCACCCTAGGAGGGTCTACGCTGCCCCTGCACTGCCTCTACTTGGCCAGCGTCAGCCCAGCGTGGCCCTAGCTGCCTCTGCGATGTCCCTGCTGCTCTGCATGGCTCTGAAGCCTCTCTACGTTGTCCTTGTGGCTGCTCCTCTTGCCTCTTGTTGTCTCTTCGCCTTGGAATCAGAACATTCCCTTGGCCAATACTACCCCTCACTGCAGGAAATTCCACTGTAAATTCTTAGCAAACCTACCCTAGAATTCCAGATCTATTCCTCAGTTCTACAGAAAATGTGTGTCTTCAACTGACCCTCAAGCCTTTCTCTTATACTTTTCTGTTGAAACCTTCAACAGCCGAGATTAAATCATCCATCAACGGCTGAGATTAAAAGACTGCTTGATCCATGTGACTTAAGACAATTTCAGCACATGTGTTAATTAATTCACTTTAATTATTTTATTTTCCTAGACTTGGGAAATCCATTAAAAATAATTAATTATTTGAATAACTTGAACACAACTTGAAATTTCTCAAATCCATTTCTAGGTCTTGTAGATCAAGTGTACTCTAGTCCTTCCACAAAATTTGGGACCTAGAGCACAACTGATGCTACCCCAAATGCACAAAATCTCAACACTCCCTCTTAGCATTAGAAGTGTGCTCTAGCAATACATCACACCATGTATCAGAAGATCTTGAGTACTGGATCTTGTGTTGTTGATGCTTGGCCTTGTTTCCCTCCATCTACTGCATTGTTGCTCTTTCTACTGCTGCCCATGCCACTGCCACATCTATACTGCAACTCGCTCTCAAATTGTTGCATCATGTTGCCCATAGCACTGCCACTACTAACTGTTGCACTACAACTCAGCTGCTGAGAAGTAAGCAACCAACAGCGTCTACCCATCTGTTTGACAGATAAGTCAAGTTTCCCTCCACCACTGAAGCTTCCTGGATGCTAAATCACGTTGTCCCCTTAACATTGTCATGCACTGCGTGAGCCTAGCTTCTCTGTGCTGCTGAAGTCCCATCAGCCTCTCTGCGCTGCTGCCTTTGCATCACACTGCTCCCTCTTCAACTCTACAGCTCCCTCTTTCTCTTCAATGTGGCCATCTGCAACTATCTACCGACTCATCCCGCTACCGTCTTAAGGCTCTCATAGCTCGTATGTGATCCAAAAGTAGGGCTGACTCAAGGATCCTGCCATCCGTCTATGGATACTCTATACATCCATGTCACCCCACCTCTTCTTTCGAGGTGCATGAGCACTCATGGTTGCATCATCATCAGAGCCATCTTCATTTGCTGCTGCAGCCTTGGAATCAAAAGCTCCTTTGTCCTTCTTCTTAGGACAACTGTTGGCGAAATGACCAAGATCACCACAGTTAAAGCATCGGACCTTGGAGAGGTCCTTCTTCTTCTTCCCTTACTTCTTTTCCCTTGATGCAAGGGCTGCATCCTCCTCCTCTTCTTTCTTTACTTTGGCTGATCTGCTTCCTCCACTAACAAACTGTTTCTTGGTGATCCTCCTAATCTCCTCTTGGCGGAGAATAGCCCACATATCTGCCCATGATGGTAACGTTGCCCTTCCCAGAATGCTTTGGATAAACGTTTCCCATTCTTCAGAGACAGCATTCAGGGCTGTCCTCACTAGGAGCCCTTCGTCTGGAATAACGCCCATGCCAATTAGCTGGTCACGGATAGCTTGGAGTCTGAAGAGAAATGGATCTATCTCTTCGCCCTTCTTCATTTGGAACATCTGCATCTGATTCTCAAGAAGCATTCTTCTTTGCATAGAGCCTCCTTGGCACATCACCTCCAAAGCCTTCCACATAGCATTTTTTGTATTCTTACCAGCAATATGCGGAATCACGTGGTCCTTGACTCCGACTATGATCAACCGTTTGTTCGTGCTTGATTTTATTCATACTTCTTGAGTGGATCTACTTCAGTTGGTACAGCAAGTGTCTACTCTGCATGATCTTTGAGACCATACTCATCCAGGACTGAGAGGATTCTGGCCTTCCAGATGACATAGTTGGACATGCCATCCAATCTGTCTTGATCCCTCTGTCCATATCGAGCCATCTTTGCTCAAATTTGACTTCCCTCCTGGAAGTCTTCCACCAAATTTCAAACGGACACTATTCTCTAATCCTCCTGATCGAATCTCAAATCTGCTGAAAACCTGTCTTCCTCCCGCCTTTATTGCCTTAGCTAGGCACAATTCTCCACCTGCAGAATCTCTACCCCACCAGCACTGTTGAAGATCTAAAGCATTGCTTCCAGAACTTGGCTGAATTCTTTTGCAACAAGAGAAGTGACTGGTCAGTGTCCTCCTAGTTGGCCCAGCGCAATCCCCGTGTGGCTCAGAAGTGGACTGCGTAACCCCAGACTGGGTGTTGCAGTCCTTACGTTGCCCTGAGAAGGGTCTGCGTAAGCCCAGAGGCCTTCTGCGGCTTCAACGCTGTCTTCTGGATCTACTTTCTCTTGTTGTCAAGATACCCTTTCTGGATCTGCTGCTTCTTCTGCCACCCTGCAGAAAAATAATTCTTCAACTGATACTAAATAATTCACTCATGCAACAAAGTGACACATGGATTTTTGGAAATAAATCCCCGGAAAAACCCAAAGCGGGAAAACTGGTTCAGCAAATATGAGGATTTTATTATTAAGTAGTTCTGAGTAAAGCAAATCTGGGTTCCAACCTTGGAAACTCGACAGAGAATAAAAGATGTAAAATCTACAGCTAACCTGAAGATCTAGTGCCAAATATCTAACTGATCCACACCCTCAAACGAGATTTACACGACTCAACCCGGATCTAACCCTAGAAACCCTCAGTGCTGCTTCTAAAGCCCCAGCGTTACCCTGGAGGGACTGCGTCAGCCTCTGTGTGGCTCTAGGAGGGCATGTGTCACCCTAAGAGGGTCTACGCTGCCCCTGCGCTGCCTCTACTTGGCCAGCATCAGCCCAGCGTGGCCCTAGCTGCCTTTGCGCTATCCCTGCTGCTCTGCGTGGCTCTGAAGCCTCTCTGCGTTATCCTTGTGGCTGCTCCTCTTGCTTCTTGTTGTCTCTTGGCCTTGGAATCAGAATATTTCCTTGGCCAATACTACCCCTCACTGCAGGAAATTCCACTGGAAATTCTTAGCAAACCCGCCCTAGAATTCCAGATCTATTCCTCAGTTCTACAGAAAATGTGTGTCCTCAACTGACTCTCAAGCCTTTCTCTTATACTTTTTCATTGAACCCTTCAACGGTCAAGATTAAATCATCCATCAACGATTGAGATTAAAAGCTGCTTGATCCATGTGACTTAAGACAATTTCAGCACATGTGTTAATTAATTAACTTTAATTATTTTATTTTCCTAAGTTAGACTTAAGAAATCCATTAAAAATAATAAATTATTTGAATAACTTGAACACAAGCTGAAATTTCTCAAATCCATTTCTGGGTCTTGTAGATCAAGTGTACTCTAGTCCTTCCACAAAATTTGGGACCTAGAGCACAACTGATGCTACCCCAAATACACAAAATCTCAACATTCCCTTTATTAGCTACCCTTGTACCTCGACATGTGGCCCAGGATTTCCCCTTTCATTCCATATTCCGTTCATCACTTTATCACATGCCGACACCATTTGAAGGATGTACCTTGGACATAGTGTCCCCTTTAAAAGTAGAAACCACCTAATAGGGTACTTGGTTAAACCCCTTTGGAGCTTGGAGACATTAGCACATGCCAAATCCCACTATGGAAGGGCATGCCATTATGAAGTGCCCACCTGTTTTCCATGGTTTGTCATCTATTTATATCGATTTCTTTAAATGACTTATTGTACTAGAAGGCAAACAGACACATTGGATCCTATGCAAGATTGCAAATGGTCTTCATTTTGGGTTTGGTCTCCCTATACAAGGTCTTAACCGTCCAAAGGGCTACATTGGCACATGTAGGGTGTGTGTAGACTCAAAAGAGCCATGGGCCTCCACAGCAGTAGACAACATTCCATGGATCCCCGGAGATGTTCAAAGAATCCGCGAGGTTCTCATATTGGACGAGGAAGATGCACCTAGTTCACCATGCCCAGTAAACCCCACAATTACACCTTGCACTTGGCAAATGACCCAGGACCTGTATGACGATGTGACATCACTTATACCATCATCTGAGCCCTTGCAGATAGTCTACAAGCATCTTTGATCTGATTGGAGACCCATAAGGACCCTTGTGTGCCCCCACAAACATTGAGAGCACCACGGGTTTACTATTTGGAGAACAAGGGGCCAACCCCTTGTCCACTACTTTTGGGAGTCCTATTTCGCATCATGGCACCTATGGACTTCATCAAGCCTCTTCTAAGGCCCAATGACATGTAGTATTAATCATTCAACCTCTTGAGAGGCTTATTCTTTTGTTTATGAGCTAGTTTGGTGGGCTTGTCACCAAAATTTAGTTATCTTGTACATGATTTTATTCTATGGGCTAAAGTAGGCCTAATTAGCTAAATCAAACTCATTAGAAGTGTATAATAACAAGTGATGTGATTTCATTTTAGCATCATCACTTGGATAAGATTTGTATCTCTTTGGGAGTCCTATTCTTTAGCTTGGAATGAATTTTGATGTTTCTTGTGTGCCCCCACAACCATTGAGAGCACCACAGGTTTACTAATTGGAGAACAAGGGGCCAACCCCTTGTCCACTACTTTTGGGAGTCCTATTTCACATCATGGCACCTATGGACTTCATCAAACCTCTTCTAAGGCCCAATGACATGTACTATTGATCATTCGACCTCTTGAGAGGCTTATTCTTTTGTTTATGAGCTAGTTTGGTGGGCTTGTCACCAAAAGTTAGTTATCTTGTACATGATTTTATTCTATGGGCTAAAATAGGCCTAATTAGCTAAATCAAACTCATTAGAAGTGTATAAATACAAGTGATGTGATTTCATTTTAGCATCATTACTTGGATAAGATTTGTATCTCTTTGGGAGTCCTATTCTTTAGCTTGGAATGAATTTTGATGTTTGGATCATTTTCTCTTGTCTTGGAGCTTCTTGATTGGAAAAATTTTGATGGTTGGATATCCTCTTATACATGTAAGTGCAATTTAATGTTATTCTTTCTTTATATTTTTGTCACATACATTGTTGTTGGGATTTCGCTATACCAAGGCTAATTTACTGCATCAAAATTTGTGGAAATTTTGTTTCTAGATAGCGATGCTTCATGTATGGGGCATGTATAATGAATGAATATTCCTAGAGATGCTTCATCATTGAAATTCATCTTGATAAGCCATCTATTTGCAAAACGAAATATAAAGTCTTTAAAGCTGCTTTGTTGTTGCCCTAATGTAAAGCGAAGTTGTCTTTGAGGCCTCCTTGACATAGAAAATCCAATATCCATAATAATTACTTTTGACTCCATTCTCCCCGAAGGATTAGGCACTGGTCCACCATAGGTGATCACCTAAAAGCTTATTTCTTTCACCTAGGGCATCAATTATCTCACAATCTAGCGATCCAAACACTCTGATTTTTGGTCCACAATTGCGTTGGTGCGTCCTCAAGAAGCCCTCCAAATTTCATGAGATTCTGACGGTGGGATCTTGAGATATCGCAAGCCCTGGCTCGAAGACCAATTCTGTCCCTTGGTTTCCTTAGGCTAGAAACCTCATTGGGATCATTGCATTACCTTTCATTGAAAATTCCTTCCTTGATCCCCTTTTCCTCCCTGATTAGGTCAAGTATATCATTGGTCGCTCAACCCCATTTCCTTGACCTAACCTCGGGTCCACTTGGTCCTGTGTGGTCCCATAACTTATCAAAGCCAATTTCACAAAGACCACTTGGAAGACAAGTTTCCACAAGGATTTTAGGAGCTAAGAATCTTCTTGACAAGTCATATACTCAAACTCTAGCTCTTAGAATTCCCTTAAGCCCTTCTTAGAGAGTCTTTCATCTTGCTTTCAAAGCAAGCCAACCATATATCTGAGCCTCTCTTGTGAATAAGCTTCTAGGATCACCTATCATCCTATCATTGATCCATTCATTTTCATGATCCTTATTATAACAAGTCTCCTCCCATCGATGAAAGTCTGTAAATAGTAGGGAGCCTTAACTGTGGGTAGCCTTAGCTGAGGTGACAGTGGGCTATTGCTCCATTGTTTCCCTTGACCTAGTAGTAGCCCTTCAAGGATCCCCTTTTAGGACCCCTACTAGTTTGAGCGGTAACAAGCCTCAAACACAACAAATCAGCCTCAAACACATCAAGTCGGCTAGCCATCCATTCATGTCGGCCTATTAGAGGAGCTTCCAACAACTATATATAGCAATGAGCTCGACCTATTCAAGGAAGTCATGTTATGAAGTTCGATCTGCAGTTTGTATAAAAGAAGAAAAAAATGTGAAGGCCTGAAGAAGAAGAATTAATCCAAGGAAGGGTAATAGAAAAGTTGGTTAAGCTAAGAGAACCGAGATGTAGGTGTTTCTCTATCACACGAGTTATCTTGAAGAAAATTGCAGGAGCTGAGGATGAAAAGACCGAATTGCAGAAAGAAAGAAGAGATGAAATTATGGATGACTACTTAAGTGGAGAACTGACTTGGTGGATGGAGGGAATCTAGGTCTCTGGTCAAAAAGGTCAAATTTTTCTCAATTTGGTTTAAGTATACTAGTGAAAAGTTTGGTTGGGTTTTCCCCTTGTTAGGGGTTTTGCCTTGGCTCCGTGCCTACATCTAGTGTTCATTATATGGTGTTTTGGCATTTATTTGATGATGAGAACACTAAAATAATCAACATAAGACAAATATAATATCACAAGTAAATGTCAAGTGAGAAATTAAGAATAAATGTTTCCCTAATGGATTTCTCAACATCTAGATCACAACCATACCCCAAGCCTGTCCTGTCAACCCACATATGTGTCCCTCCAAACCTGCGACTAGCCCACAACCACAATGTCACTCTCCTCCCTCCTCTCGTTTACCCTATGCTCCCCCTTTAACTCCTCCCCTCTCCTCCTCCACCCCTCACTTCTCCCCAACACCCGTTCCCCACCGCTATATTATCACCACCCTCAATGTTTTTCCCTTGCCACTCCTCCCATTCATACAATCAAACCCACACCCCGCCCCCAAATCTTTGACCTAAGAGACACAGAAATAATTCATATGATGATAGAAGCAAAATCACAAGGAAAACCAAGCAAGACAATGGACTAGCAACATACATATCAACAAAAGGGTAGGTATACAAAACGAGGTTGAGGTATCCATAATGACTCTCTCTACAAACCCCATTCTACTAGTTGCCCAAGTTTGTAGGTTTACTCAATTATCAAAGCAACTACAAGTAGAAGTGAGCACTCTCATCCATAATTTCAGGTGGAATTGGAGAATTGATATCTCAAAATATTATTAAATGAAAACCAAGCCTCAAAAACAACAAGAAGAAATCTAAACCCACCAGGCCACTTCTAAACGTGAAACAAAGATGCATATTAATTCTTGGGCACGAGTGGTTAGGGGTAAGGCCATGACTCACCCCCCTTATTATTATCAAAGAAATCATTTACACCAAGCTAATGAAGAAGCACACTTGGAGGGCTCGAGAACTAAACTTAAAGTTTGAGGGGCTTCCCTGACCCTCTCCATCCTCGCACCCCATGCAAGTTGGTACCATGTTCCTTCAAGAATCGAGATAACCTTACTCTTGAAATAGTTTGGTTCAAAGCTAATTCTCCACTTTTCATTCAGTTCAAGTCAATGGACAACGGGCATTGGCTCTTCAAGCCAAGCATAGGTTGTTATCCCTTCCTAGCCAAGCACAGGTTGCTATCCCTTCCCAACGGGATATTCCTAGACAAAGATCTCACTACATCCCAACTTACCAAGCTAAACAATCCAGTGAGCTGGTCAAAGCAGCATGACATGAAAGGAAATGGGTTATCATTAGAGACCTCAGGGCCATCATCTAGGATTCCTCAACCCCTTGTTAGGTATTCCCAACCTAGGTTCTCTAAAGGAAGATCTTGTTGGAGGAGGTGGCAAGGCTCAAGTATTTCAAATGGTTGTTGAAATTTTGGAACAACAACGGACCTTTCTCATCATCGTCAAGCATGATCTTCGATGCTCTTGGTACATTCGATATCCTCTTTATCATTAATACCCACATGAGCCCTATCAAGCCACTTCCAAACACAACCAGTTATTAGTGGTTTTCTGCTTGTTCAAAAGAGACTAATTTTTTTAAGTGGTGTTATAGCCTCATAGGTTCAAGTGAAGTGGCCTACCTAGCCAAGGATTCAACTTAGTGGGTTTACCCCTCCCCCCCCCCACAACACAGAGATATCTACATTGCAGTTTGCTATTTCCCCCCAATTTCATTTTAGTTTTTTATCTACAGTGAAATAAAGACCCATATTTGAACCTATATGAGGTATCATGCAATACTCAACAAAAAAGTAATTCATCTTTACTTGGCAACGTTAATGCCTACATTAGAGACCTTGGGGCCATCATCTAGGATTTCTCGACCCCTTTTGAGGTATTCCTAGGTCAAATTCTCTAAATGAAGAGCTTGTTGGATGAGGCGGCAAGGTTCAAGTATTCCAAATGGTTGTTGGAACAACAATGGACCTTTCTCATCATCATCAAGCATAATCTTTGATGCTCTTGGTACATTCGATATCTTCTTTATCTTTGAGACCCACATGAGCCCTATCAAGCCACTTCCAAACATAGCAAGTTATCAATGGTTTTCCACTTGTTCAAAAGAGACTAATTTTTCAAGTGGTGTTATAGCCTCATAGGTTCAAGTGAAGTGGCCTACCTAGCCAAGGACTCCCTATGGGGTAGGGTTTTTGTAGTTGCTTCAAACGAGTTTGTCAGGTTGCTTCAACTAAGTGGGTTTACCCCCAATTCCCCGAGAGAAATCTACATTGCAGTTTGTTATTTCCCCCCCATTTCATTTTAGTTTTCTATCTAAAGTGAAACAAAGACCCCTATTTGGACAAAAAAATGGTAAGTCATCTTACTTTGGCAACTTTAATGCCTGCATTTGAGGTCTTCATATTCCTCTCTATGACCATTCAAAGGACATGTTTTGCATTCAGTAAAACAATCTAGATTCAATGGGACTCCACCAATTCTCTAATGATGTTTTAGGGCCTATTATAGGTTATGGAAAACACCTCCTGCAACTTGACAAATCCCATTAGCTATTGATCATAAACAGCGCCTCCTGCTACCCAAATCCTCAATTCTTCACTTGTCTACCCCACGGTGGAAGGGTGAATGTAGTGGATTATGTCTTGCCCAGTTAAGATCTACTCTAATCTCCCCTTCATTTTCCATTTCTCGCTAACTCCCATCACCTTAGTTGACCATGCTTTTCTATCTCTCTCTTCAAAGTTCAACCTAACACCCCCATCCCCTAACTGCCCCTTGTCCACCTCAGACCACTTTTCTCTTTAATGAGGATGATCAAGGCGTCTTTACTTCCCATCTCTGCCAAATGCTCCAAAACTTTATCACTACCAAATACACCCATCTTTCATCCACCATTTGGGAAGTTGCTCTTCAATCCTACCCCAACTACACTCAATCCAACCTCACCTTCCCTAAAAACTAGGTCCTACCCCATGTAGCAGTGGTATTTCCTCCATAGCCAGCTTCAGGATGCCTTCACTCACACTTGCCCTTCCCACCTCCATCTTAAGGCTTCCTACAACCACCACACAAGATGTGCCTCTTCATCTCCCAAAGGAGATGGGAGTTGAGTGCCTCCTCGTCTACTCCAAAAAAAAACTTGGGGCTCGCCATATTTCTTAACCACTCCCCTCTCCCTCACAATCTTAATCCAAAAATTCATGTTTTCTCATACCTCCTCCCTTCATGGCATTCTCAGACAACCACTAATCCAAATCACCTCTCCCTCCCTTCTTATTAGTTATTCTCCTAATAAGATATCCAAGAGGGTATTTGGTTGATGAACACTAGCAAAGTAGCAAATGAGAAAGGGTTTTAGGCAAAACCCTTCAAGCATGTCTTCACACAATGGGTAGCCACTTATGGTGATCTTACACATTCCCAACAAATTCATCAAGTGTGTTGCCTCGTATCTATAAAGAGGCCCCTTAAAAATTGAATTTCGTCATCACCACCAACATGTAATTCCATTACTTGTGCCTACGCGTACCAGTGAGTTATGAATATCATGTGCACACACACATTCTAGATAACTTTGTTCTTCTCTTTCCAATATACATAACCGAGGTGGAGAAATCATGTTTTGCATTGATTCAGCTAATGATGTTGCTTGTAATTGAGGATGTTGGGATAAGGAATCTACAACCATATTATCTATATACCCTTCTTGTGTTGAATTTTTAAGTAAAATTAGGTAACTTGCTCACCACTTTCCTTATTGCTCACTAAAGATATTTTGGGACAAAACATGTTGCAAGCTTCAACGAATTGTCTGGATAGTTAAGTGCCCCTGAATAAATATTGCTTGAATATTTGTGGAGGATGCAAAAAGTCCAATATCTATTTATTGTAGAAATATAATAACTTCTCCCCATCGATCAACTTCCTACAATAAAACTTGCATGTCATCATTGATACCATTGTGAGGGTGTATGAGACATCATATTTCACTACAAAGGACTACGAGATATATGAAAGTAGATATAGAGCTTTAAATCATTACTTACTTCATGTACTGGAACATGGCTTTTGCTTTCTCTATCCAATTGAATTGTGATCCTCCTTTGTAAGATTAGTGAGGGCTGCCACAATATCTCCAAACCCCTTGACAAACTCATACAAAGCCGCATGGTACATTAAACCCTCTCAATGTTTCCACATTCTTTGGAAACAGAATTAATTTAGAAAGGCATACATCTTAGTTAGGTCATTTTTAACTTCACCTTTACAAGTGATGTGCCCTCTTCTTTCTTGGTATGCCCCAAGTATGTAATCTCACTCTTGAAAATTCAAACTTTATTCTTTTGCAAATAGGGAGTTAAGCGAAAAAAAGTTATAATACTAGTCTCAAATGGTGCAAATTCTGCTTTGTATTCTTTTATAGAGTACAATATTATCAAATAAAACCAAAATAATTCTAAAATATGGCCTAAAATGTGATTCGTCATACCTTTGAAAGTCCAAAATATTGCTAAATTATGGCTTAAAATGTGATTCATCATACCTTTGAAAGTGATCAGGGCATAGATTAGCCCAAAAAGCATCACTTGAAACTTGTAGTCATCATGATCAATCTAGAATAATGTTGCCTTGTATTAGTCACTTGCAATCACCCTTATGTGGTATATCTAGATTTCAAGTCGATCATTGTTCCTACTATTGCCCCATGCAATTTAGCAAAGAAGCTCATATATACACACAAAGGATATCGATTTTTAAAGGTTGTATTTTTCAACTCTCATAAATAAACGTACATATGAAACATCTTTCTTCCTTGTCAAACCACTAAAGATCCAAATAAACTTTTCCTTGGCACTATATGACCTATATCCAATAACTCGTAGGACCATTTTTTCATCTCGTCACACAATAACTTGGGATACCTATAGGTCGGAGCAAGCGCAATTTGGACCTTATTTTTATCTCAATGATGTGTTCATTCTTGTTCATTTATGTGCTTTTACCTTGGCATGCATCGTGCCCTTTAATAGCATTATATTAAAAAATTGAACATAATTCACTGTTAGCATGTTATTAACTTATTTAGTTGTTTTGTGCATTGAAAGAATCTATTTGCAACAGGTTACAACACTCCTCTATTTCAATACTATTCTTTCTCAAATTTCCTATACATTCAGCTAGATTCATGTGCAGTGACCCAATAGCTGCCATATTAACCCTTACCAAGGCTACAGCATAAAAATCATAACAAAATTTCTAGTTTTCCAGCTATATCTGTAATCCCTTAAGCATTCCTTTATATTCCATCACAATGCCATTGGTCATTGTTATTTGGAAATTTTGTAATAGGCAGACTTTCAACCCCACATAAGATACTAACTTCGTGCCATTGAGCTATAAGTGTTACTGGAATCAACAAGTGACACCACAAATATTCTCTTGTCCTCACTTCTTACCCTCATTTTAATATTAGACTATTTCCAGCATCGCAAGCAATGGAAATTATTGGAGTTTCTTCTTGTTCCTGGTCTTGAAGATTGGCGATTCCCTCCTTAATTTATACTAATTCCCCTTGAATACTTTTAGCCACTTCAAGTTGTTTTTATCTAAAATCTCAATTATGTGGATCTTACTAGGGGCCTTGCATCTGAGTTCCCAGTATCGTTTTTCTTTGCAGTTAAAACAAAACACTTTTTAAGCATAACTCAACAATGATAGCAGGCCCTAGCTCTCTACCATTAAACACTCCAATAGATACGATAAAGAATTCAATTTTATGATGCCTTTTGGATCCACCTTCACTGCTAGAGGAGGTTTGAAAGAGGATCCTACTATGAAGCAACTCCTAGGAAACTCTTAATAAACTTATGGTTGAATGCAATGTGTCAAAGCCTTGACATACCACCTTAATGGACTCTTTCATTCTAACAATATAAAGAGCAAATACAGGGAAGGAATAAATGTTTTCTACAACAAAGCTAGCTTGACAGAATTCTCTAGAATCATCACAATGCCTTGTTGATTCACGTTTTCATGACCTGAAACTATGTTAAAATGAAATCACAAATTGGTTGCAGCTGATAATTTTCAACCATTCATCTTTGTCCCACTGCCATTCGGTCATTTGCCACATGCAATATATATTGCTAATAACTTGACTATAATGGTATATATCATATTTGGGTAATACTCCTTACTATACTCTAACAAATGAATACATTGGTAATCAAGCATTATTAAACCACCAGAGCAAGGATAAGTTACGTCTGAAAAGAACTCATCTTTCTAACCCCCGATCTTGTTATCATTTACAAAATATAATCTAAATAAGCCTAAAGGCAACTCCCACAAATATACATTTCAATCTATTGCTTGGATTTAGAATTGATCCATTTCATTTATATTTTCTCACCTAATCAATCTTCTTCGTCAATCTACAGGTTCACGTGAGTAAATGGATTCAGATCTTGTATGGCATAAAGAATGAAATAAAACTAAATGCCCCTTGAATGAGTCGACGGAATAGATTTCCTATCAAGTATTGGAAAAAATATCTCAAACTCAATTGTTTTCTGACCCGAAATGTACATCCATGGAGATGAGGAATAACACATACGGAAGCTAATATGTACAAGACTATTTTTCCTTCTACGAAGATGTCATTTTCAGTTCTTGAAAGAAACAAATCAGCAGGGAGGGAGCGAAACAGAACAAACAGGCTAAGAAGAAATTTTACAGGAAATGACAGAATGAAGAAGTAACAAAAAAGTTTATTGACATCTATTTAAAATTTGAGTGACATGTACAAAATATAAAATTCAAATGGAAGACTTGATGTTTCATGGTAATATCAAGACCATGCAGTAGCTAAAAGAAATAAATGAAAAATAGACAAGCTTACCTTCATGCAAAGGGAAGAATAGTACTTCTCATATGGATCTCTTTTAAGATGCTCAGAAGATGCCATTTTTAAAGCATATGTTTCTCACTAAAGAAAAATATATTGAGAGCTATTCCAAACTCGAATCTTCCAGGAGACGAACCTGCTGCAAATCCATAGAGCGTTTAATACAGAAGAACTTCGCATAGAGTTCAGGAGAGAAATACCGAGATTTTCTATCCATACACAAACCTCTGAATTTATATGTAAATTATGCTAGACAACCAAGATAATATAGTTGAATAGTAAACAAGTAGGACCTACCAATTAGTTCAATTAATGTGCGGACATCAAACACATACACACACACTATGAGTATATAATCTGAAATCCAAACGATTGCGTTTTTCAATCATTTAACACTAGTTAGGCCTCTGTGGGGATAAAACTCAAAGAATTAAGAGACCTTTCGGCATATTTTTCTTTGTCATAAAAATGTCACGAATATTTTTCCCTTGAAATGAAACTTGTCCCTAAAAAGACATGATATATATATATATATAACTTCTTTCTTCTTCCTTTTTTTAAGATCATAATTGAAAGATTAACTTCCCTTGTTTTGAACATTGCTACTAATTTTTTTACAGACTATAAACATTTCAATCAACCCGTCTATAAGAAGGAAAACCCCGTCATTCGAATTGGATTTGTTATGGAATCATCAGATGCAAATGCTAATAAAGTCCCAAGTTCCAACTGCAACAGCTCTCGAGAAACTCGTCCTCGCACTATTACATTTTTCCCCTTCAGTTTTCTTAATAAAAAATTTGAACGCTTTTCAAGAAAGGCAAAAGGAACTCTATGCAGCCGAATCCTGATGAAGATGGTAGCTACAGTATTAATATTCACTTTCCGACAAATAAAACAAAAATAATAAACTCTAGCATCCGCTTCTGTTCTGGAGAAGCATTAACAAAGATCACCAAAGACCAGCATAATAGCATTTCTATCTAACATTTTTCTATGAAACAGTAACCGTGAAGCTACCATTAAAAGTTGTTTGAGGACCTATTTCATGCATAAATCGAGCCCGTCGATAACAGCCTCATGGAAGTGGCGTTGAAATCAAAGGCAATATTATAAAACTGCAGAATATATCGACCTATAGTCACATTCCGTGATAAGCTGTGCTTAAATCGACAAATTTTGTCCTGCTTCGTCAAATAAAATTTTAAAAATAAATAAAGATGAAAATCAAATTAAATAAATAAAAATAAAGAAGGTAAAAATAAATATCCGGCCAGAACCAAACGCCCAGAACATATTTCCAAGAAATCTTCCAACCTTTAATCAAAGATCTTAAGCGTGTATTTAGATTTCCTCTAAGCAAATGCTTTGAATCCGGTTTCTTCTGCGTAGTCTTTTCTTCAAATTAACATTTGCATGCATGAAAAACAGTGAAACGGGTTCAGTTGCTCAAAAGCCTAGATTTTCATGCATTTTCATCCACTGGAACGCAATTCTTCCAGAGTAATTCCAGGAAATTTTCATTCTCAAACCTTTAAATCCATTATCTTAATCGCACATTTAAAATTTCTATTACGAAGTGATTTAAATGCATCTTCTGGTTCATAATTTCTTGAACAGGGCATTTGCATGCTGTTAAAACTGTCAAAGTAAAAGCTTCAACAGGCGAAGCTGCTCGAAAGCCTTCGCCTTTGCTCCGACAGGCGCAGCTGCCAGAAAGCCTTCCATTTTGCAAGGACTTTCATCTATTGGAGTGCATTTTCTTCTAGAAATCATAAAACAGAAAATAAAGAAATATTTTCTCATTATGCGAAGTTTTAAACCAGTCAGAAGCATATTGAGAGGTGTAAAGAAGAGTTTTTGGCTAATCGAAAGCATGCTGAGAGGTGTAAGGAAGATCATACCTGCAGTGTTATTGGCCTTGCAAAATGTTTCTGTGATTGTCTGGCAAGCATCTACAACTACTCCCAGGCGCCATAAAATTCATAAGAAAGGCGAGTTAGAGGGGGGAGAATTAAAGAACAAGTTTAATTAAGTGCACTTTATTGAGATTTTGGAATCCGCAGAGCTACGGTAAGTATTTTGAAAGTATTTGAAACTTTAATAATGAAAGTTTACAGAAGACGAGTGGCCAACCTTAGGAAGGAAGGTTCAAATGCATTTTAGCGCTCAAAGGATAGAACAGAGTTGAAGTTTAGTAGAACCCATGGCAGCCCTGCGTTTCTGGATAGGCTATCAAATCAATCGTGGTCAGTCACGCGGGCAGCAGAAGTCTTCTCTTCCTTAATGAGGATTGAGCATCTTATTCTGCCTAGGCAGCAGAAGACTTCTCTTCCTTAGCTTGGGGATTGGGCGGGACCCACACATGTTTAGAGAGCCTCATACATTACAATAAAGGAATTGTGGATATGAATACATATCACCCATACCACGTATGCTGTGTGTGGAGGTTGAGTCATTTGCCTCTCACGTCACGTGGTGAACAATCATCCTAACAAGCATGCAAGTGTACACGTGTACACATGCCCCGTCGCTTCCCACCTTGGTTGGTGAGCTGCTGTTCTGGTTTGGATTTTGAATTACGTTGAGCGGACGTGATGCCCGCGAAGGCTTGGTTTAAAATTCTATTGGTTTGTTTTTAAATATGATTGAGAGTTGTGTTTTGGCCTTTATTAAGCAACCCAACTATATTAACTTCTTTGTGGCTATACCCCGGCCGGCCTGCCTGCCTTGATGGGAACATAGTCGTAGTCATTTGGTTACGCTATATTACATCGATTACATTTTTGAGATTCAAATTTCATAAATTCATTGATTTTCCACTAGATTTCATGGGATTTGTTTTTGAGTTTTAACAAAAGGAACTACAAGGAGAGAAAATAAAGTACATTTCATAATATCTATATATATGTTTTATATTTATTTACGATAGATATCTAAAGTTGTTGGTTTAATTTTTATTAATAGAATTTCAAAATTTTAATGTGTAATAATATAATTTAGTAGATAAAATAGGGTCACTTGAAATAATCTGATTTATAAAAGGATAGGCTTCTATTCTTATTAATTGTTTTTGGGTCTTGGGTTGTTAGCCTATTTACTTGTGTTATTTACTTGTGTTTAAGGAAAACAAACTCTTATCAAATCAAATGTAGTTTTAAGTCATACTCTATAGCCAAAAAAGTGATTTCAACGTGGATATATATGTAAGAAAGTCAGTCTCCCTTGTGGTCTCATAATATCAAATACATTTAATTGCTTAGTTCAATATCATGGACAACAAAACAATTTATGAACAAACTTAGAAAAATGCATAAGTGGTTTGTCTATAGCAAGTCTACTTGTTGCACACTTCAACCTCTCTTTTAACTATGATCCCTCCTTCAACGTGTTCTCTCATGCTTCCTTGACAACATCTACCTAACTTCTCTATCGAAATGATTATTTCTTATTCTCTACCATTCTACCTAGAAAACACAGTTAGAATTATTTTACTATAGTGATTTCTTACTCCTCTCTATTCTTCCTCGAGTTGCACCTCAACAAGACTTATTGCAACTATGATAACATTTGATGTAGAGGAACAAGCTACATGTTGTTTTCTATGATGAGCTATGATACCACTTGGTGCAGTTACAGGTTGTAAGATCTCTTGAAGCACACAACAATGCTTGAAAGCAAACTCAAATTTACTTAAACACTCTAGAAGAAACAAATACGATCTATTAAATCAAAATTCATGAACTATGCATCAAGGCATTAGGGAGCTCTTTATTATTATAAATTATAAGGGTCATAACTTTTTTCAACAAGCGCTCTATCTCAACTCAAACTTACAACTATAACCACAAGAGGGGTCTTATTTTTACTTAAAATTTGTCAACTCTTATCTTACATGAGGGACTTCCCTTCATCATTCATTCCCCTACATATCATATTCCAACTCGCATGCCACCTCTTCATTGCCTTTGTCTTCTATAAGAGTTGCATACTCTTCTTCTACTTCAACTTCCTCCTCAAGAGTTACATGCTCTTCCCCTCACCACATGAACTTTAAGTTCAACTCCTCCTTCTATTATCTTTGCTCCTTCCATTAAGGCTTGCATCCTTATTTTCCTCATTCTAAGCTACATGTTCATCTTCCTTAACAAAAAACTGTAAGTTTGTGCTCTTCTCTCTATGTATTCACGTGATCCTTTTTCTTGCAAGCAACAAGTTCATATTCTTTCCCAATGAAATAACTGCTTCACTGGTCCTTCTTCTTCATTCTTCTCTCTCACAATTCTACCTATAAATCCTCTTCATTCAAACTATCTTCTTTAGTTTTTATTTCCTCTCTCCTTTACTTCAAATCTTTCTTTCTCTCTCAATGGTTCTCTCTCTTCTTTTCATGAAGGAATCCCCCCTTCTTTTCTCTTACAAATGGATGCATCTCCTATTTTTTCGAGTATCCTCCTTTTTTAAAGTGTCCCCCCTTGCTCACCACTTGCCTTTTTTCTTTCACCTCCTTAACTTTTTCAAGTCACTCCACCAATCACCTTGACAAACAGTTATGGTGCTACCTCTTCATTGTTGGAAAATGGTAGCTTCGACCGGTATTTTGATCAATAAAATCAAAAGATAATATTTGAATTTATATTTACCCCATAAATTTTCAAGTCAGCCCCTCCAAGATCAAGTCGGCCTGCCAAAGAGACACACCCCTTTGCATGGAAGGATCACTATAAAGAGAGCCTATTTTCTCTCCTCCAAGACATGCTTCAAATCATTCATCCATATTTGCTCAAGTGAAGCATCAAGGAGCATTTGAAGGACAAAAAACAGAAGGATAAAGATCATTATGGAACCCTCGCTCTAGTGACTAAGGGAGGAGAATTTATGGACGGTTTCTTGAGGTATATATTTGTTGAACAGTGTGGATCTGAGGAACATAGATATATGTGGAATAGTATAGGTCTAAGACTCTCATCTTTGTGACATATGTGAAGGTTTGAGGTTCGTTGCTCTGTAGATATGTGAAGGTCTAAGGTTCGTTGCTCTATGGATATGCGAAGGTCTATGGCTCGTATCTCTGTGACATCTACGAAATTTTGAGGCTCATTTACCTAGGATATATTGACTATGGAATAGGTTGATTTTTTGGACTCCTTGTAATTTGACATTGATCTAGTTGCAGACCTTCTTGCAGGGAAAATTTGCGACATCTTGTATTGGATTTTGGAGGGTTTACTTGGCACTTGTGGTGGGTCATCATGTTGGTCGATTATTGTTTATATATCTTATCAAAGATAGACTATTTTGACTGATGTATAAAATGATGAATTGAACTCTCTCTCATAAGGAAAGATTACTGGGTTTTCCCCCTTGTGGATTTTTGTCCCAAGAAATTTTGGTGTCTTCTTGTTTCATTATTAATGTGATCTTTGTTGCTCTATTGAAGTTAATGGTTTAAATTTCATGTATAATTTCTCAATGATTTGAATGCTCTAAAAGAAGACAAATTGTATCATTGGAAGTAGTTATCAGTTTGAAAATTGTTCTAGTATTGTTTGCAACTAAAAAATTAGCATTCACTTCCACCATTTGGTCCACATCCAATTACCATCTTCAATTCTCGGGAGATTTAAAGATCCCAAATTCTGTTAACCATTGCGGCTTCATCGTGTGCCCCCTACTCATTTTGTCACCCATCTTCTACCTAAAATTCTAATTAGTCCCTCCATTGTTAATCTCCTCGAATGATTGGAAGGCCCAAATTCCAATCAATTTTTTATGTCTCCCTTTCCAAAATCCCAAAAAAAAAAAATTGGATGATAGATATTCACTTATTTTGCCCATGACTTCTTCTTTTCATTCCTTACCGCGCCAATATAACCACCATGAAACACGCAACATGTATCCAACCACTCTTTCTTGCATTAACTTCAAATGGACACTTACTTATGTCCAAAAAACATAACATCCTCAGCCTCCAAACTTTAAATAGTTCATGAGCCTATTCCTTTTCTCCTTCCTATTGTTTGAAAAAACTATTGTCTCCATAGATTAAGTGATATGATAAGTTTATGCTCTTATAACTCATCCCAGTGATCTCCATGGATGGCTACGTTGCCCTTGTATCATGTCAGGCCAAGAGGTAGCTCCACCAAAAACTGAATTGCATTTGATTAAGGATGCATACAAATATATACATGGAGGTGAGACTCTTGGGATTCATTTCCCATTGTCTCTTCAAATTCCTTATTTTCTATTTACATTATTATACAATTTCGCTCAATCCCTTAGGATTAGGTGTCAACATTCCCTCCTTAATTTGAAGGGATGTTGGTGAGTCCAAGCATCGTTTTGAATCTTTCGAAATTTTCTCTTCCAAGCGCTTTGGTGAAGATGCCTGCAATCTGCTCATTTGTGGAACAATGGCGTAGATGGATTGTCTTGGCCTCAACGTGATGTTGAATTAGATGGTATTTTGTATTGATGTTCTTCGTTTGATCATGGAACTTTGGGTTCTTGGCCAATTTTATTGCAGAAGTGTTATCAATCATGAGTGGAGTTGAATTTGTTCGTTTCATCTGCAAATCTTCCAGGATTTTCCCGAGCCGCACAATTTTGTTTGTCGCTTCAGTTGCTACCGCATATTCTGCCTCAGTTGTGGAATCTGTTGGAACTAATTGTTTGCATGATCTCTAGGAGACAACTCCTGATCCAAGACTCATAGTATAACCTGAAATAGATACCCCATTTTCTTTGTCTCCATCAAAGTCTAAATCAGAGTATCCAATCAAGATGAAGTCGCCCACCTGTGTATACTTGAGTCCAAAGTCTTGAGTCCCTTTCAAGTACTTTAGAAATTTTTGCAGCAGACCAATGTCCCTCACAAGGCTTTTGCATAAACCTAGAGAGGATTCCAACAACAAATGAGATGTTTGGTCTGGTAGTAGTCACGTAAATGAGACTTCCCACAAGTTGTATATACTTTGTTGCATCCTTAAATTATTTCCCTTCATGGATGTGAGCTTGGAGTTTTGTTCCATTGGAGTGGTTAATGGATTGCACTCAGCCATGCCAAACCTATTCAATATATCTCCAATATACTTCTTCTGAGAGAGGAATATAAACTTAGGATGTTAAGTCACTTCAATTCCAATATAGTAGTGAACATAGCCCAAATCATTCATTTCAAAACCTTTCCTCAATTCCTTCTTTATGGATGCACTAAAACTCTCATTGTTCCTTGTCATCAAAATATCATCTACATGCACCACAAGATATACAATTATTTTGCCAAATTTCTTGACAAACAAAGTTGCATCATCAAGATCATAATGTTTGAAGTTAAGTTTTAGAATATGCTCAGTTAACTTCTCATACCAGGCTCGCGGTGCTTGCTTGAGGCCATACAAGGATTTTACAAGCTTGCATACTTTGTGTTCTTGGCCCTTCACATCAAATCCTTCTGGATGGGACATAAAAACATTCTCCTTTAGATATCTATTCAAGGAAGCAATTTTTACATCCATCTGATGGACTTTCCAACCATTCTAAGATTGCAAGGCAAAGAGTGTCCAAATGGTAGACCATTTTGTTGTGGGGTTAAAAGTCTCCTCATAATCGACCCCATATTTATGTGCAAAACCTTTTGCTACAAGCCTAGCTTTGTGCTTGTCAAATGAGCCATTGAATTTGTACTTGTTATTGTAGACCCACTTGCAACCAATTTTTTTGGTTCCCAATGGAGGATCAACCAAGTTCCAAGTGCCATTATTTATCAAGGCATCATATTCCTTTTACATTGCTTCATTCCATTCATCATGAGAAGCGACTTCTATGAAGGAAATTGATTCAAGATCTGTAGACAAATTCAATTCACAATTATAAGAAACATCCATATCAACAGGTGAATCATAATCATCTACATTGCCTCCATTTTTCCTGGTGGAACTTCTTATTCATGTCTTTCCAACCTCATCAGGACGAATATTTTCAAGTGTCTTTGTCAGATATTTTGGAGGAAATTTATGAGATGGCCCAGGCTGCTCATTTGACTAAGTTGGGATTGAATCAAGATTCAGTCTCCCAATTTTGTCAATCACATCAGTCAAAGTGTCATCCATGGTTGGATCTTCATGTGGGGGAGAGAGTGCTTCAGAAGACAAATCTACAGATTGATTCAGTATAGGAATCCCCCCTTCAAGATGTGAAATATGATTATCAAATTCTTGAAATGACTTTGCATGTGTGAATCTATCCAAGGGATCAAGTTGTCACTCAAAAACATTGTCAGCCTTGGAAGATTCAATAAATATGACATCTCTATATACTATAAACTTCTTATTAACTTCATCATAGAGATGATATCCTTCGTAGGTATTGGAATACCCCAAGAAGATACATTTTCGACTTCTTGCAACAAGTTTATTTCTTTGTTCCGTAGCCAAAGACCCCGAGATGCTTTACCGAAGGAATGTAGCCATGCCAAATTTCATGAGGAGTATTATTTATAATTGCATTAGAATGCCACCTATTCTTTATGTACACAACACATAGAACTGCATCAGCCCAAAACATCAATTTTACATTCTTGAAAAACATCATGGAACGAACCATATTTAAAATTGTCCTATTCATTCTTTCGCTACACCGTTATGTTGGGGATTATAAGGCACGATTGTTTGATGTTTGATCCCATGTTGGTGAACATAGTTTTCAAATTCATTTGAAGTCTATTATTTTCCATTATCAGTGCATAGAGATCCAATATGAGTTTGTGCATCATTTTCAATCCATGCATGAAAATTCTTGAATGTTTGAAAAGCACCATATTTGTTCTTCAATAAGTAAACCCAACACATTCTAGTGTAGTCATCAATAAATGTCATCATATATTTATTTCCATTTGCAGAAGGAACATGCATGGGGCCACACAAATCTGAATGAATAAGCTCAAGTTTTCTATGTGCTCTGGAATGTGAATCATGAAAATATAGTTTTCTATGCTTTCCTAAAATACACGCATCACATTGCTTAAGTTTCCTAGGAATTACAGGCAAACCAATAACACCATTTTTCTTCAACGATTGAAGTTTTTCATAGTTCAAGTTTCCAAATCTAGCATGACATAAAAGTCTTGATGGGAATGCACCTTCATCACAGTGAGAATTGAATGCAAAGTTTTGTGCATGAGTAGAGGTACCTTGCAGTTTTAGGAGTCTTCCTTCTTCTATCCCTCTCATGACAAGTGAGCGATATGATGCTTTTATTACCTCAACCTTGCCATAAAACATGTGAATGTAGTGTCCTTGCTGGTGGATGTGGACCAAGGACAACAAGTTTATCCTCAACTCTAGGAGGTATAGAACCTCATGTAGAAGAAAGTCTGGAAGACCAGGCAACTTAAGTCTGATTGTGCCAAGCCTTGATGGCTTCAGTTTAGATTTGTATGCAAAGTATACTGCTCCATCAACCTTGTCAATAAATTCTTCAAAAAAATATTTTCTAAAAGTCATGTGGCATGTTGCTTCTAAATCTAGCAACCAATCATTTCTTCATGAATCAAGTGAAGCATTAAACAAGTATTCAATTACTCCAATATTACAATGCAATACAACATAATGATTGGATTCAGGTGCTTTACCTTTGTCTTTGTCACGAGTTTTATCTTTGGCTTCAGTTCTTTCTTTCTTAATTTTGTCCCAAGGCATCTTACATGTGGATACATCATGCCAATCTCCATTGCAACGTATGCAATGAAGATCAGATTTTTCACTTTGAGTTTGTATCCCCCCCATGCCTCTAAAATTTCTTCTTCCTTATCCTCTTTGGCCACCTCTCCCTCTGGAAGAATATTGAGCATGATTCTTCTCTCTATGTGCAAAACATACAACTTCTTCAGAATACTGAGGGGTTGTCTTCTCCCTAAAATCCTTCTCTCTTTCTACAAACTTTTTCTCAAGGGAGTCAAAGGTAATCTCTTTGAGGTTTCCACTTGTTTACAATGACCGAAGATAGTGTGAGTAAGTGGGATATAATGCCTTGACATAAGCTATGAGAGATATGTCAATTTCAAAACCAGTGTTTTTAATGTCAGCGTGATAGATCTTACTTCTGATGCTAAAGCAAGAGGGTCATCATTTTTTAATTAAAGGCTGAATAGTTTAATCATCAACTAAACAACTTCAAGTTCTGAATGTGAGTCATAAAGTTCTTTCAATTTCGTCAAGGCTTCATAGGAATTTGTAAATGGTATAGTATGGCGACTCACCTCTTCATTTATAGATGTTGCAATCAAGGCATAGGCCTTGCTGTTTTTGTTATCCCAAATGGCGATCTCCTTGTCTGTTGTAGGCTTTGCAGGTGATTTTCTACATCCCCTTCACAAATTCCTTTCCACAACTCATTAAAAATGAGTGTGTATTTAATCTTCTTTGACCATTCAGGATAGTTCTCTTTGCCTGAGAGAACAACTCCCACAACGAATATGAATGAATGCATTCTGTAAAAAAAAATTACTTTGCTACCACTATAAAAAATATTTTGGTGCTAAAAAAAATTAAATTTAAGTGCAAAGGTATTAACTAAGGGAGGGTTTATTTTGGGAAGGTTCGAACTGGGGGAGGTTTGAGCTAGGGGAGGTTCGAACTAGGGGAGAGCTTGCTTGGGGGAGGGTCAAATTATGTGTATGGGGAGGGCCAACCCATACAGCTTGCAGGTGGGAGGGAGCACCAGAGAGGAGCCACGAGAGGTGTAGCGGTGTTGAGGTCGGAGTGAGAGCAGCCACGGGCCAGGAGGGAGGCCGACAAGTGGAGGGCCAACGGGCCAGGAGGGAGGTCGACAAGTGGAGGGCCGACGGGCCAGGAGGTCAGAGTGAGAGAAACCACGGAGGAGTGGAGGGTCGAGTAGGGCAGTCGACGCATAGGAAGAGGGCCGAGGGTTGAGGGTGCAGGAGGTCAGTGGTGTAGGGAGACCAATGCACAGGGAGAGGGTCGAGGGTCGAGGGTGCAGGAGGTCGTGGAGAGGCCACAGGAGGTGCGAATTGTGCGTATGGATCAAGTGAGCACCAAGTGAACTGTGTGTATGGAGAGAAATGAGTGAGGGAATCGATTGAGTGAGGGAAAGGGCATATTTTGCAGTGGGCAGTGACAGTTCTACCTAAGCAGGAAGAAAGGCAGAGAGGCAGGTTTGCAAGGAGCAAGAGGGAGTTACAAGGGCATCAATGCCAGTAATAGAGTTGGCTCTAATACCATGTCAGGCCAGGAGGTAACTCCACTAAAAACTAAATTGCATTTGATTAAGGATGCATACGAATATATACATGGAGGTGAGACTCTTGGGATTCATTTCCCGGTGTCTCTTCAACTTCCTTATTTTCTATTTACATTATTATACAATTTTGCCCAATCCCTTAGGATTAGGTGTCAACAAATCACATGACAACAAAACAATAGAAACATTATCCCACATTGCAAAGAAAAAAATATTCCTCAATCTTTAAAAATATGGTAGGTAAAAACAATAAATTTTCCACTATGAGTGGTTTTTTTCTCTATACTATAGGTTAATCCATAAAAAAAATTAATTTTCATTATCACATAATCTTCCTACAAACCTAAAGAGGGTTCTTAAGGAGATCCTTCTATTTTATGAGACCTCTATCATATCATATTCTACAATGGGTCCCAACACCCTAGAGGTCGAGAATATGGTACAAAGGATGTTGCACCTCCTCCTATTGAACAATGTTGGCACCCCTTGGTTAGCATAAAAATTTGAAGCTCTTAAATTTAGAGGCTTCATATTAATTCCATTGAACACCTTCTTTTCCTTATGCAAGTGGGGTTAAGGAGTGGGGGTGGCATTATTCTTCTAGGCCATTTTCTCTTTCCGCTTGATTTGGAATTCAATGATTTTTATTTTCAAGGAGAGTATTAATGGCAATATTATTTTACTCTCCCATCTAACAACAACATGGGTTCATTCCTGTGTTAAGGAGGCTTATTTGTCCATTTTTCCTACTTCAAGGTTATATTTTCTTCAAACATGGAATAAGTCTCGAGCTCCTTCAAAATGTTGCAATATTTCAATGGCACTCTTGCTAAAAAAACCAAATTATTTATGTCGTTACAGTTTCCATTGGTGCTTGCATAATATTCACAACTTCCTATAAAAATTATTTTCCCTCTAGTGAGTGTTATAAGAGGGAGTAGGCCTTAATATATTGTTGTTTCTTCAACCATTTTATTTGATATCAAGTCAAGATTCTGAGCATATTTATGGGGGCGTGCTTCCAAAGTTCACCTTGAAGGGTTCATCAAAAAATAAACGACCTTTCTCCAAACTTAAATCCAACTAGTGATATTGTCCTTTGGGGCAATTATGTAGTCATAAATTCCACCTAGTTCCACATTTGATGTTGTACATAAGTATTTTCACTTGTTTCATCGAATAACCTTGGGTATTGTTCCTTCAAATAATTTACTTTGATTCATTGGAGCTATATCTTTGAGATTTTGCTTCATTACCTTCAAGAATATAAACATTCACTTATAGATGTTTACTTCTTTTGTATACTTCCATCCTTAACATTTGGTATTTGACTACTCCCTCTAGGAGGAGATGCTTACTTTGATCCATGAATATCTACCCACTCCTTTACATATTATTTCTGCATGGAAAAGGTGCATGGAAAACCCAAAAGATGTCATCATCATTGATAAGTGGTAATAAAGGTAAAACATGAATGCTTAAGTTCAAAACACCCAATCACAATTGAGATAACTCAATTACAAATTCTAGAATTGTTATAGAAACTACTAGAGAGGAGCAAAATCAATTGTTTGGTCTCGCTCCTATCTGCAAGATTCTAAAACATTCTTAGAATCTACAATCAAGATCAGAATGGTCCCCCAACCACAAAAAACTTAAAAAGTTGAGCTCATGATCTCAAGAACCTAAAAAAACTCACATTTAACTCATAATTACTTGAGCCAACTCTGGAAACTAAACACAATAAATAAATAAATAAATATATATATATATATAAACATAAAACCTCATAATCAACAATATATAAACATAAAAGACTTGAAGGCTATTGCATTAAAAGTGACAATAAACCATGCACCACACAAGGTGGGTGCAAGCCCACTATAGATATATAAAGGGTTACTTATTTCAAGTATTTACATCCTTAACATTTGGTTCCTAGCTATTCCCTCTGGCAAGAGATGTTTACTTGGATCCATAGATATCCACCCACTCCCCAATATACTCTTTTTTATATTCGAAAAATGCATGTGCGCATCAGCTTGGCGTGTTAAACACACACACACACATAAAACTTGATGATCAACACAAAAACTATATAATAAATTAACATAAAGCTTAATAACGACTCCAAAAGCTTAAGACATCAAACAAGATAATAAGCTATACACTACATAAGGTGACAACAAGAAGCCTTTTATATGTATAGAAAATAAAATAAAAATATACTTTTTAATGGCTATAAAATTTTACGTTACAGACCATCAATTTTTAGTTAGAGTGAGCACTAAATTCTCTAGTTAGTTTATATATATAGATCAATCAAAATAAACTCCCAGTGATTTATCATTTAATCTTATTTATTGCAATATAGAAGTTGATCATAGTTTTAGAGCATCCTAATGATAAAGTTGAATCGGTTTAATATGTGTGCTTCATTGTGTATGCAGTTCTATTATCTCGTCTTCGCGTCGTTACAACCGTCGGTTGTGATGGCCGAAAGAGACAACTTTCTAAATGAAAATGACATCGCTTCTTTTCATTTAGTCAAAATGGTAGAGATGGCCTCTTGCGAAGTGCTGGAACTCACCGGAAAAAGATTTATTTTTCTATAGATGAGAGTGCATACATCAAATAGGATTTTATGTTGCATTACACTACACGCTATCTTTTTCCACTTGAGGAGTGTCTTTATTTTCACCCACAATATCTTTTATGAGTAACACGGATATTCTCAAATACATGGTTGAATCGAACATTGCCTCTATATGTCCAATATTTTAATTTTAAAAGTTCAAAGTTATGTGTAATTCATATTTTCTAACCACCCACCATTTGTCATAAATACATCATGACTCGTTAATCTCTTGTGGTTTAACTAGAAATACAACCTTGGAACATTTAAAAAAAATATTAATTTTCGATACATTGTTTTTGTTTTTTTGAAAGTCCAAACTTTGTTAAATCTTTCTATTATAAAAATGAGAGAAAATTATAAATGCGTTTAAATTAATTAATGTCGTTGTTGCAATAATTGAGGTCATGCTAAGTACATCATTTATGTCTTCCAACTAAATAACAGACTTTTCTCAATAACGTTTTGTATTAGTTAAGGCTTTAGCACTCTTTCATGGAGTAGGAATGTTTGTTCTTATTATGCCTTTGTTGTGTGATATAGAGAATAAACTTATAAGAGAAATTTAATTAAACTTTGATGTTGGTTAATGATTTCTTTGAGTTATTTATTTATTGAAATATATGTTTTAGGTTAATTTTTTTTTCAAATATTAAGATACTTTGAAATTAGGATTTTGGTTTAAATATATATTAGGTTAGATAATTGTGTTTAGAAGTGTTTTTTATAGCTTGATTTGAAGTAGATGCTTAATATATCTACACATCTTTCCTTTTTCTTTCTTTCTTTTCTTTCTCTTTGTTTTTTTTTTTTGGTTGGTTAAATAATAAATTATTAACTAAAAAGAATATAAATTCCAAACAAATATATGGATAGTTAGTTTCAAAAAATAATATGAAACATTATAATATAAATTGTTACTGAGTTTAAATTTATCTATGAACTTGAGATAGGAAGAGGATTAATAAATGAAATGTTTCTACATGCAACTGCATTTACCATTATAAACAATATGTAAAATAGCACATCTTAATGTAAGATTTCAACAAATGAGCCATTACGAAAATGAAAAGAAAAAAAAAAAAGGAAAGAAAAAAGAAAAAAGAAGCATACATCACAACTTCAAGTTTGGAATGTGTAAATGTGAGGAAAATTTAGTTATTGTATTCATAGTAGTGAAGTTTAAATTTAAGATATTTAGTCTTGTTAAGGTTATAGTTTAGTTAAATATTGAATAGATGACAACATCAATCTCTCTCTCTCTTTCTATATATATATATATATATATATATATATATATATATATATATCTATATATATAGCGATTGTGCTAAGGTTTTGGGACATAATGGTTGCATTTATGGGTAGCTACTACATAAGTAATGGCAGTATTTCTCATGATTAGTTGTTGTGGTAGTTTCTCTTCCATTGGGACAATTTGTATTTGCTCTATTTAGAATTTTGCTTACTTTCAAGCATTTCGCTTACTTTCAAGTATTTCGAAGTTGACCTTCAAAGTATTTTGTGAAAGATGTTAATGTTCAAGACCTACAACTTCCATTATTTTTGTAGTTAAGAGATTAACGAGAATATTTATCATTTTTTAATTACTTTGGATATTATATATCTGAATGAACATGAAGTTCTTGAACTCCAATCATATGGCTTGTGCCTATTCTTGCCTCGTCGAAGTTGAAATATGAATTATACAACAAACCTTGTGTAAGATAGCTTATTGTGTGTGGGTTAAGTGTGAATGATGGGGTAACCAATAACTTATTTGAAGGCTATTCTTTTTAGGTTAAGCACTAAAAAAAAATGATAAGAATTTTCTTTTTTTAATACATGTGTATGATATTCCCTTTAGGTTGAATTTTCAAGGAAATTCTATCACAATTTTCTTTTGTTAAAATGAGCATAATTAATTCTTTTTAGTTTCACTGAATTATGATAACAAGTTTCTTTACGAAAATATGTAGAAGCAGTTATAGAACTAAAAGTAGTATTAACATGAGAAATATTAAAGAATAGTAAAATGGAAGCAAAGAAAAACAATGTTTATAAAGCTATAATGAATTCTTACGAGTGTGTTACAAGTTGTTAATTGTTGTGAGTTTCTAGGTTAGTTATTTTTAGTAAGTCAGGATCCACTTCTATTGAATCTATTCGATGACATATTCTTATATTTGTAATTATTTCATGACCAATAAACATATAGTGAGATTTGAGTTTGGTGTGTAATTATGTTTTGGTCTCTCATTTTTTAAGTTGGTAGCAGAGTTGGTTTGACCTTGACTCTCTCAAGAGAGGGTTTGTGATCATGCCAATCATGCAAGTTTAAATCCTTTGTACAGATAGGGTAGGAGAGTGGATTGTGTAGTTTTCGTGTGTTAGATTTTCATGTGCATGTGTTTTATTCTGCATTTGAATTGAAGGAGAAATGTGTTGTTTGGTTTCTTTGGTTACTTGGAACTATGATCGTAATTTTATACCAGGATTAAAACCTACTTCATTTTAAAATAATAGTATTTCTCTATTCTTGTTGCCCACACCCAAATTAAATTATGCATGAAGGCATGAAGTTGTTGCCCAATTGTTTCAACAGTTAGACCACCATGGGAAGCATTTGTAATAGATTAATAAAATGGATTTTTGCATTACCAAGAGATTTGTTTCCTTAAGGTGCAACCAATTTGTCAGGTTATGGCTCGACTGTGTCGCTTTTATTTGACTTTGATGAAATAATTAGCACATTTAGGTGTGCAACAAATATGAGTATAAAAAAGTTGCAGATTTATTGTGTGGTGCGAGTTTGACATTTATTAAGTAGTGTGAAGAGTTCATGATTGTTATTGTGATTTTATTCTTTACTTGTAATGAATTATGAAGAGCCAAAATTATAAAACATAGTAGAATAACTCAAATTGGTGGTTATTGATGCATATGATGACACAAGAATGCATCATTGATTTGATTATGTTTACGATCTGTTATAAATTAGTGGCGTCGTGTGGAGCTAAGAACATTAGCTTACAAGTTTTTTTTTGTGTGTGTTTAAGAGGTCACATTGTATGATTAACTTATGAATACATTTACTATCCAAATTTGATTCCTAGATAACTAGTGAATGCAGTGGAAGGCCATGTATTCAACAGATGGAGGTATGTCCATAGAGTGATTCAGTTACTTGACTATTTTTCTTGCTAAAGCCTTGACGAGCTAAGTATGTCAATATTGTCAATTCTACAAGTATATCAATGATGGTGTGAAGCGATTGTATCTTAGATGGGTCAAGTGGTAAGCTTGAAGTTGTGGTGGCGAAAGAGCGCAAATTGTGAGATAGAGTGGGTAGAAGTGTTAACGAAGACTAGAACAAATAAATATCAATGTTGTTATTAAAATATTGTGATTTCTGATTTTAATATTTGTAATGTAAGCATTAAGAGATGGAGACAAAAGTAATTCTTGCAGGTGTATTACAGGTTGTTAATTGTTGTGAGTTTCTAGGTTACGTATTTTTAGTAAATAAGATATGCTTCTATGTATAACACGCCCCCTACTATCCCTAACCCTTACTAAGGGTAGCAGGAGGAAGATAATCTGATGACTCAACTTCCAATCTCTTGTTATGGAAATGGGGTCTAAATTCTTTGAATTTCTCAACTTCCTTAAAACTTAAATGGATAGCATCGTTGCGTTCATCTCGTCGAGCCCTCTCCAACGATATAAAATTTTCCACAATCCAACTCTCAGATAAAAATATATGACTGATCAAATTTTGGCATATCGGGTCTCGCCACATCATCGAACCTGGCACATGGTGCCCATGTGGCTACCCAAGTCATGGTCCACATAGTAGTTGTCGACCCGTTCATGACTGGTGTCACGTTACACCTTTTTCGAGGATTGAGGAACATGTGTGTGTATTATCATTATTTTCAAAACTAATTTGTGGGTTTTTTAGACTACTCTTTTAATGTAGTGGTAATGTGGAGGACGTGCAATAAAGTTTTATGCATGTTATTCATGGTTCGCCTGATTTATAAGGATTTGGAGACTTCAATCAAATCTATATTTAAGGGAGTACATTCAAGAAACCTTGCAATTTTTCTAGGGGTTGCAACGACAACTTGCCATTGCTGGAAAGTGTTAAATGCCAACCTCAAATGGATTTTCTAGGGATTCAAACTCATACTTAGCTTGCGAAGGTGGGTGGTGGATAAATACTATTGTTTCTGGTTGTTTAGTTTGCAATAGTTTTGGATGAGTTGGGGTTGGAGGTTTCGTGGTAAATATTGTTCCTTATTAGCAGTTGATTTTCGGTAGAGGTCAAGAGCTCGTGGTATCGAAAGGGTGGAGAATTTATTTAGCTAGTGATAAAAAATATAGATAGTGACTACTCTCCCCCGAACCTGGTTCACTGTGTTCAGTCTATGGTGTTGTCTCTTTGTTCAGTTAATAAATTCCACCTTTCCTGGTTTGGTAGTTCGTTGGATTATTATCTTCATCTTGTCACTAGCCTCATATTCTGGTTAGTCTGTGGTTGAGAGTATTTTCCTTTAGCTTGGTTTGGGTTTTGCTAGTCTTAGTGGTGTTTATCTGTTGTCCCTATTTTGGACAATAAGGTTTATGATTTTCCCATTATCATTGTGGTTTGGAAGTATGAGTTTGGATGTGTGTTTATGGGTGAGTGAAATTGATTATAGTGGAGCCATATACTACTTTAGTTAGTCCCATATTTTTAGGTTTACCACTCTTCAAATCTGGTTGGGTGGTCGAAACTTGGATGCGGGTATGTGGGAATTGGTGTTAGGAGAAAGAGGTTCCCTTGGCTACTTTATCTACCCTCCTTGGTGGTTATATCTCTTGAATTATTTATGGTTTGTGTTGTATATTTATGTGTCTTAGAGTTACTTTGTTTATGGTTTTTACTGGGCCTCACTTTTACCACTTGCTGGTTGAGCCGAGAGACTCATTTTATAACCCAATATGACATATACTTGAAAACATTTTAATAATAAAAAAGATAATACCATTATAATTTGTCTTGATAAAATGTCTTGATGTACATTTCATGTAAAATATTATAATGGCAATTATGTATATATTATATATCATTTAATTTTTTGTATGTATATATCATGAAAAAATAAGTTTTTATGGTTAAAACATTTATTTGTTCCTATATATAGCATTCAAAAATACAATTTAAGCAATGAAAAATTACACATTGTATCTTGCACTCTAAATTAGTTTGCACGTAAGGAAATTTGATCCCTCTCGACTCATGTTAGATACGTACTTAAGATGGATATGTGTTGGTATTATGCCTAGACTCTAGACTTGAGGCGACTGCACGCACAAGAGGTTCCTGTTGAATTTCATGTGGATACCCCCCTATTTCATGGCGAGACATGGAAACTGAAGGAGTTGATTACTCAAGAACAACAAAAATTATCTGATTCTGCATTAATTAAGGAAATAATATCTCAAAGTGGCTTCCTAACCTTGGTAACACCAAGGGATGAAGGAATCAATATCTATAGACAATTACTTTGTATTGACGCCTTAAAACATTGATGGGGAGTATTCTCTGGGAGAAACACGAGGACCTAATTTACACCATTTCTTTCCTCAACACCATCCAAAGTAACCAATGGAAGCTGCAAGACAATGTGGACATGGTGGACATCATTCTTCTTATCTTGAAAAATACTTTCATGGTGTTTTCAATGGAAAGGCGTCCCAGGGTACTAAGACACATGATCTGACACCAATTTCATCTTTCGACTAATGTGGGTGGATCAGTTTGTGGAAAATATTGCTTTAGTGGCTAGTTTGGCTATTCATAGTTGCTATTATATATATTATACTGTATTTTATAGACTGTTGTTATGTTTTAATTGATTTTATGTTTTGGGCCATCTTTGGTTTCCTATATGATAGAGTAGGTTTGGCTTGGTATGATTACCAAGACCGTGTTTATGGATACGATGTGATTTTTAAGGGCAATATAATTAACCTACAAAAATAATGTTTTATATAATATATACATAGTTGATATTGAAATATTTTACTCACCACGATCATTGAAATGTTTTATTTATGACCCATATTGTCCATATTAATTTTTATTGTTGTTATTATTACATTTTAAAAATGAAATCTCCCTCGTATTTGGAAAGTAGAATACACACATTTCACTATATATCTCTCCATATATATATATATATATATATATATATATATCCAAGGACTCTCTCTCTCTCTCTCTCTATAGACATACACATATTGATTTTTTTTTTTAAATGCTACATATTGATGCAGGGGCATTAGGCCCAAGATAATATTTTGTATATAGATAGACATGGGGGGTATTATATTTTACTTTCTCATGTAATTATTGAATAAATTGAGTGATTTTTAGTTAAATCTGGGGAGAATTGTAACTGCCCTCGAATGATTAGTGGGCATATGAAGAGATAGTCAGTTTCTGTTTAGGGTCTAGTCTAAAGTCAGGAGTTTGGGAATTTACAGAGTTTTGTTGAGTCATCAAAGAATCTGAATCGATTCATTTGTAGTAGTTGTATAAAAATAAGTCTCGAAGGCATTATTAGGAGGGCTGCATAGTGCTGCATAGAGCTGCATAGGCTAGAGAGCCGGAGAGGCAGATTAGGAGATAGAGGGGCCATCGAATAGAAGACCTGGCCAAGACAGGAAGTTTGTAAGTAGTTTCATTGTACAGATGAATGAAGGAATTGTTTTAAGTACATGTGCTTTGATTGACTTAATTCTGTGTGAACAATCTTTGATTTCAATAAGAAGTTGTGTGAGGACCAGTGTGATAACCCCATGCTGAGGGCCACTATTAATGTATGGATTCAATTCAAGATACAATTGCTTGAGCAATGCATAATGAGAATCTCTGTGTGAATGCTTATATTCCTGAATGCTTGTAGATATATGTGTTCTGTGGATGTATTGAATGTATGATTGTCTTGTGCGAAGAGGCCTATCGTATCAGAAACCATCTTTGAGGTTGGTCTGAATCACTGTGGAAAATTGTGAAGCTATGTTGGGAGAGCGAGCCACGGTCGTGCTCTGTGTATACAGGGCATATTAGCTCTGTCTGTCGAAGTGAAAGCGTGTTTCGTTGTGTGTTGAACAACACAATGTAAAGAAAGGGGTTTTCTGTTGAATGCAAGACCCATGAGTTGAATAGTCTATGGTGATTCTGTTGTATCTATAATGGTGGAACTGTATAACAGTATCGTAGTAGAATGAAACGACGTTATAATGCAAAGAAATGAATTGTTGTTAGTGCGCGGGATGGAACCCTACATGAACAGCGAAACCAGAGGTTAGAATGCCGGCAGTATCGTGCAAGTTTGGAGGTGGTAAGTGGTTTCACCTTTTCGAATGCGATATCGGTGATTGAAGGACACGTGGCCAAGAATGGTATTGGAATACCATTTATATCGCGCAACTTTTGTGTATTAACCCTCGTGCTTCTTAATAACGCGATATTCACCGACGATCGTCCATCTGGGGTTTGGAGCGTGACAAATGTTGGGCCGTCGGATCCATTCGGCGGTTAGTGCAATGTAAGGGCGCTGGGGCCCAGGGAAAGGTGCGTTGAATGGTCGGGGTTTAATATGAAACGAACAGTGGACTTGTAGTGTTAATGGTTGGTGTTGACCATTGTTAATCCAATGTAATGGTTGGTATGAGAGACCAAACCTTCGCGATGGCATATTGATTTGTATTTAAATAAGTTAACATTTGAATGGGGGTGATAAGTGCCAAACCTTATAAGGGCTCGTATTTACAATTGCACATGGAAGATATTTAATGTGCGATGGTTCATACCAAGGGCGAAAAGTTATGAAATGTTGTGGTTGGGTATTAACTTATGAAGTTCGGGGTATATGGTTTTATAAACATAGAAGATAAGGCAAGGGACGAGTTCCGCATGGGTTGTATTGTGGGGTTATCATATGGTTTAACCATAGAATTTAAATAGGCAGAGTTCTGCATGGGAAGTTGAATAGTGGCTGTAGAAAAGGGGTATATTATAGACATTTTGGGTTTTCATAACCTTAGAAGAAAAAGCCTTCACATTGTAATTCTGGATTATGGTGAGTAAGTTTATAGCATAAAGAGCTTTGAATTAATATCTCAAATCTCAGATTTGAGATATTAAAGATCCAAATTATTTATTTAAATTTCCAGCTCAGGAATTAAGACATTGGAGGTTGCCCAGATTGTGGAGTTGGTTGGGCAATGAAATTTTGAATGCATTTTATACACAACACTAAGATTGAAAATATGAGAAACCAGGGACTGTGGGTTTTTCAGGCATCATAGTGGTATCAAAGCTAGAATTGAAATAGCTCTTTGAAAGTTTATTTTGAAATGCACATGTACTGAACAATGAGGAAATTTTGATGTTTAATATGTTTAACAGAGTTTACAGATTTGATTGAATATGCAGTGAAGGTCTCCAGATGTGCAGAATATGAGGTTGAAGACAAGTGTCTTGAATATTGCAGCAGATAGAGATGCAGTGCAGGTGAAAGAAGAAGCAAGATCATTCAGGGATCTTGGGAGGTGAGTTGATGAGCCTTATTTGACTCTGGTTAGAAAGATATTGTTTGCAGAATGTAGAAGTGCAATCAATTGAGGAAGAAATCTCAGCAAAGCAGATCACAGCTTTGAGAGCAGTTATGAAAGAGTCCAGCAAGGGATTCTGAGTGAAGAAGAAAGTGTGGCAGAACCTAGAGGATTCCCAACAGAGGTTGGATGAAATAAGAACATATGTGTTCTTGAGAAAAGTTGCAGAGTGAAGCCTAAAGGGAGCAGAAGAGAGTGCTCAGAAGGTTCCAACAGAAGGGGACTAGTACTTGCCAAAAGCCAGATCCAGAGGAAGGGATTGGTGAGATAAGTTGCAGCAATAAAGCTTGTTGTTGCAGAGGCTTAGTGCAGCTTGTGAGTGAAGAAATCATGGAGGAGAAAATGGCTACTGATAGCCATAACAGAGATTGCAAAGGTTATGAGAGAGGCCACAACAGAAGAGTGAGGGAAGATTCCAAAGTAAATGGCACGAGGAAGAAACTCACTGATGAAGAGTATTGGAAAGAGATAGCTGAGATCATGAAGCAGTTCAACAAGTTGGAACTGATGATGAAGGAAATCCAGAGAGTTGGTTGGCTCATGAAGAAGAAGATAAAGTGGCAGAGGCTACAGGTGAAAAGAGAGCAAATGATAAATGCTCAATTGAAGGAGGAAATACTCAGAATGATTGAGTATTTAGAGAAGGACTTGAAGACTGAAGCTTCATGTGAGACCAAGGGGTCCAAGGGCCTTACATCTGACAAATTTTGTATGTTTGCCGGAAGAAAATGTGGGACAGAAAAAACTGCTGATGTTGTCACTAAGGAGGAAAATGAAACAGCCAGATGTTTTGAAAATGTCCATGCACAGTTGGAGAAAGGTTCTGTTTACCATCACATCAGAAGCAGAGGAGATCTAGCTTATAATGATGGCCAGAAGCTGGAAGGTTGACAGCTTGAAGAGACTGGAGAGAAGACCATTGCAGAATCTCTGGAGTGTATAGAAGACTTGGAATAGCAGGGAGATTTGATGATCAAATCATCAAATGAGACCATGGGGTCTTATGTTTTTACCACTGACAAGTTGTGTGTGAATGCAGGTATTAATGAAGACAATTCATATGATGAAACTGTGGTAAATGAAGCTGACTGTTGCCAAGAAAGATATGATGATTATCTTTCAGAGGAAGATCAGATTGAGTTACTGCAGCAGAAGGAATTCATAAATTCCTTGTTTTATAAAAGATATTGTTTCAATGAGGACATGATGGTTGTGTCTGAAGATGATAAGTTTGATAATGAGAATTTTCTTTTGTTAAATGGCCAAATGAAGAGTGATGGACAGATAACTGAAGTTATTGTAGAGATGGAAGATCATAATTCTATTCTGATGAAGGCTGGAGAGACAGTGACAGCAGGAAACTTGACTTGTGAATATTGTGAAGATGTTTTCTCAGACGAGATGCCAGGATTGTGGCATGAGCAGAGGACAGAAACATAGAGAGAAGGTGTTCAGATTGTAGGGGCAGATATGACTGAGAATGAGAGAGTTCATTTTTATGAACTAGAGCAGAGGGACATCCTTGAAGAGGATGATGCAGAGGAGAGACTAACTAACAGTCTCAAGGATTGGAATCAGCATACTGATGTGCTGATAGAGAAGAAAAGAATTGTAGGACAGCATACTGAAATGCTGGAAGGGAAGGCACTGAGGCCTTATGGATTTTGTTTTGACAATTGTTTTGTGACTGAAGATCCTGTTGATGCTGAAGGAAAATTGACACCATTGGGCAGTCAATTAAAAGAGGAGGAGAATTCCGTGGAAGAATTTAATCCATGGAATGGAGAATTTGAGTTTTTGGAGAGTATGTTGAATCAGCAGGATTCTATGCCAAAGAGGGAACCTCAATTTCAGAATTGGGGATTGCAGAATGTGAAGACACAATGGAATGAAGATAGGGAAGATTTTCTGAGTCTCAGAAAAGACTTAGAACTACAGCAAGAGGAATTGGTGATTGAGTCATCAATTGAGACCATTGGGTCTTGTAATTTTAAAACTGATAATTTGGCTGTGTTGACAGGTATGGTAGAAGACAATCCATCTCTTGGAGTTGTCTTGAATGAAGATGAGCAGCTGAAGGAAGGTGAGACAGTCATGTCTCATGTAAAAGAACTTGTTATTTCTGCAAATGACAAGGAAGAGCTGATTTGTCTGAATAGCCAAGAGAAGGCTGTATGGCAGACTTTTGGGGTTGCTAAAGCAGTGAAAAATCAGAGTTTTACTCTGATAGAACATGAAAATGCAGTGTTTGAAAAACTTGATGTGGTTAGCAGAATCAATCAAGAAGATGGAAGACAATTTCTGAATATTGTTAAGGAATAAGAAGAAGATGCTCAATTCAAATTGCAGCATACCGATGATGTGAGACAAGAACAAAATAAGTGGCTGAATTTTTTACTGAAAACATTCAGAAAGGAGTGTGAAATGCTAGAACAGTAGCTTGGAGTGTTGCTGGAATTAATGTTGAAGCAACAAACTGAAGTTTTTCCAGCAGAGGAGGAAGAGGCACAAAGGATTTATAATTTTGATGTTTGTTTTATGACCGTAGGTACTGAAGGAAGGACTAAGGGATGTTTAGTCCAGAAGAAGAAAAGAGATGTTGACAGTGACTGGAAAATTAATTACCAGTCCAAGAGATTGCTGAAGTTAGGGGCTGAAGAAATTGTCATGTATGACAATCAGGAAGAGTTTTATTGTTGCAGAGAGCAAGAGGGTATGGATGATTGGGTGGCAGCTAGGGCAGCAGATGAACTGAAGAAATAAGAACTCAACAAGCAGAAGCAGAAGTAGAAGTTCAGAAATCAATATGGAGCGATATCCAACAGTCAGAAGACATGTTGGATGAAGAAATTGCATTAATAATAAGACTGATGGTGAGAGTGTCTCAGAAGAAGACAGTAGCATGAAAACAAAGAAGCAGCAGCAGTAGCAGTAAAAATACAGAGAGAGAATGTAAAGGTGCAACAAGTGGAAGGATGCAGCATAACGTATGGAAGCTTGGAGGAGTGCAAAAGAAGAATGTTGCAGCAGATGATCAGTTGCAGAACAAAGTGTGGGATCCAAGTAGACAAAGATGAAAGCACATGACCAGGAGATCATGAACCATTTTAACCTGGGGAGTCTGATGCAGGGGCATTAGGCCCAAGACAATATTTTGTATATAGATAGACATAGGGGGTCTTATATTTTACTTGCTCATGTAATTATTGAATAAATTGAGTGATTTTTAGTTAAATCTGGGGAGAATTGTAACTGCCCTCGAATGATTAGTGGGCATATGAAGAGATAATCAGTTTCTGTTTAGGGTCTAGTCTAAAGTCAGGAGTTTGGGAATTTACAGAGTTTTGTTGAGTCATCAAAGAATCTGAATCGATTCATTTGTAGTAGTTGTATAAAAATAAGTCTCGAAGGCATTATTAGGAGGGTTGCATAGTGCTGCATAGAGCTGCATAGGCTAGAGAGCCGGAGAGGCAGATTAGGAGATAGAGGGGCCATCGAATAGAAGACCTGGCCAAGACAGGAAGTTTGTAAGTAGTTTCATTGTACAGATGAATGAAGGAATTGTTTTAAGTACATGTGCTTTGATTGACTTAATTCTGTGTGAACAATCTTTGATTTCAATAAGAAGTTGTGTGAGGAATAGTGTGATAACCCCGTGCTGAGGGCCACTATTAATGTTAATGGATTCAATTCAAGATACAATTGTTTGAGCAATGCATAATGAGAATCTCTGTGTGAATGCTTATATTCCTAAATGCTTGTAGATATATGCGTTCTGGGGATGTATTGAATGTATGATTGTCTTGTGCGAAGAGGCCTATCGTATCAGAAACTCTCTCTGAGGTTGGTGTGAATCACTGTGGAAAATTGTGAAGCTTTGTTGGGAGAGAGATCCATGGTCGTGCTCTATGTATACAGGGCGTATTAGCTCTGTCTGTCGAAGTGAAAGCGTGTTCCGTTGTGTGTTGAACCAGACAATGTAAAGAAAGGGGTTTTCTGTTGAATGCAAGACCCACGAGTTGAATAGTCTATGGTGACTCCGTTGTATCTATAACGGTGGAACTGTATAGCAATATCACAGTAGAATGAAACGAAGTTATAACGCAAAGAAATGAATTTTTGTTAGTGCGCGGGACAGAACCCTGAGTAAGGAGAAACGAACCTTGCATGAACAACGAAACCAGGGGTTAGAATACCGACAGTATCGCGCAAGTTTGGAGGTGGTAAGTGGTTTCACCTTTTCGAATGCGATATCGGTGATTGAAGGACATGTGGCCAAGAATGGTATTGGAATACCATTTATATCGCACAACTTTTGTGTATTAACCCTCGTTCTTCAAATCTGGTTGGGTGGTCGAAACTTGGATGCAGGTATGTGGGAATTGGTGTTAGGAGAAAGAGGTTCCCTTGGCTACTTTAGCTACCCTCCTTGGTGGTTATATCTCTTGAATTATTTAGGGTTTGTGTTGTATATTTATGTGTCGTAGAGTTACTTTGTTTATGGTTTTTACTGGGCCTCATTTTTACCACTTGCTGGTTGAGCCCAGAGACTCATTTTATAACCCAATATGACATATACTTGAAAATATTTTAATAATAAAAAATATAAGACCATTATAATTTGTCTTGATAAAATGTCTTGATGTACATTTCATGTAAAATATTTTAATGGAAATTATGTATATATTATATATCATTTAATTTTTTGTATGTATATATCATGAAAAAATAAGTTTTTATGGTTAAAACATTTATTTGTTCCTATATATAACATTCAAAAATACAATTTAAGCAATGAAAAATTACACATTGTATCTTGCACTCTAAATTAGTTTGCACGTAAGGAAATTTGATCCCTCTCGGATCATGTTAGATACGTACTTAAGATGGATATATGTTGGTATTATGCCTAGAGTCTAGACTCGAGGCGACTGCACGCACAAGAGGTTCCTATTGAATTTCATGTGGATACCCCCCTATTTCATGGCGAGACATGGAAACTGAAGGAGTTGATTACTCAAGAACAACAAAAAATATCTGATTCTGCATTAATTAAGGAAATAATATCTCAAAGTGGCTTCCTAACCTTGGTAACACCAAGGGATGAAGGAATCAATATCTATAGACAATTACTTTGTATTGACGCCTTAAAACATTGATGGGGTGTATTCTCTGGGAGAAACACGAGGACCTAATTTACACCATTTCTTTCCTCAACACCATCCAAAGCAACCAATGGAAGCTGCAAGACAATGTGGACATCATTCTTCTTATCTTGAAAAATACTTTCATGGTGTTTTCAATGGAAAGGCGTCCCCGGGTACTAAGACACATGATCTGACTCCAACTTCATCTTTCGACTGATGTGGGTGGATCAGTTTGTGGAAGATTTTGCTTTAGTGGCTAGTTTGGCTATTCGTAGTTGCTATTATGTATAGTAGACTATATTTTCTAGACCATTGTTATGTTTTAATTGATTTTATGTTTTGGGCCATCTTTGGTTTCCTATATGATAGAGTAGGTTTGGCTTGGTATGATTACCAAGACCTTGTTTATCGATATAATGTGATTTTTAAGGGCAATATAATTAACTTACAAAAAAAATGTTTTATATAATATATACATAGTTTATATTGAAATATTTTACTCACCACGATCATTGAAATGTTTTATTTATGACCCATATTGTCCATACTAATTTTTATTTTTGTTATTATTACATTTTAAAAATGAAATCTCCCTCATATTTGGAAAGTATAATACACACATTTCACTATATATATATATCCAAGGACTCTCTTTCTCTCTCTCTATAGACATACACATATTGATTTTTTTTTTAAATGCTACATATCAATTCCATATTGAGCATCGAAAGAATTACACATTTTCATTGATCAATAAAACAAGAAATATCTTTTTATGTGTGTGTGTGTGTCTATAACTAGTATTTAAATATTTGACTTAATATGCATATTAAAATACATATCTCTATGATACTAAGAAGTAATATAATAATAACAAAAAATCATTCTAAAGTGGACAATATAGGACATAAATAAAATATTTCAATGCACAAGGTGAGTAAAATATTTCAATTTCATATATATATATATATATGAAGAACCAAAATAGGTTATTTTAAAGCTTGGATTTATTAAGTCCCGAGAATGATCAAAGATATTGAGGTTCAAACCATTTTTCAAGTTCTTCACTCTAAAAGAGATTTGTACCTTTGGAGATTTGATCCCTCTTGGCGCTTGGTTGATCCAGGGTTAAGATGGATATATTTTGGTGTTATTTAAGGTGGATATTGAAGTATTTATTTATAGTCGACACTGGAAGTTTTTTTGTTATTAACATTTATGTTGGAAATGGATTTAACACCATCAAGCACCTCAGGGGAACCCAAAATACTGAAGTTTGACAACTGTAACCCATATTTTCAAAAATTTCTACCGGATTTTGTCTTAATCTCACTGGAATTTCCATTATTTTCAAAACTAATTTGTGGGTTTTTTAGACTACTATTTTAATGTAGTGGTAATGTGGAGGACGTGCAATAAAGTTTTATACATGTTATTCATGGTTCGCCTGATTTATAAGGATTTGGAGACTTCAACCGAAGCTATGTTTAAGGGAGTACATTCGAGAAACCTTGCAATTGTTCCAGGGGTTGCAACGACAACTTGCCAACCTCAAATGGATTTTTTATGGATTCAAACTCAAACTTAGCTTGCGAAGGTGGGTGGTGGATAACTACTATTATTTCTGGTTGTTTAGTTTGCAATAGTTTTGGATGAGTTGGGGTTGGAGGTTTGGTGGTAAATATTGTTCCTTATTAGCAGTTGCTTTTCGGTAGAGGTCAAGAGCTTGTGGTATCGAAAGGGTGGAGAATTTATTTAGCTAGTGATAAAAAATATAGATAGTGACTACTCTCCCCCGAACCTGGTTCACTGTGTTCAGTCTATGGTGTTGTCTCTTTGTTCAGTTAATAAATTCCACCTTTCCTGGTTTGGTAGTTTGTTGGATTATTCTCTTCATCTTGTCACTAGCCTCATATTCTGGTTAGTCTGTGGTTGAGAGTATTTTCCTTTAGCTTGGTTTGGGTTTTGCTAGTGTTAGTTGTGTTTATTTGTTTTCCCTATTTTGGACACTAGGGTTTATGATTTTCCCATTATCATTGTGGTTTGGAAGTATGAGTTTGGACGTGTGTTTATGGGTGAGTGAAATTGAGTATAGTGGAGCCATCTACTACTTTAGTTAGTCCCATATTTTTAGGTTTACCACTCTTCAAATCTGGTTGGGTGGTCGAAACTTGGATGCAGGTATGTGGGAATTGGTGTTAGGAGAAAGAGGTTTCCTTGGCTACTTTAGCTACCCTCCTTGGTGGTTATATCTATTGAATTATTTATGGTTTGTGTTGTATATTTATGCGTCTTAGAGTTACTTTGTTTATGGTTTTTACTGGGCCTCATTTTTACCACTTGCTGGTTGAGCCCAGAGACTCATTTTATAACCCAATATGACATATACTTGAAAATATTTTAATAATAAAAAATTTAAGAACATTATAATTTGTCTTGATGTATATTACATGTAAAATATTTTAATGGAAATTATGTATATATTATATATCATTTAATTTTTTGTATGTATATATCATGAAAAAATAAGTTTTTATGGTTAAAACATTTATTTGTTCCTATATATAGCATTCAAAAATACAAAGCAATGAAAAATTACATATTGTATATTGCACTCTAAATTAGTTTGCACGTAAGGAAATTTGATCCCTCTCGGCTCATGTTAGATACGTACTTAAGATGGATATATGTTGGTATTATGCCTAGACTCTAGACTCGAGGCGACTGCACGCATAAGAGGTTCCTGTTGAATTTCATGTGGATACCCCCCTATTTCATGGCGAGACATGGAAACTGAAGGAGTTGATTACTCAAGAACAACAAAAATGATCTGATTATGCATTAATTAAGGAAATAATATCTCAAAGTGGCTTCCTAACCTTAGTAACACCAAGGGATGAAGGAATCAATGTCTATAGACAATTACTTTGTATTGACACCTTAAAACATTGATGGGGTGTATTCTCTGGGAGAAACACGAGGACCTAATTTACACCATTTCTTTCCTCAACACCATCCAAAGCAACCAATGGAAGTTGCAAGACAATGTGGACATGGTGGACATCATTCTTCTTATCTTGAAAAGGCATCCCCGGGTACTAAGACACATGATTTGACTCCAATTTCATCTTTCGACTGATGTGGGTGGATCAGTTTGTGGAATATTTTGCTTTAGTGGCTAGTTTGGTTATTCGTAGTTGATATTATGTATAGTAGACTGTATTTTCTAGACTTTTGTTATGTTTTAATTGATTTTATGTTTTGGTCCATCTTTGGTTTCCTATATGATAGAGTAGGTTTGGCTTGGTATGATTACCAAGACCATGTTTATGGATACAATGTGATTTTTAAGGGCACTATAATTAACTTACAAAAAAAATGTTTTATATAATATATACATAGTTGATATTGAAATATTTTACTCACCACTATCATTGAAATGTTTTATTTATGACCCATATTGTCCATATTAATTTTTATTGTTGTTATTATTAAATTTTAAAAATGAATTCTCCCTCATATTTGGAAAGTAGAATACAAACATTTCACTATATATCTCTCCATATATATATATATATATATATATATATATATATATCCAAGGACTCTCTCTTTCTCTCTCTCTCTCTCTCTAGACATACACATATTGATTTTTTTTTTTTTTTTAAATGCTACATATCAATTCCATATTGAGCATCGAAAGAATTACACATTTTCATTGATCAATAAAATAAGAAATATCTTTTTATGTGTGTGTGTGTGTGTCTACAACTAGTATTTAAATATTTGACTTAATATGCATATTAAAATACATATCTCTATCATACCAAGAAGTAATATAATAATAACAAAAAATCATTCTAATGTGGACAATATAGGACATAAATAAAATATTTCAATGCACAAGGTAAGTAAAATATTTCAATTTCATATATATATATATATATATATATAAAGAACCAAAATAGGTCATTTTAAAGCTTGGATTTATTAAGTCCTGAGAATGATCAAAGATATTGAGGTTCAAACCATTTTTCAAGTTCTTCACTCTAAAAGACATTTGTACCTTTGGATATTTGATCCCTCTTGGCGCTTGGTTGATCCAGGGTTAAGATGGATATATGTTGGTGTTATTTAAGGTGGATATTGAAGTATTTATTTATAGTCGACACTGAAAGTTTTTTTGTTATTAACATTTATGTTGCATATTGAAATGTTTTTTTGTTAGTACTTATTTTTTTTTTTTTTTAACGTAGGTATGAATTTATTTCTTTTAATGTAATGGTACGGTAACATCTCTTCTATACTAGGTTGGAGAGCACCTCTTGGCGCAATTAAGTAATTTTATAATATAAAATAATTTTTTTATACAAAGATTGTACCATAGGTTACACTTTATTTTTAATCAATTTATCTCCATATTAAATTTAGATTTATCAAGCACTTAGAGGGATCGATTTTCTTAATACGTAACTTTTTTAATCATTTAAATCCATGTCATGTATTAAGGATTTTCACACATTAAGATATTTTATCATTTTCAGTTCTTGATAGATATGGGTTTAATGTGAATCTAAGTTGGTTTAATTTTTTTAGATGTTGTCACATACATATATAGTTACTTATTTTTATTTAATTTATTTAATATTTTTTAATGTGACGTTACTGGAAAACATCTCCTTGATATTGGGGTATAGAGCACCTTGCGACTCTTAGTGCAATAATAGTGGTTAAAATCAATTAATAGGGTTACAGAGCTTGCTAGAGTACTATTCGACTTGATTGATTACATTAACAAGTAGTGAATCAGATCTTAGTCCATCTAAAATATAGAGATATCAATTTCCATAGTAAGAATCCAGGTTGGTGAGGTTAGTCAACTATAAGTATCTCATTTTTGTAATAGAAAAATTGAACTTGTGACCTTAAAGCAACTTTAGCACTTTGAGCAGAAGTAGACTAATATGGGTAAGGAATTAAAAAATAGAGGTTGGAAGAGTTAAAACATCTCAATGTGCAGATCTAGGAGGAGAATCAACACTTAAAGGGGAGATAACAAAATTGTAAAATAAGGTTGAGACATTATCGAATATGTGAGTAGTTTTATAAGAGACTAAGGAAGTGCACATAATTTCCGTTGTTGTCACAAAAGGAAACATTATGACTAATAAAAGCATGGTAAGCATACCCTCCATAGACCTCTCTCCATAAACACTTTAGTGAATTTGAAAATTATATCAAAGGAAAATATTCTAAGCTCATGAGACAAATAGGAATAATGACCAAGGGCTAGGAAAGACAACCCAAGGGTTTGTAAACCCCATTGTAGTTGAACATAGAGGCAATCATGAAGGATTAGGTTTAGGGAATAAGAGGAACTAAGTTTGGCATAAGCTAGCACAACCAAGATATTTTAATAGAGGAAAATATAGATGAAAATGGAGTGGGAATTAAACCATTCTAATATGCTTGTAGAAGCTCGAATGTGGGCATCAAGGGATGTTTATACCTTTCAAATATATAGCCGCATTTGGGGATAATAAAACAACATAACAAGCAAAAGTAAAAATTAAAGAGGTATGTCAAGGCATCTCTAATTTGTTTTCACATAAGAAAAAAGGTCACAAAGCTAATGATTTTTGGTATTCTAGAAAAATGTGAATGCCAAGTAGCCCATGTATTAGCAACAATTGTTATCAACACTACAAGATTAGTGGATATTGGGAAACCATCTAAAAATTAATCTCATGAAATACAAAACAAAAAGAAAAGTTTTGGGAGAAAAGGGTAAATGGAACTAAGGGGGAAGTAAGAGTTTTTCAAGAACCTATAAAAGAAAAATATTTAATCACCACCAAGGGAGTGGATAGCAAGTTTACACAAAAATAAATCCATATTAATCTCTTATCTCCCATTTTACAATGAAAGCACCACTTTGTGGAGATATTTTAGAGATTGATACATAAAGATGACTCTGTGGGGTTATTTAGGACTCCATAACAAGAGACAACTATATTAAATAGGTTGTAGACGTGACAAGCTCACATTTGTAGAGAAGAAGAATATAAGGAATTGAGTTGAAGCTTTTGGACATCAAAAGCCTCTTAATGGAGAGATTTCATTCCAAATTTCCCTAAGTGAAAAAATATATCATTTTAAACTTTGTAATAAAAACCTACTTTTGGAAAAGTTTGAACTAAATTTCCAAAGATCCAAAAACCACCAGAAGATGACACAAATGACCTCAATGGTTGACTTTCCAAGTATTTGTATTAAAACCAATGTTTCTACAATCAAAGGAAAATGAAGATAAGAGGAAGATAATTGTAAAGGAAATTGGGTAGAAGGGTGGTTGTAGAATCACAAAGGGGTTGGGAGAAGATTTTGGCTTGAATATTGAAGGTTGTCCCTAATCCAAGGCAATATAAAAGGCATTTCTAGTGAGTAATAATGCACCATAAACTTTATTGATATTTCTTACCTCACCCTTTGTATAAATTTTCCAAGCATAATAAAATCACCATCAAATGTTGGTTCTCCCATTTGGGTTTCTAGGGTAATTTGTGTTGGATAAATTATCACACTCACCTCATTGTGAATCAATTACGTGGACTAATTGATATTGTGGGAACATGAGACTAACCACGCACTCAAGGTATTTGTAAGGGTTTAAGAGTTTGTAAGTTTACTAATGCCTACAGGTTTTGGTGTAACGAAAAACCTCAACATGGTATGAGAGTTTTAGCCCAGGTTTGATTCCCCGAGTTGCATTTGAGGGGGGGTGTTGGCATATGTCATGATATGATTTTAAAGCTGATGAGATCTAATAATATTACCTTCACCAAATATATTTTATAACTTTTACCAAGCTTCACCCAGGGCATTGATTCCTTGAATATGAAATTGCAAACAAAAAGAAAGGTACATTCTGATTAATCCATAGGATTTATCATTCATATTGTCCTATTTTTATTTCTTATCAAGATTAGTGGTGGAATTTTGTTGACCCAGGGTAATCAGATACAATCTTTTACTTCTTAGTACATTCTCCATGTGGAATTTCCATGAGAAGCAGTTGGTACTGGTAAGCAAAAGTTTACTTGGTGTGGACATATTAAAAAATGTGGATAATATGGGCTCAAAAGTTTAAATTGACTGTTGGGATAGAAAGCTCTAAAAAAATAGGTTATTTAAATAAACAACACTGAAAATAGTTTTTGAATGTGAAATTTATGCCCTCTAAAAAATACATTAACAATAGAAAAGAGCCACATGGTAGCTAGAAGTTGACCAACATGGTGATGGCTATTGATAAAACATAAAAAATATTTTTCTTCACTAGCTTTGCCTATAATATCACTTTTACAAATAAATTACTTTATGAAGTGACCCACTTTATAAAATAAGTGAGAATTACTTTTATAATGAAGTTACTTTATAAATTAAAGTTGCATGCCAAACAAAAAAGTTGGAAAAAGTTTTAAGTTATTTTATGACAATTCACTTTTAAATGACAAATGAAATACACTTTACAATAAAGTTATGAAATAACTTAAATTTGCATTAACTTTTTCAAAAAGTAACTAAAAAAAAGAGATTTTAACTGAAGACCTCTTACTAGAAAAAGTAAATTTTAACCAAGTGAGTTAGTAGTTAAGATATAACAATAGTAGTGAAGGAGGTTGTTGAGGGGGGTGTGGATGTTGTTGTTGTTGGAGTTTTCCTTGCATTACGTGCTTGTTAGGAAAGATGTGCTTATCGAAAAACAAATGAAAGCTTGTAAAATAAATAAATAAATCCAAAACTTAAAATAAAGGATTTAAATCTTGTTTAGCTCACCGGAAAAATGAAAATTTTCTTACTATTTTTTATTTGTTGTGATCGCACAAAGCACATAAAAAAGAGCATACACAATCAAGAAAACACTTTTTGCTATATTTTTAATATTTCGATATCACAAAAAACATAGGGAAAATAACATATGCAGACATAAAAAAATAGCAAATAAAGAATATAGGCAAAAAATCAAAATATGAGCTCTACAAAAAAATGATTTAAAAAGGGCTTGTTTGGATTGTATACATTCGAATCTGACTAAAAATGTTGTATCTTGGGCAAAAAACACCTTTTTGGATGAAATGAAAGGTTATTTTAACTTAAAACAACATTATGGACACAATGGAATAGTTTGTTTAGGCCAAAACAATACAAAAATAGAAGATCTAAAAAATAGAGCAACATGATGTTCAAGATCTCGATCACCGATAGGAGCAATTCTTCAAATGGGATCTTGGCGTGCCTCAACCCCTTTGCAACTTGTTCACATTGATTTATGTGGAACAATTTTTTCTCCTTCCTTCTCTAGTTACTTATTAGTTTTCATTTATGACTTCTCTAGACACACTTCGGTTTATTTATTATAACTTAAGAGAAACATTTTCGACTTGTTCTTGGCCTACAATGCCCTTGTAGAAAAACATTATGGACATAAAATACCAAGGTTAAGAACATATAATTGAGGTGAATATGTCAACAATAAATTCACAACTTACAACACTGCACAAGGCATTCAAATGCAACATATTGTTTGATATATACCACAACAAAATGGTGTTGTTGAAAGAAATTATTACGTAAAAGAAAAGGTTGATTGTATGATTCGATCTAAGGGATTAAGTCTTCATTTATTAGGCAAAAGCCATCAATAATGGAAATTACATATTAAGTCACATTACCAAAAATGATTTAAGGAATAAACACTACATGAAACATGGAATAAAATTAAGCCAGATGTAATCCACTTCCGTATCTTTGGTAGTGTAGCATGGATTCACATTCCTGATGAAGAAAGAAAATATTTACAACCTAAAAGTAAGAAGTGTATTTTTGTTTTCTATTGTGAATATTTAAAAGGTTATATACTTATTCAACACTAATCCAATGAAATAGTCATTAGAAGAGATGTTAAATTTGATGACAAGCTTTTGGCCTGCGAGCTATCTTTGGAATTGTAGAAATTTGAATAACTGATATGTTATCCACCGATATTCTCCTGATCACACACTATTTTATCTTCATGCACAATACAAAATATCTTCTACCATTGATCATCACATGCGGAAATAAAATCAATTGCATGCACTCATTAAAGCCATAAAAATTCACACATATGAACACAGTATGTAATGGGAAAGCTTAAAGCTGAAAACCCCAACTATCTGTATATTATATATGTCATAGAGATCATGTAAAAATCATCATACAAAGCTCCTCACAAGCTCTCAGTATAATCTCCACTTTCTACACACTAATCAAGCTAGATATAGCAAAACACATGCTCCAATCTCTGCCACTTGATAGCCTGCCTCTACTGTGCAATCCCTGCTGAAGAATGCCTCTTGATGAGAATTTATTACCCCAGCCTTGCTCACGCAGTCTTTATAGGCATCTCTACTAAGTGTTGGATGCAAACCATGCATCACTTATAGTCACAACTGATAGTCACACTTTCCCTTTCACTTATCTTTGCACTAGTCTCCACTGAAACTGTCCATGCACTGAAGTTAACTGATGTATTCTTTAGTTGATTAATGAGTTTATAATTAGTGAATTAATTAATAATTAATTCACACCACTCTCAATAATTGTATCAATTAGTTAAACTAGATACAAATAGCTCAACTATGTTTAGATTAGTTAAACTGAATACAACTCCACTAACTTCCTCAATCAACTCCACCAAACTCTGTCACATGAGTTCTAACCGAAGTATCCATGCAATAGCTCCACATAACCCTCAGGAATAGCGTAATTCCTTCTGTCAGCTCCTGTGCCACATCTGTGCACTTAACTGAAGTGCTCCAAGAGAATAAGATAATGTTTAGAGTCCAAATATTACTAAGAGCTAATAATATTCGACATATCTATTTTTAGACTGGAAATCTAAAAATAGATTCCGCCCAATATGTCTAAAAATAGAAGTCCATCTATTTTTCCAACTTGACCAACCATCCACAAATAGCATCCTGCAACTCATAGAATATGATCGACATGTCTAAAAATAGACATAGTCTAAAAATAGACATAGTCTAAAAATAGACTTTGTGACAAAAATCACCTGTGTGGCCCCCACCTAGTTTAGGTGATCACTTTCCAACTAGGATCAGGAATGATGTTTCAGGATGCCTCCTTCAATGTTTCTTGTTGTAATCTTCAACACTCCCTCTCAACAAGAAAGGACTTTCTTTGCATGTGACATGCAACTCCATGCATTCGCCTTGCAACCTTCACAAGCGCCATGAAATTCCATGCATCTGCTCTGCAACTCCTCTGAAACTGAATAGGCTACAAACAACTCAATCAGTCTGATGCATCTATCAAATTCTTCGACCTATGCTGGTACCAAATGCACATGTCATCAGGAACCACTGCGCTGTTGAACTCTTGCACCCATGCACATTGCACTTGCTGTCAACTCTGATCCGCGCTCTAGTATCCGACACTGTCACTTTGATCTGCCTGCATCAATCTAACTGATCATGCTACTGCTATGCTGTGGGCACCTCGTAGCCAGGTTCAATTTATGAGATCCACACCATCTCATGAATCCTGCCCAGAAATCTCCTCTTGGGATTAATCATGCATGTCGCCCCACCTCTCACCTGGTGATATAGCTGCATGCACTCCCTCTGCCCATCTGGCATGAAATTTCTCTGCATGAGTGGTTTCTTCCACTCCATGATCCTCATCTTGTGGCTGCTCTACATCCCGAGGTTCACTCTTACCTGCATGCAAAACTTGCTCCCTCTCAAGCATCAATTGCATGTCTTTCTTGCACTTCCCAACAGTAGGAAGCTCCATAGACATCCCATCTACTTCAAGTCTGTAGAGATTCTTTGCTAGAATCCCAACCTTCTTGACTTGTCCTTCCTCATCCACACTAACTCCTACACTCCCAAGCTCATCCCTGCAGTGGACAAACTTTGTCAAGTATACCGGAATAGTGTCATTCTTCTCCATTTTTATTTTCCTAAGTTTATCCTTGAGCGCCAACTTCCTCTGGTCGCTTCAATACAAAAACTCAACCGCTTCAATGCTTTGCAATTGCTCCAATGATCAATATCGCTCTGATACCATGTAGAAAATCTATAACATAGCTCTGATACAATGTAGAAATTTGAATAACTGATATGTTATCCACCGAGATTCTCCTGATCACACACTATTTTATCTTCATGCACAATACATAATCTCTTCTACCATTGATCATCACATGCGGAAATAAAATCAATTGCATGCACTCATTAAAGCCATAAAAATTCACACATATGAACACAGTATGTAATGGGAAAGCTTAAAGCTGAAAACCCCAACTATATGTATATTATATATGTCATAGAGATCATGTAACAATCATCATACAAAGCTCCTCACAAGCTCTCAATATAATCTCCACTTGCTACACACTAACTTGCTTAATCTGCAGTGCTTCCAATCTTCACTTGATAGCTTGTCATTTCACTGTGAAATCTCATTAAGAATGCCTCTTGATGAGAATTTATTACCCCAGCCTTGCTCACACATTATTTATAGGCATCTCTACTAAGTTTTGGATGCAAACCATGCATCACTTATAGTCACACTTGCCCTTTCACCTATCTCTGCACTGGTCTCCACTGAAACTGTCCATGCACTGAAGTTAACTGATGTATTATTTAGTTGATTAATGAGTTTATAATTAGTGAATTAATTAATAATTAATTCACAACACTCTCACTAATTGTATCAATTAGTTAAACTAGATACAAATAGCTCAACTATGTTTAGATTAGTTAAACTGAACACAACTCCATTAACTCCCTCAATCAACTCCACCAAATTCTGTCACATGAGTTCTAATTGAAGTATCCATGCAATAGCTCCACTTAACCCTCAGGAATAGCGTAATTCCTTCTATCAGCTTCTGTGCCACATCTGTGCACTTAATTGAAGTGCTCCAAGAGAATAAGATAATGCTTAGAGTCCAAATATTATTAAGAGCTAATAATATTCGACATATCTATTTTTAGACTGGCCATCTAAAAATAGATTCCGCCCAGTATGTCTAAAAATAGAAGTCCATCTATTTTTCCAACCTCAATTTGTCCAGTCCACAAACAAATCTCAAATTTACAGAATGATCCATGTCCAAAACATAGGCAGCTTAAAAATAGACTTTGCGACAAAAATCACCTGTGTGGCCCCCACCTAGTTTAGGTGATCACTTTCCAACTAGGATCAGGAATGATGTTTCAGGATGCCTCCTTCAATGTTTCTTGTTGTAATCTTCAACAGGAATTTTTTCCACCTTCTCTTCCTATTGTGGTTTCTTATTCAAATGATGACACTAAGGATGAAAATCCACTTCCGCCTGCTCAAATTCCTCTACATGCTTCTATTGAACATGAACCTGCACCAACACCATAGATTCCCAAAGGGGTCCGTTCAACACATGAAGAAGTTGGTGACCTTGTTGGTGATCCTACAGATCAACGTCGTATTCGTTCACAGTTCCAACAAGCCTCATCTCTTTTGGATCAAGTTTCAGAGACTCACGATCCAAAATAAATTGCAGAATCTTCAAGACATTAATATTGTAAAACAACAATGAATGAATAATATAATTCCTTGATGGTGAATGATACTTTGGAACTAATAACTCTTCCAAAAGGAAGATTTTTTTTAGATGTAAATGGGTATATAGAACTATGTATACATCAGATGGAACTGTTGAAAGACATAAGACACAATTAGTTGCTAAAGTATTTTCTCAAGTTGAAGGAATTTACTACAATGAAACCTTTTCCCTTGTCCCCAAAATGAATTACATCCACCTTGTTCTAGCCCTTAATATCTCACATGGATGGGGGGTCCATTAGATTGATGTTAAATCTGCCTTGTTTCATGGGGATATACAAGAAGAAATTTACATGGGACAAACTCTTGGCTAAGTTTAGAGTGAATCCATCCTTGTTTTCCACCTTGAAAAAATATTTAGATAGTCTTAAACAAGATCCTCGAGCTTGGTATGTAAAAAATTATTGCTTTCTTCTTGACACCAACTTCCCTGGATGTTATTTTGACCCCAATATCTACACCAAAAAAGTAGGAAGCCATCTCACAATCATTTTTATTTATGTTGATGACCTTATTCTCACTAGCAGTGATCCTAAAATTTTAACTCATTTGAAGTCAAGTCTTCAAAATAAGTTTGAAATGATAGACTTAGGATATTTACATTATTTTCTTGTCCTCCAAGTATTGCAAACAAAAGAAGGAATTCATCTTTCTCAATATAATTATTCATGTGACCGTCTTCATCATTTTTACATGGAAGATTGTAAACCATCCCCTTCTCCCTTTCAGTCACGAGTAAAAATTATTGCTACTTGTACTACACCTAAAGTTGATGCCACTTGGTACTATTAATTAGTTGGTATCCTGTTATATTTGTCTCATACCCAACCTTATATTTCCTTTATTATTGATCTTGTTGTCTGGTATATGAAAACACCACATGAAAGTCATTGGAAAGCAACGAAAATGATACTTTGATATATTGAAGGTACAATTATATTTAGGATACATCAGAGTTCAAGGGAGACTCCTTTGTTGGTTGGTTTCACTGATTTATATTGGGCTGGTGACGCTGATGAGTCAAAAGTATACTATAGGATATGCTTTCACTCCTAGTTCTTTACTTGACACTCAGGCTCGTAAAAATTAGCTGACTATCATTATTTATTCAATAGAAGCACAATGTCAAGCAACAATTAATGCAAGTCAAGAAGTCTTATGGATTCAATAGATCCTTTCTGAATTTTGATTCTAGTAGCAACGTTTTACCACCCTCTAGTGTGACAATCAGAGTTCCATCAAGCTCACCAATGATCCATTTCAACATCAGTGTAGCAAACACATTAAGATACAAATTCTCTTCATCAGAAAACTCATGCATGATCGAGTTATTGAAGTGCCATTTTTCCTTACAAATTATCAAGTTGCAGACATTTTCACAAAGTCTCTTACATAAGCAAATTTTTCTAAAATTCGATGAATTTTAAGAGTTTAGGAAGTTGTCATTAAGGGGTTATAGGCTCAAATGCTTCCTTCCTTTCTTATTTTGTCACCTTTGTAAAACATTCAATCCTATCCCAAGTTGTTCTTTAGGGGGGATGTTAGGATACTTAGACACTTAGGAGCTAGTTACGTTCGACTTGTTCTAATTTGTCTATTAGGTAAAAGTATGTTTCTTTAGTATGTATTAGTTGCATTGTAATCCAATGGTCATGACATATTTCAGACATAGAGCGATATAATGATTCAGATTCTCCTTGATACTAATGGTTATTGATTTATGGCTTAACAATTGATTGGTCCATGATCTCTAGTTAAAGGGCATGCAGGGTCATGGATGATGATAAATTATGAGAAATCTCATATATAAAATATTTTATTTTGCATTAATAAAATTGCCTCAAGTGGTCGCATTCACTGCATTCATTGGGGTCAGTGATTGTTTCCCTCTCAAAGGGTTTTAACCACTTAAAAATATTTGAACTGTGATCTTTGATCTAGTTGTCTGAGTGGTTATTGAAGGTGTTCATCCCATATGGAATACCTAGTTTACCCGAACAATTTGTTGTATGTCACGTGAATAATTATTGTGTGTTTGATTGATTTAGTTATGGTAATAAACTATGCCCAACTTGTTGTATTATTGGGTGGTTAACTCTACATATTTGTTGGTGGATTAATCAAGTGCCATGCTAGAACATACCATTAGAATTTACACATGCATTTGATCACTCACAATATTAATTTATATCCATAGATATCATTGGAGGTTAGTCACAACTCATTCGCCTCAACTGGAAATTCATTTTATATTGGCTAGCATTGAACCATACATGTACTAATCACCCAATAAAATGAGCCTTCAATTGTATTAAGCATTGGGTATGCCATGTGTTTAAACATCATGCACTCACACATTACAACATATATTCTTTTATTGTGCATGTTTAGCTCTAAATTTTTCATCAGTTTTAGTTACTAAAATCAAAACACATGCTACATTCAACCTTTTGCTTAATTGAAGCCAATTAATTGCCTAATCATATATTATAGGCAACATGAATTGGCATTACACATAGCCTACATTAAATGGGCTGTTGATTATAATTTATATATGAAATTGGTTAGTTTCATTGGCCATAGTGATAGTGAAAGGCATAAGGATATGTTCCATCTTGTTATAATTTTGAATGCATGGATGTGATGTGTGAAGTGTGAGGTTTGAAATTTTAAAATACAAAGTTTTTTCATTGCTGGAAACTTGAAAAATAGTGTCCATATGAGGATTTAAGTGCAAATATGTTATTAATTTCAGTTGTTGCATTTGTCATTTTATACATAAAATTGTTGCAACTCAATTAACATAATTAGAGAGCTCGATAGAGTGTTACTCAACTTGATCTAAAACATAAACAAGCAATGCACCAAAGCTATATCCATCTTGAAATGAAAAGACATAAATTTTCCTTTTTCTAGTAAGAATATGTGTTGGTGAAGAAAGTGGCTTATAAATCCCTCATTTATAGATCAATGTTACTTTGCAAGATTTGACATTCAAAATTTTGAGGTAAGTGAATTGAGTGACCAAATCCATGAGAACTAATATCAATAAATACTATATCTTAGATTTCATGTCCTTTGGTATCATTGTCTACTGTGGGCATAATGAGTATATAGGAAATTTATTTAGTGAGTTGCACATTTATAGTGAGTTGAATACCCAACCTAAAGGATACCAATGACATTCCCATACATATCATGAGAAACCACACTAATACGAAGGATTTTAAATTTTATGTAAACACTTTATAGGTGTTCAAGGGAGTAGTTTTTTTAAATAAAGTCATTTTTTTAACCATGAGAATAGGTAACTTGTTAGAGTGACTTTCGTTAGGCTTGGAATCAAACCAATTTTTTACCACTATAACCCAAACATATATCTAAATCCATACAAACATCTTATTACTACTTTGTCACAATGAACCTTTCTTATCAAGAATTTGAACTCCAACAAAGAAGTGCAAAACTTACCTCTCAACCATCTCATCTAAAAAATTCAATACTCACAATGAAAGTCCCCTAACGAAAAATTTCAATTGAAAAGTAATTAAATCTAACTAATTAATCATAAAATAAATTCATATAAAATAACTTTATATATGACATTGTATTAATGTGGTTATAACTACATCATATGGGACAACAACTAGCAGGAACGCTGGTTACTTTGAACGCTGGTTACTTTGAGATGAATGAAAACATGATTATAATTATAAGAATTAAGAAATATTAGACTATATGAGCTTCATCATATTTGCATACGGAGAAAATTCACATTCTAATTTAAAATTAAATTAGGAAATTATTTTCCCATGAAAAATTTTAAGAGATTTTTTTAAATTTAAACGTATAATAAATGGGAAAATATCCATGGTACATAGAAAAATATATATGATATTTTGTCAACAATATAATATGTATATACAAGTTTTTGACTAATCTTTCACTGAATTATAAAATCTTGTTAAATCTGGGCGATTTTTCAATAAATTATAAAACATTGCAAAATATTAGAAAATTTCTCACAAAATTAGAAAACATTGTAAAATCTTGGCTAATCCTTGATATTGTATACAAACATATATAATAATAAGAAAAAAATTCAGTTAAATTATAATATACTCATTTTTCTTGTTTGGAAAAAAATATCATAGATTATTTTATTTAAGAAATGGATATGGATTTTATATTATAAAAGAAGTCTGGTTTCCCGGTCATTTATCATGTTCCACATTAACACTATTTTCACCAGTCCAAAAAATAGAAAACTTACAACTTTGAAATTTTTTACGAGCTATCTGAAATATATGCCTACTATAATCCCTATAAAAGACTCCTAATACCAACTTATATTTTCAAACCATTAAAATATATCAAAACATAACAATTTATCTGGCATTTGACGACCCCGCCTCAGAAGGTTATGCTAGTTGTTCAACGTCATTGTATCCAGTATTCTACCCCCATTCTAATGCACGTTTAACCCTTTTATTCTCCGGTTCTTATCTGGTCCTGAACTCTACAAAATACCCTTTACTCCACTGCGGAGCTTTCCCTCTATCTTTTCCATTCTTATTTCCATGGAAACCCACTCAATCTTGAATTCTATCTGCATTTTTTTAATCTGCCCCTAACAAGACATATTTATTTTCCAATAATTCCATCTATATATTCTTCTCCCTTACTTCCATCTTGACCCTCCTTGTCATCGCTTTCATCATCCCTTCTCCTACTTCCTAGTGCCAACAAACAATCCAGAAGCAAGTTCATATTCTCTTTCACTTGAGTGAGAGACATTTCATCAATTTCGGCCATTGATACTCCATGATGCGATGCAACACTTAGTATAAATATGATATTTATAATTCTCCCAACCTATTTGTTAACTCTTGCCACAAAGAGTTACCTTGATTCGTTTTGAGTGTAATGCCAAGGAGTATAAATCCACCTCTTCCTCTGATACACCATCCCATTGCAATTGATCACAAAATTTCCATATCCATGTAATTAACAATGCAATTTTCCTGGATTGAATGCCGAGAGTGGTGAACAATGAAGAGGTGGATAAAATTTAAGGCAATTAGAGATTGAGATGATTGATTGAACGTTTGCGTCCACCTGTCTCCACCTATTGAGGTTGGATCCTGCTTTCACATGTTATTTCTTGGTACTATATGGATACTCCAATTGTTTATACCTATGCCACTATAACACTCCTCCACCAAGCCATTAAAACGAAGACCATAAATGGTTCGTTGTTCTATTCTCGAGGGCGACGAGGATACAACTATTGTTGGATTTCTTGCTATTGTCCCCATTTTGATCCTTGAACGATTTCTATGTCTATGGGAGCCATAAACTAATTATTTATTGTAAAATGGAAACTGTTTCATATTTTTCACAGAATTGGGAGGTGATTTGTTGGGATTTTATCCATTTCTATCATCCCCTGAGCTAATGAAGTTCCTTCATTTTCCAAAATATCAACCTTTGAATTAAGGTTCTTATACTAGTGGTAAAAATCTATATGTTCAAAATGCTGAATTTGCAAAAATGATCCTTTGAAGGGTGGGAGGGAGAGAGCTGTTATATTCCACCCTAGATTTTCAAAATTGATCATGAGCATTAAGTCACCAAACACTATTATCTTGGAGTTTTTTCTTGTTATTACCAGTCATAATCATTGCCATAACTCTAAATATTCATCTTGGTTATTGGTCAAGGTGCCCAATCCTAAATAATATTGAATCTGTTTTTGTTCATTGGTGCAAAAGATTACCCCTCTCGCTCCTACCACCCCTATGTTGGTCGAGGTTCTTACTAAACACTCTTGCAAATATTTTTTCATTTTTTTATCATGTTTTACCACAAAGGTCTTATTACATCCAAAGGGGCAACTTGTTGGAGGGGCACTCCAAAGGTGCATGTTGTTGAATTGCAAAGTTTCTTTTTCTCAAACTTGGTCTAGACACATCCAGATAACCCAACCATATTCTATGTAACCTAGTCATATTTTATGTAATTCATATTTTAAAGGCTTCACATGAAAATAATGTTTATGAATAGCTATACAAAATCACAAATCATTACATCAAATTCTTGTGGTTTTTTATACATTTATTCTTTAAAATATAGACACTTTTCCAATTCCCCGACTTCAAATAAACCAACAACTTTAAGCTTTGGTGCTTCATCACCATTTGTAGTTCTTTCACTTGTTTTTTGGCTTGTAACTATTATAGTAGCTACTACACTATCTTCTATAGTTCACAACTTGAATAATGTTCAATTGGTAAACAATTCCCTGAAATTATACAAAATGAAAAACTAGATTGACTCAAAGATATATTTGCATTGAAACTTAATTTCCTACATAATAAACAAAAAGGAAAATAACACAAACTCATTAAAATCCTACAATTGGTGAGTTCAAAAATATAACACATAAATATAAACAATAGCCTTTGCATATTCGTTATTGGGAAAAACAAGTTATGAAACAATCATCATCCTGGGATTTGACACTTCAAGAGTGATAACACACTAAACAATCTATCATTCTCAATTGATTACATGTGATGCTCTTTTACTCTTGGCATAAAAAATATAACTGCACTAGAGGAATGCTAGTCTCATGATAATAGGTCTGCTATGATGAACACATAGGAACCTAGTGCATAAATCATTTTTCTTTTTACTTAGCTAAGAAAAACTCGTTTTCCTTTCCTAACATCCGATAAGAATTATTAAAGAAAATATACAAAAAGCATGACATATTCTAAAAGGTTAATATTCTTTAATTATGCCATAAAGTGAAAGAAAATTTAAAATTTTATTTCCTTGAATCATCAAATATATAAAGAAAATAATAATAATTATGGAAAACACATTAAATGCCCAAAGAATAATTGAAGTCATATATTAAGCGTGATATCATATCTTTCTCATAAAAAGATAAACAAAATGTTTTTTTACTCAATAAAGGTATTTAACTTTAACCAAAACCCTTAAATTAATAAAAATAAGATGAAACCAACCATGCCACAATAAAAGGTTCAATTAAACACCAAATGAGAGCTAGAAGCATTCAAGAGATTAACATATTTTATAACCAAATTAAACCAAAAAATTTCAAACTTGGAAAAATGGTCCAAATGCAACAAATGAATAAACCATTAAGTTTGACCAAAATATTAGAGCTATACATCAACAAACCTTCATCTACTCGAAATGCTCTGATTCTTGCTTAGTAGAAGTATTTTTAAATTGATTATTTACCTTTTACCACTACCACACTATCTATGTGAAGAGATAGATCTTGGCATCATCAAACTCTGGCTTCATTTTCTGTCACACACAAGAAATAGATAAAGTAATAGTTAACTATCAAGACATCAATCTTAAAATAATTTGCATCAAGGAAATGTGGCTTCAATATTATAATGAAAAATATGAACTATAGAACATGTTCTTACCTCAATTGCAATGTCAAATTAGCATATAGCAATCTTCTTGTGATAAATAATTTTGGACCTACACCAAAAATAGAAAAACCAACAAATTCAATAAAATAACAAGTAACACATTATCTTCATTATTTCTTACACTATCAACGTAACATGTATACAAAAATAAGTGTTCCCTCGGCCTTCATATATATTGGGAGAGATAAAATATTGCAATATATCAATTTCCCAATTCTCATTTTGGTCCTCATTTTCTTCATTCAGAACACAGTCTTAAGCTAGATGGCTATCATTATGAGCCTTCAAACTATTATGTTCCATATCAAATTCATTAGAGAAGTTTGTTATATTGTTTTCACCCCTTCTATCACAGTCTGATTGATAAAGAGCTAGGCTCTTTCATATGGAAATTTTTTAATGTCATATGTTGTTACATATAATATAAAACATATATCCATATGTTTATCAAGCTTGTTGCTCAACTTTGAATTAAAAAATGATAACACATTAAACATCTTTCCATCCTCCACTAATCCCAAAATCATGGTTTCACACAAATCTGCTAATTTAAAATATTTTGATATATTTTCTTGTAAGTATTGACTAGCACCTAAAATATCCCTTAATCATGTTAGTGCCCCATATTCTAGAGGATTCTCCAAATCATGAAATTACTTTCACATTGTTTCAATGAAGTGTGTGGCTTGTTGAATTTTTTTTGATGAATCTAAAATACCTTGGATTTGATCTCAATGTGTTTGGACAATATGGAAAAAGTGGTGCACCAAAATTTTTAATTTAACCAAAAACTCATATTTCAAAGTGTTTTTATACTATTGATTATTTCAATATTGAGGATACATGAAAAAAATGGCCTTCAACAATTCATCTTGAGGAAATTGTTCTCTTATCTTTGATGCTAGTGATTGTACAATTTATGTTAAGTTGCACATACTGAACTAACAACATTATGGAATAGGTAACTTGACATGGGACACAATTTGGCGAACCATATTGCCTTATCACTACAATGAAATGGAACCATATATCCATGCACTTCCATAGATAATATCCCCTTTTCACCAAACTTCATATTTTTTTAAAGATTTTCTATATTGATAATTGTATTCTAATTTGTAAGCCATGGACGTGTAAAAGACTCCGACATTGTATATAAATTATCCAATGAAAGGAATTCTAATTTTCTTGCATTTTTGTATTCTACAATGTACATTGTACGAGTTTGAGATGTTTTCCCAAGAACATTCACTTCATTTAGCACACGAAGCATTTCAGTCAATGTTAATAATGTCTCCATGTCAATTAATCAAAAGAGATGATATTGAGCTTTGTCTATACAAAAGAAACGTTCATACATCATCCCCACCAATAATTGGTACTCACTACATATACTTTGAGTTCTTCCATTAAATGACATCCAACTTGTATCAAGACGTTTTAATAGCTTTTTCCCATTTGTAACAATATCAAAAAAAAATTAAAACTCTAAAAAATCCTTTGGGACTACAACAAAAGTATGTAAATCCTCTTGTACAAGATCTCAAACTTTTGAAATCATATGAAAACTTGCTTACTATTGTCAATGCAATATTAATCCTATGAGCCATATAATGAATACTTAACATATACTATGTATTTTAACACAGAAACCATTTCTCTATGCTTGCATCACCGATGCTCCATCTGCTCCGACAAATACCAATTTTTTACAAACATTAAATGATCTATATCACCAATTTCCTTCAAACTATTAATAACATGTTCATAAATATATTCAGATGTAGAATTCTATCTCATTTTATGAATCCGAAGTAGATGGAAATGCCTAATATGGCCATTAACCATATAGATTCTCATGCAGATCCACAAAGTATTATCAATAGTTGTAACCTTGTCCAATGACATTGAAAAAGCCTAACATTTGGAATATTCTGTTTTATATCATCCTTTTCTACTTTATTTAAATATCTTGCCCAAACCCAACCACTAGTTATAGAATAATTTGAAGATGGAAAATTTGGCAATTTAAGAAAAGATAGATTTTCATGTAATCTGGATAATATGTAATTGGATGATCTTTAGATAAGATGTGAAATACAATGCTTAATTGTATCATCTTTGATAATGAATTTCTTTCCATTTTCTATCCAAATAGAGATGTGATTGCTGATCCACTTACCTCACCCTTTCTCTTAGTTATGAAATATTTGTTATATTCGTCTTCAAGTTTGACATATAACCATTCCTTAGAATATTTCCATATGATAATACATTTTTCCTCACCATTTAAAAATTTCTTCTCATACACTTTTCATACATACTTTTCTATTGTATCTAACTTATTTGAAATTTCACTTCCTTATTAGTTTTCCAACTACATACATTGTATCTAACTTCTTGTGAACTCTCATTCTTATTTTTGGAGATATTTTTTTAATATACGTAAATCTCGAGACACAATCTTATTGAAAGTTTCTTCGTGCCTTTTTTTCTTTTCTGTGAATGTGTTGTAGCCTCTCCCAAGGAAAAACCTTCAACATCTTCATTGTTAATTTTAGTGAAGATGCATTTATATCATTTTGATCACTATAGGAACATATTCTCTCATCTGTTATTTGGGTATTAGAAACATTATCACAATAGTTAATATCTTCTTCAGTAACAGTTGTTCAAATGACATTGAAGCATAAAGAGAATGTGGATCTTTGGATTGAGGCCTTTGAAAGTTTGATACTACCACCTTTTTTTGTAATGTTGGACGATCTTTAGATAATATGTGAAATATAATGCTTAATTGTGTCATCTTGGATAACAAATTTCTTTCCATTGTCTATCCAAATAGAGATGTGATTGCTCATCCACTTGCCTCACTGTTTATCTTACTTATGAAATATTTATTATATTCGTCTTCAAGTTTGACATATAAGCATTCCTTAGAATATTTCCACATGATAATACATTTTTCCTCACCATTCACAATTTTCTTCTCATACACCTTTCATACATACTTTTCTATTGTATCTAACTTATTTTGAAATTTCACTTCCTTGTTAGTTTTCCAAATACATACATTGCATCTAACTTCTTCTGAACTCTCAATCTTATTTTTTGGAGGTATTTTTTGGATATATGTAAATCTTGAGACCCAATATTATTGGGAGTTTCTCCCTATGTCCCATTGGCCTTTTTTTCTTTTCTATGAATGTGTTGTTGCCTCTCCCAAGGAAAAACCTTCAACATCTTCATTGTTAATTTCTAGTGAAGATGCATTTATATCACTTTGATCACTAGAGGAACCTATTCTCTCATCCGTTATTTAAGTATTAGACACATTCTCACAATAGTTGACATCTTCTTCAATAACAAATTGTTCAAATGGCATTGAAGCACAAAGAGAATGTGGATCTTTGGATAGATGCCTTTGAAAGTATGATAATACCTCTCTTTGTCATAATGTTTTCTTCCCACAATTGGTGTGTGGATTCTCATTGAATATTCCATAATTGAAATTTCAAATCGATTTAGAAACCAAAGGTGAAACTTGCATGAGAAAAATAATATAAAAGTAATACAATTCCTACCAAGTATGGAATATCTATATCTATTTATATTTTTATCCTTTTCATGAAACCAGATTCTATGAGAAAATATGCATCGAAAAATAAAAGTCGTAAAAAATAAGTTTGCATCATTGAAAGTCACTAAAACAAAGGGTTGATGGTAGATGAATTAAGGAAGGAAAATTAAATTATAAAAAATAGAAAGTTCCATTAAGCCACATTTTGTTGCTTAAAATCTTGGTAAAGGAACTGCTTGTTCCTTTAGATGATAGTCGAAGGGAAACTACTAGGCAAGTCACCAACTATCACTTAGGAAGCCTTGTCTCTCACATTTAGGTCAAATGAAAAGTCCTAAAACTAAGGAGTGAATCCAAAAATATTAAGAAATCATTCATATTGTGTTTTATCGAAATTTTCTTACATATAAGTTTTTTTTTTTTTTTTGTAAGTATAGGAATCAACACCTGTGCCAATCTCATACTCACGTGACAGGGGGTCGATTCCAACCGCTACGATTATAACCTCTAGGTGAACCACGTCGCCCCTGGAACATGACCATTAGTAAAGACTCAAGAGATTTGACTTTGGAACATCTTGGAACATAATGCTTCATTTTCATGGCCATCGCCAATTGAGCTGGACCGAGAGGCTACATATAAGTTCTTTTTTGAAGAACAAAGATTTTTGATTTCATATAAAATATATTTTATAAATGATATTAAAATATGTTTGAAGAATAATAATAATTTTTTACTTGAAAAACTAAAAATATTTATTTTAAAAAGATATATATATATATATATATATATATATATATATATATATATATATATATATATATATATATATATATAAACTACATTGACCATATTAAAATTATGTCTAGATTTGATATTACTAGCTAAGTCCATCCTTAGACAAAGTCTCAAATGTGAAAAGAGTGTAGTTTAACAATAAATATAAGCAATGGATAAAGAACACAAGAAATAAATAATCAATCGAAGAAAAGGAGATTAAACTAACATAATCCTAAAATTTTAAAAACTTAAGAAAATAAGTTCAATTAAACAATACTGAAAATAAATAATAATATATCATAAATAAAAATATAATTATAGTAAAATAAAATTAATGTACGACCATTGGTAATAGAGCTTATATGGTGACAAAGTGTTCTATTAAGAGACTCCATGGTGTAATGTTCATGATTTGAAACTTTGTGGGAAAAAATCCAACAATGATAAGGGTTGGTGTGGCCTAAGCTAGATATGATTTCGAGTGATTTTGATAGGGTAAATGCCTCTAGGTCGGACCTACTCAAACCAGATTAATCATGTCACTCATTGTAGGACTCACATAAACTAACCAATTAATATATATTAATTTGACAGTGTTATTATTAAATTAATATTAATATAATATATAATAATAATATTAAGATAGTACAATAATATAATCTATAATAAAATAACAAAATAATATAATAGTAATATATTAATTTTATAATTTATTATAGCAATAATATTATAATAAGATATGTCTATAGAGATAGATATAGTGTTCAATTCTCTGCTTCAATTGAGGTGATATATAAGACATGATAAAGATACACTCTCACCAAAATTTAAAAAAAAATGTTATAATTAAATATATCAAGAATATTATTATAACATTCTTATTATTTTTATCATGATAATAATATTATTATATAAATATTTATAACAAATTGTAATACAAATACTAACATTAATACTAATAATCTCTATATTAATATTGATATAGAAATTATTACAATAATAATATGGAGATTATTAGTATTAATGTTAATTTTTCTTACAATTGGTTATAAATATTTATATAATAATATTATTATCATATTGTTGACTTTAAATTAATTTCCCCACCCACCACGTGCCCGATAGGGAATAAATATGTAGGCAGTCATCCTTTGGACCACCCCTCCCGAAAGAAAGAAAGAAAGAAAGAAAGAAAGAAAGAATTTTTAATGTCCACGAGGCTAAAAATAGCCTATGGGACAGATTGCTTCTCTATCTGACTCTTGTATTCGGCCCTATTCCTGTGAAGTTTTACAATGAGCACTCCCAGCTTATCGACAAACTCTTCGCTGAATAGATTATCCCAAGAATTAGCTGCCAGAATACCTGCATAGTTTTCCCTGGTGTCCTTGAAGGCCTCACATTCTAGAATGAAATGTTTTTCTGTTTCCACTTTTCCGAAGGAGCAAAAAATACATACTCTTTCTTCCCACATTTCTTTTGGCCTTTTCCAGCGCCCTGTTTCACAACGGAGTTGATGAGAATTAGTCCTTAATTGAGCAAGAAGAATTTTAGATCTCCAAGAAATATTAGCCCCTATGTATGCCTTTTGTTGATGGTTATGCGTGGAGTTAAACTCTTCTATGTAGTACTTCTTCTTTCTCTCTAGCTCTTTCTTCCAAGTATGCTTGTGGAATTTATCCATAACAAAAGTTTTTATCTCTTTACTGTTTGTAGGACACATGCTCAAGCAAATACCCCATTTACTAAACCATTTGTTATTTTGCCGCATCCACGTCTTCTGTCTTTTGCACAATCTGTCACTAAACACAACCTTAGGCCATATATCCTCTTCCATTTGCTCAATTTTTTTCAGATACCTTATGACTCGCACCATAGCAATTGCTTCAATAGGAGCAGCCCCTGTTTCACTTAACAGGATAGCATAAGGAACTACACTTTTAATTTTGAATTTGTTTGTAATCAAACGTTTCTGAATTTTCTCAATTTGTTTCCACTGCATCTTGGTTGTGCTGCTGGCCCATAGATGTAGGCCGTCAATAAATCAATCAATGGCTAACTTGGACCACCAAACATATTCTACCCTGCCAAGTATCTATCCGTGGAAAACCCCGCAAAACATATTCTTCCTTTGTCCAGTCAAGCATAAAGAAGAGTTGAAATACTTGTATGAAATCTTTTCCTTTTCAAAGAATGTGTATTTATTATTTATTTATATTGGAAGTATCAAATGCAATATCACATATTATCGATAGACACACACTGAACGGGGTTTCAACCTTCCTAATCTATCGGACTCTTCTGCCCAATAATCTAGATCTATAGCTAGTTTGACTAAAAATTGAATTACTAACCCTAAAGTGAAGTTATTTTTTTAAGTATTTTATTTTATTAGTTTTATTTCTCTTATTTCCCAATGATTACTCCCCACTGGGCGTGATGGCAAACCTCTAATTAATGTTATATAGACGGGAACTAGAGATGTTATGGCAAAGCCGACGAGTTCATCATATTCCATTGTGCGATCCTCCCTAATCTCCGGAACAAGTACCACCACTATAACCAAATGAAATGACAGGAAATATATATATATATATATATATATATATATATATATATATATATATATATATATATTTTCTTTTTCTTTTTCTTTTATTTTTTTAATATATATATATATAATTTTTTCCATTTATCATTTAAAGACTTGTAACTTCTAATGTTAATTGGTTCATTGGAATAAAATATTTTGTTAGAGTGTCTTCATCTCAATTTTGTGTAACTTATATTTTAAATATTAAAAATTATTAAAATTTTAATTGGCTTTGTTTAGATATCAAAAATCAAGAGTCATAAGGTAAACATTTATTTTTATTAAAGCGTTTCTCTATGGAAAAAGCATGTGTATAGGCATGTGCACTATATAAGTGTAAAGTTTCAAGCTTTTATTGTCTTGATGTTATACTTTTCTAGGTTTTTTTTAGTATTTTTAGGTATTAACTCATGATATAATTTCCAAAATCTGCAATGAATATTTTTGGATGTAATTTCCAAAATCATCTATGTCATTATGTAGTCGTGGAAAAGGACTGCACATTGCTAAAACTTTTTAATTTTTGTGTTTTCACCAAACTTTCTAATTGTTGTGTTTTTCCATGTGTTCAAAATTTGTTGGACAAAGAAAAACAGAATTAAGCCTCTACTATTAGTTGAATATGCTCATCCAAACCCATCATAGGAACACCTTTGGTGTAAAAATAACTATATAGAACCTAAAACCTTAAATGGTGTAATAAAAACTTAGTCTTAAAATTTTTTAAACACTGCTTTTGTTTTTGTTTTTTTTAATAATTTTAAAATAGAAATACAATATAAAAAAAATAAAAAAAAATTATTTTTCAACATTATGCAACATAATTTAATTAATAACATTTAAAATTTAGATTTTAATGATAAAATAAAAATAAATATAGAAGTATATATATATATATATATATATATATATATATATATATATATATATATATATATATATATATATATATTTATTTATTTATTTTTTTTTAAATTTTTTTTATTTTTTTTTCTCGAGAAAAAAATCGAACTTTTTATTACAGTTAACAAAAAGTTACATCGCATATGTCTCAGCGTTCCATAAGATCTTAACCCCACAAAGTGGAGCAAGAAAATTCGCCATCCAAGACCAGAGTGTGGGATTGTTGGCAAATAGCAAAAACACTTAGGGACCAAAAAGACGGAAAATATGCTTAAATGGTAATGAGTGTCGACCATGTGCTAGAAAAACTCCAAAATGGGCCTCCCATCCGGGAGAAACACCCGACAATGACAACGATGGTAGCAACCATCCGAAACCCGGTCCTATAAAGGCCAGGAAATATAAAAATAATAATAAGTCTTTAAACATAGGTTTATGAGTTTAAAATAAATACACAACACCACATATAAGTTTATTAGTCTCATAACAGGAATACAAACATATACAACCCCTCCAAAAGATATAACAATGCTGGAGAAAATAAAAAAACATAGTGTGTATGAACATCTGAAAAATTTGGGGAAAACCCCATCAATATGGTCTGGTGTCTGACAAACAGAACTCCAAACCATCCTTCTCTTCAATCAACCATGAGCCCTGAGCCTGTCCAAGACCGACTTTAGACAGGCCGTCAGCCTACTAGTTCCGCTCCCTGTAAATATGGCAAACAGAAATGCATGTAAAGTGAGTTTTTAGTGAAAAAATCTCATCAAGAATGGGAAGCAGTAAATAATTTTGACATCTTTGAGAGTTGTTAAACCAATTTATGAAATTCAAAGAATCCCCAAATATCTGAATCATTGTGATGTCTTTGTGAAGAAGCCAACACAAAAGAATTTTTATAGTTTGAAGCTCTAGAAAATTGTTTGTTCCCAGACCCTGTCCCACCGAGGCCGCAAAGGAAATATTTGAACTTTTATGAATGATCATGCCAGCCCCACAGAGCCCCTGAGCAGCCGCTCCATCAAAATAGGCCCATGGAATGCTTGGGGTAATAATCTCACACAACACCTGTCTGGGGCGACCCGCCCCTGAAGGTGAAGAAGAAAACGAGAAAATGGAAGTGCATTCACCAGCCACCAGAGCAGGGGAGGGGTCCAAGTCTTTAAATATACATTTATTCCTTGAAATCCATATGCCCCAAGAGATAATCAGTGGTAAACACCTGTGATCTGGGTCTTTGCACTATTCCCACCAATTATTCCTTGCAATATTTATTTATTTATTTTTCTAAATAAGTCTAAATTCTATTTATAAAAACATATAGTAAATGGATATTCGAGCCTCTGGAATTACTGGTCTAGCCAATTCCAGAGGCATTGTTATGCAAAAGATCATAAAATTGACTGCCCTAGAAGGGGAAACCAGCCAAATTAGTTTTTCTACAGTTGCCCACGATGGGGAAACCAACTTCATACAAGGAGAAATGATATATGTTTATGAGCATCATAATGAACTGGAAAAAGAGTCCCAAAAAACCATAAACCATAAACCAGAAACCAGAAATAGACCTGAAGAATTAGGTGTCATTACCCGGGGGAGGTGTCTCCTCCACAATGAGACACCTATACTCCTCAGTGTCATCAGCTGCATGTTCAGAAATGTTGGCGGTGCGTGCATTTTCTGGGTCTCCATCGTCACCCAACCAGTATTTGTTGCTGCTGTCGCTGCCATTTCCACCATTGTCTGTGCTTTTGCTTTTGCTGCTGGAGGTTGGAGCACCCTAAACGATGGAGGGGACAACCGACTTTCCCATGTGTGGCAGAGGCCTCAAGTATGAGGTAGAATTTTTGTGCATTTTCTTAGGATTAGGGCTCTCAACACTGATAGCTTCCTCTTTAAAGCTTATGGAGATAGTAGCCATGATGCGTGGTCGTTCCAGGGTGCAGGTATAATGAAATTGAGCAGAGTGAGTGGGCAGTAGGGAGGGCAACGTCTCCAGGTGAGGCAACGGCAGGGGAGAATGGCTATAGGGAAGGTGCAATGGAGGGGAGTGAGACCTTCTCGAGGTCAAGTCTCGGCCTCTGCCGCTGCGGGTAGCAGGGTAGCGCCCATAAGAATTTTCCAGTGAGGGAGAGGATGAATCAGAATGATTGGAAAGTGGTGGCATGGACACCCTGCCTCGACCACTACCTCGGCAGCATCGCATACGGTGGCGTCTGGGCATGGTGGTGCTAGTGGAGGCACAATTGAAGGTCTGAGATCATTGGGACGAAAGAGTAGAATGCTGAGAAGCCGATAGAGTAGAGGACCAAGGAGCCAAGTGAGCCGAGGTCAGAAGAGGCTCAGAGACAAAATTCAATCTGCAGTGTAGGCTGTGGGAAATATGAAAGCCAGGAGCAAGTTCAATGCAACAGAGGAGACTGCATCGCCTCCTTGTAGGCGTTTGGGAGCTTGGCTCCGAGACTCCAGGGGGACAGATACAACTCGAGGGCAATGGCGATGGAGGGAGTTTGCTGTGTGAAGTCATTTTGAAGAGAGGATGAGTGCATTGACAGTCGAGCAAAGTAAATGATCTCCTGTGGGTGCAGTAAGTGTGATTAAATGCCCGCGGTTTGAGCCCATGCGTGGCCATGTTGCAAAGCCACGTGCCACACCATGGGCTCACCGTATACCAGCCCTTAAAGGTCACCCGCATCTGGGATATTCCATGCAATATTGCATGTGATACCCATCCATAATGAATCCACCTTGCATAAGGACATGGTATAGATCTACACCTGCTTATAGAAATGGCAGTTAATGAAGAGGTGATCAATGGATTCCTCCTCTTTTTTACAGAGACAACACCACCCTGGACCTATGATAAATATTTTTTGAAGAGTGTCCCATGCCAGTGCTTTTCGACGAAGGATGTTCTAGAAAAAAAAGATAGTCTTGGCCAGACATTCTATCTTCCACAAAGCCTTGTACCACCATTACTTATTCCCTACCTCCGTGGACGCCACAATATGGGCATATCTAGCCTTGGGGAGTAAGAACCAGATTTCGAGTGTATCCAAACAAGACTATCAGGAGAGTCTTTTAATCAAACCTGGGTATTTCCATCTCTTGAATGTAGCCCTGCCATTCCCCGACCCACTCAGGATTCAGACCAACCTCCTTCGCCAATTTCCATGCTTGGATCCATAAATTGGTTCTACCAGGGTTGTCAATTTGATCAAGAGTGTTGGGGCCTTTTTGAATAAGAATTTCCATGAGCCCATTGGATAGGGAATAATTACCATTACAACCCACCCAGGGGTCCAGTCCAATTTTGCATAGCTTCCCATTTCCAATATTCCACGCCAAACCATGGCTGATCAAGTTGAAGACCTTAATGGATGATTTCCAGATGTTTAAGACTCTCTGTTGTGCAAGTAAAACTCCTCTGCGGACAGAGGTGATCCCTTTAGCCCTTGGGTGGGTCTAGCAGTAATAAGATATGCTAATCCTTGGATTCCTAGTTAATGAATGAAACTGAGTTGGGATAGATGTCCTACCTTTGTTCCAACACAGTTTTTGTAGTTGTGGTAGCAGTCTCCCGATCTTTTTCGTGACACGTCGTGGTCCTTCAATGGTAATACTCAGGTGCCTGCACAAGGATCAGAGAACGATAGCAGCATACGAAAACATATTTGCATTCATAACTATTTAATTGGTCAAGGAGAACTAAACGTATTGCACAATATTAAACACATCAAATGCAAAACGCAAACCAAAAAATCAGTCATGTATTAATAAGAAGAGAGAAAGAATTTACAACCAAAATAGCCTTGACGTTGTAGCCTCCTTCAGCAGGTCCAGTCAAAACGTGTCTCAAGCATTCGTCGGGGGATTGGACTTGGAGAGGCAATAAGATTAGACTCTCTCTCGACAATGGGTCTCTCTCTGCTCTATCTCACACCAGCTATATCCAAACTGTTAAGCTTTTCAACCATTTCAACTAGCTGTAACTATGTGAGAGAGATCTATTTATAGGAGATGAGGAGGAGGTTTGGGATCCCTCATATGGTGGAAGGGAGGCCTTATCCTTTGTGAGGTTGCTCAAATGTAGGAAACAAGAACCCAAAGGAAGGCGTTCAATGTTATTTAGTCAAACAAACCATGCTAACTGTGCTCATGAAGTGGTTGGGAATGGAAACTTCGCTTCTATTTTAAAAAACTTTCCAAAAACAACTCGGTGCGGGTAGTCCACTGAGACAGAGTGCCAATGAGCGCGAGGCCCAGTGCTAATTTTTCTATGGGCGCGAGGTCATAACTTGCTACCAGCGCCAACCCAAAATCATATGTTTTTTAGAACCTTCTCCATGAATAGTCAACAGAGGAAATGTTCTTCTCATGGCAAGGGATGCAATGACACTTTTTGCAAGGCATGATAACACATAGAAGTCACAGAAATGGTCCTCCAATGTTCGGGATGGGGATTGCAGGGACAGTGACAAAATTCCGTGTAACAATCTCTTTATTTATTTTACCAGAGTCCGAATCCAATCATCCAAAGGGACTGGATCAATATATTTTATTTTAACGACCGAGGTCCACAAATTGTTCTTTGAAGTAATTCTCCAGATGGACTTCATAGCCAACGCAGAAGAAAAAGTATTTAACTGTTTGATGCCCCATCCCCCCCACTCCTTGGGTTTAGCTATCGATTCCCATGCCACCCAAGGGAGAACTTTTTTAATCCTCCTTGCCCGTCTAAAGGAATTTACTACAGATACTTATGATTTTGTTGAGTATGCCGATAGGAACCCAGGCCAGGATAATCCAGTAGACCGGGATTGCAAGTAAAACCAATTTAATCAGAACCAGTCTCCCTGCTCTGGAGAGCCACTTGTGACTCCAATAATTAATTATTTTCTCAATTTTAGATACAAGCCAAAACCAATCTTGTTTACGGTACACATCAGGTTTTAACAGGAACCCCAAATATTTGATGTTGGCACCCAATGGTGCTTGTAGGATTGGGATTAGTTCAAGTGTCCATAATAGGTCGGCCTCTGAAATACCTTCATATGAAAGGGAGGAATTTTGATTGTTGATCGCAAGTCCAGTAGCCTTCATAAATAGGTCCATAATATTTTTTAAGGTTATGAGCACATTTTTTGTCTCTGCTGAATAATAATATGTCATCCACAAAAAGTAGATGTGTAACGCAAAGATTAGGAGCCACATCGATACCCCCAAAATTTCCTTCACGTCTAGCCTAGTGGATGACTTGACTAAGACCTTCTACCACCAAAAGAAATAAAAGGGGGGACAGAGGGAAGCCCTGTCTTTAGCCCCTTTGATTTGTAAAGAATTGAGAGGCTACTCCATTAATAAGAACAACAAAATAAATATTAGTGATACAAATCATAATCCAATTAATAAAATCAATGTGGAACCCCAAATGGTTTAATAACTGCCTCATATAGAGCCAATTAATCCTGTCATATGCTTTGGAAAGGTCAATCTTGATAACCATGCATTTTTTGTGAGATAATTTAATACTGCGAAGGGTCTCCTGAGCCACCCCAATGGCTTCATGAATTTGTTTGCCATCAAGGAAGAAAAATTGTTCCCTTGATATGGAGCTTGAAAGAATAGGCTTTAGGTGGTTGGAAATTGTTTTGGAAATAATTTTATAGATACAGTTACAAAGGGAAATAGGACGAAAGCCATCGAAGGATGTGGGGGCATAACATTTAGGAATGAGAGCCAAAAAAGTGTACTTTATGGAATCATGGATGAGGCCTTGTGATCTGGATTCCTCCACTACATTAGTAATAGCATTCCCCATAAGCTCAAAAAAATGTTGAAAAAATTCCACCGTCCATCCATCTGGCCCAAGGATTTTATCATCTTGCATAGATTTAATAATGAGTTCAATCTCCTTCTTTTCCATTAGGGCCAAAATAAAGTTATTTCTTTCCTCATCTACATAGCGGGGGAATAGTTGTGCCACCTGAATGATTTCCCTTATATTGACGTCATTTCGAGCTGCATAAAGGTTTTTGAAATGATTTCTTCCCATAGAGGAGATATCTTTGAAAGTATTCACATTGAGCCCCTTAGAGTTCTCCATTTCCCATATGGTATTGGAGTTCTTCTGTCCTTTAGCATAATTATGACAGAATTTTGTATTTTCATCCCTCGCCTTCAACCAAATGGCTCGACTTTGGAGACACCACAATTCTTCTCTATCCCTTAGAATTTTCCTTCTTCTCGCTTCCAACTCTTTGATCCTGTTCCGGGCATCATCATCCACGAAGCCCCTTTCCCCATAATTGTACAAGACACCCAGGGCTTCATTGATGTTGTTAATAGAATCATAGTCTTTATGGGCCTTTTCTTTAGCCCACTTAATGGTGGCTTTTTTGATGATTTTCAAGTTATCAAGAAAATCCTATCCGTGAGATTGTCCTTCCTCAACCGGAGTATGTCTCCAAAGGTCAGCCACCAATTGGTTGTAATCCTCCTCCTTAAGCCAACTTGAATTAAAATTGAATGGGCGGGAGGTTTTCCGAAAGGTCCTTTAAGCTCTAAGAAAATGCGAGAATGATCAGAGATCCCCCCTGAGCCAACCCATTGACGAAACCCCATGGAACTATTTGCAAAATCATCACTTAGAAGAAAGTGATCCAACCTCTTGGTGATATGAGCCTCACCCACCCTGTTGTTCCTCTAGGTGGGTGTCATTTTGGTAAGTGAGGGGTCAAAAAAGCACCCATCCTGCAACCAGTTCAGGAAATAGTCGGCTAGAGGGTCAATACGCACTGAAGGGCCCTAGGCTTATGCTTTTCCCACTGAGAAATTTAAATCACCCCCCACGATAATTGTGGGTAGTTAATAAAGGATTTCCTTTTCAACGAGTTCCAGAAAGAGGCTCTCTCCACACAGGGGCCATATATGTTGATCACCGAGAAGGTTGATCCTAGTTCCATAGAGAAAGCCTCCACCCCGATCATTGACTTCGAATTCCAGTAGTTTACCACATTGATCGAGTTGTTCTTAATACCAGTCATCATCCCCCCAAAGCGACCCCTCACATCTGAGGGAATAAAGGTCCAGTTGGGGAGAAAAGAGAAAATAAAAAGATAAATCTGCATCCTAGAACCCAAAGTCTCCTGGAGCAAGATGATTTCCAGGTGATGCATATTTACAAGGCTTTTAAATGCTAGTTTTTTGGGTTCATTGACTAACCCCCTGTAATTGAAAGAGAGCACAATAATTTTGAAATAGGTTCCGGGGACTTCGCTGCTCTAAGCACCCATTTTAGGGATAATTGTCTGCCATCCACAATGTCAATAATGGCCTTGAGTTGGGCTTTGGATGGGTCAGACTTCCTACCCCTGATTTTTTTTTGTTTCTCAACAAAAGGTGATTTCCCCAATCCCCCAAACAATTCATTCTCTAATATTTTATTTTCTCTTTGTCTCAGATTGTAGGGAACAATGTCAATGGAGAGGTTAGGACTGGTGGTAATAATACTATGCATCACCATAGACAAATTGCTAACACAAATATATTGGGAAGAAGAGATCCTGGAGGGACTAGGCTTATCTGAAATTTTTTACAATAGATCAAAAGAGTTTAAAATACGAGAGGAGGGGCAAGGGTGAGTACCCGCTAAATCTAACACTGGATCAACAGGGATTGTCCGCGACACCTCCGCTACCACGTCCTCATCCATTTCCATTTGTGAAGCTGTCTCCAGAGCTCTGATGTTACCCTCCGAAAGTGTATCTGCCAATGTGATCTACATAGCCTCGGTAGCATCCAGAGCTAGTTCCCCCACTGAAGGATGTCCCTTCTGAGACATGGGACACCTCTGCTCCCCAATCTCCGCTTCAGATAGTCCTCCCAGACCCAAAAAATCCTGTCTGGACCTGTCATGCTGTGACAGGCCCTTCTTTTGTTTACAAATTTTTTTGAAACCCAGAGGGCAGTCTCAAGGCAGGTGACCTAAGGTGTGAAATCTATGGTAGAAAAAGGGGAGATGTTCATAGTTAATTGGCTGCTCAATTGCTTGACCGTCTGCATTCAGTATAATCTTCCCAATAAATCCTTCCATAGGAGCCAATCTAAGTAAAATTATTGCAGTATTCCTTGCTCTGGATTCCAAAAATGACATGTCAGCATCCAGAAAAGTCCCCAGACTGTTTCCTATTGCCCGAAAAATCTCCAACAACCAGAAGTGTGGGGGTAATTCTGAAAAATGCACCCAAACCTGAATTTCATCCATTCTTTCCCTGTTTGCATCAAAGAGGGGCGTCCACTATTTGAAGAGAATGGGTGCAATACCAAACCCCCATTGTCATGTCAATAACCATTCTAGTGTTTCGATTTTTTTAAATGTCACCATAAACCATCCTTTAGATAAAGTAATGACCTCTGCCCCACCTTCAGGTCCTTCCACCCAAATTTTCTGTATCCAATCCGATATGTAATCTGCCGAGAAGACCTTACCTCTGGCCCTGCCCACCAGAATCAGTTCGGAGGCAGCCATAACACTCTCAAACTGTAGATCCACACCGAAAATCAAGTTCGGATACTCCGAACTCTCCTTGATCGTCTTCCCCTTTTTCCTTTTGTTTCCCTTGTGTTCATCAATTTTCATGGAAAAATTTGAAGACTGCGTGCCTCCTTCAGATGAATTTCCTTTATATCAACCTTCATCGTTCCCAGATTATCCCAGCCCAACCCCCTAAAAGATTTTCCTGATCGGTCTTGGAGCCCACTCGAGCACGACTTGAACTAAGGCCTTCCCAAATGCCCAGGATCTCATGTATTTGATTCCTAACCTCACTAAAACCGACGCCTCCCTTAAAATCCAGAAAACCCCCACTCAACCCTCCGAGTGAGAAACTGCCAAAGCGCCCTCCAGAGCCCCATTCTGGCCTGTTTAAATCCTTTGACCCCAAAGGAGCCGACACTCGAAGACTCAGCTGGGGTTCCAAACCTGAAATCTGAGTGGCCTCAGAAGGAACGACCGAGGGGTTAGAGCCGCAAGAAGTTTTAGCAGCCTTTGCACCTTCAACAACAACCCCGATGATAATGTCCTCCAAACCCCCAGAAAAATAGAGTTCACAGGGCACATTAGATCCCAAAAAAGCATGAAAGTCAGGAAAAGGAATGGTAGAGTCAGATGACAAAACCAGATCCGAGGGTTTTTGAAAGGGACTAAGACCGGTCTGCTCCACCGACCGACGACAAGGGACGGTAAAGTTGAACCTCTTAAGGGATGCAAATCCAATCGTCAGGTTCCCTTTAGAATTCACCTCCCCACCATTGGCTTCATATGATCGAGTGGGAAGGGAGACCTTAGCTAGGTTAGGGCTCATGGGTTCTAGACCCCAAATAGACAAAATATCTTCAGCTTCAGGCTCCACATAAACGAACTCCTTATCATTACCCATGGAGAAAAACCTAGCAGAAACCCCTAGCCACAACCACCCGAAAAAACGGTAGACAAACCCGATCCAAAGCGGAAAATCCGGGAGTCAGATAGAAAATGACAGCAAACAATAAACGACCGAAAACCCCCTACAGATAGAGTCACAGAGAATAAACACCCCCCTGCCCCTTGGGCTCCCCACCAAAACGGCCCGATAAGCTCCAAAAATCTGACACAGACCACAGACCCAACCGATAGAAAACAATAAGTAGAAAGGAACCCGTCGCAGGACTTACCTCCACCGGGGATGAAGACTAAAAAGCTGAGAAACTAGAGAAGGCCGCAGCTACGACATAAAAGAGAAAACTAACCGTATTGTGCAGCTCCAAAACTGCCCTCTCGTCAGCTTCCCCGACCGTTAGAAGCGGGAAAACAACGCCAAAAGTAAAGCCTCTATAATAATACTAAGGTAAAATAATTAAATAACAAGAAGAAACCCGTTCAAATTTCCAAAAGCAAACCTCCACAATGAAACTAGCTTGCAGAAAATAAGGGAAAAAGAACCCCCGTCACGAGAAAAAGGGGTTTTAAAAAGGAGAAAGGTGTCCGAGCCAAATTTCCAAGTGTAAGCAGACACAAAGAGACGAGTTCCCCGACATGAGCTGGCCCACCTGCCCATCCACAGGTGTCCCACATGAAAAAGGCCATGGGTCTCGTGACCAGAGCATCATTCGAAGTTCCAACCGACAGAGGAAATGCGTCAAGAGTTAGGGTTTCGCCATGCCACCATTAACGAGTTCAGAGCCACCAAAACATGGCCTCAAGTGTCCATTATCCACCATGTGAATGGATCCATTGTGTGGAAGTTTAAATTAAATTCGTTTATTTCCCGCAATTTCTTTCCTGGTTTTCTTCCGCTTGGATCGTGCAGGAAGGCTCTTCCTGCACCAGTCAAATGCCTATCAACTTATATATATATATATATTATAAATGAAAAACATTTAATATTATTTAATATTGTAATAAAATTAATACATTGAAGAATAGTGGTAAAAGTTACCTTAACCAAATCAAATGACATGAAATCTAATAAATGAATGGGTGCAATTGTGCCCCACCCGATATGAAGTATTCTCCTCTTTGTGATATTTAAAACGAACTGTGACATAGTTGTAATTTTTTTCATATATATATATATTTGAAGAGTTTGATTGCCGACTAGAGTCGATCTTCCTGATAATAAAATATCCATATTTTTTTTTTTTTTCAGAGGGAGAAAAAAACTTTGGTTTATAGGTTGTGCCAGTGCAGTTCTGAAAATCGGTTTAAAACATACAATTCGTGTCTATACATTTCCTTAAACATAATATAAGAACTGTTCAACACATACCTACAACAACTTCCGTATTTTCCTAAAAGCTAACTATCCTTTTTACATAAACAACAATACCCATGTTAACATGAAAATGAATAATACAGATATTTCAAGTGTCTGCATGGATCCGACATGTCCAGTTATAGAGACAGAGTAGAATCAGTGATAATATAGTGGGACATTTCGAAAAAATTCACCATCCCTGCAAAATCTGGGTCTATCCCCCAATGTCATGGAGAAAAAAGAAACTCAGAAAAAGGTTACCACTCCATAAGCTCTGACCCCGGATGTATCTGATAAAGTATAGTGCATAACTCCAAATATTCCTTCCAAGTCTTTCTTCGACATTCGATCTGTAGTAATGTTTTTCTCCTGGTAGATGTGGGTGTAACTAATAATGGAGAAAGACCGACCAAGCACATAGATCTTGTCCAACCAATTAGTGAGGTTCCCTGGTGCCATAGTATTTTGGTTATTCATATAGTCTATAAGTAATTTGGAGTCCCCAAAGACCCAAATTTTGTTCATGTACAGTTTTTTGGAAAACCAGAGAAGACCCGATAACGCCAGCACCTCAGCCCTGGTGTTGGTCCCCATTCCACTAAACCAATGGATCTTATAATGACATGTGGGGGATATCATGAGCCATGCACCGCATCCACATCGTTGATGTTGTGCCGCCCCATCAAAGAAGCCCATTGGATAGTGCATCTCATGCTGTCTATACCTGTGTGACAGGTCTTTTGGTGGTCCATCTTTAATATTTTGTCCCTTCCAGGTCTTCAGTGTCTGTCTGCTACCCATTATGGTGTAAATATATGATCTTCAAAAAACCCCTTATTTCTTCAGCACCAAATCCTCCAATGTACTATGATGGGAATGTTCCTGAGGTTATATCTCTTTCCCGTCCACCACATGTAGCATTTCTGGGCATTTGTGTATGTCAGAGACTCAAATCTGAACATTGTCCTTAGTTGTTCCTAGATGGATCTAGAAAAAGAGCATTGGTAAAAAAGATGTGTATTATCATCCTTGACAGATTTGAATAGATAACAGAATCCCAGGCCACTCCAGCCCCGTTTCCTGAGGTTCATCCAAGTCAAATTTTTGTTCTTACTTACTAGCCAGAAAAAAATGATTTGTTTAGTTTGAGCCCTCGATTTCCATATGTCCTTTATCCATTTTGTCTGCATGTTCTCCCCCTTTTGTGTAATCGTAAGTGTCCCGAGGCCTAATATTATGTTCATATATTCTACCTCCCCAAGTAATATGATCCCCAATGTTGTTGTGAATAAATCCCAAGGACATTAATCCCTTCGTGAACACCCTCCATTCCTCCAATTTTTCCGTGATTGAGATATCCTCAGTATCCATCCACTTTGGTGCGCCCTCCTGCCAGCTTGTTATAATCTGTCCAAGAAAGAAAAGCCCCTTGCTTTGTAGAAAATTGTTCAGGTGGGCACTAGTGTGATTGATATCCGGATGTCCCCCGATGCCACCGTTTCCAATGACAATTTTCCTTCCATTCCCAAATGTCCAAAACAATTTTTTGCCATAATAGGCCATACCTTTCTAAATCCAGCCCAGACATATGAGCGCCCATGGTCCCTATCCCAACCATTCACCAGTATGGTTTCTAAGTTTTTATTTCCAATATATTTAAAAAGTACGATGTCTCTCCATATTCCAGGTGTATGTAGGCACCTCCAGATCGACTTGATAAGGAGATATTTTCCAAAGATATCAGTATCCAGTATGCCCCACCCACCCAGCTCCTTTTGTTTCATGATATGGTCCCACTTGATTAGATGTATCTTTCGATTGTCTCCACCCCCTCCCCAAATGAAATTTTCCATTGTGGAATTTATTTTGTGTATGATAGGTTTAGGAATGAGAAAGAGATGTGCCCAATAAACTGATAGCTATTGTAAGACGACTATCACCAGGAACAATTTTCCCCCTTTTGACAGTCACCACGAGCACCATCAATTGATTCTCCTCTTGTATTTTTCAATGATCCAAAACCAATCTTCCACACTATACTTGGAGGGTTTTAGTCTGAAGCCCAAGTAAGTTAAACCATCTTGAATGTTGCCAGTCTTGAAATTAAAAATATCAGCAATATGTCCCCTGATAGTCACGTCCCTCTCCAGAAAATAACACGCATGATTTGGCATCGTTGGCTTGCATACCAGTAGCTTCACAAAAATTATGAAATTTTTTCTTAAGATTGATCGACATTGTGAGAATTAACATACCGAAAATCAAGACATCATCAACAAAGAAACTATGAGAGATGTCCCGGGTTTTAGTGATTTTAAGCCCACAGAAATTACCTCCCACGACTGCCTTATTAATCTTAATGCTGAAATGTCCATTACAAGAATGAACAATAAAGGAGATAAGGCACAACCTTGTCTCAACCCTCTACCAATTCTAGAAAACTTCGATGCCTTTCCATTGATAATGACGACCATGTGTACATTGGAGATGCACCCCATGATCCAATCTGTCATACATCGACCAATCCCGATTTTAGTCAGTACCATCCTCAAGAAATCCTAGTCAATATGGTCATATGCCTTGTTGAGATCGATCTTCATGGCAACTAATTCCAATTGTCAGCTATGGATAGTATGTAGAATTTATTGTGTTGTGGCGAAAACATCATGAATGATATGATTGTTTAGGACGCCAGATTGTTCTCTGGTGATGTGTGTGGATAAGACACCCTTAATCATTTATGCAATGAGTTTTGTGATGACTTTATAAAGAGTGTTGCATAATGAGATAGGTCGATAATCCTCAAATGTTTTCATTCCTTTCTTTTTTGGAATGAGTGCCAGGAAAGTGGAATTGATAGCCCCATGTATATGTCCTGTAATAAGTGCTTCTTCAACCAACTCCGTGATGTCATCCATCAGATAATCTTCAAAATGTAGGAAAAAGTCAGGCATCGATGTGTCGGGTCCTAGGCTTTTGTCCAATGTAAAATTTCTGAGGACACCCACCACCTCCTCCTTGCTGGCCTTCCTATTGAGTCTGTATTTATCAATCTCCATGAACATGATCGGGTAGTCTTAAATTACCCATATTTTTTCTTCCATATAATCAGCCTCCCGAGCCCTGTACATTGTCTCATAGTCTTTTACTGCCGCAATCTAAATATTGTGTGTGGATGTGTGCTCAATCCCATCAAACTCAATATTCCATATCACGTTTTGATTTTTTTTGCCATTCGCAAATTCATGGAAAAAAATTGTGTTCTTATCGCCCTCCCTGAGCCAAAGTTCTCTGCTTTTAAGTCTCCAGGTCTTCTCCTGAATGAGAAGGATCTTTTGTTTTTCTTATCGTCTGTTCAAAGTGCGAATCCATTGTCACAGGTTGATGGTCAGAAATGTGTAGTGTTTCAATCCGAGCCTTTGTGCTTCCCATGCACTCCATTAGGGTGTCCGCTATTAAAAATTTGTCGATTATTTTTGCAATAAAATCATGTGCATTACACCCATTACACCAGGTAGGATAGTCATTAACAGGATGTAGGTCACAAAGATGTGCATTTCGTAACATATCTCCAAGGAAATCTTCCAGGGGATCTCGTCTACGCCCCGAGCCCCAAGTATCCCCCATCTCCAGAGTGAAGTTCATATCCCCGACAAAAATAGAGTTTTTAATGTAGAGTACCCCACTAGATTCCATCCTACCCCAGAATAATTCATGCCCCCGGTATAGTGCATATAGGTTGATCACATGTATCCTCTGTCTGAAACCCCGAATAAAACCTATCAATATGATACCACCGAAAAAACTGAATGCTGCGAAAATCGCTCATCTGGGGTCCCAAACAGCCGCCAACACACCAGGCTTCCCCTCGACATCCTTCACCATGACATGCCAATTTGGAAACATGGCATGGAATTAAGACAATGACTTAGTTGCAGTCATCATCGTCTCTTGGAAACAAATAAGAAAATGGTTCATGCTTCTACAAAATTCTCGCAGAGAAAGGAAATTTTCCCTCCCCCCTAGACCCCGAATATTCAGAGTACAACACATCATAATGAGCCATCCCAATCGGGCTCCAGTGCTCCAAGGATCCGATGAATAGCCTGTGAGATAGGGATATCACATAAATTTCCAGGGTGAAAATCAGTGTCATTAATCCCGGTAGCCAGAGAACATTTCTTCTGTCTCAGGCGACCATTGCCCCTTCGAATAGTGACGTTAGAAGTAGATGAAGGGTTTGGAAAAGCAGGGGGGGGAAGTGGGTCTAGACGAATGTACCTCAATCGGCACTAGGTCGGCCTCCATATTGTGCAAAATAAGTTCGATATCACTCCCCACAAAATTATGTGGGGAAATGAGCGCTTTAGGTTCAGGTTGAAATGGAGACCTGTGGATATGCCAGAGAGTCAACAATCTGATGCATCCATCAGTGGAGGGATGAAAGTGTCATGATCATGTGTCATCAGAGACCCTGAATCAAAAAGGTTTTTGGCAGGCATGGTCGTGGTATTGAGGACCTCCGAAGCCCGTGGTTTCTTTTACGTCACAGTAGGAACAACCGGGAGATGTATCAGGGCACGATCAGAACATCCGGGAGACACCAATTGCTGAGTCTTCCCGACCCCAAACCTACGCCCCATCAGGCCAGGTGAGGTACAACAATGAAAATCACAACTTCCCATAGGATCCTACCCCAAGCCCTCATGTTCAAAAGATAGTAATGAGCAGAGAGGAGAGTCAATAGGCGACTTACCATTTTTGTGTTGTCGGAGGGGCATCCCTAGTGTGTCTCGATTCCGCGGAGCACCCGGCTTATGTGCCCCAAACTTCAATTCCTCTCAAGGTTGCAGAGTCCGTCCACCTCGCCCATCTGGAACCTTCACACATGAGCCACGCAAGTGTCCTGTTTGATGACAAAAATGGCACCGAAATGGGACCCTCCAATAATCAATCAATTGTCTGTGTTGTAGATTATCCCAGACTAGATCGATATGTGGGAGAAGACCCCCCGCGAATGGCACCTCAACCAGTATCCATGCCATGCGTTTGTTATAGATAGGCAGGCTCTTCGGGTCCACAAAACGACACTTACCAATACAGTCCCCAATCGCCATGAGAACCTGAAAGGTCCAAAATTCTAGCTGAAGGCCATCTAACATGGCCTAAAACTAAAATTTTAATAATAAATCTAGAATAAAAATAAAAATCAGTTAAATTAAATCGTATATATGATATTTGAGTTAGATATAAAAAAACATTTTGAATTTAACATATTGAAAAATAATGGTAAACAATAATCTAAAACAATGAGTAATATGGATTTTTATTTTAAACAAATTTAGAGTGTGCAAGTATTATTGAAGTCATACCACATAAAATCTCATCCATATTTTCAACTATGTTAAAAGATATTTAACAAGCATTATTGGAGTCATACCACTTGAAATCTCATTCATATTTTTACCTATGTTAAAAAATATTTAACATAATTGTTGTATATCATGTCTTTATTTAATCCAAAACAATATTATTGATTATTGTTGTATATCATGTCTTTATTTAATCCAAAATAATATTAATGATTATTATTGTATATCATGTCTTTATTTAATCCAAAATAATATTAATGATTATGGGTATTTATATGAAGTTAATTACAATTTATTAATCATCTTAAATATAATAGCCATATTTCCAATATTGCAGAATTAATATCTTTACAACACTTCAAAGTAAATATTCTTTTGATTCCAGAAATATTTCTTATTGGTTTCTCTTTTATTTTATTTATTTATTTTTTATCATGAGCGTTTTTCTATCCATTATCAAGTTTATTCCATCTACTATTTTTTTAATTGGCGTATTATATTAAAACATTGTTTTTGCTTCATTTTGCAATGCACTAGTTAGTCACTTTATGGACATCCAAATAATCTATGGCCCTCGTCTTTATATTACTAGCCATATGCCTTTTTTTTACAACTAAAGTTACAATATCTACTTTGAAATATCCTTTAAAGTCTTTCCTCTACTTATTTATACTCCGAGATCTTCTCAATATTTCTTTGTACAAATCTCCCATGAATTAATTCTTTCAATTTTGACTTCAAATGATTACAAATATCTTTTTCAAAATTATTTTTATTATGTTTATGAACAAATTTATCTTTTTTATATTAGATGACATAAATTTTTTTCTTCTATTGAATTAATGATTATCAGGTAAGGCATTATCTTTGAGAAAAACTTCTCTAGTGCCCAACTATTATCACTCTTATATCTTTGGATTATATGTTATACGATTGAAAAATTCTCAAGAGTTAAATCATTAGGCGTAAGTAGTTAGAAGTAACTGTCTCAAAACCTTGATGACCTACCGATAATAGCTTCTTTTCTTTGTCTTTGGGGATCTATCATGGACGATTGCATCTAACATGAGAAGTGGTGTTGGGGTGATGAAACGTGAGATAATTGTTAGAAGTGGTGCGGGGGTGATGAAACACGAGATAATTACCTGTCTAACATGAAATTCTATTCATTTCCTCTATGAGGCAGATGCTGCTAAGGTTCTAAAATCTCCTTGGGTTCGAGGGCGCGGATTTCTCCAATTTCACTCCTGGTACAGAGGTTACAACACTATAATGGATTCCCCTCCCAACAACCTTGTATGGGTGAAACTCCTTGGCCTGCCTCTATAATTTTGGACAAAATTGGCCCTCACTTCCATTGGTGAAACGATTGGAAAGCTTAAATATATGGATCTTGGGTTGATGGGGGCACGAAACAAGCGAGTGGCTTGGCTCTTGGTTGAAGTAAACTTCTCAGGTGGATTGCCAGAATGTGTGGATTTGGAATGGGAAGGAGTCTGTCACCGACAACGCACTGATTATTGGGTCATCCCCTTTAGATGCTTCCATTGTCATTCAACTGGGAATTTAATGAAGTGTTGCCCTCGACGTCGGGGAAATGCGAAGAAATTTTACTCCTCCCCAGTGGCTCGTGGCTCTGGTTCGTCCTCTGTAGGTGCTGCGATGGTGGCTCCAAATTTGGATTCCCCTCCTCCTCAAAATATTTTTACGGGCCATATCATTCTGGTTCTAGAATTCGCGCCCACTCTGGGCTCGGGTAAGATTACTCACTCACTCCCTACTTTGTATCCATCTTCCATTGGCCTCCAAATCCCCCTTCCCTCCATATCCGCCCCTCTCTCCTCTTCACGTCACCTTTGATCCCCATATTTAACATCGTCCGACCCTTTTGACGGCCCCCACTTAATCATGAAGCCTCACCCTTCAAGTGTGGAGGCCTCCCGGCCTCTGTTTAAGCGAACCTCGCCAACATCTCTTCCCCCTCCTTACTCTCACCCCCCCCTTCTTCCCTTTCCCACCTCCCCTCCATCACCTCCATCCAACCCTGTTTCCACGGTCATATCCCTACCACATGATAATATTGACCCTGAAATGCCTCCTCTGGAAGATGCCTCCCTGCCAACCTTCATCCCTCCAGCGGCCCCTTCGCCCCCTGAGGCTCACTATGCTGGATCCTCAATATTATCCACACAATTCGATAGGGAGCGACTACGAATTCCTATTCAGGAATCCCGAGCTTGATATATCCCCTCTCACTATTCATGATGGCCGTAACCCTCCCTTGGCACCTAATATCTCTCTCGCCTTGGCTCGCAACATTATTGTGCATAAAAAGGGGAAAAAATACAACCAAAATTTTAGGGGCCGAAAAAAATATCGTTCCCTCATCTCTGTAAAATCGGATGGCCTTTGTGATATCCCTATCTCATCTACCTCCGAACCCTAAGAGCTTAGAGATAACACACCCCTCCCTGGTGAACCATGAATCACATCCTCTCTCTTAATCTTAGGGGACTTGGGAGTCACGACAAGTCCCTTCGATCGAGGCACATCTTATCCACTCTTTCATCTTCCATCATATTCATTTAGGAAACTATGTGTTTATTCAATAAGGCTGCCCCATATCTCCTCGAAATCAAACCTGGGTGGCATATCATGGGTATAGAATCTATTGGGAAATTTGGTGGCCTTGCTATTTTATGGGATCCTTACTTTGCGACTTTCAAATTCTTCATCTCCTTTTCCGACATCCTTATCACTGGTAAAATCTAAGGTTTCTCCTCCTACTTCAACCTCATCAACATGTATGCTCCTTGTCGCCATCGGGTATAGTTCTGGAGCCGAATCCACTCTTCCAAAATTCTTGGCATCCCTAACACGATCATTATCGATGACCTCAACGGAACCTTGACTTCCTCGGAAATTTGGGGTGCACACAACTGTATTGACCCTTTGGCTGAGAAAATCTGTTCCATTTTCATGGAATTCCACCTCGTAGACATCCGCCCTTCTCCTCTGTTTCCAACCTGGACGAATCGAAGAATTGGTGCCAAGTTCGTAGGTAGAAGACTGGACTGATGCTTATTTCATTAAGCTGTTATGGAATTGTTGGGGGACTTGTGTTCTTGATCCTTCTTTGCATGTTTACAACGAGGTCAGGGTATAAGGAGTTGGGGCTCAATCTGATTGAACCTTTGCAAGATCAGCCTCGCAAACCCCGACGGCCACCCATGGGGGACAAAAAGAAAGTTGAGGGAGCATGAGATCTTATCAAAATATTTCTCGAGGAGGCCCTCGAAAAACAAAGGAACACGATGATGGATAAATTTGCCCAGATCCTTTAATGACTGCCCACCAACGGTGCATCTGCATCCAACAACCACTCTGGAGGCGCGACTCCCTTTAAGTTACAAGTAAACTTTGACATTCCCATATTTGAGGGTCAAATAGATGTAGATGTCGTAGATAGATGGTTGAATCTAGTAGAAGGATATTTCTCGGTCCATGAATTTTCCGACCGGGAGAAGATTATTTTTGCGCTCCTCAAAGCTACCCCCCATGTCAAGGACTAGTGGGAAACCTATTGTGAGAAAAAGGATGAGATAGAACCCTCTCTATTATCAGTCGTACCCACTTGGAATTCTTTCCGAGATGCCATCAAGGAACAATACTATCCCGTGGGGAGATATGAGGACAAGTAAATACAATGGACCATGCTGCAGCAACAAAGGGATCAAGATGTGCATGAGCTGACGAATCTGTTCCATACCCTACGCACAAAGTTGGGTTCGAAGAAAAATTTGGTGCTAAAGTATCACAGTTGTCTACACAGATATATTCAGGAGGAAATGGAGTTCCTCGACATCTCCTCACTTGGTACGACATACCGATATGCTGTCAAGATTGAGTAGAAATTCAAGCAGAAGAAGCGAGACTTTGGATCTGCAAATCAAAAGCAAGGGAAGGGTGCCCCAAAACCACAAAACAAAGGACAAATCCAAGGCATGGCGGCCCAAGACAACCTACCAAAGCCACAAGCAAAGAACAACACCGCGAAGCCAAAGAAGGACATGGGAAAGTGGTGTGAGTTCCATAAGAGCTCCTCCCACAACACAAGTGAGTGTCGGGCCAAGAAGTCGCTCGTGGCCGAGATGAGGGCTTCTAAATCAGATGCATGCTCCGACTGTGAATCAAAACATGACAAGGGGAATGACAAAGGGAAACAGATTATTGATGAAGATCCCAATGCCACTGTTGCCACTGCGAAGATCCAGAAGGATGAACCAGAGGATCCAAAGGAGGCAGAACGTCTCTTCCACTCCCAGATGTGGGTAAAGGGTTCCCCACTACAGTTCATTGTCGACAATGGGAGCCAAAAGAACCTCATTTCAGCAAATGTCGTGAAGCGGTTGGGCTTGCCAACCATAGTGCACCCACAACCATACACCATCAAGTGGCTTCACCAAGGACGAGATCTCCGTGTCAGCCAACAATGCCGCCTTTCCTATAGAATCAAGCCCTTCACGGATGAGGTATTATGTGAAATTGCTCCTATTGATGATTCTGATGTATTATTAAGTCAACCATACTTGTGGAAGCGACATGTTGTGTATGAGTCACGGTCTCGTGCTGTTATTGTTACCTTGGGAAATAAGTTGTACAGGATACCAGAGGTACCACCGCCTACCACTATCTCTTTGGTTACTACAAAACAATGCAGTAAGCTCATTTCCCAAACTAGGAAATTTGTTTTCATGATGATCCGCCCCCAGGGAAAGAAGAAGACTGTGGCCACGACCTCCATACATGGCTCCTCTACACGATAACAACAAATGGACAAGGTTGTGGAGGAGTACAAGGACCTTTTCACCTCACCCACACGGGTTCCTCTGCACTGTCAGGTCAAGCACCCCATTGATCTGAACCCAGGTGCACTGCTACCCAACAGACCGATCTATCGGCGCTCTTTTATGGAGAACGATGAAATCAAGAGGAAAATTCAGGAGCTGCTACAGAAAGGTCACATCCAGCCAAGTTCATCGCCCTGTGGGAGCCCGATTGAGTTAGTACAGAAGAAGGATGGGACTTGGAGACTCTGTATTGACTATCAGGCGCTGAACAGGATCACTGTCAGGAATAGGTACCCGATCCCATGAATTGATGACCTTCTAGACCAACTCAAAGGGGTGAAATATTTCAGCAAGATCGACTTGAAGTCTGGGTATCACCAGGTACCCATCAAACCCTCTGATGTGTGGAAGACTACCTTCAAAGCTAAGGAGGGCCATTTTGAATGGTTGGTCATGCCTTTCAGGTTGACGAATGCTCCCGCAACCTTCATGAGGTTGATGGATGACATCTTGAGGCCATTCACCAACTCATTTGTAGTAGTGTACTTGGATGACATTATGATCTTCAGCCAGACTTGGGAAGAGCACCTCCACCATATCTGACAAGTCATCAAAACACTACGGCAACACAATTTGTGTGCCAATTTGGAGAAGTGCACTTTGGCATGACCCAGGTTCAATATCTGGGATACATTATTGATGAAAGGGGGGTGCATGTGGATCCAACCAAGATCCAAGTCATTCGAGACTGGCCAACCCCAACCACTATAATAGAGCTTCGCAAATTTCTGGGTCTTGCTAATTTCTACTGCAGGTTCGTGTTGGGATTCTCTCATATCACTTGGCCCTTGAGTTAAGTCACCAAGGGAAGAGCAAGAGAAATTTTTTTTTGGTCGGAATCTCAATGAAAGGTGTTCATAGAATTGAAACATCGCCTCTGTTCTACCCCCGTGCTCACATTACCAAACTTGCAACAACCATTTGAGATCGAGACAGATGCCTATGAATATGCTATTGGGGTGGTTCTTACTCAACAGGGGCATCCAGTGGCATATCACAGTGAGACATTGTCCGACATAGTTCGCAAGTATCCCACTTATGAAAAAGAAATGTATTCCATTGTGCAGGCTTGTCGACAATGGAAGCATTACATTTTGGGGAAGGAAACAATCATCCGCACATACCACCAACCCTTGCATTTCATATAGACACAAGGGAATTTACAGAATGATCGCCATCAAAAGTGGTCCACATATCTGCAACAGTTTCATTTTAACATCAAGTACAAGAAGGGTAGCACCAATAATGTTGCAAACTGCCTCAACTGACCACCGATCGTGGCGCTAACCGCCATTCTCAACTCTTGTGGGCATGAGACTTCTAATTGGCCGCTTCTCTATAAGAGTGATCCAGAATTCGGCCACACATACAAGGCACTCTTGGGGGGTACGCAAGTTCCAAATTTTCACCTCCAAGATGCATTGTTATGTCACCTAGGACACCTTTGTGTTCCTTCAAGCGAGCAGATGAAGATGATATGGGAAGCACACTATAGTCAAGTCGCTGGGCATTTTGGGGTTGAGAAAACAGTGGCAGTACTACAGAAGTATTTTTATTGGCCGAACCTTCAACAAGATGTCAGGAAGTACATCAGATCCTACACTGCTTGCGCCATTTCCAAACCAACCATCAAGAAGCAAGTCCTCTATACTCTGCTACCTACCCCTAGTCGACCTTGGTAATCCATCTCCATGGATTACTTGTCAGGCCTTCCTTCTACTAAGCATGGAAACGACTGTGTTTTCGTGGTCGTCGATAGATTCTCAAAGATGGCCATTATGGCAGCCTGCAAGAAGAACATCAAAACATAATCCATTGCTAAACTCTTCTTTGAATGAGTTTGGGTGCACTTTGGGATCCCACAATCTATCATATCAGATTGTGACAACAGGTTCCTCAACACATTTTGGTCCAGCCTCTGGTCAATGTTGGACACCAAGCTCACCAAGTCCACAACTTTCCATCCCCAAATTGATGGCCAGATAAAGGTCATCAACAGGATGATTGTACACATTATGCGCATGTACAATTCAAATCATCCACGCACATGGGATGAGAGCCTCCCCTATGTACAACACAGTTATAATCGAGCTCTCCACAGCTCAACTGGTCACAACCCCTTTCAGGTGGGCTTGGGATTCCAGCGACTATGTCCGATTGACCTAGCCATGCCATTTGTGGCTACTCAGGCCGATTAAGCTCATGTCCAGTCTGAAGCTGACAAAGCGAACAACTTCATCAAGCACATTCAACACATCCGCCAACAAGTTCATGACATATTGGACAGACCCAATTCTAAGTACAAGCAACAACATGATCAACATCGAGTACCACACAACTTCCAGGTGGGCAACAAAGTGTGGCTACATTTGCAGAAGGAGCGCCTCAGTGGACCCCACCGCAAGCTTCGCCCGCTCCGATATGGGTCATACACCATCACCAAGGCAATACGGAGCAATGCCTTCGAGCTCAATATTCCACCATTCCTTGGTTTGCACTCGGTATTCAATGTGGACCGCCTTCATCCCTACTTCCCACCTCTACTGGACACCTCTGACATTATATAACAACTCACAACAACAGAGTTAAACCCAGACTGCATGGAACATGCCACCACAGATTTTATCATGGACATGCAAATCAATAACACTAGCCAACAGAAGATCCAACTATATCAGGTTGTCAAAGTTGGCCAACTCCTGCACCAAGGCAAGTGGTTCACCAGGTACCAAGTTCAGCAGAAGTTTACTTATCTCATGGAGGAACTCAATGCAATGGGGACAATTGCTTCCTAAGGGGGGAGGAATGATCCATCTAGATATTAGTGGCCACCCACCTATTCCACTTGGGGCCCCACCATTCTCTCTTTCATTTTTTTAGTTTTGACACAACTTACTATTTTTGATAGTTTTTCTGGTCCTGAACTTCTGGAGCCGTTTTGAGGCCCTAAACAATGTTTTTTGGGAAATACAAGAGCAATCGAGCCTATGTTTCTTGCACCAAAAGTTTTACTCCTCAGATAGATCTTTCTAACGAGATATTGAGCGCGTCAAATGGAGATCGTATGCCAAAGTTACGTCCCTGGGAAGTTGAAACACCAATTTACCCAAATGGGGCCCATAGTTTTGGCGCTTCATCTCCTAGGGTTAGGGTTTTGGATGTTTAGGGTTTTCCATTATTTATAAATAATAAATAGGCACCCGAGCCTCATTTTAACTCAGTTCAAAGGCCTGTAGCCACCACATCTCTTCTCAGAGATAAGCTACCAATGCCCTAGCTAGTTTATTTCTATTATGTCTGTAAGCAAATTTCAATTATTTGATATTAATGAAATGAAGTGTTATTTCCGCTGCATATTTGTATTTATGGTTACATGTGTATTCTGTTGTGTTCCTGCATAAGTCTGGATCAACCATATCAGGAACAGTCATAGGATGAAATACCCATTGCAGAACTTTTGGGAAAATTCAAAAACCAAGTTTATAAAAATAAAAAGGATAGCATGAAAGGAAAGGAAAAATTCATAAACACAGAAAAGAAAAAAATTCAAATTCCTCCTCATACAGTAATAATAAGCTCTAAACTCAGTAAAACAACAAAAGAACCACCTTCAAAAGAGACAGAAATTGTCGATTTAGAAGAAAATATTGGGGTGCCATCACCCACTACTATTTCACCCATGCAGGTTCCAAGTCGAAGAACTCCAGAGATTGACCCAATGCAGCAGGAAATTTATGATTATATTGAGTCTTTAGAGAAAAGAGTTGCAGGAAAGACATCACGTTTTGAAGAACATCCTTATAGTACACAAGAACCTCCAAATGTGAATACTCGAAAACAAGAAATATTTGAACTAGAGACACTAAATAGGCATATCAAACAGGAACATGAAGCTCTGAATTTGCAGAATCAAATTTCAAAGACCATAAATGATAATAATATTTTACATCTGGGTTTATGGTTCAAGAAGAACAGGAAGTTGAAAAAGAAAAAGAAACAAATAAAAATGCATATCATAAACCTGAAATATAAACTTCTAATGAGAAGGCCAAGGGTGGTTGTAACCATAAGGAAGGAAAATAATATGAAATTAGATTTCTTGACAGAAGTATATGGGCAGATGCAGTAACATGATGAAGACTCACAATTTTGTATTTTCATGAGGACATGCAACGGTCTCCTAGTGGGGGTATGTGGAGCCTCAAGACTGCCTCAATTTTGACATCCATTTTCACTATCTTTCATTCTTTTTGGCAACTCCATAAGCTCAAACAAGTATTGAAATGCACATTTTAGCCTGGTAAGGTATCCTAGTGATTTATTTTTCATATTTTCAAATGTTCTTTATTATTAGAATAAAACTTGTATTCAACTACGGAATTAATGCAATTTTGCGGCTAAACTCTGTTTCTGTAGCCACCACCACAGTTCAATAGGTTATGAGGAATCAATGAAGAAACGAAACATATGGATAGTTGATAAATGATCCAATCATGGATCATATCCTATATATATGTCCAAAATCAAGGGATAAAGTGCCTAGGATTGCGGTCAAAGGCACGGTCAAAATAGGAACTGGAACAAGAAAGCAAGAAATATTGAGGCTTCACGATTTTCTCTCCACGTAGAAAATCTTGAAGCAATGAAATTCACATTATTGTTTAGAGTTTCATACATAGTTTTCTTAAAACATAGTTACCGATCAAATGAGAAATATTACCTCAAAACGAGAAGTCTCGACCAAGAAAACACAAAAATCATGAAAAAACAACCCAAAAATGAAAAGTGTGTCTTCCAGAATGCACTGTTTTTTTAGGGTCAAATTTCAACATTTTTTAAAATTATGCTAAAAACCAATTTTTTTTCTTGAAAAAAGGATTGAAAAACCCTCAAAACAAAAAGTGTTGATGGTGGAAAAACATCGCCACTTTTTTTTGTGAAAAAAACAACTTAAAAACGAAAAGTGTTGATGTTGGAATAACGTCGCCAATTTATTGGGTGCAAAAAGCAGCCTGAAAAAGAAAAGTGTTGTTGCTGGAATAAAGTCGTCAATTTTTTGTGTGTAAAAACACCTTGAAAATGAAAAGTGTTAATGTTGGAGTAATGTTTTTTTTTCTTTTCGGGGTAAATTGTCATCAATTTTTAATAATAACATTAAAGATAAAATATCTTGACTCTGAAAAACCTTAAAATTTCAATGATAAACATGACATTAAAGATTAAATATCAAAAGTCTTAAAATTGCAACAATTTTTACGCATGGTATTAAAGATAATCTATTATTGTGTTTCTGAAAAGCCTTGAAAACCTAAGGATGACATTCAAGATAAAATATCACTTTTATGAAAATAAAATTCCAACGACTTTTAGGTATGGTATTAAAGATAAAATATCACTTATAAAAAAAAAAAATTAAATAAAAATAAAAATAATCAAAAATAAAAAAAACACAAAAAACTCAAAAGAAATTAATTATTATTATTATTTTTTTAAAACACAAATTAAAAATTAACCAAAAACAAAAAATCAAAAACAAATATATATATATTTTTTAAGTTATAAAAATAATAATAATAATAATAAGCACATAATTAAAAAAAAATGATAAAAAAATAATAATTAAAATAAAAAATTTAAATTAGTAAAAAAAATAAAAAATAAAAATAGAAATTTAAATTAAACAAATAAATAAATTTAAAAGGCAAATAAAAATAAAAAATTTAAAAGGAAAATTGAAATAATAATTTAATTTTTCTTAAAAATGCATATAAACATATGAAAAATACGTTTTTCAAAAAAAGAAGAAGAAGCAAAATTCATTTTTTTAAAAATTAAGAATAAAATAAAATAAAATAAAATATTCAAATTAAAAAAAAAAAACATTTTTCAAATTAAAATATAAAAACAAAAATAAAAAACTAAAAGTAAAAAAAAAACAAAAAACAATTTAAAAAAAAAAAAAAAATTTAAATTTTAAAAATAAAAGATAAAAAATAAATTAAATTAAATTAAAAAGAAATTAATAAAAAATTTATTTAAAATTCGCACTGCCACCTTGGGGGTTGCGGGGCTTGGCTAATGAGCGACGGAGAGTTGACATCTCTCCGACGCCCATCGGTCAAGCCCCACGGCCCCAAAGGCGGTGATGCGAATTTTAATATATATTTTTTATTAATTTTTTTTTCAATTTATTTATTATTATTATTTTATTTTTAAATTAATTTTTTTTTCTTTTTAATTAAATATTTATTATTATCGATTTTTTTGTTAGGATATTTCGACACATAGGAAATAGTTAAGTATAACTTGGTCTAGCGTAGTGTCAGGTAAAGTGTGTTTCTTCACTATGTACATTTGTAACTTATAATCCAACGGTCATGATATGTAGTGATCTGACGATTCACTCTGTCCCTAGTATTACTGACACTTGATCCGTGGCTTAACACTTGATTGGTCCATGATCTCTATTTAAAGAGCATGGAGGGTTATTTGTCCGGTAACCATTTATGAGAGAAGCTTATGTAAATTTTCTTTCTTTATATTAATAAATTGCCTAAAGTGGTCGCGTTGGCTCAGGTCGTGGACTGTTTCCCTCTTTGAGGGTTTTAACCACGTCAAATACTGGTATACTGATCTGTGATCTATTTGTGAGTGGTGACCTTTGGTTTTTTATCTAAGGAACTTACCCTGTAAATTCCAACATGGTATGAGAGTTGTTTTTAGGGTTGCATTCGTTGTTGATCCAAATCTGAAGCCAGTTTGATTGCATGTGACGGTCGTTTTCCATATCTACAGTTTCTGACTACTTTCGGGCCAGGAGAACTGCTTTGTTGTGTGTGGAGCCTTTGTTAGAGTGAGGAACCCCTTTCGTTTCATACGAAAAGGATTCTTGTTGCCTAAGTTATGTCATTTTAGATCTGGAGGTATAAAGCATTTTTTTTGCAATTATATTTATTAATCTCTTTGTTTATTTCAATTTATAGTCTTTTTTATTATCATATCTATACCCTATTCTCTACGTATGCTCTTTGCTCTGCGTTGTGTGTGATGTCGATAAATCATAAACAAGAAGACAGGTTTTTTCTGTTACTTATGCTCTTTCCCCGCAATTTTGTGCAATCTTGGGAAATCAAAATTAGCGAGAAAAATATATAGTTTTTGAACGAACTAACCGGAAAGCTAATGTTTTTCCGTTAGGCTTGTATTTTTTTGTTGTTGTTTTTGTGTGCACAGGTTGTGTTTTTTTTTTTTTGCAGGAAAAATCACGCACACCGAAGAGCAAAAAAAAAAACCTTCCTATTTTCAAACAATTACAAAATAATTTTACTAGCTCATTTGGTGTAAAGTTACTTTATGAGAATAGAGGTCTTCGGTTCAAGTCTCTTTGGCAAGTTTTTTTTCTAAATTTTTTTTTTCTTAAAATTTTTTTTGGCAAGTTGTTGTTGTTGTTTTTTTTTAATATATAAATGAGTTTTATTTAAAAAACACATGTAAAAGTAACATTGTAAAAGTGACTCTCATTTATTTATAAAAGTGAGTCACATAAAGTAGTATTTTTTAAATTGAGCTTATTATATTAAGTTTGGAAAAGGGAGGGGGGAAAGGGGGATTTTTTTTTTAAAGTACAACTTCATCATCAACTTTCAACCTATCACATAACTACTCAGCATCTACTACAACTTTTTTTCAAAAAAACATAACTTCTTCATCTGGCGGTAGTTTTCAGAGCCGTTTTTTTTTCAAACGGCCCAATTTTTTGAGATTTTTCCATTGAAGTAGTTAGTTTCAACATTTTCAACTTCAATTTGTGTTTTAAAACGAAAGTGCATGCTCGATTATTCTTAACAACACTAATTATTTCCAATGGTTATCTTACATGGTAGACTTACTTAGAAGTGAAGGGTTTTATAGAATAGCCACAGGAAAAGAATATAAACTTACCAATGGAGATAAAGCTGTTAAACGGGAAAATAAACAAGATCAAGCGCGAGGGTTGATAGTAATGTACATTGCTCAAGATCTTAGATTTCATATCCAATAATTTGACTCCCCTACTAAAGCTATGAAAAAACGAAATATTGTTTTTGGCATTAAAAATGAAATCAGAGTCCACCAGCTTGAAAATGAGTTGCTTACTTTGGACCCCAATAATTTCTTTTCTATTGAAGATATTTTGTCCAAATTTAAGACCCTTAGAATTCTTTTAGAAGGTTGTATGGTAAAAAAGGAAGATCATAGCCTTATCTATTCCATTCTTGCTAAGCTTTGCCTTGCATACTCTGTATTTGTTTCCACCTTCCATTCCACTAGAGAAGCACTCGTTTCTCAAGGGACAACCTACAAGTCCCCTTCTTTTGATGTCTTTTGTGATTCTTTGATAAGAGAACAAGAAAAAATCTTACACCTTGGTCTTATTAATATTGGAAACTCTTCTAAGAAAGCCTTAGCAGCTCAACGACAACCATATCCAAAGAATCCAAAGAAGCAACATCCTAAAAATAATGCTCCTAAACCAAACAAGGGTCTTAAGAAATTTTAGCCACAAACTAAAAAAACAACTCAACAAACTGATAAGGCAAATAAATCAAAAGTGAAGAAGACAGATAGACATTGAAACTTTTGTAATTGTGATGGCCACGTATAGTCAAATTTTTTTAATAAGATGGAAGCCTTGGAAGCAATAATGAAGAAGCACAACATAAATTTGGAGAAATCTTCAACTTCATCTTCAGGAATGGCTCTTTCTGCTTGTGGTTGTCAAGCATCAAGATCTGGTTATGAATTGAGTGTATCTTCTTCTTCTCATTCTCATGAGTAGCTCATTGATTTTGGAGCCTATTACCAATGGCAATAAATAAAGCCATGTTTTCTTCTTTAAATGATTGTAACACCAAAAAAAATTATGTTCGTGATGATAGATCTCTTAGTGTTGTAGGGTTTGGAACCATTCATCTAGATAATGGTAATTTTAATGATGTATTATTTATTCCTACCTTGTCCTGCAACCTTCTATCTATTTATCAAATAGATCATTCGGGTGAAGGGAAAAGAATAGAATTATCACCTCATGATGTTGTAATTAAGGACCTAAGAGATCCAAGACATATTCTAGCTACTAGCATTGTTGATGATTCCACAAGGTTGTATAATTTTGACAACTTTGGGTCATCATGTATTCCCTCAATTTTTATTGCTCATAATGATGAAGTGAACAAATTTTGGCATGAGCGATTTGGTCACTTAAACTATCTCTCTCTTCAAACTCTATGTAAATAAAATATGGTGACAGGTATTCCTATGGTAACTTGCTGAGATGGTATTTGATCCAGATGTGTACTCGGAAAACATCATCGGGATAATTTTGACAAGCGTGCCTCTTGGCACGCTTTAGCCCCTTTACAACTTATGCACAGTGATTTATGTGGTCCACTTCCAGTTGTTTCTTTCTCTGGCTAAAATTACTTCTTAAATTTCATTGATGATTTTGCAGACACACTTGGGTATACTTCTTAAAACTCAAGAGTGAAGTTTTTAACATGTTCTTTGCCTTTAAGGCCTTTGTTGAGAAACAATTTGCACATCACATTCTTAAGTTAAGATCTGACAATGGAGGATAATATGTCAACAAAACATTTATCCACTTTTTCACTATGCATGGCATTCAATTGCAACATATTATTCTGTATACTCCACAACAAAATGGTGTAGTTGAAAGGAAGAATCACACTCTAAAAGAAATGGCTAATTGTCTGCTTCAATCTAAAGGACTTAGTCTTAATTTTTGGGTAGAAGCAATTAACTGTGCAAATTACATATTAAATCACACTCCTACTAAGGTTTTAAGGAATATAACTCCAGAAGAAGCCTAGAGCTCAATTAAACCATATGTAAATCACTTTCATGTTTTTGGAAGTGAAGCTTGGGCCCCTATTCCAGATGCGAAACATAAAGCCTTAGAACCTAAGAGTGAAAAATGATTTTTTGTTGGATATTCTGAATATGTCAAAGGATATAGAATTCTTCAACCAAAATCCAAAAATGTAATCATTAGAAGAGATGTAAAATTTGATGAAAATATATCATCCTACGAGCCTAGTTCAGCGGGTGTGCCACCTTTGGCCTGCGAGCCTGATTCGACATATGTACCACCTCTCTCTATCTCTTCTATTTTTGACAACATTCCTTCTAGTTTAGATGATGACTGGGAGGATGAAAATCTTCCTCCACCTCCTCAAGATATTCCTTCAGCTCCACAACTTCCAAGATGGGTCTGCTCTACTTGAGATGTAACAGGTTCTCTTGTAGGTGACCCTGCAGATCAACGTCGTACACGTTCCCAGTTTGAAAGAGCCTCTTCCTTATTGGCTCAAGTTCCAGAAAATCCTGATCCAGATACCTTTGAATAATCTTAAGGTTATCTAGATTGGAATGCAGCTATGAATGAAGAATATTGTTCCTTATTGGAAAACGATACTTGGGATCTTGTTCCTCTTCCAAAGGGAAGAAAACTTGTCAGATGCAAATGGGTTTATAGAACAAATTTTGGACTAGATGGAAAAGTGGATAAACATAAACCTTGTCTTGTTGATAAAATATTTTCACAAGTTGAAGGCATTGATTATACTGAAACCTTCTCCCCTGTTGCCAAAATGAATTTTATCAACCTTGTTCTTTCCCTTGTTGCCTCCTTTAAATGGGAAGTCCATCAGATAGATGTTAAATCTGCCTTCTTACATGGGGATTTGCATGAATAAATCTACATGGAACAACCCACTAGCTTTATCCAAAATGGCTCTAGCCTCGTTTGTCGCCTTAGGAAGTCTCTCCATGGTCTCAAAAAATCCCCTCGGTCTTGGTATGCCAAAATGGATAGCTTTCTCTTAGATAATGGCTTTTCTAGATGTCATTCCGACAACACTGTCTACACAAATAAAGTGGGTAAGTCCTTAATCATCCTTGTTATTTATGTTGATGATATTATCCTTATTGGTAGTGATTCCAACCATATTAACCATGTGAAGTCTAGCCTCAAAAATAAATTTTAAATGACATACTTACACTTGCATTATTTCCTTGGTCTTCAAGTCTTGCAATTCAAAGAAGGTATTACCCTTTCTCAGTCCAAGTATGCCTATGATATTCTATGACACTTTCACATGGAAGATTGTAAGTCAGCCCCTTCTCCATTTTAGTATGGAGTCAAGCTTTCAGTCACTTGTACTTCCCCTGAAGTTGATGCTACCTTATACCGTCAACAAGTTGGTAAAATTCTGTATCTGACCTGTTGGTGTTCCCATTTTTTGGCCAGGTTGACAAGAACAAAAGATGAGACAACATAGAACCACTTTCAGACCTTAGGATCTAGCCCTCCCAGGTCCAGAGAGGGATCTCTCTATATGAGTCAAAGTGTATATCTTTGAAGCTCTAAGTTATGATTTTAGGCTAGTTATAGGCTCAGGGTTGTTTGTTTGATTGTTTGTGTTTGGTTGTTGGGAATCAGGAAAGAAGGGTCCAATATAAGACAAGGATGAGCAAAGAGGAAATTTAGGCAAAGGTAGATAACTCAGAGAACATCAAGGCCATTGGGCTATGGAGTCAAGAAAGGATTTATTTGTAATCAATGTGCAAGCTTTCAGTGGGCTAGTCATCTAGAGAATTTGGATCTTGAAGGATGATTGGTGAAACGAGACATTAAGGACTGAAAATGAGTGAAGGGGAACCATCCAATCCTGTCTATAGATCAGGTCAGAGGTCATTTAACTCCAGACCTGCTTGGACAAAAATCAGAGGCAATACAAGGGATCTTAGCAAGGCTTAATTGGGATGGAAAGATCCTAGTGAGGCAGAGGCGGGGTTCTAGACCTCCCAGTGTTCTCAACTCATCCAACTAAATCCTAGCAAGAAAATCTAAACACAGGTTTCATTAATTCATACATCAGAGAGAAGGCAACAAGATCCACTACACTGGTTAAATCAATTTAAACCAATATTCAGATACACATATAGCAGAAAACATAAAAGGCTGGGAGAGCAGCAACATAAGGTACCTATCAAGGGTAAATCTTATGCCAAACTTCTGATGCGAGCCAGATGAAATGAAATGAAATGGAAATGCACACAGAGATAGAAAAACATCACCAGCTGATTTAGATCAGAATCCAAAGAAATGTGTTTGTCATATAAAAAACAACACCAATCAGGTACATCATAGCCCACAGCTTGAACATTCAGTCTGAATACATCAAATCTCAGCCTATCTTACAATATCACACATAGAACTTGTCTCAAGAGGAAAATACTTGCATTTCACTGATATCTCATCAACAACCTATACAATAAGTTCCTTCTGTGTTTTATAGCAGAGGATGGACAAAAGATCGACTGAGGGGGTAGGTGAATACTAAATGTAACATTAAACACAAAAATGAATGCAGGGCCGAAACCCATTCTGTTTGACTGCTGAGTATTTAATCTCTATCTTCTCTTTACAAAAGAGTGATCTTCTTCAGATTTACCTTTACTTCTGATATGACTGTGATGCACTTCGGCTGCGGTGTTGTACTTGAGGTGGATAACCAAAGGAAAATGAACCACCGAGTAATCTGCTACATAAATGTTCTAATTGCTTTGAACTACTGTTAGGATGGAAACTCCTTCAGGGACATTGTGCATAATAAAAGCTGTATGGGTTCCCTGTACTTGATGAAAAAAAAACCTTCTACTGATGAGAAACCCTTGATGTTTTCTTTTACTGTGCATAGGACCTTTTGATTGATCCTCGGGGTCTTCAATCTGATGCTTTGCCTTCTAAACCACTGATTTAAAGGCTCAAGATCTTCATTAGCATGCCTTAATCTCATTTTATTTGTACTGAAACCCTCTGCCGCTTCATTTCTTCCTCTGACAGGTTAGCTCGAGCTTTAAATGGTGCTGGAAGGTCTTCCACAGAGTTTGAATCCTGTTCTTCCCAACGAACGTCCTATCTTCACCTTCCCGGGTCTTTGCTCATAAATTCAGCCGCTGAAGATGATCTTTATTGATTTCTCTGTCACTGTAACAGAGGCTGTGCATTATGGCGGTCTTTTATCATTTACAATCCTGCAAAACACGAAACTGTGAAGAACACACCATGGACGGACAATGGATGCAGTGGGGATGGAGGAAAAAGGCCGTGCAATTGGTGACATGGAGATGGAGAATATCTCTGGTGGAGGTTGGTGGAATACAGAGCGAATACACGTAAAAAACCTCAAACAACACGAAAAGAACCAGGTATACATAATGGAATGGGAGAAAGTACGGAGGGCACGCGTGGAGATGACGTGGCGGGACCGGGGGTGATGGGGTAGTCCACGGTGGGAATAACGAATCCGGACTGTCGATCTCAAAGGGAAATCAACGACTGAAGATGCGGCAGGGGGTACGACGACCTTGGACTAAAACAAACGCAAATTTGTTGATTAATGACCGTCAGATGAAACTCCCGAAATCCAGCGGTTGTCATTAATTTCGTTGTGTGACTTGGACCAAGAGATAACGTGTAGGGAGAAAGCGGTTTTGTTGTCGTACAGGGGACAGGTGGCACATGATGAGTGGAATCGCTGGGTGCTCGGGGAAAACCACCAGCTGCGCATAAGCGGTGCGGAATAAACTAGCGGGTTTCACACAGTGCACGGGCGGGGACCACCGGCGGGAGGACTGTGGACCGTTGATCTGACGGGGAAATGAACGACGATCGCGCGATAAGAAAATGGACGGGGGGAAAACGGAGGGCGTCGGGATTCACGCTCACCGTCCGATCAACCAAGATCGATGGATGGAAATTCGCCCGATAAACTCAGTAGATAGGCGCCTTTTGCTTCAACAGGTGGTTCAGGCACTGGATCACGTGGAGGGAAAAAGCGTGGGTGCATACGCCGAAAGGGGCTAGGGCCCGATATACAAAGTGTATGATTTTTGCACATTTTTAATGCATTTTAGGGCCACTAAGGGTTAACGATGGGGGAATAATGGGGGAATTCGGCCAAACAACAGGTGTAGGAGTGATTTAGGAGGGTAAAGGTGTAATTTAGTAAGGTTCGAAGGGAATTTGGGCAAACAGAAGAAAGGTCAAAAAGGGGATGTTTGCAGGGGTACATGGGGCAAAAACTTATAATCAGAGACACTTTGAGAAGTGAATCATCAGAGGGGATCTGTATTAGGCATAGCACAAAGAGACTTCAAGGAGGATGGGTTTTCAGGGAGAAGGCATTCCTTGAAGGCTCCAAAACTATCCAGCCCCCTGCTTGCTTGTCAAGAATTTCATAGGGGGGCTAACATGACCCATAATTTTCGTGAAATTTCCTTTGTCGGTGGTCTTGTTGCTCAGTTTATGCACAAACCTCATGAAAGTCATTGGAAATCAACTAAAAGAATACTTCCATACATTCGAGGTACAGTTCAGTTCAAGATTCATTTTAGTGCAGGAGCATCTCCATTGTTGATTGGTTTCATTGATTCTCATTGGGCTGGTGACCCTGATGATCGAAAGTCTACTGCAGGTTATGTATTCACTCTTGGTTCAGGACCCTATTACATGGTCTTGTAAGAAACAAAGTGCCATCTCTCTTTCTTCGGCAGAAGCAGAGTATTGTGGTGTAGTTGAAGCGAGCAAGGAAGCCCTATGGCTTCGTCAAATCCTGACTGAATATGGTCTTCATCGGCAACATCCAACTACAATTTGATATGATAATTAGAGTGCCATTCATCTATGCAAATATCCAGTTCAACATCAGTGCATGAAACACATTGAACTACACGTACACTTCATCAGAAAGCTCATTCATGATCGTGTTCTTGAAGTGCAGTATTGTTCAACCAATGATCAAGTTGTTGATATATTTACAAAGGCTCTCACAGAATCGAAGTTTACCAAACTTCGATCTATACTTGGAGTTCAGGAAAGTTATCATTAAGGGGGGATAGGCTCTAATGTCTCCTTCCTTCTCCTATTGTGTCACCTTTGTAAATCCTTCAATCATATCCCAAGTTGTTCTTAAGGGGGTATGTTCGGATATTCTGACACATAGGCAACAGTCTCTGATTGTGTCACCTTTGTAAATCCTTCAATCCTATCCCAAGTTGTTCTTAAGGGGGGATGTTAGGATATTCCGACACATAGGAAAGAGTTAAGTATAACTTGGTCTAGTGTAGAGTCAAGTAAAGTGTGTTTCTTCACTATGTACATTTGTAATTTATAATCTAACGGTCACGATATGTAGTGATCTGACGGTTCACTCTCTCCTCGGTATTATCGACACTTGATCCATGGCTTAACACCCGATTGGTCCATGATCTCTATTTAAAGAAGGGTCATTTGTCTGGTAACCGTTTATGAGAGAAGCTTATGTAAATTTTCTTTCTTTATATTAATAAATTGCCTGAAGTGGTCGCGTTGGCTCAAGTCGTGGATTGTTTCCCTCTTTGAGGGTTTTAACCAGGTCAAATACTGGTGTACTAATATGTGATCTGTTTGTGAGCAGTGATCTTTAGTGTTTGATCTAAGGAACTTACCTTGTAAATTCCTACATTTTTTAATTCATTTTTTAATTTTTAATTTGATTTTATTATTTTAAATTTTTTTTTTTTAAATTTAATTTATATTTTGAAATATAAATAAATAAATAAATAAATAAATAAATAAATAAATAAATATATATATATATATATATATATATATATATATATATATATATATATATATATATATATATATATATATATATATATAATTTTAAAATTTGTTTATTTGTTTATTTGTTTATTTCTAATTTTTTGAAATATATAATTTTTTTAATTAAAAAAACACACACACACACACATATATATAAAATTTTATTTTATATATATAAATGCTTTTTTTTTTTTTAAATTTAAATTTTGAATTTTAATTATTTTTAAATTTCTTTTTTATTTTATCATTTTCTTTAACTTTAATTATGTTGTTTTTTTTTAATATATATATATATATATATATATATTATTTTTGTGATTTTTTATTTTTTGTCTTGTAATTATGAATTTTTTAGAAATTTTTTTTATTTTTTATTTTTTTGTTTTTTGTTTTTTTAATTTTTTTAATTTTTTATTGTTACAAATTATTTTTGTTTTTTTTACACTTTTATTGGTTTTTTTCATATATATATATATATATATATATATTTTTTTTTTTTTCATATATATATATATATATATATATATATATATATATATATATATATATATATTTTAATGTCTTATTACCAAGATGAAAATCACCACCCTAAATAAAAATGATTGATGTTGCATCAACACTTTTCAAAATTATCATGAAAATCATTAAAATTTTAAAATAAATGTTCATACTTGATAAATAAAAAAATTTAAAGTGCTAAAAAAATGACCATTTTTCTAAATCGACATGACATTTAAAAAAAAAAATCAAAGAAAATTTAAAGTTCCAAAAATATGCTTAAAAAAAAAGGCTATTCTACATCTCCACTTTTCAAAATCGACATGAAAATAATGACATTAAAAAAAAAAATCATAAGAAAATTTAAAGTGTCAAAACTATGCTAAAAAAAAAAGGTGATTCTGCATCATGACTTTTCAAAATCGAGTGTTTTTTTTTGCTACCTCAAAAAAACGGGTACCAGGTGATTTTCTCGTTTGATCGGTAACTATGTTTTAGTCTCAAAAGGCATAAAAACCTCAAACTTTTAATACAAGGCTGTTATAAATACTAGGTTGTGTAATTGTGAAACAAGTTCAAATTATTGTGATATTGTTATATTCTTAAACTCTATTTTTATTCACTAATTGAAGAAGGAAGCGTTCTGGAATCTTAATGCGTAGCTAGTAGAGAATAGATCAGAAGTAATTCTATTGTGGAGGGTCCCTGCACAGAATAGGTTTATTTGTTTAATTTCTTGTTCTTTCATAGTTCAGGTTTTCATACTTACGCTATATTTTTTTTACATAGATACATGCTTTGTTTCCATTGTGATTTATAGCATAGGTGTACTATGTTTTCATTTGTGTTTTGTAGCTCAAATACACACTTTAATTTCATACTATAGACATACGCTTGGCTTTCATTTACATTGTAATTATTTTCGGATTCTATAGTATAGATGATCAGGTTTATGATTAGTATTTCACTATTTGTTAGCATCATTCGCATAATATCATTATGTTACGATAGATGTTTGATTTATGATTGGGTAGATTTAGAGACAATTTATTGTAGTAGTTGGCATAGATTAATTTAGTATAGCTTAAGTTATCATCGTTTAGATTAGTTTCTTTTCATGCAATATAAGTTTATCATAGATTAATTTTCTTTCTTTTAAACATTTCATTTTCTTCCTTCTTGCAAGTTTTATTTTTCAGTGATTAAATTTTTTCTTTTAATAAGTGTGAATACTCTTTAGTGATTTCTTGTTTTAAATTTCATTCATATAAAGTTTCCAAAAGCATACAAAAAAATATTAGAGTTCCTTCTTATTTCTAGAACTTTAGTTTTTCTCAAAGTCAATTATTAACCATTAACAAGCTAAGATAATATTTTCATCATAGTTTTGAAGCTTAGTTGAATTTAGATTTCATTTCACAAATTATAAGTTTAGTTCCTCAATTTCATTTATACATTCAAAATAAACACGAAATGTTAAAACAACTTTAAACATATAAAATCACTATAATAAAATTAAGTAAGAAAAGGCTTCTAGCATATATAGTGCACTTGCACTTCATAAGATTACCAACTCTGGTCGATAATTTATGATAGCAATTTAAGACATTAAATTGACTAAACATCCAGTCTAAAGCTGACAAGGCGAACAACTTCATTGAGCGCATTCAACACATCCGCCAACAGGTTCATGAAATATTGGTCAGAGCCAATTCCAAGTACAAGCAAAGACATGATTAGCATCGGGTGCCACATAACTTCCAAGTGGGTGACAAAGTGTGGCTACATTTGCAGAAAGAGCACCTTGATGGCCCCTACTGCAAGCTTCACCCACTCCGATATGGGCCATACACCATCACCAAGGCTATAGTGGACAATGCCTTTGTTGTGGATCATCTGCATATCCTTTTAATTTTATATTAAAAATACAAAAAAATCTGAAATTGAAATAAAAGAAAATATGTTAAATATGTTAAAGTATTATAGTCTTATACTTTGGCATAAAAAGGAAATGCTTTTTCTGATGTATTAGAGTTTAATTTTTTTAAACTTTATATAATGGGTTTTATATCCGAAGATTAAAGGCCGATTAATTTAATTGGCGGAGAGTGCTGATATTAAAAATATAAACTGGATGACTCAACCCACGAGAACTAATAGCACGAGAGTTAACAGAAAAGGTGCCTCCACAGTTGACTGGGTTGACTGCGGAGGCGATGAAGATCAACTGCGGATATCAACTGTGGGGGCACCAGCTGGATTTTTCAGCCGTACCCCGAGACTCCCCGCAGTGACGTCATATGATGAAAGGAGAACAACTATTTTTCATGTCAAATCAGTCCAACGGTTAAGTGACACGTTGCGTAGGAATTTAACACAAAATACACACCATCTATTTAGGGGTTTTTTTCATTTCATTTTCAAAATACTTTGCAGTTTGTTGCGTTTTGACCTGTTGCGTTCTCTCGTCACCTTTTTGTTTTAGTCACCTTGCAAGAGCATTCCTTCAGCTCCTTTTCTAATCATGGCTAAAAGGTCTTCTTTGTCTGGTTCATCGAGCCACATTCCTCTCATGGATAATGAGAGAGACATTCAAGATATTGTGTCTTCAGTAATTCATCTTCCATTCTATCAACAAGTTGTATTGAATAAAGATAATTCCCTTGTCTATTCCGCCATGAAAAAATTCGGGGTCCTTTTTGCATGCATCCCTAAGACACATTTATTCCCAGAGTTTATCTATTGGTTGGTTTCCGCATTGTATCCCGGAAAATTTTTCGTGATGAATTCCCAAGGGGAAAATCTTCTGCAGGTGTCTACCCAATTAATCCGCCAAGCCTTGTGTTTTCCTGAAGCTGAATCACCAGTCCAATTTTCAGAAGATTCATAGGTTACTTACTATGAAAGCCTTGTACGAGAATAATTCAATCAATTTATGTTCCATTTGAAGCCCAATATGAAGCATTTTCAGCCAGAATGTGGAGAATTTGCTATGGGAGTTTTCAACGAAGACACTCGACCCATATTAAGAAGTATTGCTAAAATCTTGGGAAAAGAAGACGACGTTACAGTGGACAGGTCAGTCTTATGAATGTTTTCCATAATGATGAAGCCAGGAATGGTCCTGGATATTCCATCCTTTTGGCAAAAATCAGTCAACTCACAGTTGATGAGTTTTTCACCGACAGGTTCTTTTAAATTTCCCTCACTGATTGTCTACTTATTTTTATACCAAAATGTTGAAGAATTCATGCAGTTAGGTCTAAATATAATGGATGTAAACAAGCAAAGACAGTCAGTTGTATTTTGGACATATATAATTAGAAGGGAGAAAAATGAAGAGGGGTTATTTGATTTTGCTAGTCAGTATATGCCCATTGCATATAAAATATTGAATGGAGTTCATCCCCCTTATTTTTTACCCAAAGCCCAGGAGTTTTTACATTGAGGAACTAGCTGTAAATTTGGGGACTGGTTTGTGTTTGAAGAATATTCAGAAATAAGGTTGTATGGAGCAAATGTTGAACCTTACAGGCTCCCAACGTTTGTATCAATGAGGCTTTTCACCTTATAATTTATTAGACAAAGCCTGAATGTTGATCATGTGCACTTTGTCCCTATGAAGAAGGGTCATATGTATAAATTTCCTATGAGTGTGGGACCTTTCATAGTTAATATGAGGCAGGAGTTTGAGGAAGTAACAAAATTGTTGGAGGAAACACATATGCTTCTAGGAGAAAAATGGGCTTATGATCCCCATGGTATAATTTCACAGCAAAGAATTGAAAACTGATACTCAGCTTTCATTTATGAAAGTAGACCTAAGCAGGAAAAGGTGACAAACAAAGGTGAAATAAGTTCAGTAAATACAAGCATTCAAACTCCTGTTATAACTGAGAAAACAAACAAAAGGGGTAAAGAAACTGTTATTGACTTGGATGATGAGGCACCGAGAGGTGAGAAGAGGACAAAATTTGCTGAGGATCATTCCTCTAATTCACCTAGTTTTTCCTTGCATTTGGGTGAAGAGCAGAATGGTCCCTCTTCCCTTGGAGGTCATGAATCCTCTCATGAACAAGTACCCTTAATCAAATAGGTGTTTTCTCAAATTGAGGAGAGAAATCAAAGAATGAAGGCCATCATGGAGGCCCAAGCAGAACATCAGGTTACTACCGATCAGATAAGGCTGTTGACTATAATGGATCGTGAAAAAGATAAATTTAGGATTGCTTTTTCACATCCCATAAGAATGTCAATTGGGTCCTCAAATAGTTTTAATACTGTAAATGTGACTATGGATGTTAAAAACATTCCACTAATGGACAAAATGAATTTTCATATGCAGACTGAGCAATTGATTGTTAATGATCTCACAAAGACAAATGCAATGGCAGTTAAAGCTGAAAACATGTTAGGGAAATTTATCAAACAATTGAAGCTGGAAAAGGCCAATTCAAGAGCCTTAACAATCCAAAATGAAGAGTTGAAGAAGATTATTGTTAAGATTGGTGTAGACCCTAGTGACAAGACTGCTGTGCAGAAATTCTTGCAAAGTGCTAAAGTATAAATATCTACATTAAGAAAGAAATTGAGGTTACCTACTGGTGAAAACTCAATGGCTGCAGAGGTTGCAGAGGTAGAGAAGGAAAAAGAGAAGTTGTTGCAGCAACTTATGCAGAAGGATGAGGAACTTTCCAAAGTGAAGCAGATTGCAATTTCTTTACAAAATCACATTGATATTCATAATTGTACTTTTGTTTTTCCTACAGGTGATGCAGATCCTCAAGCACAAATTATTCAATTGAATACTGAGTTGTAGATGGCTGAAAGAGATAGAAATAAGGCTCAAACATATTTGGAGATTGATACAAAATTGATGAAGGTCTTAGAGAACGAAGCAGATAAGTACAAAATGGATTTCAGAAATGTTGAAGCTGAGATCAAGAATTTCCAAGAAATAATGAAAGGTAATATGTCATTAATACAAGCTAAGGATATCATTTGGACTGATATCATCTCAGAAATGAAGTCCAATTGGTGCTTCCTGATGATTATTACAAAAGAGAAAAGCCTTATTGTGGAGTGTGAAGAATTGATTATGTTTGATAAGCAGAAAGGGATTAACAGAGCAATTTGGGCTAGAATATTTATTGATTATATCAATTCGAAATCAGATCAGGAATTAGAGGAGAATGATATGCAGGATAGAATGCTGTATGCAGTGGAAATTAATAAAATGATTATTAGGAATGATCTCAGAAAGGCTGCAGAAAAGAAATTAATAGAAATCTAAGAAGAAGTAAGTGAATTTGATAAATATTTGGATAAACTGACAAGGTTAGGCCTGCCATCATGTTGGGGAGCTGAGGGGAATCTTCTGCCATGGAGCTCTTATGAGAATTTACTGGTGATGACAAAAATCAAGATTGACAACAGGCATGAGAAAATTCAGGTACTTAAAGGAGAGACAATGGTCAACTTCTTACAAAGACATTTTCAACTCTTGTGGATGGTAAAAACTCTTTTCTCTGAAAAGCCATCTTATGAACGAATTACTGCATTCAGATTGGAGTATCACAATTTGACACATTCATCCAAGACAAAGGTAGAAATATGGAAAAAGTGCAGATCTTGGACTATTGACTTGCCAAAAGGGATCAACAACAAAGAAAGACAAATCAGTTGATTAAGGAAAATGAGCCACTTCACCAACAATTCCTATAGATTAGGATATTTACTTTATGTTATTTTCTGAAGTCAATGTAATTGTAAGAAGACATTTTCAAGGCATGTGATAGACAACCTTCAAAGTCATGAAGTAGTTTTGGTAGTTAGAATTGGTTACAACAGTTCCAAACTACTTTTTATTGTATTTAATGTAATTTCAAAGAGGGAGGAAGGTTTCGAGTTTTGGACCTCCTGGACAAATATTTTTGCACTCAAAGATTCAAAGATTAATGAATGAGTTAGCAAGTTTCTGGTAATTTGTTTATGTTGAAATGTATTCCAGTTTTCATTATGTATTTCCTTCTATGAATAAAACAAGGTTATGAGCAGTAGGTCTCTTCTTACTTCTGTGTATAAGAGTTAAAAACATTAATTGGCGCTCCTTTGTTTTAACTATTTCTTTCACATGTTTCTTTTGAATTTTGGAATGGTATTTTCTGTATAAAGTAGCATATCAGGTTGGACTTCTCCTTACATTTTCTTCCAGTGATTTTGTTCAACATTAACAGATGGTAGCATTGTGAAGCATTCATATTATTTGATATTTAAGGGTGTGATTATAAATAGTTGAGGGTTAAGAAAATAGAGACATAAAAAATTTGTGACATAATTATAAAATGTCTTAAGCACTGATTCCTTATCACAGCTAAGGGATTGTCTCTTAAGGTACAACATTAATTGGCGTCGTTGCCGGGGAATGAATATTCGAAGTTTTCCCTGGGTTTTTTTCATAATTCCTCCGGTTTTTTAGAGAGGAGGAAATACTAAGTTGTGCTTCTTTAAAATAATTCTGGCTCCTAAGAAGCCTCACACAAGGTTAGATACTTTTCAACAAAAAGCTCCTATTTTGTCTGATCCAGAAAAGCTAGTTTCAAAGAAGGGCTAGAAAACAAAAATATTTTCTACACCTGATGCCACATTTCTTACACCAGGCAGCAGTTCACATACATTTTTGTCCAGGGATATTTCTCGGAAACTCATTTTCTCGGAAAAAGAATCCTCACCTTCACCCATTCATTTTCAAGAACCAACATTAGAAGAACAATATTTTGAGTTTGTATCATTTCGTCTTACAGAAACTCAACCTCATACAGTTGCCAGTTCTTTTGTCATTTTTCACACACCTATCCCTATATCAGTTGTTCCACCTCATTCATCCCCACCTACAGCTGGTATCCATTTTACCTCTGCTCAAGGAGCAGTCAATCAGGGCATAAACATGGCAGCCCCTGCTTTCTTGATGAATAGATATGGACCATTAAATCTACCCCAACTAATGAATGCAACGCCTCAGGAGTATCTCAAGTTGCTCCCTAGATTTACTGGTGAAGATGAAATAACTACAAAACAACACTTGCCCTTGTTCTGCACATTTGCTGAAAATTTTAATGTAGAATATCTTGATGTTGTAATGAGACTTTTTGTACAGTCTCTAAGTGGAGAGGCAAGAAAATGGTTTAAAGGATTACCCAATGGTTCAATAAATGATTGGGATGAATTAGAAAGACAATTCATCCAGAGATGGGGTGAGAAAAGAGACCATGGTTATTCTTTAACATAATTTAATGTTATAAAGAAAAAATCAAATGAAAGTATGAGTGGTTTTGTCAAAAGATTTAATAAGTTGTACAATAGTCTACCTGTGGAAATGAAACCTCTTCCTATTGGAGCAAAGGTCATTTTTGCTGGAGCATTTGAGCCGGATTTTAGTTTTACATTGAGAGAATGAAGATCCCCCACTCTTGAATAGATTCAAACTGATGCCTTAGAGATTGAGGAAAATATGTCTGCTGCTGGAAAAGTTCAAGATAAAGAAGGAGCCTCATCTTAAGATCAGAGGATAGATGATATGACAAAGGTCATTAAAAATTTGTCAAATAAATTGGTAAAGCTCGAAATAGATAACAAGAAACCCGCACAACAAAACAGAGGGGTTTTCAATCCCCAATTCAGAAAACATGCCCTTCAAATTTTATAGAGGGAAAGGAAAGATTAAGATCAAGTCCAAGCACCTTTATATATAGAAGCAGCCCCATCAAATTCTGCTGATAATGATGAGAAAAAAGATGAAGATCAAATTTCTGCTGTGTATATGCAAGGTGATGAAACATAAGAAGAAAGTGAGAAATAATATGTAGAAGAATGTAAAGAAGCTGATATTTCATTTGATCAGGAAGAAATGGATGATTATTGCAAACAATTTATTGATTTTATGCAGGCAGAGTTGCATAAGAAATATGATTTGAGGTCAAAAAAGAGGTTGAGAACTCAAGATGATGAAGGAGAAGAATTAGACTCAGTACCTACTGCAATGGCGACTCCACTATGGAAAAACCAAATTAAGAAATCAGACAAGGGGAAAAAACCCATGAATCAAGAAAAAGAAAAGGAAAAATAGCAAGCTGAAACTCCTCAAATGAAATCTAATACCCTAATATTTTGGAGAAATTTTTTTATTGTCCCTGATCAACATGCAAATTCAAATAAAAATCAAGAAGAGCCCGAGAAACTTACAAAAAATAATCAAATCTTTAGTTTGTCTAAAGAATTAAAAAAAGTAAAAATTCTAGTGCCATTTCTTGAGTTGGTCAAAACACCTGGTTATAAGAAGGAAATTGCAGAGTTTATTAATATATCTCAGTCTGATGAAGTGGGTGATGTAGTGAATCTGCAAGAGGAGAAACCAGTGGTTACTTTTGGACCTCATGTTGAAGAGGTAGATTCTTTTGTTCCACCTTTTTATATTTCAGTTCTGTTGCATGATTTCATTTTACATAATTTTATGCTAGATTCTGGTGCATCACATAATCTAATGCCACTGTCTGTGACGAAAGAGTTAAATTTCCAAATTACCAAGCCATATAGAGACCTTTATTCCTTTGATTCAAAAAGGGTGAAGTGTGTCGGTCTTATAAAAAATATGGTTGTTTCCTTAGCCCAAATTCCAGCTAAGAGTATTATGATGGATGTGGTAGTAGTAGATATTCCAGCTAGATTTTGTATGCTGTTGTCCAGATCTTGGGGGGGAAAAATTGGAGGGGTTTTGAAATTATATTTCACATATGCCATCATTCCTGTTTTTAATGGGGAGGAAAGGAGGTTATACAAAGAAACCATATTTTTGAAGACTACTACCAAAAAAGATGCAGGTAATTCCCCCATTTATGGTCAAGAGAAGGAGGATCTCTCTTGCTTCATACTGCATGAAGATGCAGAATTTGCTGAAGATTCACAAAAGCAGCTCACTTCAGCCAATGTACATAAAGAGCTGCATTCAAATAAAATTTGGAAGTGTTATTTTGATGGTGCATTCTCTAAGGAGGGCACCAGAGCTAGATTCATATTTGTATCACCTGAAGGTAACCTTGTAACTTTTTCTTTCAAACTCGAATTCGAATCCACTAATAATGTGGCTGAATATGAAGCATTAGTTATAAGTTTGCAAACAACTAAACATATGGGAATTCAGTCTATCTCTGTTTTTGGCGATTCTGAATTAATCATAAGGAAAATTAAAAATTGGTGTCAGACTAAGCATCCCAGATTGAGGTCCTATAGAAATGAGGTATGGGATCTAGTTGAAAATTATTTTGAGGCCTTTAATTTACAGTTTATTCCAAGAGAAGAGAACTGAATGGCAGATTCATTGGCAGTCGCAGCCAGTACATTCAAACCACAAATAAATCCAAGGTTGAGATATGAAATTGAGTCGAGACACATGCCTTCAATTCCTGATAATGTAAAGCATTGGCAGGTCTTTGAGGATGATGAGTAGGTTAATCAGTTCTTGACGATGATTGGAAATTTTGAAGACAGTTAGATTGATTTAGAAGTGGATGAAAGTGATCATGGTGAAATGTCTAAAAATCTGAAGCAGTCAATTGGAGACTAGAAGATAATTCAGTTGAAAGATAATATTTTGCCCAGAGGTTTGGTACCTCTTGAAAGACTGTTTGATGCTAAAAATGTGGCAGTAAACTAGAAAAAGGTATCCCAAGATGGAGAAATGGAGGACTGCAATTTAGGAACTCAACATGAGCCTAAAATAGTCAAACTGTTCAAAGGAGTTCCAAAGGAATACAAAGAGAGGTATGTGGATCTTTTCAAGCAGTTTATGGATGTATTTGCATGGTCATATGAAGATATGAAAACTTATGATAAAAGTATTATTCAGCATAAAATCCCATTGAAAGATGGGCTTAAGCCTCATAGACAGAAGCTCAGACAAATTAACCCATTATTGTTGGCTCCAATTGAAAAAGAGGTAAAGAAAATTTTACAAGCAAAGATTATAGTTCCTCTAAGATATTCAGATTGGGTTTCCAATCTCTTGCCAGTCAGGAAGAAAAATGGAGAGATAAGACTATGTGTAGATTTTAGAAACTTGAACAGAGCTTCACTGTAGGATAATTATCCTTTGCCAAAGATGGACTTTGTCTTGCAGAAAGTAATTGGAGCATACAAGTTATCCATGGTTGATGGTTTTTCCAGGTATAATCAGGTTGCTGTGGAAAAGGAAGATCAAAAGAAAATTGCTTTCACTGCACCCTGGGGAACATTCATATATGCCAGGATGCCATTCGGCCTCATGAATGCAGGAGATAATTTCCAAAGGGCAATGGATATTGCATTTGTAGGGGAAAAATTTGTAGTTATTTATCTTGATAATGTTACATTTTTTTGAAGTTCTGATGATGAACACCTACAACATTTGCAGAAAGGCTTTTTAAAATGCAGGAAATATGGATTATCATTGAATCCTAAAAAATCCTTTTTTGCTCTAGAAGAAGGAAAATTGCTGGGCCATATAGTTTCAAAGCAAGGAGTGAAGATTGTCCAGCAAGGGTTGAAGCCATACAGACAATCCCACTACCTCGAAGTAAGAAGGATATTCAAAGATTTCTTGGAAAAATCAATTTTCTGAGAAGATTTGTTCCAAATTATGTTGAGACTGTCAGGAAAATAACATATATGTTGAAAAAGGATGCTGAAGTAAAGTGGGACAAAGATGCAAGGGAATATTTTGGAAGAATTAAAGAAGCTCTCCAAGAAGCTCTTATTTTAATAAGTCCAGATTACTTGAAGCCATTTCAAATTTTCTCATTTGCATCTTCTTCTACAATTGCTGCTGTGCTACTACAAAAAAATGAAGAAGGAAGTGAGCAGCCTGTAGCGCTTTTTAGCAAAGTGCTTCGAGATGCAGAACTGAATTATAATATCTTGGAGAAAAAGGTATATGCTCTGGTTAAATCATTTAAGGCTTTCATAACTTATATACTTCATTCTCAAATTGTAGCATATGTGCCTAATTCAGTTGTAAAGGATGTATTAGTACATAGTGATGTTGAAGGGAAAAGAGGGAAATGGATTGCTAAAATCCAAGAATATGATTTGGATATCAAACCAACAAATCTAGTCAAAGGACTAGGACTGGCTAAATTGTTAACATAATCTAATTTTCAAGCTTTGGGAATCAGTTTACTTGCACCTGTAGAAGAAGTCATCGAAGAATAAAATCAAATTCATACAAAAGCAGCAATTAAATATAAATTCCTCTGTTCAAACTGGTACAAAGATATTATTCATTATTTGTGTTTCCTTTCTTGTCCGCCTTCAATTAACAGAGCTAGGTACAGAGCCTTGAAACTTAAAGCTCAACCTTATGTTATAATTGAAGCTAAGTTGAATTGGAAAGATCTTGCTAGTGTGTTGCTATTATGTCTAACAGAAGAGGAAACCATAGAAGTGATTAAAGAGTATCATGAGTGCTTACATGGAGGTCATTACAGTTGGAAAGTGATACCACTTGTTGGAGATCAGAAGCACAGCAGATTAAACAAATACGCAGCAAATAAATCAAGCACATAAAACACAGAGGTTTACCGTGGTTCACCCAACCAATCTGGGCTACGTCCACACAACATAGGCATCGGCAATTCTTTATTAATCAAACAGGAGATTACAAACTCTCACACACACTCAAACCATCCGTATGGATACCTGTTATATAGCAAAGAGAATCTAATTGCCTCATAAATCCTCTCACATCAAATTTAGGATGCATTACTTCTCATAAGATTCTTAAATCAGGTTTTTATTGGCCCTCTTTATTTGCGTACGTATACAAGACTGTTAGAAGTTGTCAAAAATGCCAGTTGTTTGCAGAAAAGAAAAGGTTAGCTCCTTTACCTCTTCTCCCTGTTTTTGTTGAAGAACCTTTCAGACAATGGGGATTGGATTTCATTGGGGAAATAAATCCACCATCAAGTGGGCAATTTAAATGGATTTGGACTGCAACATATTATTTTACAAAATGGGTAGAGGAAGTCCCTTTCAGAAGAACAAATGATTTGGTTGTAATGAAAATTTTGGAAGAAAATATTTTTAGTAGATTTGGATGTCCAATGAATATTGTGACAGATAACGCTCAAGTTTTCAACACAGTCAGGTTTATAATCTTCTGTCAAACTTATAATGTGATATTGTCCCATTCCACAACATATCACCCTCAAGGAAATGGATTAGCAGAATCCTCTAATAAAAAGTTGGTGAAAATCTTGAAGAAGACAATAAATGAGAAACATAAGTATTGGGATTCAAAGCTAGTCTTTGCTTTATGGGAAGTAAGGATGACTACTAGGAGATCCACTGGTAAGTCGCCTTATGAATTAGTATATGGTACCCAGGCATTATTTCCCACTCAGTTAGTAAAGCCAGTAATATCTTTCCTTCAAGATGCTCAAGAGGAACCTAATGCCTTGATTAGAAGAATGAATAAAGTGATGGAATTGAGTGAAAGCATAAATAAGGTTAGGGACAATTTGGTCACTTATCAGGAGAAAATGAAGTCCATTTTCGATAGGAAATCAAGAGAAATCATGTTTCAAAATGGAGATTTGGTACTGATATGGGATACAAGAAAACATGATAAAGGGAAGCATGGAAAATTTGATCCCTTATGGCATGGTCCGTACAAAATCATTGAAGCTAGAACAAATAACAATTTTATGTTGGAAAGTATTGATGGAGAAGCAGTAGAACTGCCTGTTAATGGGCAGTATTTGAAACACTATTTCCAGCACTAGAAGCAGCCATTTCATTATTTTACATATCCGGTTTTCTATCATTGTATATTTCTCATCAAGCAATTTTTGACTCCATGCCCGAAGTGAAGGCATTGATCTGCAGGTTCTTAGTGTTTCATGGCAAAAAGCACTATCCCCAGGTGGAGCCAGATGTTGTGGATCATCTGCATATCCTTTTAATTTTATATTAAAAATACAAAAAAATCTGAAATTGAAATAAAAGAAATTATGTTAAATATGTTAAAGTATTATAGTCTTATACTTTGGCATAAAAGAGAAATGGTTTTTCTGATGTATTAGAGTTTAATTGTTTTAAAATTTATACAATGGGTTATATATCAGAAGATTAAAGGCCGATTAATTTAACTGGCAGAGAGTGCTGATATTAAAAATATAAACTAGATGACTCAACATGCGGGCACTAATAGCACGAGAGTTAACGGAAAGGGTGCCTTCGCAGTTGACTGGGTTAACTGCGGAGGCGATGAAGATCAACGGTGGATATCAACTATGGGGGCACCAGCCAGCGTTTTCAGCAGTACCCAGAGACCCCCTGCAGTGATGTCATATGCTGAAAGGAGAACAATTTTTTTTCGTGTCAAATCAGTCCAACAGTTAAGTGACATGTTGCGTAGGCATTTAACACAAAAGCTGTGCCATCTATTCAGGGGTGTTTTTCATTTCGTTTTCAAAATAGTTTGCAGTTTGTTGCATTTTGACCTGTTGTGTTCTCTCGTCACCTTTCTGTTTTAGTCACCTTGCAAGAGTATTTCTTCAGCTCCTTTTCTAATCATGGCTAAAATTTCTTCTTTGTCTGGTTCATCGAGCCACATTCCTCTCATGGATAATGAGAGAGACATTCAAGATACTGCGTCTTCAGTAATTCATCTTCCATTCTATCAACAAGTTGTATTGAATAGAGATAATTCCCTTGTCTACTCCGCCATGAAAAAATCTGGGTTCCTTTTTGCATGCATCCCTAAGACACATTTATTCCCAGAGTTTATCTATTGGTTGGTTTCCACATTGTATCCCGGAAAATTTTTCGTGATGAATTCCAAAGGGGAAAATATTCTACAGGTGTCTACCCAATTAATCTGCCAAGCCTTGTGTTTTCCTGAAGCCGAATCATCAGTCCAATTTTCAGAAGATTAACTGGTTACTTACTATGAAAGCCTTACAGGAGATGAATTCAATCAATTTATGTTCCATTTGAAGCCCAATATGAAGCAGTTTCAGCTAGAATGTGGAGAATTTTCTATGGGAGTTTTCAATGAAGACACTCGACCCGTATTAAGCAGTATTGCTAAAATCTTGGGCAAAGAAGACGACGTTACAGTGGACAGGTCAGTCTTAGGAATGTTCGCCATGATGATGAAGCCAGGAATGGTCCTGGATATTCCATCCTTTTGGAAAGAAGCAGTCAACTCGGAGTTGATGAGTCTTTCACTGACAGGTTCTTTTAAATTTCTCTCACTAATTGTCTACTTATTTTTATACCAAAATGTTGATGAATTCATGCAGTTAGGTCTAAATATAATGGATGTAAACAAGTAAAGACAGTTAGTTGTATTCTGGACAGATATAATCAGAAGGGAGCAAAATGAAGAGGGGTTATTTGATTTTGCTAGTCAGTATATGCGCATTGCATATAAAATATTGAATGGAATTCATCCCCCTTGTTTTTTACCCAAAGCCCAAGAGTTTTTACATTTAGGAACTAGCTGTAAATTTAGGGACTGGTTTGTATTTGAAGAATATTCAGAAATAAGGTTGTATGGAGCAAATGTTGAACCTTACAGGCTCCCAACGTTTGTACCAATGAGGCTTTTCACCTTAGAATTTATCAGACAGAGCCTGAATATTGATCATGTGCACTTTGTCCCTATGAAGAAGGGTCATATGTATAAATTGCCTATGAGTGTGGGACCTTTCATAGTTAATATGAGGCAGGCATTTGAGGAAGCAACAAAATTGTTGGAGGAAACACATATGATACTAGGAGAAAAATGGGCTTATGATCCCCATGGTATAATTTCACAACGAAGAATTGAAAACGGATACTCAGCTTTCATTCATGAAAGTAGACCTAAGCAGGAAAAGGTGGCAAACAAAGGTTAAATAAGTTCAGTAAATACAAGCATTCAAACTCCTGTTATAACTGAGAAAAAAAACAAAAGGGGTAAAGAAACTATTATTGACTTGGATGAGGAGGCACCAAGAGGTGAGAAGAGGACAAAATTTGCTGAGGATCATTCCTCTAATTCACCCGGTTTTTCCTTGCATTTGGGTGAAGAGAAGAATGCTCCCTCTTCCCCTGGAGGTCATGAATCCTCTCATGAACAAGTACCCTTAATCAAACAGGTGTTTTTGCAAATTGAGGAGATAAATCAAAGAATGAAGGCCAGCATGGAGGCCGAAGCAGAACATCAAGTTACTACCGATCAGACAAGGCTGTTGACTATAATGGATCTTGAAAAAGATCAATTTAGGATTGCTCTGTCACATCCCACAGGAATCTCAATTGGGTCCTCAAACAATTTTAATGCTTTAAATGTGACTATGGATGTTAAAAAGATTCCAACAATGGACAAAATGAATTTTCATATGAAGACCGGGAAATTGATTGTTAATGATCTCACAAAGACAAATGCAATGGCAGTTAAAGTTTAAAACATGTTAGGGAAAGTTATCAAATAATTGAAGTTGGAAAAGGCCAATTAAAGAGCCTTAACAGTCCAAAATGAAGAGTTGAAGAAGATTATTGTTAAGATTGGTGTAGACCCTAGTGACAAGACTGCTACGCAGACATTCTTGCAAAGTGCTCAAGTAGAAATATCTACATTAAGGAAGAAATTGAGGTTACCTACTGGTGAACACTCAATGTCTACAAAGGTTGTAGAGGTAGAGAAGGAAAAAGAGAAGTTGTTGCAACAACTTATGCAGAAGGATGAGGAACTTTCCAAAGTGAAGCAGACTGCAATTTATTTACAAAATCACATTGATAATCATAACTGTACTTTTTTTTTCCCTATAGGTGATGCAGATCCTCAAGCACAAATTATTCAATTGAATACTGAGTTGTAGTTGGCTGAAAGAGATAGAAAGAAGGCTCAAACATATTTGGAGACTGCTACAAAAGTGATGAAGTTCTTAGAGAACGAAGCAGATAAGTACAAAATGGATTTTACAAATGCTGAAGCTGAGATCAAGAATCTCCAAGAAATAATGAAAGGTAATGTGTCATTAACAGAAGCTAAGGATATCATTTGGACTGATATCATCTCAGAAATGAAGTCCAATTGGTGCTTCTTGATGATTATTTCAAAATAAAAAAGCCTTATTATGGAGTGTGAAGAACCGATTATGTCTGATAAGCAGAAAGGGATTAACAGAGAAATTTGGGCTAGAAGATTTATTGATTATATCAATTCCAAATCAGATCAGGAATTAGAGGAGAATTTTATGCAGGATAGAATGCTGTATGCAGTGGAAATTAATAAAATGATTATCAGGAATGATCTCAGAAAGGCTGCAGAAAATAAATTAATAGAAATCAAAGAAGTAGTAAGTGAATTTGATAAATCTTTTGATAAACTGACAAGCGTTGGGCTGCCATCATGTTGGGAAGATAAGGGGAATCTTCTGCCATGGAGCTCTTATGAGAATTTACTGGTGATGAAAAAAAGCAATATTGACAACAAGCATGAGAAGACTCAGGTACTTAAAGGAGAGACAATGGTCAACTTCTTACAAAGACATTTTCAACTCTTGTGGATGGTAAAATCTCTTTTCTCTGAAAAGACATCTTATCACCGAATTACTGCATTCAGATTGGAGTATCGCAATCTGACACATTCATCCAAGACAAAGGTAGAAATATGGAAAAATTGCAGAGCTTCGACTATTGAATTTCCAAAGGGATCAACAACAAAGAAAGACAAATCAGTTGATCAAGGAAAAGAAGCCACTTCACCAGCAATTCCTATAGATTAGGACATTTAATTTATGTTATTTTCTGAAGTCAATGTAATTGTAAAAATACATTTTCAAGGCATGTGATAGGCAACCTTCGAAGTCATGAAGTAGTTTTGGTAGTTAGAATTGATTACAACAGTTCCAAACTGCTTTTTATTGTATTTAATGTAATTTCAAAGAGGTAGGAAGGTTCCCAGTTTTATACCTCCTGGACAAATATTTTTGCACTCAAAGATTCAAAGATTAATGAATGAGTTAGCAAGTTTCTGGCAATTTGTTTATGTTGAAATGTATTCCAGTTTTCATTATGTATTTCCTTCTATGAATAAAACAAGGTTATGAGCAGCAGGTCTCTTCTTACTTATGTGTATAAGAGTTAAAAACATTAATTGGCGCTTCTTTGTTTTAACTATTTCTTTCACATGTTTCTTCTGAAGTTTGGAATGGTATTTTCTGTACAAAGCATCATATTAGTTTGGACTTCTCCTTACATTTTCTTCCAGTCATTTCATTCAACATTAACAAATGGTAGCATTGTGAAGCATTCATAATATTTTATATTTAAGGGTGTGATTATAAATACTTGAGGGTTAATAAAACGGAGACATAAAAAATTTGTGACATAATTATAAAATGTCTTAAGCACTGATTCCTTATCACAACTAAGGGATTGTATCTTAAGGTACAACAACCTTCAAGCTCATTATTCCACCATTCCTTGGTCTGCACCTAGTGTTCAATGTGGTCCCCCTTCAGCGATACTTTCCACCTCTAATAGATACATCCGACATGGTAGAACAACTCACACCAACAAAGTTAAACCCAGACTTAATGGAACAAGCCACCATGGATCATATCATGGACATGCAGATCAAGAACACTTGCTAGCTGAAGATCCAACTGTATCAGGTTGTCAAAGCTGGCCAACTCCTGCACCAAGGCAAGTGTCTCACTAGGGACCAAGTTCAACAGAAGTTTCCTCATCTCATGGAGGAACTCAATGCAATGGGGACCATTACTTCCTAAGGGGGGAGGAATGATCCATGTGGATATTGGTGTCCACTCGCCTATTCCACTTGGGGTCCAGCCATTGTTTCTTTTATTTTTTCAGTTTCCTTAATTGTAGCACAATTTATTATTTTTGGCAGTTTTTCAGGTCCTAAACTTTCAGAGCCGTTTTGAGGCCCTAAATTACATTTTTTGGGAAATTTGGGACCAACATGGGACATTGATTGTTGTTGGTCACTTGAAAGTTGTATTCCTTGGATAGATCTTTCAATCGATGTATTTTTCACGTCAAACGGAGATCGTATGCCAAAGTTACGTCCCTGGGAAGTTGATGTACCAATTTCCCCAAACGAGGCCCATAGTTTTGGTGCTTCATCTCCTAGGGTTAGCTTTTTAGATGCTTAGGGTTTTCTCATGTTGTTAAATAATAAAAAATCCCTTGAGCCTCATTGTAACACAGTTCATAGGCCTGTAGCCGAGACATATCTTCTTAGAGATAAGCTACTAGTGCCTTAGCTAGTTTATTTCCATTATGTCTGTAAGCATATTTCAGTTATGTGATATTAATGAAATGAAGTCTTATTTCTACTGCATCTTTGTGTTTATGTTTATTTCTGTGTTTTATTACGTTCATGCATAAGTCTGGATCACTTGAGGACTTGCAACCACAAGCTTTCCTTCTCCTCTCTTGACCTTCAACCTTGTAAGCATCAGAAACACTTGCAAACAAATTAAACCCCCAAAGAAACAAATAACCGAATCTTTGATACCAACTGATATGTATAGGAAGTCTTGACGATTTATGTCAAAATCTGCAAGCGAAGATATTAGGGTTTTTAAACACTTATGTCAATTTCATGAACACATTAACATGCTTTTAAACTCATTTTTCTAGAAAATAAAGAAGATGTCAGTACCATAACAATGTACACAAAACAACAAATGATGAAGGAGTTCACCCCTCTTGGGCTACATCTCTTGGTCCATCTTCCAATGGTCGGGAATCTTTAATTATGCTCAAAAATGTGTGTTTACATCATGTTACATTACCCAAAATTCTTAAACAATGTCTCCAATGGCTCTAGAACAATAAAAAACCCCTAGTTGGGCTCTTTCTACTCCAAAAAAGGTCAAAAAATGAATGAATTATGCTCTAATGAAGTTTCTTGCTAATTGTCCTACAATTCACACTTTCCTGCAAATTGTTCTACAAATTCCTCCTTTTGTGGCCATGTGGGGTGAAAAATTTTCCCCGCGTCAGTGGGAATCCCGCTGCACCAGGCGCAAATTTTCGAATGGTTAAATTTCCTATGTCGGCCTTAAATCGAATAAAAATATGCAACTTGGAAGAACAAGGACCGTTGGATACAAAGTTTATTGGACTGATGATTTATAAACTCCCGTTCATGACTATGGTTGTTGTTTGGTTGGGTTAACACCCACCATGGCTCAATTCAAAATTTGTCGTGCCAATATATTAACCAAACCAAATATTTCCATAACCATGGTTGCACGTGGGTTTATCATCGGCTGAATGCGGTAACATTAAACTCAACCATTGCTTTGAAACTTGGCATGTGGCAGGTGTATTCACCGGTGGTTTGGGTGAAGGTTTATGCCAAAATAAGGCTTAACCATTCCTTAAATGTTGGCATGTGACAACTTCGGGATCGTCAGTGGTTTAAGAACCCATAACATTAAAATTTAATTACCCACGACAACCATAACATAAAATGTTTCGAAACCCGTGGCATGTGATCACTGTTGTGACCACCGAATTTCCATACTATAACTTCTCTCATAAAATTAACTGTGACACCAACCCGTTCACATGTTGGAACATTAACCGTCGGTTTTAATACATTTTTTCATATTGGGGTTATATGGTAATACATATGGTTTACATTGTAATATGGTATCTTTCTTGTCCGTCAATATAACTTTCCATCAAAACTTTGGTTTATAGTTTTGATATATTGTTGCGGGGTCGGGGTTAGCCCTTGACTCTGCTTGGTGGACCAATTTCGGGGGTTAACCCCGGTCTCTACCCCCAACATGCAATAGCATGAACTTTATATATGGATTTTTACCTATACTTGTTAAGGAACAATACAATAGAGATGGTGGAGGTATTTTTTTCTTGGTGGGAGGTCTCGCACTCGAACCCAATGGACGCCCGCTCTAGTCTATAACAAATTTTGGTCGGCCGAGTGGAGGCCACGTGGAAGCCACTGATTGGCCTACGTGGCTCTCCCTCATAGGGTCACAACACCATTCCCATCAACCAATAAAAAACCATGAAGTTCGAACCAATAAAAATATGTTAGGTGTCAATCAACGACTGGTCCACAATCAAACCATTCAAATGCCCAGTCATGGCCCAGCTAGCATATGAACTGCTGACTAGGCATCCCTGCAACCCATGTTTCAAAATTTTAGTTGTTTCCCAAAATGGACAGAATGCCATATTGGGAGCATCCAATGCCAGATTTGAGTGAAACGAGTTGCGCACGATTCAAGATGACGAGATCTACGCTTTGGCACTGGTTTCAATCCAATATCAGAATTTTGAATTTTAAGCATTTAACTCATCCACCGGATCAATATTATAACAATTATGGAAATGAGGGCCTTTGGAGTTATTAGGGCTAATTGTTGCATATTTTCTTAAAAGGTGAGAGTAGTTATTTTCTATTGAATTTCAACCCTTCTCCCAAAAACTATCAATATGTTGTCCAAATATATATGGAGGTTAGCAAAATATAGTGTTGAACTCATTGGAGTTTTCTTTGTGATTCAACCTTATATATGTAAATGTGTAATCTGAAAATAGAATCATCCAGAACATAGTTAGCATGGTAATTTTAATTTCCTTATTTACATTATTGTAATCCCGTAGATATAAACAATTAAGCCAAATAAAATATGTGGAAATTTGAATTCTCTTTTCCATGGGAAAAGTTTGGGTTCTCTTTCAGTGAATCCCTTAGGGAAAAGAGATATGGATTGTGATATTTAATATAATTTTTAAATTTCAATAGTTAATTTATGTTTTCAGGACCTACTGGAAATTTTTTTATGAAGATTTATGTGAATCCAAGCTTGTATCCTTTGAGTCAATGTTCTAGGCATTTGAACCTAAGCATTATATTCTCCAAATATTTATTGAAACACAAAACAATCTCACTTTTATATCCATATGTATACATAATTGAGCAGAGGCAAAAGAAATTGTATGATAATAAAAAAGTGAAGAATGTTTTTATAATGTTTGTTCTAATTTGTGCGGTATAATATGAAACAATGTTAAGCTAATGTACAGTGTTCATATACTATCTACTTAAACCCAAGATTATCGAGTAAAAATAGTCTTTTTTGTTATGGGATTATATATTCTAGTATACGTTTTTGCTTCCAAAAGATCGAGATACCATCTCTCATATCCAAACTTGGCTCTTGCATCATAGAAATATACACTTCTATCTCTAGCCTCTACAACTGGATAACAAACCCACAAAACCCCACCTATACCCTTTGTTATATTTTAGGAAAATGAAAACAAACAATGTTTTGTTCTTTCAAATGGTTGTGGAAGTTTCACAATGAATACATAAAAGGGTTTCAATGGAACAAACTTGATTGCAACTTCACCAATTTATGAAGCTAAAAGAAATATTCGATCATCAACTTTCTGCAAGCATTGTAGAATAATATGTCATATGAATACAAGAGAAATGAAGTCTCATACTCTCACATTAGAAAATACATATTTAACCCCAATTTGATATGAATATCAGTAAGTTTTTCATCTAAAAGTTGTATACGTAGAATTTGATTTGTGTCGATATGCATATCAAACATAGATTTTTATGCTTATAGGAATATATAACAATTTTTTAGATATAAATACAAGAGAACTAATGTCACACAATGACGCAGACCCATTTAAAACTCAATCTATATCCCAATTTCTAAAAAAAATTAACTTCAAATTTGTATATCCCAAGTCTCAAATTTAAAAATGTATAAATTTGTATATCAAATCCACAATCAGATGGATATATATTTACATAATATATATTTTTCATATATAGATCTTAAATAATATTGTAATTTTTTTTGTGAGTTTCCAATTCTCTCTCTCTCTCTCTCTCTCTCTCTCTCTATATATATATATATATATATATATATATATATATAGAGAGAGAGAGAGAGAGAGAGAGAGATGTGAAAATATGTATCTGGAAAAAATTATAAAATAATTATAAGGAAATATTAAGAATCGAACTAGACTTTAACAAAATTATTTAGAAAATAAACGAATGTAAAATTGTGTACCTAATAAATACAAGATATAAGGGAGTGGTGATCTCATTTTCCTATGCTGCTAGATATTCATTATTCTCAAAATATGATTAGTGTCCTCATTTAATGTGAGTTTCAAACCAACATGTTTGAAGGAAAGTTGTCGCAACAACATTTATATTCCATGGCCAATTCCATTGTGACCTTCGGCCTCCTCCACTGCTTTTCAAGGATTAGATTTCAAAAGTCACTATACACTGAAATTACAGTATACACATATTATGGAAAAAAGAGAAGAAACCTCCTCCAAATCCTAATAGTCCATACTACACATCCCATCATGAACATAAAGAACACAGAGGAATAATTTGATTCAAATAAAGAAACAAGAGTGGCTCAACATCAAGAGATGAAATAATAAAGATTATTGTGGCATCATCTTGATAAAGATCACCACATCAGTAGCTTGGGAAGAGGTATGATGGACTCTCTACCAATAAATGATCCTGCAAAGCCAAGAGATAGAAAAATAAAGTATGGATTTCAATCAACGAGTTTAAAAAACCTAAAAATTAGTGCTTAAAAAGTAGCTAGTAAAAAAGGCTAAAAGTATTGAGTAAAAGAGTAGTGGTGGATACATCTAATGATGTACTCTCTATCAATGACACTGTCAATAATTCCATACTTCCGTTGCAGACATGTAGCAATCCCTATCCATATCATTTTTAACCTACTCAATGGAATGTTATGATCTCCCAGATATTATCGTGGTCACATTGCTCTTATGATACATAATTTCTTATGCTTGATTCTCAGCATCAATAGTTGGCGAGCAAGGTTAGAATTTGGATTCCTCTTTACCCATTAGACAATTTTTTTTTACGTTTCAGATCTTTATACTTCCCATTAAGGGACATTATGTTTAAAAATTTTCACTTCAAAAGTGATGTTTTGATAATAAAGTAACCCTTCATTAATAAATTTTTACTTGAAAATTTTCCTTTTATGTTAAAAGTTTTTATATATTTATCATAACAGAAAAACAAAATGACCATAACACATAAATGAATTATTAAATCATGAATCTTATTCTTCCTTTATAATTAATAATGATAACATATATTTTATATCTAAATTTCTCAATAACCAAATTAGATTGAAAATTAATTGTCAAAGATTAAAAGTACTTGGCTGTAAGTCTTGTTAAAAAAAAACTATACACGGTCCCTCATAGCAAAGACCATACAATGGGGTCTACTTTGAAAATCTTATTATAATTTTAAACTTAAAACACATCAAAATAATGAATGGTTGATTTTAAATTAAAAACCACTTTCACATAGAGTATAGGAAAATTAATGTATTTCTACGTCATAGAATGGTTTTGGATTGACTTAGGTAAAAAATGATGCTTGTTGATTTTATATAAGAATATGCCACCTTATAAACAAGTATGCAATCATTAATTTAGCAAAATTAAGTTTAATAATATTTGTTGGGGCCCTTGTTTTGAAATAAAACAGTTTTTGAGTTGCGGATAATAGGTGGCAGAACGCAACCACGGTAGATAGAGAGCTGTCATGGTTGCGAAGAATAGAAGAGTAGGTGGCGCGACTGTTGCGAGGACAAGCACAGATTGCAGAAGGAAGTGACAGAGAACAAGCAATGCAACACCAGTGATCAGGGAGATGTAGCAAACGCCAAAACGGAAAGGAAGGGAGAATTGTCAGTTGCGTTGGCAACGGAACAAATAGGTAGTCGACCAGCGGAGTAAGGAGGTTGGCACAGTAGGGATCAGGGAACAAGAGTCGTAGGATAGCTCTGTTCATTATGTTCGTTCTATTTTCTCTCACTCTGTTCATTCTTTTCTATCATATGCGACACTATTGTAATCAGTTCTGTCAGGATCGCTTTGAGGAGCACTGTAACTATCTCTTGTACTTAATGCAAAAGCTTATGATCTGAGTTTGATGTTCTGAGTTTAGTACTGTATCTCTGATTTAGTTGAATGTGCGGGTTACTTTAAATTTTGTTTTTCCGTCCTGAATGAGTTGATGAGCATTGTCAGTTATAGAGTATTTACACTCATTTGTAACACGTAGTCTTGTGGGTTTTAGGATATGTTGTGTTTGATCGATACCTGATCTGATCCTAACCTTAGTAAGGTTGTGGCACACCTCGGGTGAGATGCTCTGCTCTTCAGAGTAGGGTGAAAATGCCGGTGTTGTGCTAGACTACTACGGATAACCTTGTTGGCCTCCATCCTGAACCTAGGTCTTTCCCAAGAGACCTTTTTCCTTGGACCTGAAATTTCATTCTCGAATTAGATCATGGTATCATGGATCTTTGAGAAAGAAATACGAAACTGGTGGGATAACCACCTAGATCAGTTCATATCTCAGCAAGCGAAGGTGAGACAACAAAAGGAGAAAGCTGTTAAGAATCGAGTTCTATTCTCTGAATCTGCCAATGATATCTACGAGATCTTCTGGGGAAAGTTTCCAGAGGAGCTCTACAACTGGTGTGGAGACTACAGACCAAGACAGTCCAAATAAGCTCGCGGAAGGTTTGTCGCAAGTGGGTGCACATAGATCTGGTAGCACTCCATCAGTTAGATACCGATTTGACCCGAGTTGTAGAATTTTTGGTGCAATATACCTTGGAAGGATACATAGTGAAGTTTGTAGCTGAATGCTACCAGTCTTTCTCGAAAGCGGAGGATATATTCAGATCAGGGCTACATGGAGAGTTTTTGAAGGATATCCCCCTGTGGATCAAAGCTTTGATGGTGGACAAAGGATTAATGGAATTCCAAAAATCTGATATGGAGACCTAAACCTATAGTACTGGGGGAAGGAGCTGAGGGAAAGATGCTACAAGTACGTTGAAAAGGGTAATAGGGATATGGATACTGAGACCTCCAGGAGATTGAGGGAACGACGAGCACATCAGAGGGTGCAAATCGCTGAGAAGTGGCAAGAAAGGGAGATGAAGGAGTTGGAAAAATAGAAAAGGAATAGAAAAGACAAGGATAATTTTTTGTTAAGCTACGGGAATTGAGTAAGTTGAATAATGTTCAGTCTACAATAGTAATACACACTAGCAGCAGTGCTAGTAATATCATTTCACAATTGGGAGTTAGGGGTTTTGTCCTAGTAACCCCCACACAAGGAAGCATGGCGGGATCATTTACCCGGTACCCAGAGTTCTCTAGGATGGGTAATGATGATGTGGAACAACACTGGTGTTGTGTAACAAACTCCAAAAATAGAAGAAAAGGGATATAAATGCCTTAGAAATAAGCCACTTCGAGGGGGAAACCTCCAATACATTACATAAATGAACAATTCTTGGATGATACAATTTACAAAACCTCCTTTCTATATATAGGAGTCCATGGGGCCATAATGTAATCCTAGTGGGTCACAATGTAATCCTAGCCGACCTAACAATAATAATCTAAGGGCACAATAATAACAAAATGGGGGTTACAAGGGTAGAATAATAACAATAAGGGGTTACACTAACAACAATATGGGACTATACTAGTAATATAGGGACCTAACATGCCCCTCTCCTTAAAAAAAGTGTTATCCTCAACGCTTGAGTAGCTTTGGGTGCTTCTGTATAAAATTCTCATCCTCCCATGTAGAATCTTCAGTGGGTAAGTTCTTCCACTTGATGAGATACTATGAAATTGATCGATTCCGTAGCTATCGAGTTCTTGTTTTCGTGCCCGCTTCAGGTTCCAATATGATTTTTCCTTCCTCATCAAGTTCTGGAAATATTGTTTGAACTGGAAGATTTTCACCTATAACCTTCTTTAAGCATGAAACATGAAAAACTGGATGTACTCATGAAGAAACAGGAAGCTCCAATTTGTATGCCACAGTACCAATCTTTTGCAACACCTTGTAAGGACTATAGTACTTTGGCGATAATTTATTATCCTTCTTAGCTTTCTTGAGGGACATTTGTTTGTATGGTTGTAGCCGTAAAAATACCCAATATCCTACTTCAAAACTTCTCTCGCTACGATGTTGATCTGCCTGTTGTTTCATTCGATTTTGTGCCAAATTCAGGTTATCGTTTAAGAGTTGGAGAACTTCTTGCTGATGCTCGATGTGATATTCCACTGCTTGAACCTTCGAATTTTCCCTTAAATATGATGTGATGGATGGTGGATGATATCCATAAAGTTCCATAAATGGGGTCATTTTTGCTGCAGTATGGAAGGAAGTGTTATACCACCATTCAGCGAGAGGTAACCACTTGACCCATTGTGTTTGTTTATCCGATACAAAACAACGAAGATATCCTTCCAAACATTTATTTACTATCTCAGCTTGAACATCATATTGAGGATGATAAGATGAGCTATGAGCTAATTGAGTACCCAAACATGAAAATAAATCCGTCCAAAAATTTCCAGTAAAAATGGGATCTCTGTCGCTCACAATAAACCTTGGGCTTCCATGTAGCTTTTGAATTCTGTCCATAAATGTAGTAGCAACTGTACTTGCTTTAAATGGATGAAATAATGCACAAAAGTGTGCATACTTGGTAAGTCTATCAACTACCACCATGACGACACTCTTTCCTTCGGAATTAGGTAAACCTGTGATAAAATCCATTGAAATCTCCTCCCAACGTTGACTTGGAATGGATAAAGGTTGTAGAAGTCTCGAGGTCTTAATTGTCTCAAATTTATTCTACTGGAAAACCAAACATTCCGCCACAAAATTTTGAATATCAGATTTAAGGCCATCCCAAAAAAATTCTTTCTTCACCCTGTGGTAAGTTTTTAAAAATCCAGAGTGCCCTCCTAAAGGAGAAGTGTGCAATTCCAGAAGAATCTTTTGTTTTAGTTGGGAATTCTTACAAAGATATAAGCGATCTTTGTACCATAAGGAATCATTTTTCCAACTAAATGTATCAGATGTACTAGGATCTTGCTGCAACTTTTTGAATGAGTGTCCATACATCTTTGTCCTTCTTCCATTCATCTCTTGCTTTGGTTATCCAATCTGGTTGGATAATAGAAATGGCACAAAGCAATGCTTCCACCTCTTCATTCTTTCTTGAGAGTGCATCTGCAACAACATTGAGCTTTCATTTTTTGTAGATTATTTCAAAGTCATAACCCAACATCTTTGTGACCCATTTTTGCTGCTCTTCTGAAGATAGTCTTTGTTCCAAAAAGTGTTTAAGACTATCATGATCAATTTTTACCTTGAAGTGTCTTCCCATTAGGTATGTTCACCATTTCTTTAGTGCATGAGTATTGCTAACATTTCCTTCTCATAAATAGGTTTATTTAAATACTTTCCTTTGATTGGACGACTTTCAAAAGCAATGGGTCTTCCTTCCTGCATTAAAACAACACCAATTCCATTTCCTGAGGCATCGCATTCCACAATAAAGGTTTTTGTGAAGTCTGGCGTAGCTAAGACCAATGCTAGGCACATTGCCTCTTTAAGATGTTGAAAGGCCTTAGTTGCTTCAGGAGTCCATGAAAATGCATCTTTCTTCAATAATGTTGTTAGAGGTGCTGCTATTCTCCCATAATTCTTAACAAACTTGCGATAATACCCCGTTAACCCGAGAAATCCTTGCAACTGTTTTATTGTTGTGGGGACTTTCCATTGCTTAATGGCTTTAATTTTGTTATGGTCTACCTTAACGCCCTCGTGAGATACAATATGACCCAGATATTCCACCTCTTGTACTCCAAAGAAACATTTGGATGTTTTTGCATATAATTGTTTCTCCCGCAATAGTTTGAGCACCCTGTCAACATGTTGAACATGATCCTTCCAAGACCTGTTGTAGATTAATACATCATCGAAAAAAACTAGCACAAATTTTCTAAGGAAGGGTTTGAAAATGGAATTCATCAACCCTTGAAATGTAGAAGGTGCATTGGTAAGGCCAAAAGGCATGACCAAAAATTCATAATGACCCTCATGAGTTTGAAATGTTGTTTTCGGAATATCTTCAGTCTTCATTCTAATTTGATGATATCCTGAACAAATATCCAACTTGGTAAAATAAATTGCTCCATGTAATTCATCCAATAATTCATCAATCACAGGAATGGGAAATTTATCTTTAATGGTGAGCTTATTGAGCTCCCTATAATCCGTACACATTCGCCATGATCCATCCTTCTTGTGTACCAATACTACAGGAGTAGAGAAATAACTTTGACTAGGTTGAATTATACCCGCCTCTAACATTTCTGCAATCATACGTTCAATTTCGCTCTTTTGGACATAAGGATATCTATAAGGCCAGATGTTTGGAGGAACACTTCCTGGAATCAAATGAATAGCATGATCATGATCATGAATAGGTGGGAGTCCTTTGGGAGTTTCAAACACCTTGGAATGATTGTCCAAGACTTGTTGGAGATCTGCAGAAATAGATGATTTTGATGTTGGAACTTCTATTGAGCATAATTGTGCAATTACGCCTCGCTGTTCTTTCTTTAGAAGCTTTGTCATGACATTAGAGCTTATTATCCTTCCTGGCTTCCCCGCAATACCCCGTAATTCGACTTCCTTTCCTTCTCAAAAAAATTTCAAGAAAAGTTCTTGAAAATTAAAAGCTACCGTCCCCAAAGATTGTAACCATTGTACTCCTAGTACAACATCAGCACCTCCCATAGGAATGGCAAGCATTGGACTAGTCAATACATATTCCCCCATGGTTAGCTTGATATTATGGCATTTTCAGAGCAATTTATAGTTCCTCCATTTGCAACCATCACTTGACATTCTGGTGCTGGGTATAGGAAACAATTTAATTCCTTGGCTACCTTATAATGAATAAAATTATGGGTGCTACCCGAATCAATCAACACTATTACCCTTTTCTTTTTTATATGTCCTTCTATCTTGAGAGTTTGAGGAGTGGTAATTCCTGCCAGTGCATTACACGATATGGTCGGATTCATTTCTTCCTCTTCTAGGGGTGGTTCCTGGTGTATATCCTCCTCTTGTTCATTTTCTTCTTCTTCTTCACAATCTATGTAAAATAATTTCTTCTCAGCACACTTATGACCTTTAGTGTATTTGCTATCACAACTGTAGCAAAGCCCTTTGCTCTTTTTTCTTCCAATTTTTGTGGTGTCAACCTTGTAGGTTGTGGAAATCTAGGCATAGCAACACTTCCTTCTTTATAGAAGTGAGTGGTAGGCTTCCTTGTCGCCATAATTTTACATTCAATTTTTCTTGCCAACCCGAATGCCTTCTCCAATGAATCAGGTTCCAAAACGCGAACTTCATGTTGGATGTTATCCTTTAAAGTGCCTATGAAGAGATCAATCCTGTGTTCCTCTGGAATATCAGTTACCTTTATATTCAATTTTTGGAAGTCCTCAATGTGCTGCCCCACTAAACCCTTTTGTTTGAGATTTATCAATTGGCTAAAGAAGGTGTTGCTCTTTGTATCCTCATAATGTGCTATCATTTCCTCCTTAAAAATTGACCAAGTGACAATTTTTTTATGGGAGCAAAGCCATCGATACCATACAAATGTATTTTGTTCTAAATGTAAAGTTGCAATGCGTACCTTTTGTGTGTGTTTTCACATTATTGAGATCAAAATATTGCTCCATCTGTAGTATCCATGTTACAGGATCCTTTCCATCAAACTTCCTCATATCCATTTTTGGAATATGGTGGTTCTTCCCGCCAACATTAGAATTTATGAAATCACGATTAACGTTTATTTTTTTCTCATCATGAGGTTCTTCTACTATCTTTTAACCATTAGGAAACATTTCTTGTATCAAATTTGTCAAACCTTCCATGTCTACTTTTAGATCATTCTTCATGTTTTCCATGTTGTCTTTCGTGTCATACATCTTAGCTTCCATGCCATCTATTAGCTTCCACACCTTTCTTCAAACTGTCCATCTTCGCTTCCATGCCTTTCTTCAAAACTTCCATTTCATTTTTTGTTGCTCTTTGCGAGAGCAAAATTTGGTGCACTTGCTCTTGTAATTTTGATAGAACATGTTGCAATTCTTCATCTTCATGAGTCATCGTAGAGCCTTCTGAAGGCTTAATGGGTGTTGAATTATTTTTACGGGGCATATTTTAGAACCCAATATTGATATCTATTCTACAATATGCCCTTGGAATCAATTCAAATTGATTCTTCAAACAAGACTTATGCAATTCGGAAAAAAAATACATACCTTTTTCTTGCTTTTGAGAGCTTAATATTGAAATTGGATTATCTCTGTGATTGTAGCACTTGAATATTTGAATTTTGGCACCAACGTAGTCCTCTGAATTCTCTTTCGAATGCCATAGGTTTCACCTAATTTGGATTCTCCAAGACAAAGTTGTGTCCAATCTCCCACAATGGCCTAATTATGGACTGGTTTAGTAGAGAAAACTTGTACAACTTGCCACATGTCACTATTTCGTCCTTGAGCTCTGAAATTGATAGCCAAGAAAATAAAATCTATTTACTTGCGCCCAATTTTTACGGCACTCTAATTCGATGCTCAGAGAGAGAGTTATGAATCTTTTCCCACGATCACCTCTTTGAGATGAAATTCGAGAGCCTGAAAAAGCACTACCTTCCACAGATCATATATCTGAAAATATTGCGAACCAAGCTCTGAATTTTTTTGATGAGTTTCCTCAGGATTTCAGCTTCGTACCCTAAATATTTCAGATTCTGAACCTTCGTAGAAAAAACGTTATAGCGAAAATTCCACGATGACCTGTTTAGAGCAGCGAAACCCTAGAATCCATAGCCTCTGATACCAAATGTTGTGTAATCAGCTCCAAAAATTGAAGAAAAGAGATATCAACGCCTTATAAATAAGCCACTTCGAGGGGGAAACCTCCAATACATTACATAAATGAAAAATTCTTGGATGATACAATTTACAAAACCTCCTTTCTATATATAGGAGTCCATGGGGCCATAATGTAATCCTAGTGGGCCACAATGTAATCCTAGCTGACCTAACAATAATAATTTAAGGGCACAATAATAACAAAATGGGGGTTACAAGGGTACAATAATAACAATAAGGGGGTTACACTAACAACAATAAAGGACGATACTAGTAATATAGGGACCTAACAACTGGTACCTCTACAAGGCCATATGAAGGGCTTGGCAAACACCAGAGGCAGGTAAGTTGATAGAATTTCAAACTACTCTCAGGGAGAGAGCTCTGCGCTGGTTTATAAATTGGTCTAAGGCTCATCAAAACCCAACGATAGACGATGTAAAGAGGGATTTCGTTAAGGAATTCAAATTACCCCAAACAAATCAGCAGGGTTTGTCAGAAATGTGGGAGATCAAGTAGCGATAAGGGGAAAATGCATGGGATATAATGAGGAGATTCAAGGATGCGATTGGAAAAATAAGCTATCCAATCGATTCGAACCATCAGAGATATTGGTTTATCAAGGCCCTTCTTCCATTAACAATAACTCCGCTAACACAATAGAAGATCGAGACGTTACAAGACACATTGGAGCAAGCTATGAAGATAGAGGCCATGGTGGGATATCCACAAGAATTTAAAGGAGGAGCATCAGCTCAGGACCCTTCCATACTGGGGTTACAGCATCAAATAGCTAGCATGACAGAGAAACTGAAAGAAATTCAACCAATGCCGCCAGCGAGGCCAAATGTATGGTGTACGCACTTCTAATGGAAGAACACGTGGTAACCGAATGCCCTAGGTTGCGGGGCCAGAATGTGGGGAAATCATCAACAGGGGCACAGGGAGCTCCGCTAGTAGTAGAAGTTGCGTAAATTAACATGCAGGGATTATATCTGCCGCAACACTAGTACATGGGGTTCCCATCGCAACAGAATTCAGCTGCAAATGAATATTGTAAAATATGTAAAAGCATGGGTCATTCACCCCGCCCATGCCCAATCTTACAAAAATACTCCAACGTTCCAAACAACATATACTGTGAGTTTTGTGGTTCTACTATACACAACACAGAGCAGTGTAGAACTCTAGATGCATTAGCGGAACGATTGGAAAAGCCTTCATATAGAGTGAATGAGGCTCCCAGAGGACAAGGGGGAGGCATGAGAGGAGGCTGAGTTGGAGGAAGAGGGCCAGTACAATGCTAAAACTATGACCAAGAAGGTCACGTGGCTAGGGAATGCCCACTTCCTAGAAGACCCTGACGCTCTCAGTATAGGGTTAACACGCATGCAACAGAAGATTTCCCAGAGCTCATTAAAACATGGGAAGAAAGAGCCAGACAAAAAGGAACAAATCTGTAAAATGCAGAGCCAAGAATAATAGAGGCTCAAGATATGCAGGATGTGGCCATAGTGACGTGAGGAGGAAAAGGAACTGGGGAAGATGCACATATGACATAATCGATAAAATTGATAAGGCCAACATCTCCAAAGCCACTGTTCAGGCCAAAAAGAAAAAAGAAATACTTTAAAGAAGTAGTGGAAACCTTTTCCCAACTTGGGGAAATCAAAGGAATTGACTTGCCATAGGCCAAGGAGGATAACGAGAACCAAGTTAGTACAAGTACTACAATTGAAGAATGGTTCCATCTATTCTTAAAAATTGTTAAGAATGCGCCAATGTTGGAACAGTTAAAGCAGATTCCAGAAATGGTTGTGTAGGAGGCCACTGGACTAGGGGAGTCAAGCGGTACCACTCAGAAATACAAACGAAGAGTAAAGAGAAATAAGAGAAGGACAAGAAAAGAGTTCCGGGTGAACACTTAAGTGGCAAGATTCCAAATTAAAGACACAATGCTTGATTTGGGGTCAGACGTAAATATACTGCCAATAAATACATGGGAAGCATTGGGAAGACCAAGGCTGACATATTCACCAACTCAACTCCGTATGGAAAACCAGTACTGCATTGTGCCCATAGGTAGACTGGAGGAGGTTGAAGTCGATGTCGCAAGAGTAAATACATACAAAGAATTCGAGGTGATAGAAATTATGGGGGATAAATATCCCTATCTAGCATTATTGGGGATCAACTGGGCTTTTGAGAACTACGTAGTAATAGAATTAAAGAAGGAACTGATGATCTTCGAGGACGGGGAGGTCAGGGTCACCCAGCCACTGGACCTGTATCATGGTCCCCGATACACAGAGTCTGTTGACAACCGGGAAGATGCTCAGCTTCTTCATCATTTGTATCAGATGACTGTAGGAAAAAGGGAAGATTACAACAACCCGAAAGCGGGGGGATCTGTAAGTTGGAGAAGTATTCAAAGCTCAGACTTAGGCTCAGAGATAGCCTGGGATGATTGGCAGCAAGGGGGATATGAGACCAATACAAGAAGATGTGCCAACATCGGAAGAATCAATTGGATCGGGACTGAGGTAAGAGATTATCCAACTTTTTCCAATATGAACGCCATAAATACTTTTATTACCAGAATAGAATATAAGTTACTAAAGGACCATAGGGTCCCACTCATGGACATGGATTTACAATCCACATCGGCAAGGTGGTAGAGTAACCACTGCAACACACTATTGCGATGTGACAAAGTTGTGGCAACCTTGAAAGCCAGGTTCAAGGAGGAAGAAGGACCATGCCTCACTGGAAAATACCAAGGGGACTCACACCCCAGAAAAAATTTGAAAGAGTGTGAGGATCAATGGAACGACGCAGGATACCAGGAAGAGTTGTGGGTACACAAGTTTATACATTCACTGCAATTGATTCCACAAGCTTGGTACCTAACTGAAGAGAGGAAAAGAGGAACCAATACTTGGCAAGAAGTTGCGAAGAAATTGATACAATGCTTATTATTTGAAGGAAAAATAGAACCAGTCACCCAAGAATTATAGGCTATTAAAAAGGTATTTTTCTTCCCGGAGATTCAGGAGGAGGACGAGCAAATGCTCCCAAACCAAAGCATTAGACAGTCGGTAGCATATAAGAAAATAAACAGTGAAATTGACGATGATGGTCTATAAGGTCTTAGACATCTATATTTTGAGGAAAATGAGGGGGAGCGAGATATTAAGGAAGACCCGAAAACAGAAGGAATTCATCTTCTACCGCTAAAAACCAACGAAATGAACATTGGGACAGAAGAAAAGCCCAAACTTGCGTCAATCGATGATTATTGGGATGTCGAGACGACTAAGGAAATATTTAATCTGCTACAAGAATATGAGGACTTGTTTCCGTCATTCGTAGCGGAATTGAAAGGAATAAAAGGGGACATGAGGGGAATGTGTATAATTCTGAAGCCCGATGCAAGGCCAATCAAGCACAGACCCTATTGGCTGAATCCAAGGGTGAAGGAAAAAGCTAAAGAAGAAATTGAAAAAATGCTAAAGGCAGGGTTGATATTCCCGGTGGAAGAAGCAGAATGTTTAAGTCCAATAGTCATACAAAGCAAAAAGGATAAGTCTGAAATCTGAGTCTATATTGACTATAGGAGCTTGAATAGCGCCTGTATACATGACCCATTCCCTACTCCGTTCAGTGACGAAGTCCTCGACAACGTTGCGGGGAATGAGGCGTATTCCTTTACAGATGGATTTTTAGGATACCATTAGGTAAGGATAGCTGAAGAAGATAAGAAAAATACAACTTTTGCCACTGAATGGGGCTTCTTTTCATATCATGTAATGCCATTCGGATTGAAAAATGCACCAGCAGTATTTTCACGCATTGTGATAGTAGCATTCCGCGACTATAACCACAAATTCCTCACTACTACATTTGGCGGAAATTCTGACACTTGGTTCCGACGCTTTTGACCAAATGTCGGAAATTTTCCCAAATTTTTTCCATCCCGCCCGAAACCGTCGCTATACCGATGTCTATAGAAAAGTGTCGCAATACCGACACTTAAAAACGTGTCGCAATTGCGACGTTTAGAGGAAGACGTCACAATTGCGACACCATGGCCCAAAGCGTCGCTATTGAGACGACTCCAAACATCGCAACTGTGACACAATGTCTAGGTGTTGCCATTGCGACGTTTGGAGGCACCCGTCGTAATAGCGACGCATTTTCCGCCGTCGGTATAACGACAGTTATTTTCGCGCTACATAAAAATACCAAAATTATATGACTACATAAAAATTCGAAACTTATATGCGCGCTACATAAAAATGATTTTATTGTTTCGTATTTGTCGCAATAGCACATTAACGTCTGATATCACGCGCGCATTCGCCCTCTGCTCTTGCAGAACAACATTTTCCCTCAGCATTTGCGCTCATCTCTTGCAGAACAGCATTTTCCCTCAGCATTCGCCCTCAGCGTTCGCCCTCAGCTCTTGCAGAACAACATTCGCCCTCAACTCTTGCAGAACAACATTCGCCCTCAGCTCTTGCAAAATGGTAAGTTCTTACTGCAGGCCCTTCCTCCTATAGTAGGGTTGAATCTATTTGGGTTTTTTTGGTCAATTCCATTGGATTGTGTTAGGCTGTAGGGTTCTCTGTAGATGTCAAGAATCAAGATTCAATACTCTCTATTATCATTATTTCTCCCTGCTTTAAAAACCCTACATTTAAATGAAAACAAGCATTGCATTTCAACTAAAAAAATCTATTAGTGTTCAAATGTACATGTGTGCTACATTAACGTCTGATATCACGCGCTCATTCGCCCTCCGCTCTTGCAGAACAGAATTCGCCCTCAGAATTTGCCCTCAGCTCTTGCAGAACAGCATTCGCCCTGAGCTCTTGCAGAACAGCATTCGCCCTCAGCATTCGCCCTGAGCTCTTGCAGAACAGCATTCGCCCTGGATTCGCCCTCAGCTCTTTCAGAACAACATTCGCCCCCGCATTCGCCCCCGCCTCTTGCGTAACAGCATTTGCCCTCACACCCGCCCTCTCTCAACGTTCGCCCCCCCCCCGCCCCGTGCAGAAATGCGCATTCGCCCCTCGCCCTTAACAAAGATTCGCCCTCAGCTCTTGCAAAATGGTAAGTTCTTACTGCATGCCCTTCCTCCTATAGTAGGGTTGACTCTATTTGGGTTTTTTTGGTCAATTCCATTAGATTGTGTTAGGCTGTAGGGTTCTCTCTAGATGTCAAGAATCAAGATTCAATACCTCTATTATCTTCATCACCCAATACAAGATTTAAATTTTTCCCAAAGAAACGCTTATTAATTTGGCAGCCATTATTTCTCCCTGCTTTAAAAACCTTACATTTAAATGAAAACAAGCATTGCATTTCAACTACAAAAATATATTAGTGTTCAAGTGTACATGTGTGCATCACTTGTGTAGGGTATTCCTTTTCCACTTTCACATTATCCAAGAATGTGTGCAATATAGTTCATATTTTTTGTGATTTAGATTATCTTGAAAAAGGAAAGGTAAATTATTTCCCATGGAAAAAGAAGGTTTTCTCTTTTTATAGGTTGTTTGGACTTACGTGGAAAAATTTATGGTATGCCTTTCATATTATGTAGTTTAAATTTGAATTAACAGATTATTCTACATGAAAATATAATTACCCATGTGATGTCCTTCATCACTAATTAAAATTATAGGGTTTCAATTTCCTAGACTCTAACTCATCTCATGCTAAATTCTAGGTTCTCATTGGTGGATCACTCTTCCATTGATTTCCTTTCCCTCTGGATCTTGTCATACTTTAAAAGTCATCAATGATACATATATTATTTCAGGTATCCCAAAAGGCTTTATAGTAGAACATATTGTGATTTTTTTTTGACACTTGAGGATTCTTTTTAGAACTGCAACGTGGTCTATGCTATCGAGTTATATATCAAGCAACTTGTCCTTAATAACCACACTATGAGGTAGGTTCAACCAGCTTGAACTTGTTGGGACATAGCATATGAAGTTGTGTGATGAGTCCATATCACAGGTCTACTATGGTGACAAAAGTGAAGACACATAATGATAGTTATTATGTTAACATTACTAGAAACATTTTCGAAATTATCCATGCTATCAAGATGTCAAAATTCCATGCATTAGGTGTCAATACTCGTAGCTAATAGATAATAATAATAATATAAAAAAATCACAACTTTATTCTTGAAATATGATTGTTACACATTGGTAACCTAGTTCATGAGTTACTATCACCCAAATATTGCAAAACAAACTTAAAATATAAATTAAACCAACATGAGAATCCAACTAAGGGTTTCTCGACAAAATCATGACATAACCTGGCATTTTGAAACCCAAATTTGAATCCATCATAAGTAATACAATGCAAACTCAGATGGATTTTCAATGCATGTTTGCATGCTACACTTATTCTCTGTCTAGATATCATTTTTTAAATGGAACCATTAGTCAAGCCCATAGTCCTTTTTATGTGAAAAATTTCAACTCTATTTGAGCTCTTTTTTGCTCCACCACCTCCATAAACCAGTGTTACACGGGGTCTCGCCCCCCCACCTAGGGGTCTAGATTCCTCGCCCCCTCGCGCTCCGGGGTCTTGGGGACTTCTAGGGGATGTTTCCCTCACGCCCCCTCACATCCCCTCACCGCCCATTTTAGTTTATGGTTTCATGTTAAAAGTTGATGTGCCACTTAGCATATTTGAGAATCCAAGTGATTCTGATTCAGATGGTGACATGGTTGATCTTGATATATTCGTGCATAAGTTGGATGCAGAGACTAGTGGGGCATTAACTTGAGAATTTATGCTCATTTATCATTATGATGATATCATTTGATATTCATATGTTATGTTTTATGTTTTATGTTTCAAACATAACTTATTTGCGTTTAATTTTTATGTTTTAGACTTGAGTTGTAAACTTCAGTTTGAACTCTATTTTGAATCTTGATATAATATGTCATATGATATCTTAAACTTTATTTTCATTGTACATTGTTAGTAGTTACATTAATGATTATATAGTTACAAACTTACAAAATTACATGCATGATTGTATGATGTATGTTTTAACTTTTAACTTTTAAATTTGTTTCAATTATATGATTCATCATTCATCGATTTGTAATTTTATCTTTTATGATTTATCTTTCATGATGCAAGTGTATGATGACTGTATATACATTCCTTGCAAAAATATAGTTACATTTTAAATATTAAATATTATAATTTTTATGACCCCGACGTCCCCCCACGTTTCCTGAAAATTGGTAGGGAGCTTTTGCATAGGCCGTTCCCGCGCTCCCTCGTCCCCTCGCTCCCACCTCCAGGGGACTTGGTGGAACATTTCCATAAACATATGCAAACATATATCATGATCTTGGAATTCCATTACATATGTATGTGCCAATGTTCCATAATCATGCCCCATCATCAATTTAAGAAATTTCCATTGAATATCAAATTATGGAGGGGGGAACTTTTTGCTGCAACATTTGGCTCAAAATTAGGGACCATCTCCGTATGAGGTGAATGAGAACTATAGATATTTGAAGAAGTAGATTAGTGCCTTTTCCTCTAGCCATGGAGTCATATACAGTCATCCATCACAAAAATTTGTCTTTGTTCATTCTCACCTTGAAAGTTGCAAAAAATCATGCCCTAATTGAAAAGACACTAAATTTGAAAGATATAATAAAAATGCAAGCTAGAAGTGCCCTATTAATACAAAGGGAAAACCTTCCTACCTACCCTAACTGAGATAAATTTTGATTGAATAGGAAACATGATATTTCCATGGAGTTGATCCAACAACTTGTTAAATGTATGGGACTAAATCATGCATTTGATTTCCAGGGAAACATGCGCATGAAGAGAAAAAGTGCAGAATTAATGGAAAATCCATACATGCCACTTATAAAAACTACACCGAAAGGTCAAAAAATACGTAAGGCCTTAACTTAATTTGAATCCAAAAATGACAAAACAGGATTAGTGAAAACACGAGAGTGGTGTGGGTGAACAACATAAATAAAAAGTGAAGATACCTTTCCCCAAGATGCCTTTGTCACCGTTGTATGAAAACATGTTTTCCTTTCCCTTTATACATGCAAGTGAATGCATTATAGGTATAGTGTTTTCCCAGAATAGGAGAATCCTACTTAAATATATCATTCGTGGATTGAATGTTTGGGTGCCTTAATGTGCAATGACATGTTTCCAGGACTGAATTCAATGCAAGGCATATTTGAAACTCTAACTTTGTCTTCCGGTGTCTTATTAGAAATTATTTCAGTTTTCATTTTGTGTTTTCAAGTTAGATATTGTTTTCAAGTTTTTACATTTATAATTTTATTGTAATGTGGCAGACTGATCAGAGCAGTGCAGGAACAACCCCGAGACGGGATGATCGCGGAAAGAGGCCAGCGGAAGAACATGTAAAGTGCCAGCATTGCTCTATCTTTAGGTATTTTAGTTATTTACATAATTGAAACAATATTAATTTTGTTCAAATATGCAGACACCTAGCCATGGTACGCCTGATGATTCCCTCTTTGAGGAAGAGCTTTCTTCATCCCTATCTCCAGTGTTCTTGTTGCAAAAAAAGGCACGAGATGCAAGGTCGAAATTTAATACTTTGATAGACGCGCCTCAAACACCTGAAACAGAAGAGAGGATAAAACATCTTATGAGCCAGCTAGAAAGATATCAAGTAATAATAAAAAGTCAAAAGGATATTTTTTTTGTTCTGCATGAGATGAATTGTGATAGTTTGATTTTTAATTTTTACATTGGCTAAACTAACAAAAAGTTCTTTTGTATGTAGCGTTTTCTGGCATTTGCTGAACCCGGTGTTGGTGGTAGTGGGGCACAAGGGCAAGAGATTGCCCAACAACCATCTCGTACACCTTCTACTCCTTTAGGTGCTAGCCAAGAAACACACCCTGCCCAAGTAGACACCCAGCCAACCGCTGAACGTGTTGGCAATGATGAGGCTGATATGGCCAACTACATTATTGCGTTTCCTGGAGCTACACGTGTCAGCTCCACAAGGACCATTAATGGCACGTTGTTGGTGAACAATGAAGGTGTCCCTATAAAGCATGTACAACTCCCAGGTAAATTTTAATATTTTAACTATTTCATGTACTTTATCTAAAACATATTTATCATGATTTTTATTTTTAAATTAATGATAATATATATTTTTTTTTTTTTGGTTTTATTCTGTGTAGGAAACAATGAGTTCTACAGGATTCTGGAGAGCCATGCGTTGGTAATTTTTGGCCCAACCATATGTACAGGGTGGAATTCCCAGAATTCCAATCTAAAAAAAGAACTTCTAGATTATCTAGAAGCCCTTTTTGGGTTCGACACATTTGACAGAACAGTGGTGGCTCAGGCAGCCAGCAAATATTTGAAATATACCAGGGACACCTATAGGACGCAATTGCAATTTAACCCTAGATATGAGCGTCCTCTCGCAGTTTCAGAGAGTGAGTGGAGAGCACTCATCCATGACGGAAAAGAGAAAAGGGCAAAGAAAGAAGAAAAAATGCCAACTGGACCCGCAAGGTAAATTACAACTTTAATTCAATAGCTTTAATTTTATTTATGTCTAAAATAAAAGTGTGCTACGTCATATCTGACTTCAATATTTTGATGCTAGGTTGCCTGACACCTCAAAGGCAACCAAAGCTAGGATTGAGAGAAAGGGCCATCACAAGCTCGGCCAGGGTGGCTACTTGAAATTAGCTGCAAGAATTGTAATTAAGTAGCTAAACATCTTATAATTAATTGTATCGCCTTCCAACGTTTTTTGTAATCCTATCAGATATGATTAAAAATACACAATCATATATAATGTAGGGTGATGACTTTGGAACAATAACTACAGAGGAAGATAAAAATATTGCTTTCCGTTTTGGCTATCAAGCTGTAGTTGAACGTCGCAGAAGCTTGGGGCAGGTCCCAAGATCTACAATGCCCGATAAGGTAAAACATTAACCTTTCAATATTTTTGTTTTCGTCCATAAATTTAATGTCTAACAACTTTGTTTAAATCAGGGGAGCAACACTACCGACGAGGTAAATAACCCAGTTTTAGAGCCAGATGTAGATGATCCTCTCGTGCAACCTGATCATTGTAGTGGGGACCAGGCCGACAATGCCGCTATCAGTGAGGGCCGTGACGGTAATTAATTTCCACTTATAATTTTTTCTAATTATACCTTGATGGTTGTCCTTATAACGTTTTTTGTTTAAATGAGAGAGAATGTTTCCCTTGAGGATCTTACCACCAGAGAGGAAGACAGGGCAACAGTCTCAACGGCGACAACTGGTGCACCAGGTAAATAATCTCATTGCAATTTTTTTTATTAATATTACCGAACTAGTTCAATGATATTTAAAAAATGATAATTAAAATTTAATATTATCTGTTTTTGTAGGCGATGCCCCGTCACTGGATGAGACCAGACATCGTAACAACGCAACTAGGTCAGCGGCGACAATTGGTGCACCAGGTAAATAATCCCATTGCAATTTTTTTTACTAATATTACCGAACTAGTTCAATGATATTTAAAAACTGACAATTAAAATTTAATATTATCTGTTTTTGTGGGCGATGCCCCGTCACTGGATGAGACCAGACATCGTGACAACGCAACTAGGTCAGCGGCGACAACTGGTGCACCAGGTAAATAATCTCATTGCAATTTTTTTTATTAATATTACCGAACTAGTTCAATGATATTTAAAAACCGACAATTAAAATTTAATATTATCTATTTTTGTAGGCGATGCCCCGTCACTGGATGAGACCAGACATCGTGACTACGCAACTAGGTCAGCAGTGCGGGTCGAAAGGCACGAAATAGGAGCAGAGCATGATGATATTGATGATGTAATTAGGAGATTTAAAAATAGGAAGAAGAAAAAGAAAATTCGATAATGTAAAATATTGTATTATTATAAGACAAATGTTACCATACTTGGAATGTTTTTTGCGTTATATAAAAAACTCATTTATCATACTATTTTTATGTCAAGCATTAATTGCAATGTTTCCTTGCGTACTTTTTGTTGAATTTTTTTTTTATTAGTTATTGAATATTTTTTTTATGCTCATGAAAGTAAAAAATGAAATATAGATTGGGTATTGGGGAATTGAGAGTGATGTGAGGGGGGGGGGGGGGAGCCATAAGAGCTTTCACCTTCACGTGGTTGGCCCCGTTTAGTAGAGAATAATTTATTGGAGCGATTTAATCTTGGAGCAAACCTCCCTCGATCCAGCGTAGCAACAAAAAAGTCACTGTTGACTTAGTTGCTACTCTTTCAGATCATGGGAGGCTTGCTCCAAGTTCATGCGACTCCAATAAATTGTTCTTGAAACGAAGAGGAGCTTATTCAGGTATGTTTTGACATTTTCAACATATGTTCTAACATTATCATAAGAATGCATCTTAGAGTAAAATATACTACATCAATTACTTGTATTTATTGTATAGATAATGATGGATTTTGATTGACTTGGCAATGCAGGTACAAATCCTCTTGCATCATGAGCAATACAACTTGTCAACCAGGGTCATGTCCAGGATATTTTTGCTTGTGCGCTTGACCAGGTTCGTAATGTCACATTTTGTAAGCTCCTTTACAGTTCATAATTCAATATTAAGCTTGTTCACGATTATTATCTAGGTTTTTTGTATGTGTTTTTTCATCTATTTGATTGTAAGCAACTATGCATGTTTCCCGTTGTTCACTATGATTTCTCCCATTACCACTCCCAGGATGAATCCGACTTTATTGTTACATAGGTTACTTTATTGTTACTATGATTTCTCCATTTACGATTTCACAGGTTACATCATGTAAAGTTGTCAATCTCAGGTTGGTGATGAGCTTTAGTTCTCCAGATTTGGGGCTTTTCTGATATTTTCTCCCTCATGTCATTCCTGCATCACCTCGTTGTTCGAGCATGCCAATTTTCTACCACTTGTACCAATTGGCACATGTCAATCTCTGAGTGGTGCCACATTTCACCTATTTTCAGTGAGAGTTTAGGGTTTCTCTAACATAGCTTCAGAAATCCGATTCAGTGCCTGCTTGAATATTGTCACATAATGCTCATGGTTTGGATTGATGAGCATGTTATGAATGGTTGGTTGATTCATAAGAACCACCCATATAGTCATCTTGAGATATTTCAGAAGTTTTCTCGGGTTTCCTTTTTCACCGTTTCTAGTGGGTGGGATGGTGTGGGGTGATCCATCAATACTGGTGCTCTTGTAGTAGGGAATTTGTTTTTGGGGATATAAAGGAGTATTTGATGTAGATATCCCATTGGATGCATTCATAGATGGGCACGAGAGGTCAAGAATTTAAATTAAAAATATGCAACCTCTAGCATGGCAACCTGAAGGCCGCGAGAGACACCGGTTAAAGATTGTTTTGTGCTGGCCTTAATATAGTCGTGATTTCTTTCTATTATCTTAATGCAAATATATAGTCCGGTCTCATTAAAATGAGGATTGTGGTTGTATTTCTCTTTGGTTGTTTCTCTCTTAATGCTCCAGAAGTTGCCAAAAGTTGCGATAGTTGTTTAGTTTGCCCGTTACAACTTAAAAGTGGTTTTTAGCAATGGGAGTCATGTTTTTTAAGGTTCATACTAATATGAAGATCTTGTAATTCTATATTCAGCATAAGAGAAGATGGCCTCTGCTTTGGGCAGTATGACAACAATTGCCACATCTACCTCGTTGGGTAACAATGGAAAGGGGAAGAAGTTGGGTGCAATGTTTGATAATTATGGCAGACAATTGTCTTCTCTTTCAGTTTTTTCACCCATTTCCTTTAATCTCTCAAGCAGAAGAGGGACTCTAAGATTACGCGATAGAGAGAAGGTAGTTAATACAAGAGCTATGGAAAAGGAGTTGTACTTCAACAAGGATGGCTCAGTGACAAAAAAATTGCAGGTCAGAGAAAAAATTATGTTTAAAGGAAGGTCCCCTACACGTGAAACTTCACTGCGGTGGATCTTTCCTTGTCCACTTATATTCAATTTTAATGTGTTATTTTAATTTTTCATGGAGGGTTGTTTTGGCATATGGTCTGGCATTCAATTTCACACTTACTGAAAGCATTGTCAATTTGTCTTGCAGGCGGTGTGAACAAACTTGCCGATCTTGTTGGAGTCACCCTTGGGGCGAAGGGAAAAATGTTGTCTTGGAGAGCAAGCATGGTTCTCCGAAAATAGTTAATGATGGTGTGACAGTAGCTAAGGAGGTAATTTGTAGATGTGTGCTCTGGTTTTCTTTTTAACGTTGTATTAGTTCCCCCTCTTAAATGTCTTAGATTTGGTAGCATAATTTGAAAACTCAAAGGTGAAAGGAAACATATTTGTTACCCAGTGGTCTACTTGGCCTATGGACTAGCCACATTAGAGTAATGCATAAATCTTTTCACAACAATAAAAGGAAAGGGTTATGGCCGAGTCAAATTTTATTGTTATTGACAGTGTAATGAAATGTATCTCAATGCTATGGTTTTGGCCTTTTTATTGGTTGAATTAGAGGACCCAGTTGAAAATATTGGGGCCAAGTTGGTAAGGCAAGCTGCGGCAAAGACAAATGATTTAGCTGGGGATGGAACCACAACATCCGTTGTTCTTGCACATGTTGGAATATTGAAAAATTCCAGAACAATGAATGGAGAATAAATCTCCCTTCCTCTAACACAGAGAAAATAAAAATTTCTTTGACAGGAGACAGAGTTTCAATACTTTGAAAACAAACTTCTATTCCCTTCAATAACTCAAAAAAAAACTATTACACTACTTCCTCACTGAGAGGGATTACAAAATAAAACGCAGTGCATAAATCCAACTCACTGTCTGTTCAAAACAAACATACTCTGTCTCTAAAACACTCTGCTGTGTTTTTCCCTTTTGCACTGCTGTGCATACACACTTAAAAAGTTACACTTAGTCTTTCACTTTTTACACACTGCTGTGCAATAAAAAATTTACGTACTGTCTATAAAAAAAACTACCAAGCTTTTTTGACATTTTTATTTTTATATGCCGTAACATATAAAACATATTATAATAAACCCTCTTTAAAATAAAATAAAATTAAAACTAAATTCTATGGCCCACCTTTCATTTCGCATATGATATATATATATAACATATGTTTAAAACATATGTATATATTAAACTATCAAAACATTAAAGAACCCTTTCCGTCGGACTTCAAAAGTCTGAATAGATTGAATTTCAAACCAAATTCGTGTTCCAAAATGGGATGCCGACGTCTGCCTAATTTTAACTCGAATTCTCAATCCAATGTGCCCTATAAAAAATTCGGGTCCAGTTTTCAGGTTTTCAGATTCCCTTCAATTTCATGCGATCCAATATTAATGCTCCACGTGTCCTCCTTTTGAATTTACAAAACTGTCGGGTAAATTTCTGTTTGTTTAATTTCTGGTTGGTGAATTGCGTTAATGTCGGTTGTTGTGTTTAAATACAATCCTGTACAGAAATATGGCTGCGGCCGTCTACAAAAAAAACTTGCAGGAATTTTAAATGCTGAATTAAATTTCTGGATGGCATGCAAGCAACCTCCAAAAAAAAATGTTACTGCTGCATCCGTCCTTCTGCTGCAGCAGTTGAAGTTAAAATTCAACAGCACAGGGTTTAATAAGTGAGGGTGTAAAGGTAACTTTTTGTCGATGGTACCGGATTAAGATCATCTATTCATTTTTGTAGGGTCTTATGGTGTTTGGTTTTTTAGTTTTGGGTTGGGTTTATTGAGTCTAAGATAGTTTTTGAGTGAAAAAATTGCTATCAGGTATTAAAAAATTTTGGTTCTTTTGTCAAAATTTATGAGCTTGTTAGGAAACACAAAACTGACAATGGTTGTATCTTAAATTTGTGGAAAATAATTTGAAATGAAACCTTTTTGTTTAGGTTGTTGCAGCAGGTGCAAACCCCATTCAAATTACTAGGGGCATTGACAAGACAATAAAGGCCCTTGTTTCGAACTCAAAATTTTGTCAAAGGAGGTAAACGCTTGCCTTTTGAGTAGGCTGGTTTTCCTTTTTGCTGATGGTTTGGTGTATCTAATTGAATTAGTTGCCTAAGGTATTTTTGGTTGCAAAATCCTTTTCATTTTTCATACAATATTGGCCTTGTGGAATACATTTTATTGTGTGGTCTTGTTAGATCTACAACATTTGTAGTTGTTTAGTCTTATGGCCGAGGTGCACTTTTATTATGGAAATAGTTGATGCAATATTGTCATTTAATCCTTACTGCAGAGTAGCATGTTGAGAAGTTTCTTGTGAATCATTTGGTATTCAAAATGACACTTGATCCTATACAACATCATGCACTTGACTTCAAAATTCATATTCAAAGTGTGCCAGACAATTCTTGCAAAATTTCAAATATTTATGTTGTTTTAAACCATTATCTTTTTCATGTATTGGATGCTGAAAATGTGAAAAGACTTTGGTATGAAACCAACTGGTGAATAATTTCCAGCAAAACAACCACTTCCAAGACATGATTTAGAAGTAGAACATATGTACTTATGAAGCATAGAAAGATATCCTTGATGTATTGTCAATGTTTGGCTAGGGTTATTTTTGGAGAAAATAACTCCTTATTCCTAGAATAGTGATCTTCAATACAAGTAAATGCCAGAGAAGAGAGATCATCGTGTGACGCAACAAAACTGAAATTGGACCCCAAGGAGAGCTGGTGTGTCTACAATCGCTCTGTCAGCATTTTCCCTTGGTTTACCCCGTTCTTTTCCTCCAGCCTGAGTCTTAATTGACTTCTTCTTTCTTCGGGTTTATTTATCAAATTCGTATAATTTGATAAATAAATACTATCCACAATGGTTGGACTTTAATTTATATTCCCGACTTTATATTATCTCCAATCCTTATAACCAATGTTTAAATTTCAACACTTTGTATTTATACTCCACATTTCTTTTTAAATAAATAACTTGTAATGAACTTTCGACTCTATATTTCACCACCCAGCCTTACAACAATCACGCTCTAGACTTATGCTAATTATCCGCCAATCGTTTAATTAAACAATTTCATTATACTCCGGCCCCACCTATATATATCAATAACCAATCAAACACTCGTATCGTACCTGGCTATCCTCCGTACACCTTAGTTAACCTCCGGGCAAGTTCAACGTGCGACCACCGTCCGATGGCCCTTCTCCAAATCAACGACTCTTGGCAATTTCGCTCGGCTTCCAACGTTGGGCTTTAACGTGCGATGGCGTGGGTTAAACGGTTGTTTTCCGGGGTCACTTCGCCACGTGTCGCATTCCCTATGGAATCGCTCGCGAATAGGAAATACCTCCTACTCCGCAAAAGCGGTGCGATATGGGCAACCCACTTTTGTGATTCCGCTCATGGTTTTGGTAGAGGGCTTGACCACGGGTGCAAGTCTGGTTCCGCTATCCTTTTGTTTGTTAACTCATGTCCAATCCTCGGGTCAGGTTCCGAAAGCACAACAATTTTTTCTCTTTATTAAGCGGGATTTTTATATTTGAACAGTTTTCACGACCCCAATTCTCTACACAGACCTCGCCTTGGATATTTTTACATAAAAATGATTGTTCTCAATAATTATTTATATAACTTTTCCACATGTTTAGTGTGGTATTCCCATGATTTATTATAAATATGTGTATTATCAAAGAAAACGAACACAAATTTTATAAGATGGGATCAAACAAAATTGTTCTTAAGTCGAGCCCGCCGGACTTCAAACGGCGATAAACCATAATTCAAACCAAATTCGCGTTCCAAAATAGCCTGCTGACGTCGGCCAATTTTGTGACGCGAATTTCTTATCAAATTCGCCCTAATATTTTACGGGTCTGGATTTCCACTGCGCGAACGGCCCAAACAAAGATCCGCTCCAATCAATTTCTGCCACGTGTCCTCAATAAAAACTTGCCTTTCTCCCGGCTGCGGGTGCATTCGATGGCGTTTAAGGTGATGGGACATGGATATGGAGATTTCACATCAATCATATTAACATTTAACGCTGTTCAATTAAATTTTCACATCAAATCTGCATTAATTAATTTTTAACATTGTTCAAGATCAGACCTCCACTCCTCTTAGCGATTTCGCACGCTCCAATTTGATCCGGCCTTTGGCTCTCATTATTAATGATTAGAGATTAATTATGACAGGCGTCCTTTGATTGCATTGTAGACGGGTCGACAAAATGGCGTTTAGCCATGGTTTTTCAGACAAGCCGATTGCTGGATTACACTGCCTGCTAACTGTGACGATAAGGAGAAGTGGCCAGCTGAACTTCTGCCTAGACGTTGCTGCATATTTGCATTTTTCTCGGTTCTATCTCTGTCTGTCTTCCTCTGTTAATTGGAATTCTGCTTCTTCGTCTCCTCTTGTGCCCACTGCGCCTGAGATTGCACCCCGCGGTTTCGGCGGCGGCCACAGATGCGCTGTCACAGGGGGGAGCACTGTGACGTCAACCCCACCCCCCTCCACCACCGTAGTCGACTTCCAGCCAGTCCAGTGATTATTACTTAGGTCGATTTCCAAATACTAGGAGTGGGCGAGGTCGGATTGTAGCATCTGGCCACCGTATGGATTCCCCTGCTCCTGGCTTCCCCACCGCTAGTTCACCTTCTCCCACGACGCGCACTGCGCAATTTTCCTTTAATTTCTCTCTCAACCGCCCAAGAATCACGACTTTAGTCACTGTGGTATTCCGCGAGGAGGCCCAAACGGAGGAAGAATGCACCCGTCCGGCGGGTCTGAGCTCGGAAAAAGCCGGCCAGCATTCGGGCCTCCAGGAGGGGAGCCGTGGCATGCATGTGGAAGTAGCACCTAGCGATCTGGGACCTTTCGAAGGATGGTGCCGAATCGTGGAGGAACCACCGGAGGAGTAGTTTGGTTAATTTGTTTTTCTTGCTTAGCAGGCCCACTTAATTGGGCTGCTTTTAGTTTATTTTACTGTGCTGGACCTTTGTAATATTTTTGAATTCTGTAAATTAAATGTTCAAGACTGGTTTCCCCGTATGAGGGTAGTCTTCTTAATTTTTTGATTTTTTGATGACAAATTTTCCATGAGTATGGCCAGGCAATGTTTTTGACTTCGGTGTAATTTTATTCGCAATGTTAATAGATTAACTTTACTTGGAATTCTCACATGATTAGCGTTTTTCTTGATCTGTTCAAGGATTTTTGGTACTTTAATTTGTATTTAGAACAATGGACGTCGGTACTCTATCTGTTGCTTTACTGTTCTACATACTACTATTTCACTTTCTTATAGATGCCTCGGGCATATTTGAATGCTTTCTCAGATTGTCGATAATCTCCATGTGGACCGTTACCGGATTTTATATCATGTCCCTGTATGTGACATGGGGTATTTTTCTATCATTGTCTGGGGTGGGACTTCCACTTTTCTGGATGGATATTTGGGTTCCAATCTTCAGATGTGAAAATGTAATGACTTCATGGACTGTTTTACTTCACATAATATATTCAAAATAGCATTTTTTCTCTTCTGAAAAAAAAATGATTAATGTTTATCATTCTGCCTTCAAAACTAGCGATGCTGGTCTATGTTGCTGGTTTATTGATATGGTCCGATGGTCTTTTTATATTTTGGACATATCACACTCCTCACATGATTAGCGTTTTTCTCTGTTCAAGGATTTTGGGTACTTTAATTTGTATTTGGAACAATGGACGTCGGTACTCTATCTGTTGTTTTACTATTCTACATATCGCTATTTCACTTTCTTATAGATGCCTCGGGCATATTTGGATGCTTTCTCAGATTTGTTGATAATATCCATGTGGACCGTTACTGGGTTTTATGTCAAGTCCCTGTATGTGACATGGGGTATTTTTCTATCACTGTCTGGGGTGGGACTTCCACTTTTCTGGATGGATATTTGGGTTCCAATCTTCAGATGTGAAAATGTAATGACTTCATGGACTCTTTTACTTCATATAATATATTCAAAACAACGTTTTTTCTCTTGTGAAAAAAAAATGATTAATGTTTATCACTCTGCCTTCAAAACTAGCGATGCTGGTCTATGTTGCTGGTTTATTGATATGGTCTGATGGTCTTTTTATATTTTGGACATATCACACTCACATGATTAGCGTTTTTCTCTGTTCAAGGATTTTGGGTACTTTAATTTGTATTTGGAACAATGGACATCGGTACTCTATATGTTGCTTTACTATTCTACATACTTCTATTTCACTTTCTTATAGATGCCTCGGGCATATTTGGATGCTTTCTCAGATTTGTCGATAATCTCCATGTGGACCGTTACTGGGTTTTATATCGTGTCCCCGTATGTGACATGGGGTATTTTTCTATCATTGTCTGGGGTGGGACTTCCACTTTTCTGGATGGATATTTGGGTTCCAATCTTCAGATGTGAAAATGTAATGACTTCATGGATTGTTTTACTTCATATAATATATTCAAAACAACGGTTTTTCTCTTATGAAAAAAAAATGATTAATGTTTATCACTCTGCCTTCAAAACTAGCGATGCTGGTCTATGTTGCTAGTTTATTGATATGGTCCGATGGTCTTTTTATATTTTGGACATATCACACTCCTCACATGATTAGCGTTTTTCTCTGTTCAAGGATTTTGGGTACTTTAATTTGTATTTGGAACAATGGACGTCGGTACTCTATCTGTTGCTTTACTATTCTACATACTGCTATTTCACTTTCTTATAGATGCCCCGGGCATATTTGGATGCTTTCTCAGATTGTCGATAATCTCCATGTGGACCGTTACTGGGTTTTATATCAAGTCCCTGTATGTGACATGGGGTATTTTTCTATCAATGTTTGGGGTGGGACTTCCACTTTTATGGATGGATATTTGGGTTCCAATCTTCAGATGTTAAAATGTAATGACTTCATGGAATATTTTACTTCATATAATATATTCAAAACAACATTTTTTCTCTTGTGAAAAAAAATGATTAATGTTTATCACTCTGCCTTCAAAACTAGCGATGCTGGTCTATGTTGCTGGTTTATTGATATGGTCTGATGGTCTTTTTATATTTTGGACATATCACACTCACACGATTAGCGTTTTTCTTTGTTCAAGGATTTTGGGTACTTTAATTTGTATTTGGAACAATGGACATCAATACTCTATCTGTTGTTTTACTATTCTACATACTGCTATTTCACTTTCTTATAGATGCCTCGGGCATATTTGGATGCTTTCTCAGATTTGTCGATAACCTCCATGTGGACCGTTACTGGGTTTTATATCAAGTCCCTGTATGTGACATGGGGTATTTTTCTATCACTGTCTAGGGTGGGACTTCCACTTTTATGGATGGATATTTGGGTTCCAATCTTCAGATGTGAAAATGTAATGACTTCATGGACTGTTTTACTTCATATAATATATTCAAAACATCGTTTTTTCTCTTGTGAAAAAAAAAATGATTAATGTTTATCACTCTGCCTTCAAAACTAGCGATGATGGTCTATGTTGCTGGTTTATTGATATGGTCTAATGGTCATTTTATATTTTGGACATATCACACTCCTCACATGATTAGCGTTTTTCTCTGTTGCAGGGTTTTGGGTACTTTAATTTGTATTTGGAACAATGGACGTCGGTACTCTATCTGTTGCTTTACTATTCTACATACTGCTATTTCACTTTCATGGATTGTTTTACTTCATATAATATATTCAAAACAGCATTTCTCATCTATTAAAGTTTCAATTTTTTTTTTTTAAATTGAACCTTCCGTCGGTCTACCGACGCCTTTTAGACGTCGGAACTGCGACAACCTAGAAACGTCGGAAGAGAGACAGTATGAAAACATCGGACTACATTTCGTCGGAATTGCGACAGATTACAAACGTCGGAAGAGCGACGTTCCAAACGTCGGACCACATATCGTCGGAATTGCGACAGATTACAAACGTCAGAAGAGCGACGTTCCAAACGTCAGACCACATATCGTCGGCATTGCGACATCTTACAGACGTCGGAAGAGCGACGTCCAAAACGTCGGACCACGTTGGGTCGGAATTACGACGGTTTACAGGCGTCGGAAGAGTGACGCTTTGTGATACGTCGGAAGAGTGACGCTTGTTCGGAAGCGACGGAAGAAGTGTCGATAGTGCGACACTTTTTACGTGCGTCGGAACTGCGACGACATGAAAAACCATGGTTTGTCCGCCCTCGAACTGTCGCTCTTGCGACGAATATGTGTCGGAATAGCGACGAATTGGCCGTCGGAATTTCCGCCAAATTTTCTAGTGCCTGCAAGTTATATGGACGACTGGACTGTCTACAGCCTGTTGAAAAACCATGCAATTCTATTGAGGATAATGTTTGACAGGTGTAGGAAACTCAAGATTTCATTGAACCTCAAGAAGTTCATTTTTGCAGTGCCTTTTGGAACACTGTTAGGACACATAGTATGCAACCAAGGAGTTTGCGTGGATCCAGCAAAGGTAGCGGTTATAATTAACATGGAGGCACCAGAAAATGTGAAGCAGCTAAGGTCACTGCTAGGCCACACATGCTACTACAGGAGATTCATCCTCAACTACACGAAGATAACAACCCCATTAGAGAAGTTGTTGAGGAAGTCAGAATAGTTCAGTTGGACAGAGAATTGCATGACAGCCCTGAATACTTTGAAGGGAAAATTGGCAAGTGCGCCAATATTGGTTCACCCGGATTGGGAAAAGCAATTTCATGTCCACATTGATGCTTCAAGCATCGCACTTGGAGTGGTTCTAGCTCAACTAGGGGACACTTCAGTTGATCACCCAATGTATTTTGAAAGTCGTAAATTATCAACAGCGGAACAGAACTACACTACAACAGAGCAAGAAGCATTCACAATGGTGTATTCCCTTCAAAAGTTCCGCCACTACCTGATAGGAGGTATGTTCAAGTTTTTCACAGACCATTTAGCTTTAAAGTACCTAGTAAACAAACTGGTCTTAGAAGGAAGAATCTGTATATGGCTCTTACTCTTTCAGGAGTTCACCTTATAGGTGATAGTCAAACCCGGGAGACTAAACGTGGGGATGAACCACTTGTCAAGGTTGGAAAACGGGGAAAATGGAGGGTCCCTGGACGCTCAGCTACTGGATGCTGATCTTTTTAGAGTAGAAGCCATCCCAAAATACCTAGATCAGATAGAAACCTACCTAACAATAGGACAATGCCCAAAATAATATACAACAGTCTAGAGAAGACACCTAGTAGTCCGAGCGGTAGAGTATCAGCTGATAGCGGGACACTTGTACAAGATGGGGCTAGACCAAATCTTATGAAGATGTGTCCTGGACCACGAGAGGGAAGCCGTACTGTGGGAGTGCCACTTTGGAGTTGCAGGAGGGCATGTAGGAGCAAAACCGACGGTGAGGAAAGTAGTACAAGTGGGTTTATGGTGGCCAACGGTACATATGGACAGTAAGGCATTTGTAAAAAAATGCGATGTATGCTAGAGGACGGGACATCCATCGCACAGAGACGAGCTCCCACTTCACCTAGTAAAAGCACTACAACCATTTGATAAATGGGCAATTGATTTTATAAGTCCAATTTCACCTGTCGCAAGGCACTCACAGGCCAGGTATATCATAACGGCAACAAACTATTTGACAAGGTGGGTAGAGGCAATGTTAGTGAAGGATTGCACAGCCGAAATGAGTCCAGCCGAAACAACGACTCGTTTCATATTTAAAAATATCATCAGCAGATTTGGTTGCCCGAAAAGTCTGACAAGCGATCAAGGTACGCATTTCATCAATGCTACCATTAAGAAGAAGTCGTTGAAGTTTCAAATCGATGAGCGAACTTTCCACACAAAATTATGTTCGTGGCTAGGGGTAGCAATGGAGGTCATAAGCGGAGTCTACATCTATTCATTTGACAACATGCTACCGGATCCATTGCCAGGAGAAACATTAGAGGAAGTGATGGCTAGAATGTTGCGATTACAACTAACACCAACCATCGAAGAATTGAACACAAAGGTACAAAGCTTTAACCGGGTAGTTCAAACTATAACAATTGATTCCTCATTGTTTCCCACGTTTACGAAATTTCAAGCCTCAAATTCCACCTCATCTTCCATCACAGTCCCCATAGTCACCACCATACCACTCAATTTGTTCAATTCACTAGCAGCGATAACCACAGTCCCTATCAAAAATATTAAGACATCAAAGCCACCCGTAGCTACACCAAAAGCCAAGAAAGAGAAATTTACAATGTCTAGCCAGGTTGTTGATCTCACGGGAGAATATCAAACAAAACCAATGGACACGGGGGCCCCAATCCAAGAAGAGCCATTGAAAAAGACCTAGGTAACTTAGGAGTTGCCTCTAATAAACCCCTATTCCTTTTTAAATATCCATATATCTCCACCTCACAATCACCACTCATCGGCCCACACCTCATACACCTCCAAAGATCATCCAGCCCGAATTCCCTCCACATCAGCCACCATATCCGACCCAGTCAAAGCAAAGACTAAGGCAAACGGAGACAACAAGGCGAAATTTAACTCCAGTACAAGATTGGTACCTGAGGTTAACCAAACCTTGGTTGAACAAGTCATTTTCCAGGACCTTTTAAGTCATGGGGGCTCTTTTACTGGAGATACAACACCCCCTCCTGAAGAGCTGAACCCGTTTCAGCAAGAAAACCTGATACTTCAGCAGATGTATCCCACTCTAAGCATGGGTAACCCTAGTAATTTGTTTCCGCAACCAACACCGCCGCAATCACCGCAGGAGCACTCAACCAAGTCCATTGCGAGCGGTCAACCACTCCAAGAGAGATAACCAAATCAAGATATCTCTGGAGCTGAAAGCATGTAGACCTGGGGAACGACGCAGTTATACAACTTCATTCAGCGAGCAGCATAGCAGGCCGAAGGGATTCATGCAGAACTCCAACAGAAATTTGAGCAACAACAGGTACAAATCATCGCGCTTACTGAAGAGCGCGAACAACTAAAGATGGAGAAAGACAACTTACAGGGCCAACTGGATACAGTGAGAAAGGTCTTTCGAGATATTTGGCCCAAGGTAATAGCTCACAACACTCAGATACTAGATGATATATCAGATAGTGACATAGTTAGACGATCCATTCACATCTGAGTGGCCTATTCGACCCTCAGTCATGAAAACCATGAACTAAAAGCAGCACTGGAAACAAGGCCTACGCTACTAGACCTAGCGGTAATTTGCACATAGAAGATAACAGAAAGGCAAAAACAAGTAGTCGGGATGCAGGAAACTCTGAGTACTGTGGAAAGGGAAGCGTATGACCTACTGAAGGGTCTACATGAGTGTTCAACCTCACTCACTTTGAAATCACAGCCAATTTCAGCACAACTACAACAGGTGTCGAAGGAGATTCAGGAAACCACAGACCCCGACGAACTTGACCAACTATACACTCAAGCGGAAGAGCTGGAGGTGAAGATACAACAAATTGAGGAACACTCGGCAATAGCCAAACAAGCTCTCCAGGAGCTAAGGCAACCTGTCAAGCTTACAGCCCAAACCATGTAGAAAATGGCCGCGGAGGCCAACATTAAAATCAAAGACGTCTTTGGTAATCTGCCACGCATATCAGGGGAGACAGAAGTGGAACGAGTCACTACAGAGATAGACCTGCTCATGCAGGAATGGAAACAGGCCATTGCCAGCTTCAGAGAACTCAAAGCATCTGCACTGGCAAAGGTACTCGAGTTGGGGCCCTTGTTTGGACAGGAAGAAGAAAAGGAGAAGACAGGACTGGCCATGGAGGAAAGTGGACCGATGGAGATTGAGGTAGCAGAAAAAACTTGACTCGAGACGAGTCAATAGGATGTGGTCGGGGCCTGTTGGGGCCCTTGTTTTGAAATAAAATGGTTTTTGAGTTGCGGATAATAGGTGGCAGAATGCAACCACGGTAGAGAGAGAGCTGTCACGGTTGCGAAGAATCGAAGAGAAAGTGGCCCGGTTGTTGCGGGGACAAGCACAGATGGCAGAAGGATGCAACATAGAAGAAGCAGTGGAATGCCACTGATCAGGGAGATGCAGCCAATGCCAGAATGGAAAGGAAGGGAGAACTGTCAGTTGCATTGGAAACAGAACAAATAGGCAGCCGACCAGCGGAGGAAGGAGGTTGGCACAGTAGGGATCAGGGAACAGGAGCCATAGGAGAGCTGTGTTCATTATGTTCGTTCTATTTTCTTTCTCTCTGTTCATTCTGTTCTATCATATGCGACACTATTGTAATCAGTTCTACCAAGATCGCTTTGAGGAGCATTGTAACTATCTCTTGTTATTAATGCAAAAGATTATTATCTGAGTTTGATGTTCTGAGTTCAGTATTGTGTCTCTGATTTAGTTGAATGTGCGGGTTACTTTAAATTTTTTTTTTTTTCCGTTCTGAATGCGTTGATGAGTATTGTCATTTACAGAGTATTTACACTAATTTGTAGCACGTAGTCTTGTGGGTTTTAGGATATGTTGTGTTTGATAGATACCCGATCTGATCGTAAGCTTAGTAAGGTCGCGGCACACCTCGGGTGAGACGCTCTTCTCTTCAGAGTAGGGTGAAAATTCCGGTGTTGTGCTAGACTACTATGAAAAACCTTGTTGGCCTCCATCCTGAACCTGGGTCTTGACCAAGAGACCTTTTTCCTTGCCAACAATATCATGAGTTAATATTGATAGGATCTATTGATATTATAATAATTATCACATTGAGGGCCTTTCAAGTTATTGGGGATAATGGTTACATACTTGTTTATAAGGTGAGAGAAACTATTTTCTACTTCAGTTCAACTCTTATCGCAAAAAATTTCAACATGTTGTCCCAATATATGTGTGTGTGTGTGTGTGTGTGTGTGTGTAGGTTTACAAATACAATGTTGAACTCAATGATTTTTTTTTTTCCATTCAACATTTATATATGCAAATGTGAACTGTGATAAGAAAATCATGCAAAATAAGTTAGTATGGTAATTTTCATTTCCTTATTTACATGATTCTAATCCCATAGATATAATGAATTAATTCAAATAAAATATGTCTAAATTTTAATTCTTTTTTCTATTGGAAAATTTTGAGTTATATTTCAATGAATCACTTAGGAAAAAGAGATATGGATTGTGACTTTTAAATAATTTTTAAATTTCCACATAATTAATTTATGTTTTCAAGACCTACAAACAAGTTTTCTATGCATATTTCTATGCTTCCAAGGTTGTCCCCTTTGAGCCAATGTTTTAGGCATATGAACCTGAGGATTATATTCTCTAGTTATTTATTGAGACACAAAACAATGTCACTTTTATATCTATATGTCTACATAATTGAATAGAGACAACAACATTTTTCTGATAACAAAAAAGAGAAGAATACTTTTTGTAATGTCTGTTATAATTTTTGCATTTTAATATGAATGAATTTTAACTTCATGTACATTGTACATATACTATTTACTTAAACCCAAGAGTATCGAGTAAAAATTGTCTTCTTTGTTATGGGATTATATTTCAGAATTTTGGTATACGGTTTTTCTTCCAGAAGATCTGTAAATCGTCTCTCATATCCCAACTTGGCTCTTACATCAGAGAAATATACACTTCTATCACTAGCCTCTACAACTGCATCAACAAACCCACAAAACCCCACATCTACCCTTTGTTTTATTTTAGGAAAATGAACACAAACAATATCTTGTTCTTTCAAATGGTTGTGGAAATGTCACAATGGAAGTACATAAAAGGGTTTCAATTAAAAAAAACTTGATTGCAACTCCATCAATATTTGAAGCTAAAAGAAATGTTCTATCATCAACTTTGATCAAACCCTATAGAATAATATATGTCATATGAATACAAGAGACATGAATTCTCACACTCTCACATCAGCAAATGTCTATCTAGACCAAGTTCGATATGAATCTCAACTACAGTCAATTTTAGAAGATGAATTCAACTATAGTCAATTTTAAAAGATGAATTATTGAATTTGAAGGAAATGCATATAAAAAATATAAAAATTAACTAAATAATTTCTAATTCAATATGTAATATGCAGAAGAAGAAGCTCCTAACTTAGGAGAACTAGGTTGACCTTCTCTACAATACTACTTCATGAACAGAAATAAAAAAGCACTAATGAACAATAGCTTAAGATGCATAAAATAATAATAGAGGAGGCTCCTAACTAAAGAGGTCCTTGTTGTCCTTGTTTATAAATTCATTCATCATTAACACCATTTTATGAAAACTGGAAATTCAGAAAATCACTTTTAAACAAAAGCAAGAAAGATGAATTCTAGTTTCTATTTTCTGATCAGATAGAAGGAGAGTTTAACTTAAACATTGATTTGACCCTTCATATGTAGATTGGAATTAAGATTAAGATTCATCAGCAAGCATAACATATCATCATACATCTAATTAACTTATTTTAACATGAAGAAAAACTAGTTCATTAAATTTCAACTAAATTAACCAGAAAGTGCACTTAGCTCGGTGCGGGGGCCCTCCACCCTTGCCTCACACACTGAAAGTACTTCTCAACTACTGAAACTCAATCAAGCATTCACCATATAGAATAAAAAAATTATATAGAACTGGTTCTTCAATTAACTCGCAAAGTTCAGAAATATCAAAGTGAAATCATACAAATTCTACATGTTCATGCCTTCAATGTTCTTGGCTTAAACAGAAAAATATAAAACAAACTTGACTAAAATGTCTCTAACAACCATGTCTATCCTTATCCATATATATTAGTCTAGCTCATCCATCCAATCACTCAAAATCTGGAAAATCCCATAAAATACTAAATTTTGCCTATTTCCTAGGGATTTCCTGAATGACAGGTCATGTTTGACCAGCTTTGACCAGGCTTGTTTTAGCTCGGTTTGACCGAATAAATAGGTAAAAATCCATCCTTGGTTCTCAATATTTCTAAATATGTGCTTATCTCGTTCCCATATGCCCTGAAAGTATGACTTCAATGAATCCATTACGAGAATTTTTAGTTTTGTCCAAAAATGCACTTAAAATCCAATTTTTGTAAAAAACATCTAAAAATTGCAAAACATTATTTGTATACTTGAATATGCATAAAATGGTAAAAATAAGGTGTATATGGATGGTATGTCGATGGATAGCATGGAAATTAAGTTTATTTAATTAAGCAAAATTGGATAAAAAACAAGGGCCAACATCTCCCCCTTGCTGATTTGCAAGCATGTCCTCAAGCTTGATTGCTTCTCTTGGACTTTCTAAGATCTGATGTATACATTGTACCTGATCCTGATGCCTCTTGCTATGTTTTTTGTAGAAGACAATCAATCCCTTTGTACTGTTCTCCCTTGTAGATTGAAGCCATGACCTTTTGTCTCTCATACTTGTATTTCCATGTGTTTTTCTCATTAAGCCACCTGTAAGCTTTCTTGGAAAGAAGGGTATTTTTTGTTTCTAGTTTTCCAACTTTCTCATTAAACTTTTCATTTTCCTTGAACAATTTTGCATTATTTTTCTTGTATGTCTTGTTTTCCTTCTTCAAATGCATTTCTAGAATTATACTCACCTTTAATTGATATGTTAACTCTTTTATTTTGTTAAGGTGCAACTCTTTCTCTTCTTCTCTTGTGTCTTTGGCAAATGAGGTGGATTCTACTTCAACATTTCCAAAGTATTAATCTCTCTCTAATGTCTTTTCATAAGCTTATTTTTACAATCTCTCAATGATTTTATCAACTTATTTTGTTGTGGGAGGGGTTTCAACAATTTGTACTTCAGGGTCTTTCTCTTTACTACTTGCTTCTTCTTGACTTTTTCTCCTATGTATCCTAGTAATAGATAGATAATATGCTTCTCTCTCAACCATGATAGTATCTTGTTGTTTCTTGGACCTTGTCCTAGGATAGAAAGGAGAGTTCATTATGCTTCTTGTCTCATGATTTGGTTTCAACTTCTCCTCTATTATTTGTTGCTCAAAAAGATGTTGAGCTAAAAACTCTTTCCACACTACACCCTTGGTTTTCATTTGATATTCTACAAGAACTTTAATAAGTCCCTATTTAATCCTCATATTCTCTATCATTTTAACCAATTTTTTGGAGAATAATTATGGTAAATTGACTTTCACTTCTCCCTTTATATGTTGGAGTAGTGTGATATGATAAAGATGCACTACAATGTGCCTGATGTCACATGTGAAAAATCTCTGAATAACTAACACCAATTCTTCCCATGGCTCATTAAACCACTCCCTCAGGATGCCCTTTGTCCTATCAAATGATCCATTCCTATGTTTTTCCAAAAAGAAAGTCCACCCTTTATATTTGAAGTGTAAGCCCTTATGATAGTGTTCCCCTGATAGTGGAAGATGTAAAGCCTGAGAAATGAATTATGGGCTTAATGGAATAACTAGGTTCCCCACCATGGTTTGTTCATGTGCATAATTGTTTATGAAATCCTTGGTTATAATTTCATTGTGCCCATTGAATTTTTGTAGGAAGCCTATTAGTCCAGCCTAGTATATATTTTCTATAGTCTCCTTTTCCCAATGCTCTATCTGGAAATCATTTGGTTCTACTCTGGTAGCGATATGCTTTGAAAACCAATTTATATATCCTTGCACTGTCAACATTCTCATCTTAAATAAAAAATTTATGCACACAAATATATCTTTGTTGACTTATTCATGCATTTTATTCATGATGATAATGCCTACCTCTTCTCTGATGCTCCTAAAAAAGAAATGAAATTAATCTTCTTCAACCTATGTTCTTCTACAAAAATGAGCCCACTGCTTCTAAAAACTGATAAAAACGCAAAAATTTTATATATAAAGATCATAAAAACATTGTAAAAATGTTTTTATTACTCTATATCTCATTTTCTATTCTCCGTTTTATCAAATAAAAAAAATTAAAAAAAAATTAAAAATTAAAAATCTTCTCTATTTTGGTGTAGAATTATCTGCCTCTAAGATGAAATTTACTGTGTAAAAATTACAAAAAAATTAATCCCATGGTGTCCTTATGCTCTTCGAATTCATACTTAATCCTTATTCTACAGAGACAAATTCTCATTGTGCATTCAAACTAAAACCATTTTGGCTCATCTTTTGTATAAAACAACAACAAATGGCTCACTGTGTTTTTCAAAATTCACCCAATGTGTAAAACTCTGTTTTTAAAATATGTGACAATTTTGTCGCTGTGTGTGGAGGAATTCGATTTTGTTTTACCTGTTTTGGAAAAATCCAGGAGATTTCTCTAAGTTCAACCTCGTATTCCTGCGTTTTTACAATACTACTTCTGTTAAAACTCCTCTTTGACATCTCAGGATCCTCATGTTTTAATAAGTAGCAGAGTTAGGCTAAACAGTGGAAAAAAATTGAACTTATAATTTGGATTTTTAACTCTTGTTCAAAAACACATTCCGATTTTCATTTATTCCTAACATCCATTCATCAATGAGGAAAATACGGATTCAGTGCTTATATGTTCTCTCCACGAGATTTCTACAGTTTTTTGGAGTGTTTGATCAACACATCAGACAGATATCTCGGCCTCTAATATCCATTAAAATCAATGCACCCTCTTCTTATTTCTCCATGCCTCATTTGCTATTTCTTATGCTATTCCTTCTTGAATCAAGTTTCTTTGTTTTCTTTACAGCCTCTTCTGCATTTTCTCAACAATTTCGTTCTTCACAAGGTGTTTGAATGTGTTCCTATGGTTTTCACAGCGTCAAATTCCTTTCTCTAAGCCCAGTAATGGTCGTGATGGTGAAAGAGAATGCAACACAGAGGTCTGTTTTTTTTAACGGTGTAGGCTTTCAGTAGTTGCACAGGGTTTTATTTGTGGCACAACATTGTGTTTTTGAATATATGTTGATCGTTTCTTATATGTCGACTCTTGACTCAGATGCCTCTGTGGCTTCGTTTCTCTGTTTTGCATGACGTCCTTTCTCCATGGTGTCTGCATACGTCTTGTCACCACTTCCCACGTTCTCTGTCATTTTTTTTTATTCATAGCCACCTTAATTGCTTTACATACCCACACCTTAACTTATATGCATCATAATTCATGTCTTTAGTTGCATTTTTTTCATTTCATACTTAGGTTTTGTCATTTGCATTGTGCGCTCATTCCATACCTTAACTTTTTGTCATATGATATATATTTTCATATTGCACTTGTAGCTTAGTTTTTCAACTTTTTATTGCTCAATTTAATTTTAAAATGAACCTAGAATGGTCATTTTTAAAATTAAATTTTCTAGTATGACACTAACCTTTGTTGTTTTTTTAGGTAAAAAAGAATTTGAATATGGAGCCTTTAATTTTTTATCCAAATGCTTAAAAAAATGAGTAGGATTAATCTGATGGTTTTAAAAAATGATTGGAATTAATGTGATGGTATATGGAATGATGGTTAATGTATGAGGGTAAATGTAGGAAAGGGTAATGAATAGGGATAGGATTATAATGAATATGATTATGATGGGTAGGATAATGAAGGTGGTGTTTTGAAATGTAGGTAGGATATAGGTAAAATGTAATGGAATGCATATCAAGCTAAATTAGTCTTAACAGTTTCTAGAAAATAAAAATAAAAAATCGATATTTTAAGAGAAAATATTTTCACTTACTGTACTTGTACTCCCATAAAATACTTGATGTCAATATTATTTGATGATGTCCTCTGGTCAAAATATTGGTTGATGGTTGACAATCTCTTCATTATCATAATGATGGTTCTTCCAAGATATATTGAAATGTAGAGAATTATTTTTGCTTTCTTGTTTTCACATCTCATATTGATTCAGGATATTTAAATGTTGATGTTGTTCAGGTCCCTTCTGCAATTTCTAATTGATGTTTCAGGTCCCTTCTGACATGTACTTCAGGCTTGAATATTGATGTTTTTCAGGTCCCTTCCGTAGTGATATTATAAATAATGTTTAAGATTACTTATGCCATGTGATTCAGGTCCCTTCTACATAATATTTTCAATGATGTCTCAGGTCCCTTCTGTCATGTAATTCAGGTTCCTTCTACAATACAACTTCTCAAACTATTTGCATATTTTTATTATGAACTTCCCCCTTGCTGATGTTAAGACTTGTCCTCAAGTCTTGCATGTCTTGGAGGATTAATTTTGAAAAATTATACTGAAGTAAAAACAAAACAAAATAGAGAATTCATATTGGCCAAACAAGTTGGTTTTCCAATATGAATTCAAGTTTGTATTGTGCCATTTTCCTATATTTTCACAACCAAACTCTTTTATTATTATTATTTTTAATTCTTCTGGAAGTAAGGAAGGCATATTATGATGTTCCATTATTTCCATATCATTTTCTGTTGAAATTATTTTTCAGAAAATCCTCTTTATTGATAGGCGTATTGTAGAATTTAAGCCTATGTCCATTAACTAAGAATGAAATTGACGCTTCATCTATTATTTTTATTTTTACTTCTCCATTGTTGAATATATCTTCTATCTCATATGGCCCAAGCCAATGAGTTGTAAACTTTGTTTTGAAATATTCAAACTTGGAGTCAAACAATAGAGCCCAGCCTCCTTTATGAAAAAAATTACTCTTAATGAATCGATCATGTCACTTTATTCTCTTCTCTTGCACTAGAGATGCATGCTCCACTACTTGCTATCTTATTTCATGTAGTTTATTTAATTGAATCACTCATTGTTGTTGTGCTTTATATAGTTCCATTCCCAATTATGTTGCAATTTTATATGTATGTATTTGAAATTATATGGGTAACGAGACTTCCTTACCATATACCAACTGGTACAGACTAAATGCAGTTGTGTTCTTCCATCTGATCCTGTATGCCCATAGTGCCTCTCTTAACTTTTCTGACTAGTATTTTCTATTCAATCTGCATATTTTTTGTCATGATATTCTCCAAAACTTTGTTAGTGGACTCCACTTCTCCATTTGCATGGGGATGGTACGGAGTATATTTTATGTGTATAATCTTGTAATTTTTTGTAAGATCCCTTACAATCTTGGAGGTGAATTGTGCTCTCTGATCTGTAACAATTTGTCTCGGAACTTCAAACCTTACAAATATTTCTTCAAATAGAAAAGAAATTATTGTTTCTTCTGTTGCTCCTGCCACTGCCTTTGCCTCCACCCACTTAGTAACATAATCTGTACATACTTGAATGTACTTCTTTCTATTTGAAGGTGGGATTATTGGTACCACAAAGTCTAGAGCCCATTTCTCAAATGGTTCTATGAGTACTTGTGGCTTTAAAGACATTTCATCTAATAACATAGGGCTTCCATTTCTTTAGAAGTTGTCACATCTCTTAACATAGGCTTTGGAATCCTTGAAGATTTCTAGCCAGTAGTAGCCAAGTTTGAGCACTTTGTATGTTGTTTGATTTTCTGCAAAATGACCACCACATGGCTTGTCATGACATGCTTTCAAAATATCTATAATCTCGTATTCTCTAGCACATTTTTTTATTAATAGATCAGAACTAGTACAAAAGAGGTCACCATTGACCCAACTATATATAGCACTTTTTTCTCATTTTATTTATTTTCTATTTATTTGTGTAATGGGATGGTAGTATTCCAGATAATAAATAGTTGGATACATCTGCAAACCATAGAGTTTTAACAATTATAGAAAATATATGTTCATCTCGGAAATTATATGAAACAAGATTTGGATCACCAGGTGAATGAAGCCTTGATAGAAAGTCTGCTACTATTATCCTTACCTAGTCGATCTTGTACAGTGATGTTAAATTCTTGCATCAATAACATCCATCTAGTAATTCTTCCATTTTTAATTTCTTTGTTCATTAAGTATCTTATGGTTAAATGATTTGTGTGAATTAATACTTGATAACCTGTTATGTAATGCCTAAACTTATTAACTGCATGCACTACAACTAACATTTCCTTTTCTGTAACTGTATATTTCGATTCAGTCAGTGTTAATTTTTTTCTTATGAAGTATATGGCATAATTAAACTGGTTCTCTTTCTGTCCATGTGATGCTTCTATAGCTATGTTAGATGCATCAGTAGATATATGAAATGGTAATGACCAATTTGGTCCTCGACAAATGGGTGAAACTGACAATTTTTCTTTTAATATTTCAAATGCATTTTGACAATTATTTATCCATTGGAATTCAACATCTTTTTTCAAGTAACTTGAATAGAGGTAGAGCTATTTTACTAAAATTTTCAATGAATCTCCTATAATAGCCTGTATATCCCAAGAAACTTCTGACTTCCTTTTGTGTTGCGGGTGGCATTAAATTCACAATGACTTGTATTTTTGTTGGGTCCACTTTAATTACTGAAGAAGAAATATGGTGTCCCAACACTATCGCCTCAGTTGATATCATAAATCATTTTTTACTGAGAGATATATTTGTCTCTATGCACCTTTTAAAAAAAAATTCAAGATTTTTTAAACAATCATCAAATTTTCTGCTATATAAATTGAAATCATCCATGTAGACCTCTACACATTCATGGATTAGATCAGAAAATATTCAAGGCCTTCTCTCTGAAAAGTAGCAGGTGAATTACATAACCCAAAGGGAAAAACATTATATGCATATGTTCCCCACAGACAAGTAAATGTTGTTCTTAATCTGATTGTATCCACTAAATCCATCAAGAAAAGAAAAGAAATTCTTCCCGTCTAATGAATATAGTACTTGATCAATAAATGGTAAAGGGAAATGATATTTTAATGTGGATTTATTGAGCTCCCTATAGTCTACACATATTCTCCACTTTGCATTTTTCTTAGGCACCACAACTAAGGGAGAAACACATTTACTATTAGAAATAGGATAGATGAATCCAACTTGTAAATTTTTTTGAAATTCGTCTTTCACTATTTCCTTCATCATAGGATTCATTCTTCTTTGTGATTGTCTCACTAGTTTGATATCATTATCAATGTAAATGTTGTGAATACATGTCTTTGGATGAATCCCCTGCATGTCTCTGTAATCCCAGGAAAAATCTTTTGAGTACTTTTGTAACAATGCTATTACCTCTTGTTCTTGTGATGATTGTAAGTTATTACCAATATTCAAATTCCTTCCAAGACTGATTTTGATGATTTTACTTTGTGAATTGGTAATTGAGTTAACAGGAAAAAATCTTTCAAATGAATTTTACAGTGATTGAATAGTACAATTTTCTTAGAAACACTGATTTAAAAGATGATTTTCAGCTTCATATTTTGTTATTCTAAGCTGCTCTGAAATATCAGGTTTTGAGATGAAAAGGTCTAATAGATCCTCATTTTCTTCTTATGCTCTAAAATTATAGACTTGATTAATACTGAGAAAATATTGAGTTTCTTGTTGTTCTTGTTCATCAATCCATGATAGTAAAGAAGGATATTGTTCTATTGGATAGAGTGTAACATGTTTCCTTCCATCCCCATGTGCAATAATCATACTTCTCGACCCGCATCCAATGAAGGCATCTGTTGTGGCTAACCATGGTCTGCCTAAAATTAAAGGATGGCCTCCTAAATTTGTTTTTGGATGAAAAATGAGGATGTCTACAGGATAATCCCATGAATCCAGAGAGATAATGATATCTTCTAATATTCCTTTTGGTACAACTTTAGATCTATCTGCAAGCTCTAAAATTGTAGTAGTAGGTCTAATATGTTCAAATTCAAATGTTTCATAGCCTTTGTAGTCATAACATTTATGGTTTCTCCCAAATATATTAAAGTGTTTGGAACTGAAAAATATTGATCGATATGGTAACCACATGGGTCCCAGGGTCAATATATTTTTCAATTGTTGTTTTTGTGGACATGAGACTAGCTAATCTACCAATGACCTGGATTGTCGGTGGATCTCTTTTCCTTCTGCCAGTTTTCTTGATGCATAACTCCTTTATTTTTTTTCATAGATTGGAATATCTTTTATTGCCTGTAACAAAGGAATTTTGACATAAGAATTCTTTAATTCATTCAAAATATCAAATTCAGGTAGAGACATTGGAATTTTCTGTTGTACTAACCTCTCTGGATAGGGTGGTGTTTGAGTCATAATAACTTTTCCTTTCTGAATTGGATTTTCTGGTTGAGTTTGTTCTCCTCGTTCAGTTTGTTCTTCTATGATTGATGGAGAATATTTTTGTAACGCTTTCCCAGACCTTAAGTGGACATCTTGTATGGGAAGAACATAATATGTAGGAAATTATGTTGCTTCTTCCACATTTTACGATGGTTTATCCACTTTGTTACTTGGATTAGCTACTGGTTGAGTTGGAAGTTGTGCTAGTTCAGGAGGTGGTTGGTTAGAAGGCAGTTGAAGCTGCTAAGGTTGAGTTAGCATTGGTGTAGGATTTTGTGATGGAAATGGCATTAGTTGAGCATGTTGTTGCAATTGTTGGTATTGGAATGGTTGTTGAGGGTATGGTTGTTGGTATGGTTGTTGATATTGATATTGTTGAGGATGCATTTTTTGAGGTGGTTGGTTTCCATAACTATATCCTCTCCAACCTTGTGTAGGTTGGTTTAGATATTGTTGCAGAGGCCAAGCCTGCCATGGCATTGGAGTATTCCATGAATTCTGAGGAGGATACTGATAATTATGTGGATTTTTTTGAAGGAATTGTTGAGGCATCCTTGGTTACCAAGGTATCTTTGGTGCCATATATTAAAGAGAATCTATCCCTTCTACTTCTTCCATTTTTAATTATTTCAATTTTGAACAGTTTTCAATTGCATGATTCTTTGTACAAATTCCACACACTTGTATACCTTACAAAGGACATTCTCGAAGTCGATGTTTCTTCCTACACTTTGGATAAAAGATTGCTAAGATTTGATCTTGTTCTTATTTATTCTTCTTTGCCTTTAAGACATCAATTTTTGTTCCCAAAGTTCTTAAGAGATTAGTTTTAAAATTTTCTAATAAACTTCCTATTTCTGCTCTTGTTACTCCACTTGTTGCAGATTTGGAAGCTCTTGATGTGACATCCCTTCTTCCACTTTTTTATCTTCCCCTAGAATATTTTTGACTAATTTCAGAAATCTCATCAAATTATAGGTTTGGGATATCTCCTTTTCCCATCACATTGATAATATCTAAGTACTCATCTCTGATACTTTAAAAAAAATTGTGCGGATGGTATCGGGATTCAGATAATTTTGTTTGGATTTTTGTATATTGTAAAGAAATATTTATAAGTACTCCAAACTTTCATCTTCTTGTTGTGTCATTATAAAAATATCTTCTTTTGTGTCTCTAGCCCTACAGTATGCTTGATACTTTTTCAAACAATTTCTCTTCATATCATCCCAAGAAGCAATGGTGTGTTCTCCTAAACCCATAAACCATTTTAATGTTGCATATTTCAAAGTAGCAGGAAAGAGACGAAGCTTGTGTGTGTCATATGTGTATCCATAAGTTCTACATAAGATATCAAATTTGAACATAAATGAGTCAAGATCTTCTGTTGACATTCCATAAAATTTGGGCAATATAGAAGATGGAATGTTTTTAATTTTCACTTCTTCTCCTAGTATTGCTCTTGTGTCTAATATTGGGAAGCCAAAAGTAGCTTCCTGATCATTGTCATTTTCTTTTTCGTTATCGTGTAGTCTTTTGTTATCATTTTCTCTTTTCTTCTTCTTCTTTGTGCTTCTATTCGTTTGTCTTCATCTCTCTTTCTCTTTGCTTCTAATCTCCTTTCTTCCTCTCTTTTTCTTTTCCATTCCTTCTGTTTTCTCTCATATTCAAGTCTCTATTCAGGAGTCATGAGTGGCATATCATATCCTTCTCCTTCTTCATTCATTTCCTGTTCAGAAATTTTTAATGTTTCAATATGAGGTTGATTTGATGTTTCCTCAACTCCCTTAATTTGTTCAAGGATAGGTTGTTCTAATTGTTCAACAATTGGTTTTCTTGTTTCCTTTTGTCTTCCTATGAAAGGAGTTTCTTTTGGTGATTGATTTCTTTTTACCTCCAAGGCAAACAAGGTTTGTCTTTCAATTAGAGTTAATATTTGTCCTAATCTATGTTTTTCCTCTAACTCCTCTAGAGTAGGTCTCCCAGCAACTGGTGTTTTTAGTCCTGATGGTCCTACCCCTATGGACGATTGGATTGTTGGGGGATTTTATTTAATGAATCTACCTTTCTGATCTCTATCTCTGGGCATAAAGAAACATAACTTAAAAGAAAAACTATGTTTTTGTTCTTTTTGATGTATTTTTGTTTTTTTTTGTTTTTTACCTTCCTATTTTACTACTTTGAAATATGCTTCCCCAGCAGCGGTGCCAAAAATGTTGGTTCAGTTTGCTAGGTGAACTTAACACAAGTATTTAATAATCAAATCGGTATTGTAAAACTTGGAAGCATGTCAAAAATATATGGATTTCAACTACAGTCAATTTTAGAAGATGAAATATTAAATCTGAAGAAAATGCATATTACAAATATAAACCTTAACTAAATAATTTTTAATTCAATATATAATAAGCAGAATAAGAAGCTCCTAACTTAGGAGAACTAGGTTGACCTTCTCTACAATACTACTTCATGAATAGAAATAAAAAATCACTAATGAACAATAGCTTAAGATGCATAAAAGAATAATAGAAGAGGTTCCTAACTGAGGAGGTCCTTGTTGTCCTTCTTTATAAATTCATTCATCATTAATGCCATTGTATGAAAACTGGAAATTCAAAAAATCACTTTTAAATAAAATCAACAAAGATGAATTCTAGTTTCTATTTTTTGATCAGATAGAATGATGCAGGAGCATCAAAGCTAAATTTTCATTAATCATTTGTGTGATTTAGGGGGTGAGATGTTTTAATTATTTATTTAATTATTTTGCTCATTTTTAATAAATTAAGAGAGAAAATATACATGTGAGGATTATAGTAAATATTCCTTAAATAATTAAGGATTATGGGCTGCATTTGTCATGCTACGTTTAGCATATTGATCAATGGCACTGCATCTGATTTCTTTCATGCGGGGTGGGGTCTTCGTCAGGGTTGTCCTCTCTCACCATTATTATTTGTCTTGGTTATGGAGGGTCTCTCTGTCCTCATAAAAAATGCAAAAGCTCGGGGAGCTTTACAGGGACTCCGGATCAATGATTTACTACATCTCACTCATCTTTTATTTGTGGACGATGTACTAATATTCCTCAATGGCTCTAGACAGGACTCTGTACAATTTGATCTGCTACTGAAATGCTTTTGCAGAACCACCGGTATGGCACCAAATGCCCTCAAATCCTCTATTATCATGACTGGATGCTCAGGACTGGAACAAGGCACTACAATGAATCTATTTGACTATGTCTGCATAAATATCAACGATGGTCTCAAATATTTGGGATATCATATAAAACCAAACGATTATAAAATCAAAGACTGGAACTGGATCATTGCTAAAATTGAACGCAGAATCAATGTTTGGTATAACCGATGGCTATCCAGGGTTGGCCGACTGATCCTTATTAAGTCTGTGCTAGAAGCTATTCCGGTCTATTGGATGACCCTGACTTGGATACCTATTAGTATAACTAACATAATCAAATGTATATGTAGACAATTTTTATGGCGCAACCAGGGAAAGGACTATACTTTTTCTTGGATTTCCTGGGACCGCATAAACATTCCTAAACAATGGGGTGGCTGGGGGATCAAAGATCTCCATCTTTTTTCGAGGGCTCTCGCTGCCAAAATATGCTGGCACTTAATCACTGGACAGAGCCTCTGGAAGGAGGTAATTTTTTCAAAATATATTGCGCCACGAAACCCTCTCGAATGGATCAGAGACAGAATCGGACAGTCGTCTGGTGCTTCCATAATCTGGAAGGCAATCACAAAGCGGCTCACATCATACAGAAGGGTTTATCATGGCAAATTGGAACTGGTGCATCTGTTCGCATTGGCACAGATTCTTGGTCAGGGAGCGGTGAATTTTACAAATTACCCAATTTCATTCTTGAGCACCTGGCTCGCAGAAACATTTACTACCTCGCACAGATTGTAGACATGGATCATACCACTTGGCGGGGTCAGGCCTGGTTACAGGCAGAATATCTCGAGATCCCACAGGAAGGCACACAGATTTGGCAAACTTACATTTGGGCACTAAATGCATCAAACATTCGCATCACAGATCAGGAGGACAAATTGATATGGGCTTGCTCACCTAATGGGCAATATGCACCTAAGCTTGGATACCTTGCTCTTATCCAGCCTAAGGAACCCCCACTAAAAGCATGGTGGTGGCGCAATATTTCGAAGTTGAAGGCCCCGCACAAGCACAAAACCTTATTCTGGTGCATTCTAAATCAATGCATTCCTACCATGGACTTCCTCCATAGACGAGATTTTCACGGACCATCAAAATGCTGCTACTGTCTGACAAATTGTGAGGATACTAGCCACTTATTTCTACAGTGCAACATTATCAGAGGTATCTGGGCTCGGGTCATCACTGATTTAGGCTGTTGACATCTCTGGCAGGGTGACACATTATTAGACTCATGGACTAATTGGTGGCAGCTATATGCATACTGCCCGAGGATGCGCAATCTCCCCCTGATTTTAACATGGGAGATCTGGATCAGCCGCAACAAGCTGATCTTCAATGGGTTACCAATTGATTGTGACAAAATATGTGATGCTTCTATTGCTACATACCAACTCCTGCCCGTGGATCGACTACACATTCCCCCCACACTCGAGACACCTGAAAACATTGATCATAGTCGAGCTTGGGCCTATTTCGATGGTGCGTCCAACGCACAGGGATGTGGAGGGGGCGCCACACTCCATTTAAATGAACACCACCACTACAAATTCAGAATGGGATTGGGACCTGGCACAAACAACTATGCTGAACTACAATGCCTTAGACTCCTTCTGACATTTGCTCGAGATATTCACTGCAACTCCATTAAGATCTTTGGTGACTCTCAACTTGTGATCAATTGGTTCAATAATCTTGCTCACTGTCACTTGCACACACTGTCTACACTACTGCGAGAGGTTCATCAACTCAAAATCCTTTTTGACACCATCTCTGTGGTACACATTTATAGGTCTCGGAACAAAGTGGCTGACCAATTGTCCAAAGAAGCTACGGAGCTAACTTGGGGCACCTGGCATATTACAGAACAGACTGGAGAATAGGTTTATAGATTTTTTCATCGGCCTTTTATGGATGAGGCACATGCATTCTGGGCTGTCTAGAGGCACAACTGTTGGGAGGATTTTGTATCTATCTCCCTTGATCACCTATCAGCATGTATATTTACTTTATATGAATTGTCTCTATTTCTAGTAAGTTATGCACCGAACTTACATTGTGAATATTGGCAACATACTGATGTGTTAATTTTTTTTGGGACTGTTTATTGCCTACATGAAGGCAAGTGTGGCAGATTAATGTGAAAGTCATGGAATGAATAGTATTAATATACTACCAGCATATGTAACATGTAACCTATCTTAATGAAAAGTTACGAATTTTTTCTTTGTGAAAAAAAAATTAAGGATATGAGTGGAGTTGAATTAGGTAGATAATCTAGGGATTAGGAATTCCATAAACATGACTTAGTTGGGTCCAGAAAAAGATAAATATAATTTATATTTTAGTTGAGATTTGCGTGGAGGAATTTGTGGAGTGGAATAAATTCATATTTATGTATAAATAGGAGGATTGTGTGAGGATGAAAAAAAAGTGAGGAAGTGAGAAATACAAAGAGAGTGAGGAATGGGTTGAGAGCTTTTTGTAAAGGGCCGAGAGCCGAAAGGTCATCTACTATAATATTTGGCAAAGGAATTTCTTGTATTATTGCATATCAACATTTTTTTTTGTATGGCTCTCTTTTCCATTGTGTATATTTGAAGCTGAATCGAGTGTTTTTTTAATGAAGAATTAGATGAGATTATTAATGATTTGGAAGCACACACAAGTTTTTATATGCTAGGATCTGATTTAACCTAGTATCCTAGCATCATTTTGGTATTAGACCAGAAAGATGCCTGTTCTACATTTTGTTTTGAATCTGCAAGTATATTGATATGCCATAGATTAGTATGGAAATTACAGGAGATGAGTTCATTACGGAGATGTGATATGCGACCAATGTGAATGAAATTCAATACTCGTTAGTAGTTGAAGCATATGGTACAATTTTTGTTTTATAAGATAATCACTGTGTGTCCATGGCGTGTAGCCTTAACGCACTGCCTTGAAATATTAGAGTGTGGCTAGTGTGGATGCAGGGCGTTGGAAGGATTGGAACTCGTGCGGTGTATCCAAGGTGGAGAATCCACTATGAAACAACGTTGACACCCTGCAAACGATGCGTTGGTGCTACCACGAGCAGCGGTTCTAACACATAACGACGTTGGTAAATTTCTGGAACGAGCAGCGGTTCTAACAACCAGGAGATCACATGAAATATTAAACATCATTTCTGTGAAGTCATGGGGATGGGCCAACGTTCGGATTTATTAACAGAAATATAAACTATGCAATGATATTCATATGTGTACACAGTCACCGTGATCATGTTTCCAGGTTTTGGCATGTGTAGTTCGAATTTCCAGTGTTGCAGAGCGGCATGTTATTGCGTTGATATTGCTGGCATCTAAATTGCGTTGACATTGCTGAGTATATTGGCATAGTGATTGCGTTGAGATTAATGTAGTCCACCGAAGGATATGTACCCTCCCTCCACTGTGCTTAAAATCCGTTGCTTATTTCTAGCACCTGATTTCCATATTTAATTTATTGTCGTATGTCAACAGCCAACGTCAGAAGCATTTGGTTCTTCTGAGTTGTTCATTGATTTGATGTTCCCCACGTCAGGTGCAGAATGTGCAGGCGTAGACACCAGGAGCGACGTGGTTAATAGGCACGGGATATTCGTTCCAAGGGATATCGCAGGTAATCACAACAGGTGAGCATCGTGTGTAGCACAAGGGTGAGCAACATACGGTTTTATCATAGCATCATTTGTTGATAGTAGCGTTGATTAAGTCATGTTGCAAGAGCGTGTGGAATTTGGAATATGTCACGACATATCTTAAGTTGAAACTCTTTAATGGTCCGGATCATTTATGGCATTGGATTGATATGAGTCATGGCGTGAGGATTCCTAGTAGTGGTGTTGGGTTATGTGAACCGTGGGTTCAACCACAAAAGACTGCGGTGAATTTTTTAAATGGATTCCAATTATCAAACTTTCAATTTTATTATTATTGTATATGAAATAGTAATATTTTAAGGATTCGGTTGGGTTTTGGGAATGAAGTTTGTAGAATAAAAAAGCTGAAATATAGATCATTGTCACATGCTTTTTTTTTAAAGAAAATTGGAATTGCACATTAAGTGGTGAAAAAGAAATCAATTCCATCATGTTGAAGAGTAAATCCAGATTTAGTAAAATTGAACATTTTACTATACTAAATTGTGAAGTGGAAATTATGTTTTCCACATCAATTTTTGGAAGCCAATCATATCAATACACTTAAAAAAGGCAAAAGGCATGTGTGGGGCTTGTGAAAGAGGTGCGGCTCCAACATAAGATTCAAGGTATGGATCCAGTATTTCCACGGTACCATCTTCCAGCATAATAAAAGATCACTGGGATTGATCGAGGTAAAGTGTTTGCAAATAGTTCATGTATGTTTTTTTTGGAGAATGTAATATTGAAAGGATATTCGGTTACATTAAGGTTTCATATTTTCAAAGCAAGAAATTGAAATTGAAGAGATTGAGATGAGGGAACTTGGCTTAAGTTAAGAGGGGAGATTGTGCGTACTTTGAAGGTTTCTAACATTATTTGCTGGGAAAATATTTATGTTAGAAAGTTGCTGAGAAGAATTTTATTTTCTAGGAAGAGAATGGACCTTACACATTCAAAGTAAGTCTGTAGAGGCTTGAGTGTATTCCTAAAAGAATACGCGAGAGAAGGGTTGGATCATTTCAACCACAAGAAGATTCAAAGTAAGTGCTCATTGAATGAATCAATATTCATTGAGTAGAGGTATTTTAAAATCTGGATGATTAAATTTACTTGCCATACTCGAGAAGATGATATTTTGTAAATGCTATGAAAGAGTGAAAATGTTGCAAATGCGGAGGTATAAATGAATGGAAAATGAGCTAATCCTAGGTGATATAAAGAGAAACATGCTTTTTTATGTGAGAGGGTTTATTATGCATAATGTGAATTCTTCACAGTTTTGGTTAAGTCATTTTGGACCAAAGCTTGTAGTTGGAAAAAGGAGAATTCTTTTTGTGATTGAAAACATAATTGCTTGATGTTGTAAAATCTTTGTTTTTACCATCATGTGGCGACATTTAAGGAGGTGTTATTCAAAATGGATGTGATGTACAAGTTGTACATTATTCATCGAAGATGTTAAAAACATATTCTCTGTACACAGGTGTCGAGATGTGAATTGATGTTGTATGGCACATGAAAGTGCAGGAAAAATGTTGGCATTAAGATGAAGAGCTTATGGTATGAAGGGCATGCGAGTATTCACAGTGAAAAAGACAACACAGAAGAGAGGAGGCCAGAGAGTTGCAAATGCAAGGGAAAGGTTTATCAATAACCTTTATGGGAGCATAAGGTATGATACATCATTTCGAGAAGATATTTTTAAATGTTGAAAATTGGATGGTTTATTTACTTTCACCATAAAATAAATCTTGGAAAACATGGATTGCATTTCGATTAAAGACTTCAACATCATGTGAAATGATAATGGGAAATTGATAAGAATGGAGTATGAAAGAGAGTGAAAATTTTACATCCTAAAATGCATTAAGGGTGGATGTTTGTTGGAGGATTGTATAACTTGAATTAAGTCAAATTATCCACTATCATAATTATTGGGTCAAGCCTTGAAGTCAAAACAGATGTTAGGGTTAAATGGAAGTTGGATAGTTTGAGTTAAGATTGAGTATTTTCATCCAAGATAAAGAGTTGATGTAAAGTCTGAAGTCAAAGGGTCGTAAGCTAAATCAAAGGTTTGAATTTAATTGGGTGCATGATCGGCAGAGCCCGACACCCACAGAGTTTGGACATTGTAAGACAATAATTAATAAAGTGTTGTTTGTAGAAAAGTGAAGCAAGGAAGTTGCCAGTGATGATTCCAAGACAGAGAACCGAAAGAGGTCAAGCATGGAAGAAAGCTTGCATTTTTGAATGGAAGGTGTGAGGACTTGCTGAAAAGAGGATTGAATGAAATACACATGTGAATAGATGAAGTTCACAAAGGAGGAGGAGATGAATGGTGATAGTCATTTCAGAATATTTGATGAAGACCACAAAAGAAGGAAGAAGAATGAAAATTCCAAGGTAAGTGACATATGTGAGCAGTTTACGGATGAAGATTATAAGTGGGAGAAGGCGGAGATAACAGTTCACCTTGAATTGTTAATGGAATTTTTGCAGAAAAATGTGAAAGACCAGACACATGGTTGGACCATGAGGAATAAAGTGAAGTGTGGCAGAGACTACACGCAAAGAGGGAACAACAGGTAAACATACAGCTGAAAAAAGAGCTGAGGAAGCTCGAGCAGATGATGAGGTGTGAAGAACTCAGAGAGGCTGAGTTGAAAATGGAAGTTTCCACTTGTGGCCCAAAACAGGGTGAAATTCTGGGTGAAGAGATCAATGAGGAAGGTCTCATGAACTATTCTAATAGTCCGGAAGAATCTGAAGATGTGTTGTTGAGAGAAGTAGATGAGGCTATGATGCCTTACATTTTTAAATCTCACAGTTTATGTATGTTTGTAGGATGTGCGAGAGATGGTGAGCAGTCTGATGGAACTGTCACAAAGATGAATGGAACTCTTAAGGTGAAGTGTGATGGAGAATGCCTTTCAGAGGAGGAAGGTACTGATTGTTGTGACAAGAAGAAATCATCGATGAATTATTGTTTGGGGTAAGATAGCCAGTTGAAGCTTTTATGGAGCAGGAGCATAATGAAAATGATGAAGAGATATTCCAAGGAGGTAAACAAATGTATTTGTTTAATGAAATTTATGATAGAATTTTGCAATGTGATGAAATAGAAACTAGGAAAACTCAAGAAGATTTCCAGAAGAAGAAAGAAGCTCGGAATGAAGGTTGTGATGAAGTGCTGAAAAGATTTCACATGGAAATCGAATTCTTGGAACGGTGGCATAAGGAACCTGAGGGAGAGATGAAGCTTGCAGAATCTGATCCAGAAGAAATCACAGATACTGTGCACGATAGAGATGAAATGTTTTTAACATTTATAGAGTTGAATGAATGTTATAACTTTTCAGATAATAATGTAACTTTAGGTACAAAAACCGACATTAACAGATATGATGTCTATCTCAGAGAAATTGAGCATAAGTTATTTGGTGTTGAGATGGAAGATCAGAAGCAACAAGAAAATTATGTTCGTAGAAACATAAAGGAGACAGAAATATTGATCCAACAGGATAAATATGAAAGCAACCAGCAGTTCAAAACAGGGTCTACTGAAGTCCAGAAAGTCGAAGATGGAAGATTGGTGCTTGAAGCATCAAAAGAGATCGAAAGGTCTTATCTTTTTAAAACTAACAGTTTGTTGGTGAATGCAGGTACAAAACTGGATGAGAAAGTTGTTTCTATAAAAGCAATCAATGATTAGAGTTGTAATCAAGAAGGAGTTCTTGATTATTCTTCATGGCAGAAAATTGAGTGTTCAACATAGTTGGAGATGAACGAATTCGACAAAGAGGTATTACTCCGAGGAATTGGCAAAAGAAATTGTTGCAAAGGCCGATGGAATCCGATTGACAGAGTGCGTGATGAGTTACCAAATAGAGTTGATACTTTGAAGGACCAGCGACAGAACGTAGTTTGGAAACCTGGAAGGAGCAAGTCATCATGACCTGTGGCTGTCGCATTATTACATAAAAGCGGCATACCTCATAGATATGAGTCTATGGAAACTTCTCTACATGGGGAGTCTGATGTAGGAGTATCAAAGCTAAATTTCCATTAATCATTTGTGTGATTTAGGGGGTGAGATGTTTTAATTATTTATTTAATTATTTTGCTCATTTTTAATAAATTAAGAGAGAAAATAAAAATGTGAGGATTATTGTAAATATTCCTTAAATAATTAAGGATATGAGTGGAGTTGAATTAGGTAGATAATCTAGGGATTAGGAATTCCATAAACGAGACTTAGTTGGGTCCAAAAAAAGATAAATCTAATTTAGATTTTAGTTGAGATTTGTGTGAGGAATTTATCGAGTGGAATAAATTCATATTTATGTATAAATAGCCTAATAGGAGGGTTGTGTGAGGATGAAAAACAAGTGAGGAAGTGAGAAATACAGAGAGAGTGAGGAATGGGTTGAGAACTTTTTGTAAAGGGCCGAGAGCCGAAATGTCGTCCACTGTAATATTTGGCCACGGAATTTCTTGTATTATTGTATATCAACATTTTTTTTGCTGTATGGCTCTCTTTTCCATTGTGTATATTTGAAGCTGAATCGAGTGTTTTTTTTATGAAGAATTAGGTGAGATTATTAATGCTTTGGAAAAGCACACGAGTTTGTATATGCTAGGACATGATTTAACCTAGTATCCTGGCATCATAGAAGGAAAGTTTAACTTAAACATTGATTTGACCCTTCATATACTTATTAGAATTAAGATTAAGATTCATCAGCAAACATAACATATCATCATACATCTAATTAACTGATTTAAACATGAAGAAAAAGTAGTTAATGAAATTTCACCTAAATTAACCAGAAAGTGCACTTAGCTCGGTGTGGGGGGCCTCCACCCTTACCTCGCACAATGAAATTACTTCTCAGCTACTGAAACTCAATCAAGAATTCACCATATAGAACAACAGAAAGAAGATAGAACTAGTTCTTCAATTAACTCGTAAAGTTCAGAAATATCAAAGTAAAATCACACAAATTCTACATGTTCATGCCTTCAATGTTCTTGGATTAAATACAAAAATATGAAACAAACTTGACTAAAATGTCTCTAACAACCATTTCTATCCTTATCCCATCTATCTTTGTCGATCTCATCCATCCAATCACTCAAACTTTAGAAAATCCCATAAAATATTAAATTTGGCCTATTTCCTAGGGATTTCTTGAATGATACGCCCTATTTGACCAACTTTGATCGGGCTTGTTTTAGCTCGGTTTGACCGAACTAATAGGTACACGTCCATCCTTAGTTCCCAAGATTTCTAAATATGTGCTCAGCTCGTGCCCAGGTGTCCTACAAGTATGAATTCAATGAATCCATTACGAGAATTTTTAGTCCTATCCAAAAATTCACTTAAAATCCATTTTTTGTAAAAACATCTAAAAATTGCAAAACATAATTTATATACTTAAATATACATAAGTTTTTCAAAATAAGATGTATATAAATGGTATATGGATGGATATCATGGAAATTAAGTGTGCTTAATTAAGCAAAATTGGATAAAAAACAAGGGCCAATACTAAGTTTCAAGTTTAATACTTGTAATATAAAATGTCTAAATATGTATATCAATTCCACAATTTAATAAATATAAATTTACATAATATATATTTTTTATGTTTATATATATCAAAAATATTGTAAATTTTTATGTTAGTTTCATATATATATATATATTGAAAAATATGTATTTGGAAACAATTATAAAAGAAATATCAATAAATATTAAGAAACGAGTTGGACTTTAACAAATCTATTTAGAAAATAAACGAATGTAAAATCTCCCACCTAATAAATACAAGATTGCTGGGAGTGGTGATCTCATTTCCCCATGCTGCCAGATATTGTTTGTTCTCGAAGTATGATTGGGATTCCCATTTTTCATGGTTGCCAAATATTCTTTACTCCCAAATTATATTTACTAAAACTGAAATAATAAATGTCTTTCTTGATAGGTAATATATATAATAAAATCTACTTATTCACATAAATTACTATCAAATATATTAAAAAAATAAGGGTTTTCTTTAGCCTAACAAGAATATATATATATATATATATACACATAAATTACTATTAAATATATATAAAAAAATCAAAGTTTTCTTTAGCCCAACAAGTATGTATATATATATATTTTTGTTGGGCTAAAGAAAACCCTATTTTTTTTTTATACATTTGAATATGAAATTTCTAACCTGTTAATGTACTTTTTAGACCAACCTTGGTTGAAGGAAAATTGCTATACCAATGATTATAAGTTATGGCCAATTACACTGTCAACGGTAGCCTCCTTCGTTTCTCTTTAGGGATTAGATTTCAAAAGTGATTATACTCTAAAATTACAATATACACATCCACATATTATGGAAAAAAGAGGAGAGCCCTTCTCCAAAGCCTAGTATTCCATATTACACATCCGATCATGAACGCAAAAAAAAACCGAGGAATAACTTGATTCAAATAAACAAAACAAGACGAGTAGAGAAAAAATGCAAAGGAGTAATTTAATTCAAACAAAACAAGGAGAGTAGAGCAAAGAAAAAAGAGGAGTAATTTGATTCAAATAAACAAACAAGAGTGGCTCAACATCAAGAGATGGACTAATAAAGATTATTATGGCATCATCTTGATAAATACAACCACATCAACATCTTTGGACCATCTCTAGAAAATGGGGAAGAGTTGTGATGGAATCTCTACTGGAAAATGATCCCGCAAAGCCAATAGACAAGAATATATGGTATAGATTTTAATTAGTGAGTTAAAAAAATAAAAAATAGTGCTTAAAAAAGAAGCTAGTAAAAAAACCAAAATGTAGTGAGTAAAAATGCAGTAGTGGACACATCTGATGATGGAATCTTTATTGATCACACCATAAATAAGTCCATATTTCACATATTCCATTGTATTCATGTAGTAGTCGTTATCCATATAATTTTCAACCTGCTCAATGGGATGTCATGTTCTCTCATATATTATCCTGGTCACATTGATCTTATGATACATAATTTATTATTTTTGAACCTCACATCAATAGTCTGTGACTCATGAGAGAGGTGCAAGGAGAGGCAACATTAATTTCTTCCTACTCCTTGCAGTCTTACTCCATGCTACATGCATAAATGCATTTGACAGATGTCGCAATCATCCAGTTGCATTTGTAATCATTCAAAATTATATGACCAGTTGAGCCACGACTTATCTGGCACACAGAGCTTCCTGACACATAGTTTTTCATTCTTGATATGCAAATTGATATTGTGACAGAACCAACCCAAATGGAATACAACTCGATATAGAGTATTACTAATGTTTTCACAAATCTATAAACCATCAAAAATATGTTTTATAAACTTAATAACACATCAGAGAAGATGGTTATGAAAAAATTGTAAACGTCAAATACAAGAAATATTCCCTGTGATGGGAAATTTTCCCATCAATTTCCAACCCTGTCAACGACTCATGAGAGAGGCGTGAGGAGAGGAAATAATAATTTCTGCCTACTTAGTTATCCATGCATAAATTCATGTAATAGTTGTCGTCATCGTCTAGTTGGATTTGCAATCGGTCAGAAGTACATGACCAATTGAGCCACGAATTATCTGGCACCAAGGGATTCCTTACATGTAGTTTTTCGTTCTTGGTAATAAAATAGGCACTGTGATAGGCCTAACCAAAATGGAATACAATGTAATATTCCTAATTAGATTTTAGCTAGTTGGAATATTAAATTTTGCTTTCATTCATAACTTAGATGAATAAGTGGGTAGAGAGACCCTTAAATCTCTTTAGTAGGATTAAAACCACTTCCAGTGTGAATGTGGATCAACATAGATAGCTGAAATGAAGAAACCCTTTGTGTGAATGGGGTCAATGCATGTAGATAGGGTTAAGGTTGACCAAATCAACAGCGCTGCCATATAGAGAGTGGAGCTAGTGGAGGACAACGCAGTTATGGTGGAGGAGTGTTTGCATGGAAGTAGCATCTTTAATGAGTGGGGCCAAGGGTGAGGAAGCTCACCAAGAATATAAGGAAGGGGATGGCAGCCATAGAAGTCATTATGAATATTGTTTTATGTCTTGGTATTTCATGACTTTCTGCACGCTTCAGCTGTTTAGCAGAGTCTGCTGTGTTGTTTAGCACAAGGGTGTTTCCGCGCGGAAATCCCACCCTCATCCTCGGGGGCCTTCAAGTGCCCACTCAGGATAGGTTCCTTTGAGCTTCATTCCACTATCTAGCATCAATCCAAGCTTTATTCATCTTCAACAGTGGAGTCTCCTTCAGGAATTGTGCAAATCAGGAGGGCAGCAACAGTGGAGGGTTGAAAAATCCAGTTTGTGAGCTAGTTTCCTAGAGAAGGGAGCAGCTCTCACCCGAAAATCTAGAGAGGAGAAGTTGTAACCATTTTGTTTTCATTTCAGCCATCTCCTAGCAGTGATTTAGTGATACAACGTTATTCAGCCCTAGGGTTTCATTTTGTATCTTTTGTGTTTTCGGAAACCCTTTCTGGGTTGTTTTGGAGTTTTGCTTGGGAGCTTAGATCTTTATTCCCGACACCTTTTGAGAATTATATCATCATATCTATCCATTTATATTTTCCAGTTTCAGTAACTCTCACTGGGATTGCATTGTCTTGTTCTCCGGTATTTTGTATAGCAGAAACATTTCATGTTTGGGTGTATTTGAGCATTGGAGACTTGTCTTGCCTAGTTTGAGTGACATTATCTTCAACATATTGTACTTATTTTCTGTTGTGATACATAATATAATGGATCTATGATTTTCTCATGTGTATTGTATTGATATTTGTTGTAAATTCCAATTTTATGTTCAATATTGCTGCTTTTCCTATTTTGGAATATTACAGTGGTATCAGAGCATAATCTTGGCTCAGCCTATGGGGCAGTGCATCTATAGAAATGGAGGAAAGAGAAATTCCAAAACTTCTTCTCTAGACCATGCAGCATATTGCCAAATAAATCAAGGAGATGAGGTTAGAAAGATAAAGGGAATCCCCTAGAGGTTTTCAACATGGAGAGAGTTCCGACACCTCACATATTTGGTGTGAGAAACCAACATTACATCCTTCTTCACAATGATCCACCATGCCCACATTCCTAACAGTAGGAAATGAGGTGGGAGGGCCACAAAGAGAGGAAACTCTTGGTGATTATTTCTTAGAGTATGAATCTCAATCTCATAGGTTCAAGGAGCACCTGAAATTCCAAGAGTTCTCTGGGATCAAGGATGATAGAAGACCCAACCGTCACAATAGAGGTGGAGGGTACATGTAGAACAATGATCTGCAGTGTACTATGGGTAGATTATTTTTGCCCTCTTTTTATGGGTCACCCAAGTGCATAGCCAAGGCTTGGGTAGAGAAGTTGAATACTTATTTTCAGTTGAACCGAGTTTCAGATATGGAGGCCATTAAGATAGCAGCATTGCACCTTGAAGGTGAAGCACATGAGTGGTGGTTTCATGGTCTATCTACACTAGGGAATGCTAGTGTCACTGCTTATGCAAAATTTACCCGGAGGTTGGTGGAAAGATTTGACCGCAGTAATCCAGAAGCACATTTTGTTGACCTAACCAGGCTTAATAAAACAAGAGATCCAGAGGCTTATATCTATGAATTTATAAAGCTCTTAGTTATGGTGTCTGACCTATCTATAGTTAGGAGAGTATATATGTTTATTTATGGGCTAGTAGAACCATTGCATGGGTTGGTGAAATCCACTAGACCAACTACTCTCCAAGAGGCTATTAAGAGGGCTAGAGATTTGCAGCATTCTTTTCCAAAGGCAAAAGCCCCATTCTAGTAGAAGTTCTCTTCTCAAGCAAAGGGAAAAGATGTAAATTTTCCTCCCTCAAAGGAGAACCATGAGAGGGGATCTCTTGATGATGATGTCCGAGGAGATCTAAGGAGGAGAAAATTTTTCTTCACTTACCAAGAGCCATGGATACCAAGACACCAGTGTGCTGCGGGAAAGGCACATTATATTGAGGTGGTCTCTGATGATGGGGAGGAGGAAATAGAATACTTGGAGGATAATACTAACGATGTAGCATCAGGAGGGGTTGCACCACCATCACGAGGTGTGAATGGAGAATTTGCTCCAACTAGAGGGACTCTTGTAGCTTTGTGGGGAGTTACCAAGTATCTAACATTGAGGGTTAGAGGCACTATTCAGGCACAGAGAATATCGGTGTTGATAGACAGTGAGGCTACCCACAACTTTATTGGTACTCAATTAGTGTAGAGGAGAGGCATTCACATGAATGATTTTGAGGGATTCTCAGTCTTGGTTCTAGGAGATAGAACCATTCAGTGTGCCAAGTATGTTTTGGCACTAACTATCACTTTTGGGACCTACACATTGACATACCACTTCTTTGTGGTTGATATACAAGACACCAATGTGATATTGGGTGTTCAGTGGTTGATCACCTTGGGGAAGGTCACCACAGATTGGGAAACCTTGGAGATGGAATGGATAGATAAGGGGAGTGGTAAACACCAGAAGATCAGGGGCATGCAAACCTATCCACCCCAAATTTCCCAGAACACAAGATGGAGGCTGATTTGTGCAGAGGAGACATAGAGTGGGCAGTCGAACTGCATATGTTGGAGGCAGGAGTCAAAGGTGCACCAAAACACCTAGATGTGCAATCTTTTCTAGACCGTTATTATACAGTATTTGGAGATATCCCACCAGGGAGGCCACCTAACCGAGGATTTGAGCACACTATTGAGTTGGAGTAGGGGATCCAAGAAGTGATCACGACACCCTATAGGCATCCCAAATCCTATAGGGATGAGATTGAAAAATTTGTTCAAGATCTCTTGGCTTTAGGACATATCTGAGCTAGCACCAGTCCTTATGCTTATTTTGTGGTCGTGATAAAGAAGAAGGATGGCACATTGAGGATGTGAATTTAATATAGAGATTTAAACAAGAAAACAATGAAGAATAGGTACTCAATCCCTAGGATCGATGAGCTGATGGATGAGCTAAGGGGATCCAAGTACTTTTCAAAGATTTATTTCAGGTCAGGATACCATCAAATCAGAGTGAGGTATCCCCAAGACTGCATTTCGATGCCACTATGGCCATTTTGAGTTCTTGGTGATGCCCTTTGGGTTAACCAATGCACCAGAAAATTTTCAGCCTTGCATGAACCACATTTTTCGTGGTCAACTGAGGAATTTTGTGTTGGTTTTCTTTGATGACATTCTTATTTACAGCCGCACATGGAAGGAGCATTTGCATCATATTGAGACAGTATTGCACATTATTGAAGAGCAACAATTCTATGCTAAGCTCTCCAAGTGTGAGTTTGGACACACAAAGATGCTCTATTTGGGCCACATCATTAGATTGGATGGAGTGAGGGTTCATGAAGAGAATATCTGTGCTATCAAATATTGGCCTGAGCCAAAGAATGTCACAGAACTTCAGAGGTTTGTAGGCATATGTACCTACTCCCAGAAGTTTGTTAAAGGGTTCTCTCAACTAGCAACACCACTTATAGATTTGACCAAGAAGGGATCCTTTAGTTGGACAACCACAATGCAGAGGGCCTTTGATAGGCTCAAGGAGGTGATGAGCAGCTACCCGGTGTTGGTTTTACCAGATTTTACCTAGCCCTTTATGTTGGAATGTGATGCTTCAGGGGAGGGCATTAGAGTAGTCTTGATGCAAGGGGTTCAACCCATATCTTTTGAGAGTCAGAAGTTGCTGCCTCATGAGAGGTTTAACTCTATATATGATAAGGAAATGGTGGCTATAATGCATGCATTATCCAAATTCTAGCAATATTTGGTGGGAAACATATTTCGAGTGAAGACTGATCACAATAGTCTTCGATTCTTTCTTGAGCAGGAGAAGCTGCAGGAGAGGCAGTATAAATGGGTGAGAAAGATCCAAACATATGACTTTGACCTTGAATATATCAAATGGAAGAGAAATGTGATAGAGGATTCCCTATCATAGAGACCAGTAGTTCTGTCTTTGTTGAGTGTGGATACATATTGGAAGGCCCAACTGTTGGTGGAGTATTCCAAAGATTGCTTTGTATGTGAGATCCTAGATGGACAGGTGACAGATGAGAGGTTTAGAGTGATGGATGAGGTCATCTATTACCAAGACCGGATCTTCTTGACTAGAGATTCTAGACTCAAGGAGAATATTTTGCAGGTAGCACATGATTCACCACTTTTCGGTCATCAGGGATTCACCAAGACATATCAGGCCATTCGAGAGAGATTATCATGGAAGGATCTCAAGGAGGATGTGCCCCAACACATCAAGAGGTGGATAGTTTTCCAACAAAAAAAAGGAGAGAAAAACCATCCTGTAGGATTGTTGCAACCACTCCCTATTCCGGAAGGAAAATGGGAAAGTATTTCCATGGACTTCATCATCGGTCTACCTACAATACAGGGTAAGGATTGTATCTTTGTAGTTGTTGTCGACTAATAAAGTATTCACATTTCTTTGCTATTTTTTCACGATATACTGCTTCACAGGTGGTCGAGCTCTTCTTTAGAGATGTATTTAGACTCCATGATCTTCCAAAGACCATAGTTATTCGTCGGGATAGCCACTTCATGGGTGGCTTTTGGTAGGAGCTTTTTTGGTTAGTGGGTACTGAGTTGACACTGAGTACCAGTTATCACCCTCAAACCAATGGACAGACAGAGATAGTAAATAAGTGGATGGAAGGATACTTGCGAAACTATGTTTCGGGGCAGCAAAGAGCATGTTTTTTTGGCTCCATTTGGGGGAGTATTGCTACAACACAACTTTTCACATGTCCATTGGCATGTCTCCATTTCGGGCTCTTTATGGGTATGATTCTCTATCATTTTATGATGTGATGTTTGGAGCAAGAAAGGTTCTTAGAGCCAAGGAGTGGATCCAAGAGAGTCAAGATATACTCTGTGCTCTCAAGGACAAAATTTCTACAACCCAGAACCAGCAGAAGTTGTATGCAGACTGTGGTCGGTTAGAGAGGAAGTTTGAGGTTGACGATTTAGTCTATCTCTTTCTTCAGCCTTACATATAGTCTACACTGAAGGAGAAGGGGGCTCGAAATCTTAAGCCTCGGTTTTATGGGCCATACAGGGTGATCCGTCGTGTTGGAGAGGTAGCATATGAGTTGGAGCTCCCCATTGGGAGTAATATCCATAGCATTTTTCATGTCTCATGCCTCAAGAAGGCCATTGGAAAACATGTGGTTGCCACCATGGATCTCCCACCTATTGATGATGAGGGCCATCTGGTTTTACAACTGGAAGGTATCTTGGACACTTGGGATAGGCAACTAAGGAGCAGGGTGATTAGAGAATATCTGATTCAATGGAGGAATCTACCAGATGAGGATGCACCTTGCGAGGGAGAGATGATTTTGCAGCATCCGTATTTACAATTGCTTGAGGACAAGCAACATTTGGGAGGGGAGGACTGTAATATTCCTAATTAGCTTTTAGCTAGATGGAATATTAAATTTTTCTTTCATTCATAACTTAGATGAATAAGTGAGTAGAGAGACCCTTAAATCTCTTTAGTATGATTAAAACCACGTCCAGTGTGAATGTGGATCAGTGCAGCTAGATGAAATAAAGCAACCCTTTGTGTGAATGGGGTCAATCCATGTAGAATGGGGTCAAAGAGGAGTGATTGCATGGTAGTATCGTATTTAATGAGTGGGGCCAAGGGTGAGGAAGCTCACCAAGCATATAAGGAAGGGAATGGAAGCCATAGAAGGCATTTTGATTATTGTTTTATGTCTTGGTCTTTTATGACTTTTTGCACACTTCAGCTGTTTAGTGGAGTCTACTGTGCTGTTTAGCACAAGGGTGTTTCCAGCCAGAAATCCCACCCTCATCCTCAGGGGACTTCGAGTGCCCACTCAGGAGAGGTTCCTTTGAGCTTCATTCCACTATCCAGCATCAGGCCAAGCTTCAGTCATCTTCAGCAGCGTAGTCTCCTTCAGGAATTGCATAAATCAGGAGGGCATCAATAGTGGAGGGTTGAAAAACCCAGTTTCTGAGCTAGTTTCCTAGTGAAGGGGGTAGCCCTTCACCAAGAAATCTAGAGAGTAGAAGTCGCAACCATTTTATTTTCATTTCATCCACATCCTAGCAGTGATTCATTGATACAACGTTATTCATCCCTAGGGCTGCATTTTGCACATTTTGCATCTTTTGTATTTCCGGAAACCCTTTCTGTGTTGTCTTGGAGTTGTGCTTGGGAGCTTAGATATTTATTCCCAAAAAATTTTGAGCATTATATCAGCAGATCTATCCATTTCTATTTTCCAGCTGCAGCAACTCTCAATGGGACTGCATTGTGTTGTTCCCCAGTATTTTGTATAGGAGCAACATTTCATGTTTGGGTGTATTTGAGCATTGGAGGCTTGTCTTGCCTAGTTTGAGTGACTTGTTCCTCAACATATTTACTTATTTGTTGTTTTGATACATAATATAATGGATATATGATTTTCTCATGTGTATTGTATTGATATTTTCTGCAAATTCCAGTTTTATGTTCAATAATGTTGCTTTTCCTATTTTGGAATATTACATACAACTTGATATAGAGTATTAATAACATTTTCATAAAATAATAAACCATCAAAAATGTGTTTTATAAACTTAAGAACACATCAGAAAAGACATTTATGCAAAAATTTTAAACATCAAATATAGGAAAAATGCCCTGTGACAGGCATTTTTCCCATCAAATTTCAACTCTACATATGACTATTTGTGGATGCATGTTCGCTTAATTTTCATGTCGCTTTTGAATGCGATGGACCCTTACATTTTCCTCTAAGATTTGAATCTTTTTACTTAGTTATAGAGCCAAATTAACCCCATGTTAATCTATCTAGAATTCAATTGAAAACTACCACAAAGGACGCAACTTATTTCTGAATGTTAATGCCAAAACAATATCGATGACCCAATACATTGGTAAAAATTATTGAGCAAGTTTGGGAGAAGTGGTTAGCAACCTGAATGAATTAAGCTCAGAGCATAAGAAAATTATCCAACATATATGGTTTTTCTCAGAGGATGTAATTTATAGCCTTTAGGAGGAGGAGAAAAAAAATCCCTTATTCATTCCTAGCCTGCAGTAGCTTTAGGTGGAGCACACAACGAGAATTTTAGAAGAAAGGTGTAGAATTTTGACCAACTGAAATAGGATATATAATTAAATTAGGAATGAATTCAATATATATATCTTGTAGAATTGTCATTGTGCGATGAAGGAGTGGGATTGGTGGTGCCTTTCATTAATAAAAAAAATGTTACAATGATCAACCCATTATCTGTAAGTGGTCTCAACCCGCCTAGTAGGAAACTAGGTGTGTTGACCATATGGTCATTGAATATCTAGTCCAAAATTTAAATGGAAAAAAAATTTCAAATTAAAAAAATAAGAAACATTAGAATATTTCCAACAGTCTAGAACCATACTACATACTACATCATTAAACATGCAAATGAAAACTAAGAGTCATAAGAGTTCATTGTTGTCGGATCCCTGGCACTTAAGCTCGAAGGTGTTAAAGATGCTAGGCAGGGACTGTATCTCTATCTTATGGCCATCTGATTTTCCATTTGTTCCATGTGGAATCTGATATTTTGTTTCTCTCTCATTACATCTTCCAGGTTAGTAAATATGTTGTACTAGTATTCCTACCACTTCATTAGGATCCTCGCCATCAAGGATTTGATTTTCCAATACAAAAACAAAGTTTGAATATATTGCTTATTTATTCCACTAGTATTTCGACGATCAGGTACTATATTACCAAATTATTCCACTAGCGCTGAGTCATATGAGTGGATCCTATCTCGGGTTGCCATCTCCTCAAGGTGGTGCACCTCATTATGAGCATCCACTGAGGTGGTTGTGTGGTATATGTAAGAAAACTATACGGCCTTGGATTGGTCATGATTGTGGCCCTGATTCCCACATTCGGCACCTCCTCCGTGATGATAATGCATACATTGATGTTGCATCTTCAGTTTCTCGCGACCCTCCTTCTTCTCAGTTTTTCCAAACCTCTACCCTTGTTACCATTGAAAGATGTAGGATTATTCCTCCCCAAGGTGACTAAAAAATTATTACCTATAATAATTTCCAAGGCACCCTTCCTGCTCTGAAGAGAACCAGTTATCACAAGGTGAAAATTATAGATATCTATGGCCATACACACGATAGAATTCAATTGAACCTGCGGTAGAATACTTCTCCTTGCATAGTTATCGGGCCAACGTGCCCCTTTAAATGTGGTAGGATAACAAAACACAAAACACAAAATACCAATATAATAGACCCTACACCAGTAAAATATGGGTAGCTCCCCCACCTAGTGTCGACATGCAATAGTCAATTCTAGAGCATACAAGTGATAACAAGCCCACTGGTAACTAGACCCCCAAATTACATAAATTTCCATATTATTGAGACCACCCACACTATACAGCCCTGAATACCTATGGAACATGTCCCAAGCCCATACTAAACCAAGCTATGTTCCAGATAAAATAACCATCCCATGGGCTTGAAGACTAGAAATGAATTGAAACCAACACCTTGCAAACACAACACAAAATCCCTTCATACAAAAGTTTAGAGAGATTTGAAGTAACGTACCCAAGGTGAAACGTGGAGAATGGCTTGGAAAGGATTCTCGACACCAACACGGGTGCACGAACTGGAACACGAGGTATGGAGCAATGCCTCGACCTAGATTTACCTCCCACCCAAACGAGTCGCAACATAAACCCAAAATTTGTCCCTTTGTTGTCAAACCAAGAAATATTATTGTCCACAAAGGCATCTTGATGTACATGCAAACATTCTTTTGCTCTAACTATAACCTTCTCCCTCCCCATCCCAATTGCATAATGGTGATACCTAACAAGCTCAGTGTAGTAATTGCTTGCATGCATTTGCATCCGTATGGGTGGCGACGCCACCCCCATAATTCAATACTCCATAAAATTCAACCTAAGATGGTGGCACGGATCCCACTGGGTCAATTTTCCATTTAATCACCCCCATCAAGGATATTAAGCAAAAATAATATTAAATAACCAAATATTTACTTTTTTATTAGTGTAAAACATTATGCGAATATTTTTTTTTGAAATATATTAAATTTTGATTTTTGTAGCATTTCATTAGTCAAAATAATCGAATTCTTAGTGATTCAAAGTTAGAAATATGAAAAAGAAATATAATAAGGAAAAAAATAAAACAAAATTAAAAAAACATTGTAATAAGAATTCCAATTAACAAACCAATTATAAAACAGATAACTAAATTTGATTTTTTTCTCGAGAAAATATATATCTTGTAATTTTATTATTCATAATAAGATTGCATCCATATATGACAATAGGCATTCCTAAAGGCCATGTAAACTCGAAAATCATATGCCCATAAGAGTCCAAATCTACAAAAATAAAAGGTGTATGTACCCATTTCATTTGTCAAGTGACCACCCTCTCAAAAGTGTACATTTTTTCTATTATCTATACAAACTCACTCTCCATAATCCAAAGTTATTTACGCATACTATTTACATAAGTTACATCGTTGTTATAATCAAAAGGATCATATACAACTGTTAAAACACTGATAAAATCATTTTTCATATTTAAGGAAAAAACATAGAGATAATATCAAGACCATTTAATGCCAAATGTAAAAAAGAAGTTCAATTTATTGGCCTTCCTAAGAAATTATGACTTTCCATGAGAGTGGTCCCATTCCAAGCTAACCTTGGAAAATATATCTACTTCTTTATTCATGTTCCTTTATACAAGGTCAAAGGAAATATCAGAAAATAAATTTATTGTTGTATGTTTTGAAAAATACGTTTCAATTGGTAGCTCTAAAATCAAGAGGCTCCTTGCATCCAATTTATGACTAACATTGCGTCCTGTTAGGGTCCTATAATAATAGGGTTCATAATTTTTGAATCGGTTTTGATAGTCTTGTAAATATGTACATACCTTGCTTTCTGCAAGTTGTTTTCCCATATTTGAAAAATAATAAAAGAAAATGAAAAGAGGGTAAAAGTCCTAAAAGAAATATCAAAGGACTTAGAAAAAATAGTCCCCAAAAGAAAAAGAGATAAAAATAAGACCTGAAAGTGAGCAAATAAAAATGGCACTACTATTTAATTTTACTGCAAGAATAATGATTATGTGCAGATTGTCAATAAATTCCATAATCCATGATCAGTTAAACAATTTAATCTTAAATTTTCATGCTTTAAATTTCATGTTTTAGATAGACAATAAAAATATGTCAAACAGTTTAAACTTGAAATATTAGTAGATAGTTAGAGAATAAATGAGGAGCTCAACAGTTTAATCTGAGCCCTCCGATGAAATAAGGTTAGAGTTATATAGTTTTATGTTTTGAAAGAAAAAAGATTTAGGATTGCAAGCTTAAATGCACCCATGAAAATGAAGTAAAAAATGTTAGAAATAATGATGGGTAGGTAGAAAGTAGTTGTGCAAAGAATGTAATAAAGCATCATCGGGAAAAAATTACTAATTTCCCCTCCCCCACAATGATTCAGTATTCTAAACATTCAGTTAAAGAGACTCGGAGCATTTCTCTGACTTTTGTTGGGACCAGACCCAAGGCTTAATAACTGGTTGGTTAAAAATATTGGATTCCCTACATAAAACCCATCTCATCAGCATTTTCACCCTTTTCCAAAACTATACTCCATTTTCCTAAGTAGAACACCTTTTTTCTTAGTAAAAGTAAAAACCCTATATAATTAATTTCATTTTCATTCAGAAACACTCAAAAACCTACAAAATACATTTATCCTAAGTTTATGTGTAAAAAAACAAAAATGGGACAAAACTATGCTTTATTGCCTATTTTTACACTTTACTTAGTTTTAAATTGTGTATTTTAATACATTACACCTTAATTTCATATTAATTTCTAACTTATATTATTAAAACCCTAAATTATATCCTTCCTGTATATTATTAAAACCTTTATATATAAATAACCCAAAAACCCATTATTTAAAGTTTTAGCCTATGGTTATATATCCCATGTGACAAAAATAAAACCCGCCCTTTATTCCCATAGGTTATAAACATATCAAAATACAAAAATACGTTGCCCCTATGGTTTTATTTTTTTCTAAGTAAAACTAATTCTATTATGTATAAGAGTCACTGTTACAAAACTGCCACAGTGTCATCTGTGTGAGCCTGAGCACTGGGCCTGATAGACATGCTGAACAAGAAAAGTCTGGACTGCCCGAGATGGGAAACCAGTCCTTTAGAGATCAGTTTGGTCGCCCTTGGAAGGGAAACCGGCCTACAATTTATACAAGAGAACTTAACAGAGAGAAAGAGACTAAAAATAACAATCAGCCTTTCCAGCTGCGCGTTGAGACAAAGAAACAAAAAATTCCAACAGTAATTGAGAAAAAATACCAGAAGAAGCTGTGAGCTGGGATTATCACTGATCATGAGTTGGAGACGGAGGTTCTTCCACCACCCTGCATGTGTATTCATCTGCACAGTCATTCATAACGCCCTTGAGAGTGCCTTCCTGGTCCGAGACCCCATCCTTCTTGCGCGGCGCGTCCTCTGCGTGGTGGGCAGTGCTAGTAGGCAGAATCGAGATTTTGGGGAGGCTTGAGACAGGAGGGGGCAGAGGGGAGGCCTCAGGGGAAGGAATGGGGAGATGAGACTCTTCTCTAAGAGTGACCGTGATATAGGCCGTGACAATGGGTTTGTCATGGGAACACTCAAAGCGGAATTTAGCACGTTGAGAGGTTTGGCGAATGGGCAGGCGGACAGACCCATGGGATACGGAAGGGATTGCAGCACTATGAGGGTCAACGGGGGGGGGCGGGGGGGGTGGGGTGGGGGGGGAGGGGCTGGCTGAGCCAAAGGAACAAAATCACGATGATGCCTTCGACCTCTGCCATGACGCATCTCCTGAGGCTGGACTTGAGTCTCTTCAGCAGAAGAAGATCCCGAAACAGAGCTGGCGTGGGGTCAATAATGAGAGACCCGACCTCGACTAGTGCCGCGCCTACTCCTAATTCTGTGACGTATGCGTGGCATGGTGGCAGAGGCGGGAAGAGAATAATTGCAGTGGAAGGGGCAGACAGGAGGCTCAAAAACACAGTGAGGGGAATTGTCGCGAGAGATATCCATCGACCGAGCACCAAGAGGAGAAACGACGCCACAGAAATCCACAATTCGAGCACAGTGAGGGGGATTGGCTCTACAAAAGAGGCTCTGGGAGAAATGAAGCCCTGAAAGCGGTTCAAAACAAGTAAGGAGAGTGCATCGACATCCGGTGTGAGTGTGGGTGTTGGGTTCGACATAGCCTTGAGGGCATGCGCTGTTTAAAGGAAGCAGAGAGCCATTGCTGCTATTGCAGCTAGCCGAACAATCTAGAACGAACTCCATAACCAATTGAATACCCATGGCGAAATGAAGGAGCGTCTGCGCAAGAGTAATGTCGTCGCGAGATGGTGGATTTATGATCGCATTAATGCGCGTATAGGAGGCCATAAGGCCACCCCACGCGAACTCCTTCGGGAGATGCGTAGGGGCCAATGTCCCATCACTCCATGCAGTCATCCGCATCCGGAGAAGGGCGATCCTTGTGCACCAACATAGTGCAATTTTGTAGCATTTCTCGTTCATGGATGATGTTGAGGGGGCCATGAATGAGTGTATTAGTGCTATCTGCTCCAAAATTGGCCAAGAGATCTGCAACTTTGTTGCTTTCTCGCTTAACATGAGTGAACGAGATTTCCTTGTTTCTTTTCAACCAGTTTCTTATCTTGTCAATCCTAGCAGCTAAACGCCAACTGTTTGCTACTTTTGCTGTGTTGGTACCCCAGAGGAGTTGATTGAACATATTAATGAGAATCTATGAATCCCCTTCAATGATGATGGGAAATAATTTGTAGTGGTGAATAAGGCTGAGCCCTTGCCAGAGCCCTTCTAATTAAGCCGAGTTGTTGGTGTCCCACCCGATTGATCCATAGTAGATGAATTGCGTTTCTCCTTCTGAATTTCTAAAAATGCCTCCAAATCCTGCTTGCCCGGGGTTTCCTCTAGAAGCCCCATCAAAATTTAATTTGATCATCCCGGAAGGAGGAGGAGACCATTTCAGGGGAACTTCAGGGACAACCCTATTTCTAAGGGTTGGTAACGGCCCAATTTTGAGATTCCAGTTCTGCCAGATAAAGATTTCTTTAGGCTGCTTGGGAAAATCATCTTCTTGCCAGGAGTGAAGAGCAAGGGATTCCTGAAGATTATTGCAGATGATGCCCCAAATGGTATCCAGAGATGAAGATTGATTTTTAAAAATACGTTTATTTCTTTCTTTCCACAGAGACCATAAAAGCACACCTAGAAGAAACTGCCAGAGGGCGTTGAGAAGGGAGGAACTATAGGGACGTTTAGGCCAGTTACGAAGGATATTAGTTATGTCTCCAGACGGTTTATTTCTCTGGCTACGAAAGCTGACTTTCTCCCATAAAGTATTGGCAAGAGAGAAAGACATCATGAGATGCTGTATATTTTCATTGCTTTGATTGCAATTGGGACATTTGGATGGCCCTATGAAACCCCTTTTGACCAAATTATCCCAGGTGAGGATTCTTTTGTGACTGAGGAGCCATAGGAAAGTAGAGATCTTTGGCCATATGTTTGGGGTCCATATCAATTTCCAGAGAGGGTCACGAGGAAGGGGCGTGGGGCGCATTAGAGAATAAGCTTCCTTCATAGTAAACATCCCTTTTGTTTTATATCCCCATCTGAGAATGTCTGGGTCCTCCGAATATCTGATTTTCCGTCGTTGAAGCTCGTGACTGAGAGCTTCCCATTCATGAACTTGAGCTTGAGGAGCTATGAGGGGTGAGGGTTTCCATTTCCTGAACCCTTTGCAGTGTGAAGGCAACCAGAATTGACAAATCTTGTCTTCCATTGTCGCGTTGTCATTGCCAAAGTTGGTGTGAGAGAAGGTCTCAAGAAGCTGTGGATTTTGCTGCCAAGAATCCACCCAGAACCTAGCAAAGTTTCCCTTGCGGATCTCCCAGAAACTGTGTTTCTGAATGAGCGCATAGTGCTGCTTGGCTGCATTCCACACAAAAGAGCCTGTGCGTTCAGGTGAGAGCCTTATTAAATCTTCAGGAGATCTGTTGTTGGCATATTTTGCTGTCCACAATTTCGCCCAGGGAGTGTATGGATTTGAAATCCACTTCCACCATATACGCGCTCCCATGACCTCATTGCTGTGTATAGGGTTTCTGAGGCCAAGACCTCTTGCTTCCTTGGGCGTACAAACTGTATTCCAATTAACCAGGGCCCATTTTAGATTCCGGCCAGAGGATCGCCAAAGGAAGTTCCTTTGCAGGGATTTAATTTGTTTAAGGACCCATTTTGGAGCAGCCAGAATAGAAAAGAGATAAAGAGGCATGGATTGTAGCACGGCTTTGATGAGAGTGAGTCTGCTGGCCATGTTGAGGGCTCTAAAAGTCCAGGAGGATAGCCAGGATTCAAGTTTTTCAAGGAGAAGGTTCCAAGAAAAGTGCCTGATAGCAGAGTCGATAAGGGGGGCACCCAAGTATTTGTCAGGGAGAGTAGCAATGGAGAAGCCAAGGATACGGGAAATATTGGCTTGAGTCATGGGAGGAGTATTGAAGAAGAAAATATGAGATTTGGAGTCATTAATGGAGAGACCAGAAGCTTGTGAAAAAAGGTTTAAAATGGCTTTGAAAGAGCGAGCCTCTTGGACGGAATGGTGGCCAAAGAGCATATTATCATCCACAAATTGCTGGTGAGTGGTGGCAGGGGTTCCATGAAGGGAGATGCCTCTCAGAAGATGAGTATTAACTCCATTGTGAATTAATTTGCTGAGGCCTTCAGCCATAAGAACAAAAAGGAAGGGGGAGAGAGGGTCTCCTTGTCTAATACCTCTGGTGGGAAAGAAAGGGGGAGAAGGGATTCCATTAACGAGGATAGAGAAAAAATTTGAAGAGATGAGGTTGATTATCCATCTTATCCACAATTGGTCAAAACAAAAAGCACTTAAAATCTGCTGAATGTAGTTCCAATTCAATCTGTCAAAGGCTTTGGAGAGATCGATCTTGAGGAGAATACTTGGCTTCTTGCAAATTTTTAAGGAGTGTATAATCTCATGAGTTAAAATTATACCATCCAATATTTTTCGACCTTCCACATAGCCTGTCTGCTCAGGCAAAATGAGAAGCGATAGGAGGGGTTTAAGCCTATTGGCTATAACTTTGGATATGACTTTGTAAATCACATTGCAGAGAGCAATAGGCCTAAATTTTTCTGGCTTGCTTGGTTGCTCCTCCTTCGGAATCAGCATGATGAAGGTAGCGTTGAGTGAGGGTAGGAGCCAGTGCATGGTTCTAGATTCCTCGATGACCTGCCATACTTCATGTTTGATGAGATCCTAGAAGTGATGAAAAAAGTTTGAGGTAAAACCATCCGGGCCCGGTGCTTTACTGTCCTTAGACTGCGCCATAGCTGATTCAACTTCCTAGCTTGGAGGAGACTTGTGCAAGAAGATCTGAAGTAAAGACTTCCACCGAGGCTCTCGTGGATGATCCTTTGAAGTAATCCGTATTTCTTCATGCTTCTCCATCCGTTCTCCCTGTTGATTGGATATGATGATTCGATTTTGCATTCTTCTTTGAATAGTGAGTTGTGAAAGAATTTGGTATTTCTTTCTTTACTCCTTACTGATTTGGCCAGTGAGGCTCAAATATATTTCCAAAGACTGATCTTGGAGGAATTTGAGCTTTTGTTGAAACTAATACATTTTTGAACCTTTTTGTGGGACATAACTCTTCCACACAGCATAAACCATTTCTTTTAAGGATGGATGAGTAAGCCAAAAAGCTTCAAATTTAAAAGGTCGCTTTAGATGGGATCCTATATCTTGCCATTGAAGGAGAATAGGCCAATGGTCCGAGCCCGCTTGAGGGAGTATTGAGGCAGTGATGTCCCCTCCTACATGAATGGCGTTATCCGTAATGAGGAATCTATCTAGTTTTGATGAAATCTGCTGGCTTCTCGCTCTTCTATTTTTCCAGGTGAAAATTCCATTAGAGAAAGGAATATCTATAAGCCAATTGGAGTTGATAAAGTTTTTGAAGAAGGAGCATTCCAGGTCCAGTCTTGGCCGTCCTCCATATTTTTCCTCCATTCTGGTGATCATGTTGAATTCCCCTCCAATGATCCACAGGGGATGCGTTCTGTTGGAGTTTAGAAGTTCCAAAGTATTTAAAAGCGCTGTCTCACTGACCTGGTCCTGAGGAAAGTAGACATTGGAGAGATGCCCATGTATGTTGGTTCCAATAGGATGGAAAGTTTCTTGAATAAGGTTGTGCGTAGCATGGAAGTTTGCTAACATTATAGTTTGAGTGTCCCAGGCAACTGAAAGTCCTCCTGAGAAGCCTGAAGCATCCACTGCCACCGAGCTACAGCTGGGCCAAGATTTTGATAAGATTGAGCCTAGCACTTCACTGTTACATTTTGTAACCCTGTAGAAAGAGAATTTGAGGCTTTTCTTTCTGAATCATGTTCTTGATCATCCTGTAATTTCCAGGGCTATTGAGCCCTCTCACATTCCATGAGATGAGCTTCATGGGGAACTACTTGCGAGCGGTTTAAAGAACCGCGTTAACTTGGGGTATCGCCCTGAATCCACCAACATCTCCCCCAGAGTGATGGTGCGTTGCCAATCTGGTTTTCAACCTCGCTTCTTGGTTTATTTAATTACTTTCAGCCAACTAACACTGGTCAATACCCAACTTCTTCGCTTGAACTCTGATAGGGGTCAAGAGAAGATTCAACTGCTCAGGATTGATTTTATCAGACTTCTCCAAGATCAAAGCCTTTTGAGTCTTCATCCATGAGGGTGAGCTGGTTATTTTCCGGAGTTTCCTTGTTAGCATGACTAGGGCTGGACTGTAGCCCATCCAGATCCATGAGGTTAGGGTTCCATGTCACTTGCTTTTTTGCCGAAGGAGGATCGGACCCAGAGGGAGCAGCAGCCTGTGGCTCCGGTTGGGTAGATGCAGGGGTTTGAGGGTTGGAAAGATTCGAAGGGTTGATGGAAGGAGAGGAGGGATGGAGGGAGGTATGGGTAGAATCATTCTGAGGGTCGGATTGAGAAAGGATGGAAAAGCTGTTGCTGGTGGAGGGGGTATTGGCTAGAGGACTAGGTTTTTTCCCAGAGGAGGAGGATTTCTTGTTATGTCTCCTTCAAGTGGGAACTTTAGTGAACCCATATGCTTCCGTTTTGTCTTTAGCTTCTTTTTTCAATGATTGAGAGTTGAGGGGGAAATCTCTGAAGAGATTTCCATGGGAAGGGCACCTCCTAAAACGAAATGGAACATGTTCATAGTCAAGAGGTTGGATCCATTTGAAATCATCATGAAATAAAATTACCGCGTCTGGTAGAGCCTTGTCCAGATGCATGTAAACACATATTATTGCATAGGAGGTGTATCTTCGAAGCTTGGTTTCTTCAGCTATCTTAATGAACTCTCCTAACCCTCTTTCAATCTCCTGAAGGGAATCCTCATCCCAATATTCAAGTGGCAGAGAGTATAGACGAATCCATACAGGTGCCCAATTGAAATTTTTTTTGTCTGGGTTGAATCTTTCGACCCAGTTCCTGAGATATAACCCCGCCGAGTTGAAAAAATATGGGCCTCCATCCATTACGTTATTTCTGTCCTCAATGCAGTTAAAAATGGCTGTGAAAAAGCCTTTCGGACCCAGCTGCAAAGTAACATGTCCTTTGGGCTTCCATTTGGAAGAAATCCAACCTTGTAGCGCTTTTTCTGTCAGCCAAAAGCCAATGAATTTCCCAATGAGAGCATGATCTCTCATGTATTGGATTCTGGTGTTTATGCAGTGAATTGGCAAGTTGATTTTGGGTCTGTCTAGAGCTATGGGCTTACATGTGGAAGAAGTAACAGGCGGCACATCCGTTTGTTTCCCAAAGGTCGGCATCTGAGACGCATCAGCCTCTAGCTTTTTTCCAGGTTCTGTTTCGCTTTGACTGGGTATCCCATCGAATCCTTTGTCAGTTTTAGGGGGAGGCTGACTGCCTCCCCTCGTTGCCGTTTCCATGCTTGCTTGCAGAGCCTCTCCGCTTGGAATAACAGGCGCCGACAGAGCACAACAAGTTGCAGGGGTGGCTAGGGTTTCGGCAAAGAGTCAGAAAGGTAAACCCTAGCAGAGCGCATAGTTTATTTACTAAAAAATCCCCTTGCCCCTATGGTATTAAAAACACCTGTTAAAAGGTTTTGTTACCATATAATAATACCCGCGCCAACGTTATTGATTAAAACATTTGTTAAATGTTTTAATTTGAAAACGTATAACATTAACCCTCTGCCAATCCTTTAATATAAAGTTTTAAACATTATAAATTTATATTTATAAGGTTTAAAAACCTATCCCACCGCATTGATAAACCCTGGACCCCACTCCGAAATCTCGAGCAATTTCAAGATTAAATCATGACCGTTCACAATCGAGCTCCCAAATCTGACGAACGAAAGCCCATATCGCAATTTAAGTTGTGCGACTATAACTTTTTCATTTTCATGCGAAATAGGTTGTTTTAGCCTTTTCTCTCTCCTCCACATGGCTTATTTTCATTGGATCGCATCCGATCCAATTGAAACCACTTACCACCTTAAACCCATGCGATAACCACTCACGGTTTCTATCCTTTGAATCCCGAAAACCACTCATTGTCTAACATGAACGCCATTTATTGCAGGCCATATTAAACCTAAAATGTCTAATAAACCTCGAAATTGCATCGTTTATCCCTTCCTACACTTAACGACTATAGGCTCCCTCCCGACTTAGAGAACAAAGCATTTTCACAATTTATATGCCCAAAACCAGTGAAAAGCCCGCCTATTTCTGTTGAAGATTGCTAAAAAGTCCTAAATTTATTATAGAAACCTGAGAAGATACTGCAGACTTGACAAAAACACATCAGACCCTATTTCAAAGACCCATACTTGCGTAAAACAGGTATTTTTCGAAGAAATCTAGCCTGTTATCAATTTAAAAAGGACATTTGAAATATGTATAAGAATATTAACTCCAAGAAATCCTTTAAAATTGTCCAAAAAAGAGGCTAAACCCTGTCAATTTTTTTTATAAAATCCTTATAATACTGCGCTCAGTTTTAGAAGGAAAATATTGAGTTTATTCTAGTTTTACAGACTGTATAAAACTCCAATTAAAGTCCAGAAATCCTCTGCAGGTAACTTGACCTTATGTGCTTGATTCCAAATAATTTTTAGTCCAATATCCATTGAAAAATCTTAAGAAAGCCCTATTTCTTATTTTCATAACCAGTGAGAGTCTGTAACACAGTTGAAAGTCAAAAATTGAAAGAAAAATCCAAGAAAAGAACCATATTCTGCTTATTTTCATCCAAGAACCTCTGTCAGAGTCAAAATACTTCTATAAACCATGTAACCTTACAGAAGAAACTAGAAAGCCTAAAAAACAGAGTTTTAGTAATCCTGAAAACCTAAAAATGCCTAAATCTACTCTAGCTGTGTCCTCCAAGACTACTATAATTGTAAATCCTCTACAACCTCCTGTTGTAGACATTGAGCACATTCCCGTAGAAGATGTTGACTATAAAACAACAGATCATGTTATTTAATTTAATTTGTTAGATCTCCACTACTGGAGCTATGAAAAGTCCTTAGATGAGGTTGAAGAAGTCTAGATTTGGGAATCAAACCTTCCCAAATATGTTGTTCCAGTCACTTATCAATGCCCAGAGGTTATTCGGTTGTGTCAGAGTTACTATTCACTTGAAAATAGGGCCATGATGAATGCAAACAAAGAGGTATTGTTTACAATTACTGCTACATCCATAAACCAGATGTTACAACTCAAACCAGATCCTAAAGCAATTCCTTTATCAATAGAGGCTCTTACCAAGTTGTACATTGGCCTTGATTTTCCCAAAAGATTTCAGATATTCCAAGTATTCATGCCCTTGCATGTGGAAATTCCTCAAATCAATCCTCCATATTCCACTTCAAAATTTCAGAATGTTCAAGGCATGTTATTTCCATGTTATCATTCATCCTAGGATACTTTACAGATGAGCATACTGATGAGTCCATCCTAGGGTTTCTATCTACTTTTGCACCAGGACAACCTCCCTTTGTAATTTTCAATTATGCTGAGTATATTTATGACAATATCCATCATCAAATAATCAAGTTTCCAATTGAAGGAGTGTTTAGATACACATTTTTCTCTTCCATATGTTCTTGTATTTTCAAGCAGACAAGTTCCCTATAACTCTCTAGAAGCTTGATATAGAAGAGAAACCACTTTCAGTCATATTTTGGACTTATTTGATCAGAAAAGAGTCCTCAAAGTTCACTTTTGTAGAGTTTATAGACAATTTTTTCCATCCATTGAACAATATGTTGACCAACACTGAACAACCAAGGATCAATGATGACGTGAAGAAAATTATACAACTATCTGAGCAGACTAGGACTGGAGGTTGGTATTTGTATGAGAAACACACAGAAATCAGAGTTTTTGGCTCTAATATTCTACCCTACAATCTACCTAAATTTGTACCAATGAGGGTTTTTGCCTTGGAATATATCAAGCAAATCTTAAATTTTGATTCCATCAATTTCCTAGCAGCTAAAAAGAAAACACAATTCAAGCTAAATAATCAAGTGGGGCCATTCATTTGTAATCATAGAGATGCAAAGACAAAAGCAGCCAAATAGTTACTAGAGTACAAATTTGAAGAGAGTTTTTCCTGGAACTATGATCCACAAGGAATATTGAGTAAAATGAGGGTTAAATGCAAACTAACACCCTACATTCATGAGAAAAAACTAGATATTGAGAAGTATGTCAATCAGAGTGAGTGGATAGAAAACACTTTGATAGATGCATTCAAGCAAGGTGATATTAGTCACACCTTAAAAACTGCAAATCAAGTAGAGAGAGCTACCAAAATGATCAGAGAAGAAGGAACTTACATTGCAGAGACCACTACTGAGAATAGGTTCAAGTTAAGATATAATAAAAAGCCTAAAATAAATCCATTGGGTAAAGAGAAAGTAGCTATTGAGGTTGGAGACACATATGTCCAAGTAACAAACACAAATGCTGCTACAATCATCACAAATGAGCCAATTATAGATAATCTGATTGAAGAATAGATTGATAATTCAAATGCACAGATGATAGAGAAACAACAAAAATTATAAGCATCATCCTCACAGACAACAGAGGAAAAGGATCTTGATATCAGGGAAAAGTATAAACAGATTAAAACAAAGAATGAAGAGATCAAAAATGAGATTTACTCTCAATATTTAAAGAAAACACCAAGTATTTAAAACAAACTCTTATCTGTCTTTGACTACTCAAATAAAAATTTGATCATGTCAGTGTTACAACCTACAGTGAAGACTCCAAAGATAGTTGCAGACTACAAAAAGGTTGATCTAGAGGTACAAACAGAGAAAATTCATGCACTTGATCAAATAGAATTTCATAGATAGAATTCAAAGATGTTGTATTCTACCATTACAACCAAGGCTATGAGTGTTCAAAAACTTCAGAACACAATCATAAACATGAAAGACCAAATGAAGGTTGACAAAGCCTCATTATATGCTAAAGACCTAAGGATTAAGTCTTTAGAACAGTTAGTTCTCCAAGTAGGATATGATCCTGCAAATGTTAAAGCAATAGAACAATTAGTGAAGAAAAAGAATGAAGACATTGCAACATTGAGGAAAAAACTTAAACTGCCATCAAATGAACATCCTCAAGCCAAAGAAATAATACAAGAATAGACTCAGAAGGATGACATGATGAACTTAATTTTTTAGTTAACAGGACAGATCAAAGAAATGGAAATTCAAATGGACAAGCTTGTCCATGAAAGGGAAACTACAAAAGTACAAGAAACTCCTACAGTAATTCCTATGGTTACTACTGATGTGCCTTCAACTCTAGCAGAAGAGTTGGCACCCAAATAACCACTGGCTACTACAGTGCGAGTGACATCATTTACAACTTCAATCACAAAGTCATCGACTATAGCAGCTCAGCCCACAGATGAGGCTAGTAAATTAGTAAAAGCCATGGAAGAAATGACACTACAAACAAATGAGATTAACAGATTGAAGAAGATGATTGAAATCTTGAGGATACAAAGAAGTTGGCCCAAATCAATGCCAACTCATGAGAAAAGGGCTAATAGGTTAAATGAATAACTGAAGAAACTTCAAAAGGATTTGACCCTAAAGGAGCCAATATCATATGTAAAAAACCATTTATGGAACAAAATCATTGAATCCATAAACGATGTGTGGCCCTCAATTTAAGTAATCTTTGAACAGATAGATTTACTAAAGGCAACACTAGCATAAATTCAAAAAACCAAAGATGAGCTAGGTACTAAACCTGATCAAGCCGTAGAGTTGATCAAGTTTCTCAACAACAAGAACAGGCAGGAGTTGGAAGAAATACAAATCACTGATAAGACAAAGACAATCCTTGAAATAAGGAGAGTCATCTCAAAGAAGAATCTAATGAAATAGCTTGAAGAAAAATGTCAAAGTATGAACATAACCATAACCAAGTTTATGGTTAAATTTGAAAACTTAAGGCAAAGAAGTTTGCCTAAAATTTTGGTCATTAATGAAAAAATTATGCCACAGGAAGATTACAATAAGAAAATCAGAGAGTATGCAAAAGAGCAGGTTGAAAATACAAGTGGACATGGCACTCCAACAGGGAAGGTCTTACTCAGAAGCTTTGAAGATTTATTTTATCTGCAACATGAGATAAGACATCTGTTTATCATAAAGCCAACTTTTGCCAGATATACTGAGGCAGATGAAAATTTCAGGAGGATGAAAAAGATTCAAATTCCAAATGAGGAAGCTTGGCAATCACTTTTTGATTTACTATGAAAGTTAAAAAGCAGATACAAGGAAGAAAATAGTTTGCTTATTTTTATAGCCAAAGCAAAATTTATTACAGCAGTAAAGTAGTTTTACAAAGGTTATAGAGTATCTGAGTCAAAGAGTATCAGAGGATAAATATAAATTAGAGTAAAAGAGTATAAGATAAAGAAGATCAGATTTCAAAACAGACTTGAAATATCTGAGCCAGCAAAGAAGACACCAAGGCAACCAGCTGCACCTAATCCACAAACAGTTTCTATTTTATTTGGATAAATAGGACAGCTTGTTGATTTTTTAAGCAGCTGTCTCTATTTTTTTGTAAAGATATTTTTATTTTCCTTAGATAATTCCTAAAAGCATTCTAGGATATTTTGTAAACAGTTTTGTATAAATACTTCACACTTTGAAGTAATTTTGTGGAATAAATTGCTGAAGATTTCTATAGTCATTTTTGTTGGACTTGAAGGCTTTTGTGTTGCAAATTTCGAGTAGCAGACTGGATCAGATCAAATACCATCATGTTTCAGGGTTCGTGTGATGAGCTATTGAAGTGAAGTATTTTCTACTTGGAATTGTTTCTCTTCTTTGTTTCATGCATCCATAAATGTGTTCCAAATTTGAATGATAATTTAGGAGTATTATTTCAGGATTTGTTAAAAGCACCCTGTCTTTACTGTTTATCATTTCTATGTTTTCTGCTGATTTCCAAAGTAGGGAACCCTTAATTGCTCCCTCTTTAGTTTGACCTCTGCCTACTACTTCGATTTTCCGGATCAAATAAGCCTTCATTGCTCTTTATCCCGATCATACCACTTCACCAAACAACCTCTCAAAATATCCAAAGGCTTATCTATCTTGCCCTGAAAACATTTGACTTTTTGACCATGATCCTAGTTCTGTTTGCTTGACTTTTGACTCCTTAGCCCAATGAAAAATCCAATTTCCCACTATCCATCTCATTAAGTTATTTTTCCCACCAAACCAAACCAAATCAAAACCAAATTGCACAATCATAACTAGCCTAATATCTCATAATCAAAACAAAGTTAAATCTTACAGAGAGGGCCCTCTCTGAACCCTAGGAAGGTTAGATCCTAGAGTTTAAAAGTAGTTTTTTCTTTACCTCTAGTGTTCTTAGAATTTAAATCAAAATCTCACAACTTTAGAATTACTAGAGTGATAACACGTCCCTATACAAATGAAGGTAAGAACAGGGAAATTTTTAAGGATGGAAGTTTATCCTAAAGTTTAGAAACCTTGGCGAATCTTACTAGTCTCTAATATCCAAATTTTAAAATGTTTGATGATAATTTTGTAAAAATGTTTAGATTTATAATTATTATATATTAGAAAATATATAATATTTGTGATTTTTAAGTAAAATAAATTTATACTATAAAAATTGGGCGAATTTATTTTTATAAAAAATGGAAGTTGGTGAATCTTTTTTTTGGAAAAAGCATGGAATATTAGCCCACCTGCGAATATTAGCCCCTAAAATTTTCCCTGGGTAGGAAATGCTCTATTCTTGAGCTACCTAAAGTAAAAGTTTTAGAGCCATTAATTCCACATAATTTTTTTAGGTAGGGTTGATGCTATCTAAAAATATTATAAAATGGGAATGAGAGAGAAAAATAAGTCCACTCGTACCCCCTTAAAAAGGTATAACTCCATCAAAAAATGACAAAGGATGGTTTGTTTTGATAGAGATATTGTTTTGGATGGGATTAGGAAAAGATTTTTTATGAGGATCATAATAGTTCATAATGTTGGAAGCATGTTATTGGCATTGATGTCCACAGTGAGTCAGTTGTGTGATGGGAATTGATTTCAACATTTGTAGGTGTTCGTTCATGGTCCTGATGCATATATGATGTGTGAATGATGTTGCGGGTGGTTGAAATGTTTTTTACATATGGTTGATGCAAATGTTGGTAGATCCCGTTGGAGTAGATCGAAAAGTTTGAGTTTTGAAATACATATGCGACTCTTGTGTGAGAAATTTGTGTACCCATGTGGATGTCATGAAGGCCAGTCATGTACATTACCCTATGTGCCCAAAAAAAAAAGACATGGGCTTTACCAGGGTTATGACCAAGGTTTTTAGAGGCAACAGGACAATTGAACTGGTCCTCAGCAATTTGACTTATTCCATGTTGATTTATTCCAAAATGATTAACAATGATGGAATGTAATGAATGCATGTTAATTTAGTCGATTGAAAAAGTTAGTTTAAATGGTGTTACCGTGGATTAATCAGGATTGGTTACTGTGTATTTTTTAGGTTGAATGCATAAATTGGTAGCTAATGTAATAGTGATCAAATCATGTATTAGAGCCTTATAATTTTGGGGTGATATTAGAGAGGTTGGTTGTTGTTGACAGTGTTGGATACCGCCAACATATAGAGGTCTCCCTGATGTGAAGTCCCAATTATACCTAACACCATTTGGAGTAGGAGCCCCATTCGTAGTATCAACCCAATCACCATAACTTAAGGTTTTCATTGGTTTCAATGGGTAACATAAGAGGTTATATGCATAACCTTTGAACAAGAAATTAAGTTGACATTGTAAAATACCAATTGCAATGTGTAAAAGGAGACCTTCACAAGTGGGAGACAAAGGTGAGTCTCTAGAAGGAAGGTAATAGTATTATCCTAAGAGAGGCACCCGAGAGTGAGAAAAAAATAGTTATATATCTAGTGAAATAGTTCACATAGATACAATAATCATTAAATCAAATACAACACACATTCAACAAGATGAGCACCAAAGTCAATGAAGTAGTTATGTTTCTTTAGTACTCGTGAACACAAAATATACTGCAAAAATCTAAAGAATAGTCTTACAATATTCATGATACATGCATGAAATGTGTTGGTTCAACGGGCTTCAATTATTAAGTGAAAGATCCAAGTACACAGATACAATGGTGAGCCACTATCTCCAGCAATGGAACATTAAGTCACTTCTTGCTTCTCCAAAAGAATTATCTTCTCATATGTCAATTTGAATAATCCAAGGCTATCTCTCCAAACTATAAGCCTCCAAAAATCATCTTTCTTCAGCTATGAGGTTTATTTTATAGAAAGAGGAATGAAATTCCATATCCTCATGACTCTTGGACTCCTAAATGACCTTTGAACTTCTATATGACTCACTAGCCCACATGTGACTCTTGGACTTCCAAACATTTACATTTTTTCATTTTCGTTTTGAATACATAATTACATTCCACATGATGTGGAAAGACACATTGACACATATGACATTATGATGACACTTGTACAAGCCATAACTTGGCAATGATAGCATGGAACTTCATGATTATGTGGCAATGCCAAGTTTCTCTCCTTGTTGCTTTGTCTTCAATATTCATGAAATATATGATTTGTTCTTCATCTTCACCCTCCAAAGGGTCATTTATCAGTATCAAGACCTTATGAGTCATCATCAAATGTATTCAATCTGACTTGGTTTATGATCTCTCCATGTCTTCATGATGGTTCTTCTTTGTGCTTATTTTTTGCAAGTGTTTCTTTGTTACTCATCCTTGACATATTCCCTAAGCATCACCTTATCATGCTAAGATGGTACACCTACCAATGAAGATCACTCATGACAAGGAAAAATCAATCTTGAAATCATATATCCTGTCTATGCCTTACTAATGGAAGAATTTTCTTGTGATAGACCTGTGAAAGGACTGAGAAGGAAGGGCTTGTTGAGGATGGTTGAATTGAGCCCAACAGTGGCTGAGGAGAGCACCACTTCTTACTAGAAATATTCCATGCACTATGAGGAGGGTATTTTCAGGGTCCAACGTAGTGGTAATTGCAAGAGACAATGTGATGATATTTTTTACTAGTATTTTTCCATGTGCTAGGCTCAATGGAGTAGGAGATAGTGAGAGTGAAATTGACCTTGAAAGTGAGTAATGGATGACCCCAATGCTAACTAAAATCATGCCATGCGATGAGGAGGCAAGGAAAAATAATTCTTGTGATAGTGAGGAATTTTAGTGGACAAGCGTAGAGGGTTTGCTGACTAAAAATACACCATGCGCTATTACTGAGAGATGGGATTAAGGGAAGATGAAATTTTCTTCAACAGTGATCTAGAAGAAGCTCCATTGTCCACTAGAATTGTGCCATGCACTGGGAGGATGAGGATGCTTAATATAAGGCATAATTTTCTTAAATAGTTGTTGATTTTTCAATAAAAGTGTGCCTTGCACCCTATGCTAGCGCAACTTTCTTCAACAAGGGTTAACTATCCATTATAAATGTGCCCTCTGCTCAAGAAGTCTCACTAGAATAGGAAATTGCATAGTTGGCTCAGGTAGACAGCAGAAGGTGAGTCACTTAGCCCATGCAGAGACTTAATGCCCTGTGAGAGGGAGTAGATCTTGTATGTCATATTTTTTTTTGGAGAGGCTCACTAAAAATTTTATATGCACTATACAAGGTAGAATTGCTCAAAACTCAATGTAGTGAGTCAGTGCATGCAACCCTGGTGAGGTGACTATGCTTTGAGGGTTCTTAATGTATAATCATAGGAGTTTACCTTGAGGATAACTCAATGCACACATCTTAGAGGAATATATATATAATCAATGAGGGTCATAAATAGGTTGTGCTCATCACCTGGTGAAATATTGAAGCTTTCATAACTTGCACTGGGCAGTAGGGCCAAGAAGAGCTCCAAAATGGCTAAGTGTGGGACCATTACAATAAGAAATGGAAAAGAATATGAACAAGGCTAAAACATGGATCACACACATAAAATCCATCAATACAAGCCAAGGGAATGCATAGGACACATTAACAACAAACACACCTTGAAATAACAACAAAGAGACACTTATTTCTAAGTGTGGTAGTTGAAACGCCTTATGCCACTTAGAATACAAGTCGCAACACAAGGGTTGATTGTAACTAGAAGGTCTGATAAGCTGTAGGAATTTGTATAGCACATATTCTTATGATATCTAGGACCATCTAATTCAGAAGAGTATGTTAGAAATTCCTCTAGTGATCTACAAAGGTGTGACACATATAAGAGTGAAAATAGTTAGAAGCAGCACATACAACAGCAAGAAAACATGAAAATGATACTTGAAAAAAATAAATTATTTGAAAGAAACATGCACTAGAGAAAATATAACATGAAAATTCCACTTATTAAAGTGAAATCAAGCAAAAATGACAGTCATGAAATTGAAAGAAAAACTTGTGAAAGCAAAGATGCACAAAAGCGACAATTGGGAAAACTCACTAGAATAGAAATAGAATTGCAAACATAGTGAGGGAGATTTTCAATGGAAAGTGCACACTGAATGTCAACATAGGTTGACTATTGCAGAGGCATTGTCTTGATAGATTGCACTATTCCTGTTCAAGATTGCATAAAGGAAGTGTGCTTATGAATTCGTAAATAACTTAGAATGTGTGAGCAAGTGACTTTGATAGTTAAAACCATGAAGAATACTTAAACACTTTTCACAACATTGAATGACCATGAAGGAACCATGGAATGAAAAATTGTAAGATCATCAATTGGCTCCAAAATTCAAGTGTAGGAAAAATTTTGGAGGGTGTTGATCACAACGTCAACACTTGGTGACACACTAGTAGAACTTCAACATCTCTGCCCAAGTTTTATCTTCAAGTACAAGGCCTCAGTATTTCAGGAGATATTGATTCATTGTGAGGATTACCTTGGCTTCCCCATTTGACCCAGTTATAGATATAGTCTCATTTATTATTTTCCTTGATTAAACACATTCACGGAGCTTTTCATATCACAATTGTTTCAATATGGGAGAAGGGTAATACATAGTTGCGAGTTTAAGATTATCAGAGTTTTAGTTTTCATTTATGGTGTTGCTCTACTACTAGCAGACCTATTCAGTACCCCAACAGATTCACTACAAGAACACAAACATCACTTCGATGACATTGATTATGTTCAGTACCCCAGCAAATTCTCTTGCTTCACCTCTCTACACAGGAAGCCTTCTCTTCTTCATCTCTTATTTGTTTATTTATTTTAATGTGCTTATGCACTTATTTATTTACCAAGGTGGAAGAGGGATCCTAACTTAATGAGAGCATGATAGGTTTTTCATTCAGAGACAGTTATATATGCTTTTGATATTGGTTTTCTCTATATTGATTTTCCCCTTTCCCTTCTCTACTCGTTTGGATCAGTAAGAAAAACATTATTTAATTATAATATCGAGTTAAGGAACGGAGATCCTAGAAAAGGTATAGGTGGCATAGGTTTTCTTATGGATTTCCATTTGAATGGATCATATTTTCCATTCATACACCATTGACTTTGAAGATATATAAACTCAAATAGATAAGAGGCAACAGATTAGCCAAGAAATTTTTGTCATCACAATTTCCTTTCAAAGCTTTGACACATTGTATTTTGAGCCAAAAGGATCATATTTTATGTAGAGTTTTATTAAATAAAACACGAAAGAAAAGACACCAAAAAACAAGAGATCACGATCCAAGTAAATATATAATTGAACTAAAATGAAACATGCATAACAAAAAAAATAAGAATAAAAACAAATACAGATAATATATGGAAAGAAGGTGTAGTGAAAAAGTAAACTAGAATGCAATTATACATATTTATAACCTAAACAACTAGAATTTTAGGGCTAAGTGTAAAGAAATTTCCGATGAATCCATCATAGTTTTTTGCGACCATAAAACATAAAGATATGAGAGATGAAACCAATATAACACAATGTGCAAAAGATAAGGTAAAAACTCCAATATCTTACACAACAAATAGAAGGTCTTTTCTAGATGTAGAAATATGTGCAATCCTTAACCAACCTTCAACCTTACCTTTTAGATTAGAATAACAATGTAACAAACTTCGAAAGCTTCTTGTGAATGCATCTTCATCTGTATTATCTTCCTTAGCAAGCATTAAGAAAAATCAAAACTTGATTCTAGAAAATGGGCTTTCTAAGTAAGATGCTTGCAACCAATCATAAATTGGATTATAGAATTAAAAAAAAATCCTCTTGAAAACCCTAAAATCCTTGAAAATATGAATTTTCAATTAAAGGCATGGAATCAAGATGAGAATATTAGAAGGAAAAATGAATATGATCATGTTCAGAAGACTTGTCAAGATAGTGAGGACCTAACATAACCATTAGTGAATATTGATGTGCCTCAACACTTGAAAAGTACCTGAATAGTGATATGATAGACCGTGAAGATGAATTGATGTCAAAAAACTATCATAGAAAACACTAGTGGGAAAATGTTAATTAAATGACAGTTATTAGGGCTAGAATTATGATCAGGTGGACCAATTAAGGCATAATATTATTGATTATTGGATAATAAAGGTAGATCAATATAAACAACTTTGCAAATGATTTGAATAATATAATTGCATTCCTGGCATGTTGAATGTGATAAAATATTTCCCTGTAACTAGTTACAAACTAAACCAACATCACAATCATTGAAAGAATTGAAAATTAATTCCATTATATCAAATAAATGAAACCGGTCAAGATACAACATGTGAAAAAGATTAATTTGATTCAGCATATAACTCAAGAATTCACTAACACTCAAGAGAACATTTGGTTCCATAATAAAAATGATTAGCATTATGAAATTCACAAGAAGGACTAGGAGCTTATTGTTTTCAAAAGTATATAATAAGCATGAATCCATCAGCTAATGATAATCTTTAAAATGATCAACTTCATAGATTTGTACATCCATGAAAGGCATACACTCCAAACTCGAGTTTGATGCAATAGATTCAGATGGAGATGAATTAACTAAAACAAATCTTAAATCCAATCAAAGATCGAATATTGAAAATCAGAATTGTTATGTCCAAAATACCAAATATATTCCAAGAAGGAATTTGCATTTAGTGAAGCCATACAAAGAAAATAGTTTTACGAGAAAATACATATATAATTTAGTTCAGGGATCTTATCAGTATTGTGAGAACCTGACATAAACATCAACAAAATTTGAAGTGCCTCAACTTCTTGACAAATCCCATAGCTTTCAAGGAGTGTAGAATTTCATTCTAATGATTGAATAATATCATGCATGGTGTGTGGAAAACTATTACTAGTAATTGCAACAATGTCACTACTATCTAGATGACAACCATCTACATCATTGATTTGAGCATATTTTCCAACTTCAACAAATAGGTCACTCAAGTCATAAGAGTTTTCTAATTGAAAAAGTATAGATTGATATATTTGAAAAATATCATGTGTAACCTTAAATGAATAATTTTCCTCGTGCAAGACTGGAAATGATAAGGAATGGAATGGATACTTGATGATTTGATTACCTCCTTCTTCACCATGAACAACCTCACTACCTTGTGTTGATCAAAAATCTCGCTCATTAGATGATGAACTTGAAGAGCATGGATTATCTTAATCACAAGATAATTCATTACAAACAATAGAGAACGAGGGATAGTGAGTTGAAGAATAAGTTTACATAAAACTGTAATATTCCCATTTAGCCAAGCTAATGGGAATATCTTATTTTGCCTTATTTTATCTTGAATTTCATGTTTATGAATAAAATATGAGGGAGGACATGTAAAACTCCTAAAAACCATGAATAAATCAATGCCTATGTAAATAGAGACATATCTGTGCCATGTAAATAATATCTTGCAGGTGTGAATGGGCTTAAATCACAAGACTGGGTCAACCTTGACCAAATCAACAGTGCAGTCTAGGTGCAATGAACCTCATGGATACACATCGTAGTTTTAGATGGAGGCTCCACATGTGAAAGGGGTTAACTCATTTAGGTGGTTTAGGGTTTGACAAGGCTTTCATCCTATAAAATAAGGAGGAGGACAACAAGAGAAGGTTGTTGATGCTATTATTTTCTGAAGGTTTTGTCTGTTGAGACACACTTCTTGGGGTTTTCCTGTTTAGGATCCCTACCTCCTTCCTTGAGAAGCTCTTGGAGGAGTCTTGTTTGTCTAGTCCACTATCCAACATTTGGCCAAGCCTCATCTTGCATCTAAAGCGCAGTCCTTCTTAGGATTGGGTTGTCCATGTGAGCTGCAGCAAGTGGAACACTAGATCTTCTCAGATCTAGCATGTACTGGTGCCTCTTCTCAGTGAGTGTGTCTTTTAACCTCCTGGAAGAGTGAATTAGTAGGTTGAGCTTCAGATCCATACATTGGCAGCAGGCCAAAGAATTCTCAGGGCCAACAGCACAGTCCCTCTTCCATGACTGCGTTATTTGCAAGAGCAGAGTTGCAGGGTGACTTGGCATTAGTTTCAGAGGAGAGATCTCTAGTGAAGGGTTCCTTCCTTTCACTGTGGTGATCCGTGGATTGGAAAACCAACCAATGTTAGTTCAGATATTATCTTCTATACATGTTATTATTCATAATTTTCTGAATACTTTTGTAGATTTGTGACTTAGATCTAAGATCTACTCTTGTACCTTCACGTTTTGCTGAGATCCCCAAGGGGAATGTATAAAGGAGCATTTATTGTTTACAGATCTGATATGGATCTAAAATTTTATGTAAATATCTGTTGTAGATCTGATTTTTAATCTAATTTATGCTTCAGCAATGAAAATTACTCCATTAAGCTCTTTCTGCATTTTCTTGTGTTGTAGTTTCTCATTCTGAAGCCCAGATCCATGTAAAACTTTTGTCTTTCTCTGATATATTGCATAAATAATATCATAGGTATGATCTACTGATGTTTATACTTATTTTCATATAATTCCTTCATAATTTACGCTTCATATGCTTTAGTCACATTTTGCATAATCTAGGTCATGGGAAATCAACAATTTTAAGCCTAGTTGGGATTGGAGGAACTGTTTAATATAGCTAGGATAATTTTTTTGACTTGAAATTTGGTATAGGAGTTGAAAATGACCTAAGATAGAAGATCCAACCGTCATCCCTCCTTATTTTTATGCACATCCCTGAAATTTCTCATTTTAGGGCATAAATCACTACTTTTCCCCACCCTTTTGAGTCAAAAAGTTAATTAAATTTGTTGCTGCTACTTAGAATGAAGGATCAGTCATCTAGCATCAGTTAAATATGATTTCTGGCTTCTATCCAACTTTATAATACCTTAGGGTATTCTTACTGTTGTAGAAAATCCCTATATTGCTGCATTTCCCCACTTGGGAAGGAGAATATAGGCCATGCTGAGGTTCTTAAATCTGCTGGTGAGATTTTGATTTACATATAATGAGATGTTATCCATTTCCATGCTCATTATTTGCTGAAGCTCCAACTATAGGATATCTCAAAATATTCTATTTGTTGTAGCTGTTCCAGATTTGGAATATTACAGTGGTATCAGAGCTGCCATCTTGGCTCAGCCTATGGATTTCAGATCCAATAAGAAAGTAAGATCTTTGGCATAGCCTGTGCATTCTTGGAGCCAATATGTCTTCATAGGGAGGAGAAACTCTCACTGATAGAGAGCAGAGGTATCATGGAAGAAGACAGAAGAAAAATGATTACACCATTGAAACCCCTTTGTATGGAAGAATAAAAGGAGTAGAGTTCTCTAATATTCTTTCTCAAGCTTTGCATGAACTAGAGGGAGAAATCAGGGGAGTGAAGAATGGAAGATCAACAAATCCCTTGATGAGGTTTGCACAAGAGGGTAGTTGGAAGATCAGAAGATCTCTTTATGAGGTTTTCACAAGAGGGTATCCCCACTAATTCATCTGATGTGTGTGAGCATGCAACCACACAATTTGATCTACAACGTTGCAGCATGCCTGCATTCTTTGCAAGAGGAGAAGAAGAAGGAGAGACACCAGAGGAGGAGGCCCTTGGTGACTACCTCCGAGAATATGAATCTCAGCCTAAGAGATTCAAGGAGCATTTAGGATTCCCTGAGTTTTGTCAACTCAAAGAAGGGAGAAGATCCATGAAGATAACTCCATTTCAGAACATTGCTGGGGGAGGTAAAGATCTGCTACATGATTGGCCAATGGAAAAGGCCTTATTTCAGCAACATCATTCTTCTCAAGAAGAAGACATGAATGTCCTTTCCTCAATGAAAGGTGAAGAAAGTCGATCTCTTATTGATGGGGCATACTCCATTGTTGAGGAGGAAGAAGTAGAACTGAAAGGTTCCTCCAGCGATGTGACAGTAGGAGGGAATCTAACTTTGTTAAAGGATGGAGTTGAAGCTATTGCTTCCACTATGAGGGCACTTGTATCTCTGTAAGGAGGTCCCCAGGATCTTATTCATAGAGAAGCTGAGGAGCATGTGTCTATGATGATAGACAAGGAGACAAAACAAAGAAGCACCTTAGACTGTGAAATCTTGCAGAAGGTGGGCAATGAAGAAGAATATGGGGGAGTTGCTCCAACCTCTCCATATCATGGTACTTCCACACAGCAGTTAGAGATGGATTTGCACAGTGTAAGTAGTCATATTATGTTCCCATCAGTAGTTCACATGGGAATGAGCCATGAGACATCTTTATCTTGTGGTGTACCCCCTGGGAGACCACCTGATTCAGATTTGATGGGATATGTTTCATGCATTGATGCTCCTTCCATAGATCCAAGAAGGAAGAGAGCATTAGGAGACCATGCTACAACGCTGAGAGTATGGGGGAGGTATAAAGAAAGGGAGAGAATTTTTCCTTTGACTTCACTATCTATCCTCACCTCTCAAATTGCATTGAGGAGATATGTTGCAAGGAGAGAAAATGACACCATAATGAAGCATGGGAGGCAAGATTTGAATCAGAAGACAAACTTGTTTGAAGAACACTCTTCCCTGCTGGAAGAGATATGGTGGTATCACATGCATGCTTTGGAAAAAACAAAGTGGCCTTGGACAGATGATAGCTTTCCATGGAAGACTAACTCCCAAGAGCTTCCTTCTTCTCTGAAGCATGTGCATTAGCAAGGAGGGCAGCAAGGAAGGAATAGCGAATTTCCATCTCATACCTTTGGCATGGGTGATGAAAAAAAGGAGAAGATTGGGAGGTATGGCCTTCCCACGTACATCTTGGACATGGATGATGTAAAGGAGAAGAGCAGCAACATGGCAGCCACTTCAGTTGGCACATTATCAGCGCTGTCATTGCTAGACACATTAGATCCCTATTAGAAATCCCAACTGTTGGTAGGATATTCCAAGGATCTTCATACTTGCATGATTCTGGATGACTGGTTGCATGAGGGGAGCTATTCAATCCTTGAGGGAGTCATCTACAATCATGGTAGAAACTTCTTGTCTAGAGCCTCTAAGCTCAAGGGGAAGCTTCTACAAAGGGCTTATAAAGAGTTCCATCTTAGCCACACTTATTCTACGAAGCTCAACAATATCATATTGAGGAGCTATTACTGGGAGGGCTTTGAAAGGGGACTATATCAGCATTATCAGAGATGCATTAACCTTGTGGAGATGGGGCAACAACATAGCTCTGTTGGAGAGTTCATTCAACCTTATTTTTTCCTTCTTGAGGGGGGAGATAGATCTATACACCACTCCAAATTGATGGGGAGGACTATTGGTGAAGAATATGCTCAGGTGAAACAAGTTTATTTTTTTGATTATATGCATTCTTCCACCTTGTTCATGCAGGCCATGACTCCAAGGAGGAGAGTTTTATCTTTTCAATATCATGGAAAATTTTGGGCCACAACACTTGCTGTACTTGGCCACTCCCTTTGTGGACAAAGGGCAATCTTGTTTCATGATGGGTGCTTTCCTAAGGCACCAAACATATCTCACACATTCAGTTACAGTGAGATGGCATGGGCTACAAGTAAGTGGTGGGAAGACCACTTACCACACCTTGGTTTAATGCAGGCAGGAGATGCATTATGCTGGTTCCACATGTGGGACTATGACCCACCCCCATATGGGCACATTTCTGTTTGTTTGTACATTATTTTGCTCCCATACATTGATGACATGCTTGTACTTTTTGTGAGAATATATGGAGGGGGGATGAGAGGTATGCATGTGCCTGATGAGTCGAAAGTTATCCATGTGTCATGTATTATATATTTCAGAGGGTACATTTGGAAAACCATGAATTTTTCACATGATATCTTGTTTCCTTGTGGGATGGATTTTGCACATCTCATATTGACTTTGGGAGAACAATTCATGGGGGTTTGGATTGGTGAGCATCTAGCTTATGATGGGAGCTTGATATTTGATGATGTCACCAATGGAGGAGAAGTCTTGCAGCACTCACCTTATCAGTTGCTTGAGGACAAGCAACATTTTGGAGGAGAGGACTGTAATATTCCCATTTAGCCCAAGCTAATGGGAATATCTTATTTTGCCTTATTTTATCTTGCATTTCATGTTTATGAATTAAATATGAAAGAGGACATGTAAAACTCCTAAAAACCATGAATAAATTAATGCCTATGTAAACAGAGACATATATGGGCCATGTAATAATATCTTGCAGGTGTGAATGGGCTTAAATCACAAGACTGGGTCAACCTTGACCAAATCAACAGCGCAGTCTAGGAGCAATGAACCTCATGGATACATAATGAAATTCTAGATGGAGGCTCCACATGTGAAAGGGGTTAACTCATTAAGGTGGTTTAGGGTTTGACAAGGCTTTCATCCTATAAAATAAGGAGGAGGACAACAAGAGAAGGTTGTTGATGTTATTATTTTCTGAAGGTTTTGTCTGTTGAGACACACCTCTTGGGGTTTTCCTGTTTAGGATCCCCACCTCCTTCCTTGAGCAGCTCTTGGAGGAGTCTTGTTTGTCTAGTCCACTATCCGACATTTGGCCAAGCCTCATCTTGCATCTACAGCGCAGTCCTACATAGGATTGGGTTGTCCATGTGAGCTGCAGCAAGTGGAACACTAGATCTGCTCAAATATAGCATGTACTGGTGCCTCTTCTCAGTGAGTGTGTCTTTTAACCTCCAGGAAGAGTGCATTAGTGGGTTGAGCTTCAGATCCATACATTGGTAGTAGACCAAAGCATTCTCAGGGCCAACAACACAATCCCTCTTCCATGAATGCGTTATTTGCAAGAGCAGAGTTGTAGGGTGACTTGGCATTAGTTTCAGAGGAGAGATCTCTAGTGAAGGGTTCCTTCCTTTCACTGTGGTGATCCGTGGATTGGACAACCAATCCATGTTAGTTCAGATATGATCTGCTATACATGTTATTATTCAGAATTTTCTGAATACTTCTGTAGATCTGTGACTTAGATCTCAGATCTACTCTTGTACCTTCATGTTTTGCTAAAATCCCCAAGGGGAATGTATAAAGGAGAATTTCTTGTTTACAGATCTAATATGGATCTAAAATTTTATGTAAATATCTGCTTTAGATATTATTTTTAATATAATATATACTTCAGCAATGAAAATTACGCTGTTAAGCTCTTTCTGCATTTTCTTGTGTTGTAGTGTCTCATTTTGAAGCCCGGATCCATGTAAAACTTCTGTCTTTCTCTGATATATTGCATAAATCATATCATAGGTCTGATATAATGTTTTTTATACTTATTTTCATCTCATTCCTTCAGAAGCTACGCTGCATATTCTTCAGTCACATTCTGCATAATCTAGGTCATGGGAAATCATCAATTTTAAGCCTAGTCAGGATTGGAGGAATTGTTTAATATAGCTAGGATCATTTGTTTGACCTGAAATTTTTTATATGAGTTTAAAATGACTTAAGATATAATATACAACCGTCATACCTCCTTATTTTTACGCACATCCCTAAAATGACTCATTTTAGGGCATAAATCACTGCTTTTCCTCACCGTTTTGAGTCAAGAAGTGAAGTAAAGTTGCTATTTATTCTTATAATGAAGGATAAGTCATCTAGAATCAGTTAAATATTATGTCTTGATTCTATCCAACTTTATAATACCTTAGGGTATTCTTATTGTTGTAGAAAATCCCTATATTGTTGCATTTCCCCACTTGGGAAGGAGAATATAGGCCATATACTTGCTGAGTTTCTTACATCTTCTGGTGAGATGTTGTTTTAAATCTAATTATATATTCTCCATTTCCATGCTCAGGATTTTCTGAAGCTCCAACTATAGAATATCTCAAAATATTCTATTTGTTGTAGCTGTTCCAGATTTGGAATATTACAAAAACAATATTCTTTGACTAAATCAGAATTACGGCCTAGATCTTTCAAATGAAAATATTTTTGAGAAACTGAAATATCAGTTGGGGTACTTCGTAATTCATCATCATATGTAGAAATTTTTTGAATAATGATTAATTATCCACCAAGACTATCCTGATCACATACAATTCGAATTTATATGCAACACATAATCTCTTCCACTCAGATCATCACACATGCGGAAATAAAATCAAGCGATAGCACATCAATTCATCATACACATTAACACAGTATGTATGGGGAAAGCTTATAGCTGAAAACCCCGCAGCTATTGTGTATATTATAATGGAGAAATCATGTAACAAACTCAGTAAAATACTCCTCACAAGTACTCGGTACTTTCTCATAAAGTTACACACAAACTAGTTCAGTTTTGAACAGGTTACTGGTTCAAAACTCACCGCCAATTGCCTTGCCTCTATTGCGCAATCATGGCCTGTCTATATAGAGATCCAAGGCTCGAATCTCCTTGGCTTGACAGCGCAATCATGATGGGAAATTCCTCCAAGTGTGGTGCAAATCTCATGCACAACTGATGTCGCCACTGATAGCTAACTCCACCCTTTCATCTACCTCTTTCACTGGTCTCCACTGAACTGTTCATGCACTGTAGTGAACTGGTGTGTTCTTGAGTTGAATAATGAGTTACTAATTAATGAATTAAATAATATTTAATTCACTCCACTCATAACTAATTGATTAGCTAGTTAAACTAATCTCAACCAGTTCAACTAAAATAAACAGAACACAACTCCACTAGCTGTCTCATTAACTCCACAAAACTTCTGCCCTTTGAAGTTCTAAGCCAAAATCAGCCATGCACACTCCCCCATGAGCCCTTGGGAATAAGCGTAATTCCTGCAGCCAGGATGCCGAGCCCAGCTACGAGCTGAGCTGAAGTGCTCCCGAGAGAGTAAACTGGGGTGCCATAGTCTAAATATTATTAAGGGTAAATAATATTTGACTTCCCTGTTACAGGATAGGCGGTCTAAATAGACTTCGACCTCTTCGACCTAAAAAATAGAGTCTCATCTATTTTTACCAACATGACCAATGCTCCAAGAATCTCAAACAATTTGGAATCCCTGAACCATATACCATATATGCAAAATAGACATAGTCTAAAAATAGACTTTGCGCCAAAAATAGCCTGCGGGCCCACTTAGTGAAGGCGACTTCATTTCACTAAGCTCCATCATCTTGTTGCATTTTCAACACTCCATCTCAACAAGATATGGATTATCTGCAACCCCTATCCTGCCTCTGTGGTATTCGAATTTTCTGCTGGTGAGCGCCTTCGTCAAGATGTCAGCATCCTGATCCTCCGTGGGAATATATGAAAGTAACATGATTCTCCGCTGCACACAATCTCTGATATGATGGTACCTAATGTCGATGTGTTTGGATCTATCATGAAATACTGGATTAGCCGAGAGTTTAATGCAACTCTGGTTATCACAATAAATCATTGTAGGCTCCAAATGCAACCCGAACAATCCAACGAGGATCTTCCTCATCCAAATAGCCTCGCATGCAGCCAAGCTAGCTGCCATGTACTCGACCTCTGCTGAACTGAGTGCCACGGATCTCTGCTTCCTGCTGTACCAGGAAACTATTGTCGACCCAATGCTGAAAACTCCTCCAGAAGTGCTCTTCCGGTCCGTTGGGCTCCCTGCCCAATCTGCATCAGTGAAGCCAGAAAGCTTCGCTCCATCCTCCTGTCTGTACCATAGACCATATCCCGATGTGCCTCTGATATAGCGCAATACATGCTTGCACGCCTTCCAAAAGAGCTTGGTAGGCTTAACCATAGCTTGCGAAAGCTGGTTAACTGCATAGCATATATCGGGTCGTGTATTGACCAGATACATAAGCGACCCCACCAACTGTCGATAGACAGTGGCATCCACTACCTCCGCTGAAGTAGCATCCTCCTTCCTCCAACCACCGGGAAGAGGAGTGTCAACAGGCTTGCAGCCTTGCATGTTGAACCTCTCCAGAATCTCCTGGGCATACTTTCCCTGAGAAACAAACAGTCCTCCGCTGCGCTGCCAAATCTCCAATCCCAGGAAATAATGAAGGATGCGCAAGTCCTTCATCTCAAACTCTTGTGCAAGATCCTCCTTGCATGAAAGTATCAACTGCTCATCGCCAGTCAAAATCAGATCATCTACATACAGTACGATGATCAACAGCTTCCCCTCCACCACAATCTGGTACAAGTTAGGATCCGCCTCACTCTTAGAGAATCCAAGCCCGGTGAAGTAGCTGTCTATCCGAGTGTACCAAGCACGAGGTGCTTGCTTCAGCCCGTACAGTGCTCTCTTGAGTCGACACACATGCGAATCACTGCTGAAGATCTCAAAACCTTCAGGCTACTCTATGTACACCTCCTCCTCAATAACTCCGTTGAGGAACGCAGTCTTCACATCCATCTGATGAATGTGCCACCCCATCTGCGCTGAGAGAGCAAGGATCGTCCGTATGGAAGAGTACCTTGCGACAGGTGCAAAAGTCTCCTCATAGTCAATCCCCTCGATCTGTGAGAAGCCACGGGCGACAAATCTCGCCTTGTACTTCTCCACACTCCCGTCAGCCGCCTTCTTCACCTTGTAGATCCATCGCGAACCTACAACTGATTTCCCAACCGGTCTTGGGACAATCTCCCATGCACTGTTCCTGATGATCGAATCATATTCTTCGATCATGGCATCAACCCATGCGGGTTCCTCCACAGCTTCCTCACAAGAGGATGGCTCCGTCACAACACATTGACTCATAAGAGCCATGTATCCAGTGTACCGATCCGGTGACTGTCTCTGTCTGCGCTGTGCTGTAGGTGGTCCTACAACCTTCTCTGCATCCCGAGCCAGTCGCTCAGCTTCTGTAGTGCGCATGCGCCCTCTGATGGTTGGCGCTGCCTGGGTGGTTTCTTCCACCTCCTGAACCTCCTCTTGTGGCTGATCCACATCCGAAAGCTCTTCCTTAGGAACTAATAGCTCCTCATCTGCATGCAAGTGTAGCTCCCTCTCAAGCGAACACTGCATGGCTTTCTCCTCCTGAAATTTTATATCCCGTCGCACAACAGTCTTGCGATTGTCTGAAAAATACACCCGGTAGTTGTGAGGTGTATCAGTGTACCCCACAAATATTCCAACCTCAGCAGTTGGATCCAGCTTCCTTCTCGCATCCTTCGTCACATGCATGTAGACAGGAGAACCAAAAATCCGCAAATGGGAAATATCAGGCCTCTTGCCAGAATAAGCCTCCTCCGGTGTACTCATGCCAAGAACCTTGTGAGGACAACGGTTCTGCACATACACTGCTATATTGCATGCCTCAACCCACAAGTGAAGGGGTAGGCCCTGATCATGCAACATCGCCCGTGCAGCACCCACGATCGTTCTGTTCTTCCGCTCAGCCACCACGTTCTGCTGTGGGTTATGGGGTGCGATGAGCTCTCTCCGAATCCCTTCTGCGCTGCAGAACTCCTTGAATTCAGCCGAGATGAATTCACCACCGTTATCACTCCTTAGAGCAATCACCTTCTTCCCCAACTCCTTCTCGACCAGTGCTTTAAACTCACAGAACTTCGCGAATGTATTGCTCTTCTTCTGCATGAAGAAGATCCAGCACTCTCGAGAGAAACCATCAACAAAGATCACATAATACCTGTGCTTTGCTGTCGAAGCAACTGAGAAAGGACCACACACGTCTGTGTGAACTCTCTCAAGGATCGTCGTGGCGCGACTATCCTTCTCGTGAAAGGTGGCTTTCACATACTTCCCTAAAGTACACCCCTTGCACTGATCTGATTGTGCAAGGGTGCCCTTAGGAAGCCCAGTAGAAATCTGCTGCAGGATCTTCAAAGCTCCATGGTGAAGGTGGCCCAATCTCCTGTGCCACAGTTCGCCCTCATCATCCCGGCTCACCACTTCTCCCGCCTTACATGCCATAGCTGCGCAGCCATCTACCTGCAACTGATAAAGGTTCTTGGTTCGAACCCCTATCTTCCGGGTCTCTCCAGTAGTCTTACTGCGCAGGAAGGCTTTTCCTTCACTGAAGACCACATCATACCCCTTATCCTCCAACATCGCCACAGAGATCAAGTTCTTCTTTAATCCAGGTACATGCATGACATCCCTCAATACAAAGGGTTTACCAGACTCCCTCTGAAAGGATATGGTACCGATACCAGTCGCACTGTATCTACCATCATCGCCCATCTCGATATGCACACCCAAATCTTTGTCCTCCAGATCTGAGAACAAATCCCGATCTCCCGTCATATGAAATGACGCACCGCTGTCCAAGAACCATACCGATCCCATCACACTTGAAACCAAGCATGTGATCAGTGAAAATTCAAGCTCGAACTGTGAAGCCAAAGCTTCTCCATCTGCAGATCTTTCCGCTTGCTTGTTCTTCTTCTTCTTTGGACAATTGGTAGCATAATGTCCGTGATCATGGCAGTGAAAACATTTCACTTTCGCCATATCCTGCTTCTTGCCCTTAGCTCCAGAATGAGAGGTTTTCTTACCCTTCCCTTTCTTAGCTTTGGACACCAAAGCGCAGTTTTCTTCATCGGCTCCCTTTGATGAAGATCCATCTCGAGTAGTCCTCCTTATCTCCTCCTGCATGAGATCCGCCCAAAGGCGCTCCCATCCCGGCAGCTTCTCCCGACCATTGACACTATCTTGATATGATTGCCAAGCCTTCGGAAGACCAAGGAGAGCCAGGTCGACCATGTCCTCGTCTTCGACAGTCACCCCCACACTTCCCAGCTCATCTCTGCACTGAGTGAACTTCGTGAGGTATTTGGCGATACTGTCGCCCTTCTCCATATTGATGTTCCTGAGCTTATCTTTGAGCGCCAGCTTCCTTTGGTCACTCTTACTCTGGAATAGATCCGTCAAAGCTTTCCACATTAAATATGGAGTAGCCTTTCCATGCAGGCTGGATACAATATGATCCTTGACGCCCTCCAACGGGATCCTTCGACACTTCGCCATCTTCTTTTGCCATGCATCGACTTCAGCTGCATCAGTGGGCTTTTGGACATCCTTATCTATGAACTCCTTCAGACCATTATCTTCTAATACTTCCTCCATGCGATCCTTCCATGCAACATAATTCGAACTGCCTTCAAGAGCATATTCGAGTCGCAAACCGTTGAAAGACATTTTCAACACTGGCACCAAGAAAACAAAACTGCTGCAAAATTTAGATTTCCACCTCAAAGCTCAACCGCTCTAGATCTGTGAGAACAAATTATTTCTAGCACGGAGATTGACTGCAAGGGGCATTTACCAGACCTTTCACTTTCCGAAGAAAGATGAATCCGGAGGCTACCTGGCCCGCATGCAGACTCTGTCTACCGAAATAAGTTTGTAATCAATGTGATGATCAATCTGAACTTCAATAGCTCCGATACCATGTAGAAATTTGCTGAATAATGATTAATTATCCACCGAGACTATCCTGATCACATACAATTTGAATTTATATGCAACACATAATCTCTTCCACTCAGATCATCAAACATGCGGAAATAAAATCAAGTGATAACACATCAAATCATCATACACATTAACACAGTATGTATGGGGAAAGCTTATAGCTGAAAACCCCGCAGCTATTGTGTATATTATAATGGAGAAATAATGTAACAAACTCAGTACAATACTCCTCACAAGTACTCAGTACTATCTCATGAAGTTACACACAAACTAGCTCAGTTTTGAACAGGTTACTGGTTCAAAACTCACTGCCAATTGCCTTGCCTCTATTGCAAAATCCAGGCCTGTCTATATAGAGATCCAAGGTTCGAATCTCCTTGGCTTGACAGCGCAATCATCATGGGCAATTCCTCCAAGTGTGGTGCAAATCTCATGCACAACTGATGTCGCCATTGATAGCTAACTCCACCCTTTCATCTACCTCTTTCACTGGTCTCCACTGAACTGATCATGCACTGTAGTGAACTGATGTGTTCTTGAGTTGAATAATGAGTTACTAATTAATGAATTAAATAAGATTTAATTCACTCCACTCATAACTAATTGATTAGCTAGTTAAACTAATCTCAACTAGTTCAACTAAAATAAACAGAACACAACTCCACTATCATCCTCGACAACCAAACACGCACGAAGTCCCTCGCCGAAGTCAACCATGCATGATCTAGGTAAGCCACTTGGGAACATAATTTCTGCATCGGATCGCAGGCCACTTCAGCTCGGCGAGTGCTCCAAGAGAGTAAACTGAAGTTTATAGTCTAAATATTATTAAGGGTAAATAATATTTGACCTGAGTTTCTTACATCTTCTGGTGAGATGTTGTTTTAAATCTAATTATATATTCTCCATTTCCATGCTCAGGATTTTCTGAAGCTCCAACTATAGAATATCTCAAAATATTCTATTTGTTGTAGCTGTTCCAGATTTGGAATATTACAAAAACAATATTCTTTGACTAAATCAGAATTACGGCCTAGATCTTTCAAATGAAAATATTTTTGAGAAACTGAAATATCAGTTGGGGTACTTCGTAATTCATCATCATACACATCAATGGAGTTATCATCATCAGTATGATGGTTTCCCAAAACTTCATATTGATTTCATTTGATTGAATATCGAGATTACTAGATTCAATATCAGCCAAGAATGGAGGAACACTATTTTGACACAAATGACTTTGGAAAAGAGAATAAATATTGAAAGAATATTCACCTTTCTTCTCCTCTACCTATGAAATGTGACTAAATTACACCTGAGCACTATTTAAATTAGAAAACTAAGAATCATAAGAGTTTGAAAGAGATTGATTAAGAAAATCAAGGGGAAATGGGTTATGAGAATGGGATGATAGAGGGGGACACATATTCCTTGAATAGGTCATGTTTTCAATTAAAGAATATTCATGAGTGTTAATATCATCTTGAAAATTCAAGGGATGAGTCTTCACCTTACATTCAAATTTTTCTTGGATGAGATTTAGGATAAATATATCAACAATATGATTTACAAATTTCCCAATGCCAACATGGAAAGGAGGAGGAGAAGGAATAAAAGGACTGGTAGATTCCTCCTTTGAAGCTAGATATTTGTCATGATTAATGAAAGTTGGGGAAGCACCATTAACCAAGGATTCAGATTTAGATTGTTTCGAGTTGATTTGGACCAAACACAAAATTGTTCTTTAAGGAAATCCCAATCTGCATCTTCTTCAAGAAACTCATAGCACATGTGAAGAAATCTCTTAGAAAAATCCTATATTGATTCACCAGGCTTCATTCTAAGTTTATTAATCCTTTTAAGAACACTCTCAGTAATCATACCTATCAAAGAATTGATGAATCTCCTTGAGGAGTTGATCAAATGAATGGATGGAAGCAGATGGTAGTTTGACACCATCGATTAACTTGACCTTCAAGGGTGAGGAAGAAAAGAACACAAGCAATATCTTCACAATTTATTTCATAAAATTCACAAAAAGAGATAAAATTAGATATATGCATGGCTATGGAGATATCATCCTCCTCATCAAAATTCAATTGAGACAAGTTATAAAGGGGCTCATCAGGAATTAAAATTTTAGCATTATATTTATTGGAAACAATCCCCAAGAATATGATATGGGGATGAGCCATTTAATATAAGAGATTCAAAACAAACTCAATAAGAACTTGTCATTTTTCCCTCGTTCTAGTGCCAGAATGTCAATGGTGTTGGATACGGCCAACATAGAGGGGGTCTCCCCAATGTGAAGCCCTAATTAGACCTCACAACATTTGGAGTAGGAGCCCCATCTAGAGTATCAACCGACCACCACAGCTTAAGTTTTTCCTTGGTTTCAATGGGTAACATAAGAGGTTATACGCATAAACTTTGAATAAGAAAGTAAGTTGACATTGTGAAACACCAATTGAAATGTGTAAAAAGAGACCTTCATGAGCCAAAGACAAGAGTGATTCTCCATAAGGAAGGTAATAGTACTATCCTGGGAGGGGCACAAGAGAGCGAGAAAAGATTCATTAGTTATCTAGTAAAATATTTCACATAGACACAACGATCATTAAAGAAAATACAACACACATTCAACAATATGAGCACCAAAGCCAATGAAGTAGTTTAGTTTCTTTAGTACTTATGGACATAACATATACTACAAACATCCAAATAATATTCTTACAATATTCAAGATACATGCATGAAATGTGTTGGATCAATGAGATTCAATTATTAAGTTAAATATCCAAGTACACATTTACAATGTTGAGCCACTAGCTCTTACAGTGGAACATTGAGTCACTTCTTGTTCTCCAAAATAATGATATTCTCTCCTATGCCAAGTTGAAGAAGCCAAGTCTAGATCTCCAAAGTCTAAGCCTCCAAAAATCTTTTTTCTTGAGTCATGAGATTTATTTTGTAAGAATAGGAATGACCTTTTATATCTCCATGAATCTTGAGTTACCCTCATGAATCTTGGACTCCTAAATGACCTTTGAACTTCTATATGACTCTTTGGTCCACGTGTGACTCTTGGACTTCCACAAATTTACATTTTGTCTTTTTCCTTTTGAATACATAATTACATTCCACATGATGTGGCAAGACACATTGACACATATGATATTATGATGACACTTGTACAAGCCATAACTTGTAAATGATAACATGGAACTTCATGATGATGTGGAAATGCCAAACTACTCTCCTTGTTGATTTTTCTTCAATATTCACCACTCTCCTTGTTGCTTTGTCTTCAATATTCATGAAAGATCTGATTTGTTCTTCATATTCAACCTCCAAAGGGTCATGGATCAGCACCAGGACCTTATGGATCATCATGAAATGTCTTCAATTTGTCTTGGTTTAGGATCTCTCCATGTCTTCATGACGGTTCATATTTTTTCTTCTTCTCCACAAGTGATTCTTTGTTCCTCATCCTTGAAATATTCCTTGAGAATCACCTTTTCATGCTGAGATGGTACACCTTCCAATAAGTATCACTCATGAAAAGGACAAATAAATCCTGAAATCATATGTCCTGTCTCTACCTTGATCATGGAAGAAGCTACTTGTGATAGGCATGTGAAAGGACTAAGAATGAAGGGCTCATTGAGGATGGTGCATTTTACCTCAACAGTGGTTGAGGAGAGCACCACTTATCACTAGAACTACGCCATGTGCTATGAGGAGGGGCTCTTCAGGGTTCAACATAGTGGTAAAGTGAAATAGATAGTGGGATGACCTTGTTGACTGATAGTGTGCAATGTGGTAGGCTAAATGGAGCAGGAGACAGTGAGAGCACATTTGAGCTTGAAAATGAGAAAGGGATGACCCCATTTCTCACTAAAATTGTGCCATGCGCTAGGGAGGCAAGGAAAGATAAGTCTTGGTGCAGTGAGGAATTTTATTGGATAAGGTTTGAGGGCTTGCTTACTAAAATTGTGTCATGCTCTATGACTGAGATATAATCTTAAGGGAAGGTGTAGTTTTCTTTAATATTTATCTATAAGAAGCTCCATTGTCCACTATAATTGTTCCACGCATTAGGAGGAGAAGGAGGCTTAAGGGAAGGTGCAATTTTCTTCAACATTGGTTTCATGTTCACTAAAATAGCACCTTGTGCCCTATGTTAGTGTATTTTTCTTCAATAGTGGTTTTTTTTCCACTAGAAATGCGCCCTATGTTCAGGAAGGCTCACTGGAAGAGGAAAATTCGCAGTTGGATAAGGCAGAAAACAGAAGGTGATTCACTTTTCCGAGGGAGAAAATTAATGCACTATGAGAGGGAAGATGCCTTGAATGTTGTAGCTTGCTTTTGCAAAGGGCCACTATAAATGTTATATGCACTATACAAGGAAAAATTGCTCAAAAATCAATACAGTGAGTCAGTGCATGCAACATCGGTTAGGTGACTATGCTTTGAGGGTTCTCAATGTATAATCATAGGATTTTACCTTGAGGAGAACTCAATGCACAAGTATAGGAGGAAGATATTTGTTTAATGGGGGTCATGAATAGGTTGTGCTCATAACCTCGTGAAGGATTGAAGCTTTCATAACTTGCACTGGGCAGTAGGACCAAGAAGAGCTCCAAATTGGCTAAGTGTGGGACTAGTAGAGTAAGAAAGGGAAAAGCATCTAAACAAGGCTCAAACATGGATCAAACACATAAAATCCATCAATAAAATCCAAGGGAATGCATAAGAATCATGAACAACAATCACACCTTGAAATGATAGAAAAGGGACACTTATTTCTAAGTGTGACAATGGAAACACCACATTGCGACACTTACAATACAAGTTGTGACACAAGGGTAAAATGTAACTAGAAGGTGCATTATGTTGTAATAATGTGTCTAATGTGCATTATTATGATATGAAATGTCATATAATGTAGAATATTGTGCTTGAATTACCTCTAGTGATGTGCAAATGTGCCACACATACAAGGGTGAAAATAGTTAGAGTTGACACTTACAACAATAAGAAAACATGAAAAGGACACTTGCAAAAGCTAAAGAAGTTGAAAGTGACACATACCATAGTGAAAATTGTTGGAAAAAATGTCAATACTTAGAGGCGAGGTGAATCAGTATTAAGGCTAATTTAAAATTTTTATGCCAATTAATATTTCCTCATTTAAACATGAAAACCATTCATCTGAACAACAACAACACAAAGTTAACAGAAACACAAATCACCACATGAACACACACACCAAGATCAACATACTCATGGGACACAAAGGTTTCATCTGGAAACCCTTTTAGTAGAAAAAACACCACTTTTTTTTTTTTTTTTTTTTTATATGTAAAAATAAGAGCACCTACTCTATTACATCAAATTGTTTTTGAGCCATCACTCACAAGACCTGTATGTAGGCTCCAACCTACACTCAAAAGAAAAATTACTTCCCACTGTAATTAAAAACCATTATGCATGTTATTAGCTCTCTTATCCTTTGTATCCTTCTATTTATGAAGAACTTTGTCCTCTTCTGACTCTGCAATAGTACATTTTCCTCGACTCAACAAAATTCACTAATACACAACCCTATTTTCACTTTTTCCACTCTGCAGCAGCATACACTCTCACACATAGCTCTCTACTCTAAGCCCTATTATCTTTCACAAGTAATATTTTCCTCTCTCTTCAGCCTAGGCACACTTGGCCTCATCCTAGAAGCACACACACAACCTCGGAGCTCTCCACTCAGCTCTCTCAATTATGTTGCACTCCCCCACATTTCACAACCGAAATCCATGGTTTTTTTTCTATGTTTAACAATGATCAATGTAGTCCCTGCCAATGATTACTCTTCCCTCCACACTGTTTGACAGCTTACTTTTTCATGGCACTCCATGTTTTTGTTACATCAAAATGAAAGGTCACTGCAAATACATTGAACGTGAGTATAACCACTTGATCATTCTCCATATAGGAAATAAATCTCATTCAACCTGTACACTCAAGGAGATCCTCCATTGAATTCATATTTTGTTGTTATTATGGATCTTCATGTTTATTAATTTCTCACATATCTTTAAGAGTATCGCGGGCATGGATTTCTGAGTTGTGATAAGAGCTTCTACAATTAGCCATTTATTCCATTTAATTCTTGATTAGCGTGTAATAAATCTCAAGGATGGCTAACTCTGCTTCAAGACAAACTCCATTGGTTATTCTATGCATTGTGGTCCTCTCTATCTTGACTTAATGTCTTGCCTTAAACAATCCCCATTGGTTCCTTTAATTCCTTTGTGCATCATGGTCCTTGTTGCCTTACTAACTATTTTTTGACTCATCCATGTCGGCATAGTCAATTTTATGGTGAATAACCAAAATGGCATTACTTCCAAATATGGATGGACTCCCCTCCAAAATTGTCTACACGTTCCTTTACATATATCATTGCATAAATCAAGAACTCGGAAGCCCGCATGTTCATAACTCCTTATGGCCCATATAAAATGAAATTTTTTGAAATTCTGGGTTATAGTCTCCAGGTATGGCCCACAACATCCGTTAAAATATATTCCCACGGTGTTATTTATTTTTTATTAGCATACGACCCTTGGTCACAAATACATGCGGAAAATAATAGAAAACAACCACTGGCCCCACTCATATAGTGTTGAGATGGAGCTCGGATGCCTTGGTGCTCGTAAATTTTTCAAGATAATACTTCATAAGACTTACGGGCTTCCAGGCACTGACCCAGTAGTGTGCACCACTTCCAATGTCGGCCTTTCCTGGTGCCCTTTTCTTTGTATTTGGTCCAAATTCCTTTAAACACTTGTCCATAGTGGTTTTGATTTATTAATAGCTTGAAGGCCCTTGGTCACCAAAACACACGAAAAGCACTCAAAAACCTAAACCTAGGTGTTCCTTTAGTCATTTGATGGAAATTTCAACTGCCAACAAAATATTTGTCTCTCGGCTCTATTTTCTAGACACTCAATTGAAATTGCTTCTAGAATTTCCACTTCTGGGCAATCTCTATTATGGGTTCTGTCAATTGACATTTTGTCACATTAGAGAAATTTTGAGGTCTAAAATGGGCCTCAAAACAAAAATGTACAACCAAAATCAACTTTATAAGAACCAATAGGATTTAAGATGACGATTTCAACCATGGGGGATGATTAACCTTTTTTGGAGTAAAAAATTAAAAACATTTAAAAAAAAAATCAACTCATATTTTCAGCTTATCTTCCTACGGCTTTACTCAAGTTTTAAGTGAGAGAACTCATTGGATGTGAAATTTAATTCTCCATTGAATGAGTACCCATGTTGCATACTTTAGATGTAATCTACTGCAATAAAAATGAGAAATACATGAAAAAAATTATTGCAATCACATTTTTTCATATATTTCTCATTTTTCGTGTAGTAAGATCCATCGAAATTATGCAACATGGGTACTCATTGGATGAGGAAATAAATTTTGCATCCAACGAGTGCTCCCACCCGAAATTTGAGTAAAACCGTAGGGAGATAATGTAATCTAATTTTATTTTATTATTTCCAATATTATTTTATAATATTCCTTAGGACACCCATTTTAGACCTCAAATTTTATCTAATGATTTTTTTCCCCTGCTAGCCCAGCTCATTACAATCCAAGATAACCTTTTAATAAATTTACGGACTTCTGCGTTTTCGAGCTTCTGAGCACTTTTCCCACTACCTCAGCTCAATTTTTTCCTAGATCTATTTTAAATAAGGTTACAGGCTTCTAGGACTTCCTGGTTTCCGAGCTTCTGAGCACTGAAACTTTAACTGTAGAGATCCTAATTTTTACTGGACATACTTTTAATCTCAGGGACCATTTCTGGACTTCCACATACCATTGGAAATAATTTTCAAAGAACTATCCAACTATTCCATAACTAATATCTTTTGAGCTAAACACATGGGGCATAAATTCCCCCAAATTTTGGTGCTCCCAACCATCATAGTCATCTGTTTATGGCTTATCCACTAAGACTGCTACTATGATGATTCTCTACAAGTGACAACAACAACCATAGGACTTCCCCCTTGAGTTCCTCCAAGGTCCGAGACTCCAAACCATCATAGTCAGAGTATTATAGATTATTCAATATGCCCGCTACTATGATGGTTCTCTACCAGAGACTGTAGCAACCATGGAACTCCCCCTGATATCAACACACCATGCACACTAATGCCAACATATTTTTCCACCAACTTCAATGCTAGTCTGGTTGACACTAATTCCAACACACTTGCTGACAATGCCAACTATTCAACACATCTCCTAGCATGAATGTTGACATCAATCTCAACACACTTGCTGCCACTAGCCATCCAGGAAATTCCAGCTATCCAACAATCTCCCCCTTTGTATTTGATGGCAACACCTCATCATTTCTCCACATTGATGACCAACCCTCATGCTACTTCCACAATTATCCTTGCATGAGCCACAAATGGGTTTCTATGCTCTGCATGGGCCATCACAACTTCTCCAATAAGCTTCTCTCCCCCTTTGACATCAATGGAAAAGGGATACAAGCTACTTCTTCTACCTCTTTCAATTAATGAATGAGGTTCAAGTTGTTGATGTGCATTATGCTTTTGTGAAATCCCTTCAAGGGTTGATAACCTCATGATGGGACACTTGAAGTCTGTCATCCGTGCTCAGCTAAAAACCCCATAAACAAAGACATCTGCAAGAATCAAACATTAGCATAAACATGTATTTGTATCTCCTTGTAACTGTCGTTTTTTCTCTAGGAACTGGACATGATATTCTCCTCCTGAACATATAATTCCTCCTTTTTAATAATCCTACAGTTCTTGACATCTTATGCTATTAGTTGAAATACTCTTCTTGCTAAGGAATCTTTTGTACCAATTAAAAGGAAACATGTACCAAGTAAAATTTCTCATGGTATTGTTGTTGCATGCAAATACCAGCCATTAAATGATGGATTTAGGCTTGATTTTCACTATTGTTATTGTTGCTAAGACTATGCTCACTCCTCATGACCATGCTAAACTCTCTCTCCCCTTGAGATCATGATACCACATTTAGGTATTGCTTCTTAGATGATACCAATTGTACCAAAAGTTTGATACAAATTAAAAATTTTACTAGGAAAAATCTTATGACTCCTCAATAAGAGATGTCCATTTACACAATAGGATTACTCCATATGAATCTAGACCACCATTTGACATAGCGATACCAATTGAAATCTAAGGGACTTTCATAGTTTGTACCAATTGTGTTTCATGAACACAAGGCTACGTAAAATTAAACTCACAACTTAAATGAAATAAGGGTATTTCACCCAAGATGAAAACCTTCCATTTACACAGCAATATTTCTTCCTGAGGTTGAAAATAATATCTTGTTACTGCTTACTAAAGCAGATCCCCCTGATCCAATTCTCTATGATCTCATGCATCTACTTCCTTGCTTCTACATGGGGAATGATCCTATGGACTTGGCTTAACTGTGGGCTTCTTGTCATCCCAAACTTTCTGCTACAGCTCATTCTTCTCTCACAACATTTTATCCCCTTGAAACCATGTTGCTGCTCCTTCCTATTTTTTGCAACGTTTATATAATTGAAATAAAATGATTTCTTATTGTAATCAGCAAGGGGAACTTGGTCATACCTCCAACATTCAGATGCATCTCTCCCTCTATTCCTTCTAGTTGTATGCATCTGACTTATTTGGCCTTCCTTGAGTCCATTTTCTTCCTTCAATGAAGAGAAACAGGGGATCTAATCCTCCTGAGTAGTGTGTCCTCCTTCATTTTCCAAACCTTCAATGGCCAGGTTTTGATAGAGGCATTACCTTCTAGTTTCTTCTTTGCCCATATTCTCTTGTTTCCTTTTTTCCTTACAGAGGGGTAAGAGGATATTTATTTTATTTATTTCTCCTCTTTTCCACTTGCTCCTTTGACATAGAGCATTGAAGACATACTCACAATCCTCTTCTCTTTTATTTATACTTATATTCAGTGCCAAAATTTCTTCACTTGCCTGCATATTTTGAGGGAAGTTCCTTGTCCTCTCATATATGCAGTCCACTTCCTTGTGCCCAAATTTTCCACATTAGTAGAATTCAACATGGCTTAAGAATGGGACAAAGGAATTGTCGTATCTACCAACATTCTTTTCAAGGCATTTATTGTTGCTAAGATGCCTTCTCTTGGCCACTTTGTGCATTATTTGGTTGTTTCTACCCAACACACCTTATTTTCTTGCATACCATCTACAATCCATGGCTATATGCCCAAAGTTATTGCAAGAAAAAAAATACCCATAAAAATACTTTTGAATATTGAAGATACTTGTATTTAAGGGATTTGTCCTTGATGGGGAAAGGAACTATGATGGTTCTTCATTTTCCTTCCATGGAAGTTTACATTACTGCCTTGCATTATTTCTTGTTTCTACTTAGCTCTCTTATATTTTTCTCCTTGTTGTTGCTTCTTAGAATTCTCCTATTTCCTTTTCTTCTCTTGTTGCTTTACTTTATGTTTTTGTTGTTGTTGTAGCTACTACAAACACCCTCCAAAAATTTCCCCGTGGCTTTATTTTGGAGCCTACCTTCTGTCCACAAGGACTCATCTTTCATTGTCATCAAGTATTCATGCCGATGTTGGAGACTTATCTTTGTATGTAGTTCTTGTAATGAGTGTTTTGAACTTAATTAAGCATTTTATAACACAAGCCATCTCTTGTCATGACCTTGCATCTATTTTCGGTCTTCCCTCATGGAAATGTGCAATCCGATGTCTCTAGAAATTGTTTTGGGCCTTGAGGATCACAATTGTGCAATCTTGGAAGGTAGGTAATCATTGAGCTCAGAAACTGCACAAAGCCTCCTCCTCAAGTCTGAAATTGTGAAATTCACTGAGGTGAGGAATGGTGTAACCCCTGGATTGCGCCACCATTATTTTTAGAGTGAACTAACATTTTCTGGGAAAAATATGAGTTATCATCCCTAGAAAATAGTTATTGCCTAATTAATGTCTAGTAAGTGCCACTAAGTTGCTAATTTTTATCTTAAGACAAGTGGCATTTTTTTCCTTGATTTAGGCATGCACGTCATAAACCCTAACCTGGATATATCTATATATTATTTTCACATTTTATCTTAGAGATATAGCCTTCCCAAAGAGATAAAGGAACTTTCGACTATGTTTGCAGCCCTTTTTTAGTAAGGTTTGCATGTGTCTCTTTTTGTTGCTTTTCCTGTCACTTTTGTCATTTTTGCTTCTATGTGTGATATTTTTCCTATTTCTTTTCATATCTTAATGTGTTTTAACTATTACTACCTTGTACAAGTGTTTTTTTTCCATCGTTCACATTTTCCAAGTGTCGCATTGATTTTTTTCTTTTTTCTCACCAGCAGTTGTCGTTGCTAGGTCACTTTGTGCATGTTCATTTTTCCTTTTTCATGCTTGTTTTTGGCACTTAATTTTCACTAATATAGCTTCATATTAGCCTAATATACATTCCTTCTTGTCCCAACACTCAGAAATGTCACTTTTTTGTCTCCTTCCCGAGTATATCTGCGCAATAATGGCCAATAATTTTCCATCACAACTATGCAATTCACATTCTCAAGAGACAAGCTTCATGTTTAGCCTCTGATATTGCGCAATACACAGTCACTGGCTTGACCAACTGAACATTATGCAGTTCCAAGCCTCAACCCTCAGCCCTGGCCACTGAGACCTTGCAATGTGTAGTCTCTTCCCTCAGCCTGCCCAACTGGGACTATGCATTGTGCAGTATGAATCCTCTATTCGTCACCTTTTCTATTGAGACTATGCAATGTGAAATTCATGAGCTCAGTCTCTCACCTTCAGCTTAGAATTTTTTCAATCTTTCCTTTCAGTCTCTAATTTTAAGCCTTGATCTTGATGAATATATTTTTTTTATTTAGCTAATTTTTGTTTTACATAAGTACATCTTTTCATGCAGGTACTGCATATTTTTGAGGTTATCTCTCTCTATCAGTCGACATTATCATGCCACTAAATATTTCTACCTCAAAAGACACCATAAAAATCAAGACCAGTGAAATAGTTGAGAGTAGCCCTATCACCATGCCATTTCTTTCAGACACTCAAATATTCATTGAGAAAGATTCAAACATTACATGGCACATAGTAAAAGATGTTTTCACGACAACTAGATACAAAGAATATCTTGAAGACAAATAGGTTTACATGAATGTATAGAATTCAGGATTGCATAAGATTGCATGTAGGTTCGTAAACTTTCGTTCTGCATATATTACCAAGTGTATCCTATCACACACATATGAAAAGAGCATGATCCTCAGTAGTTCCAATCAATAAAGTCTTGCCTCTTTTGTGGCACATGCTTTTTATCTTATGTATCATTTGTGTTTTCCATAAGTCTACATGGATTCTCACTTCTATGCAGTCACTAGTTACCTAACCACTAAATATGTCATCAAAGGTTGGGTGAAAGATCCTTCCAATTCCTCCAAACACCCATAAAAACTTATAATACCAAAACTCTCAAGAAATCATTTTGTTACTTGATAGTTCTATGTAGTTGGATCTATTGTCAAAAGAGTATTGTGACCTTCCCTGAAGGCTAGGCATTATTGCAACATCAAATTTCGAATGAAGGGAAAGAATTCAAATGGTCAAAATTGTTGGCTCAATAGTTGAATATCCATGTGACTAGTGCCAAGAACCCTCCTAAGGGTAAGAAAGCCAGGTTCTACATGTCTGCTTACTTGCTATATGTGATATGTGCTCATAATAATTTTCCTGGCATGAGTTGGACTTGGTCACCAAAGGAGAATATTATACACATTTACTACAAGTTTCTTTCAGAATGTAGCTACAAAGGAGTCATGGAGAATATAACTGATCTCTTCCTCATACCATTGTATAATATTATCTTTAAGGAGGAGCTACCTTGCATGTCTCGTGAGGAAATTAAAGAAGTATCAGAATGTGTTTATTGGTTTTCCTCATCGGATGGCACTTACCTTGGTTTTTTTAGCAATCATAAGTCTTCAGATCTACTACCGATGTATGCCATGGATACATTTTTCATGTAGGAAGTAGCTTATCATATTTCCATAGGTTTATTATGAGTGTTACTGAGGAAGAAGAAAGCACATTGGCCATTATTCATTTCCAAATTGGATTGCACGTGATCAAGAATTTGAAGGTTGTTGAGACCAAGGGAAAAGAGATGGATAAATTCATATTCAATCACATGAAATACCACCCGTATGATCCAAGGAGTGTTCTCAAGAAACATTTTGCAAAGATAAATTTCAGTTGGCCGAGCATGAATTATTCCAAGCCCAGGGAAGAAAGGATAAGTAATTGTTATAATTCATCTAAGCCTCATGCACTAGTTGGATTTAAAAGTACATCACTTGTTACTCCTCAGCAAGAAGCCACTCCAGAATCAAAACCATTAGAGAGGTGCAACCTAGTGTGTGAAAAGAGCAAGAGGAAGTTTGTGCATAGTTCAACAGAAGAGTAGAGCCACAAATTCAAAGAAGATCCAATCATTTTAAAAGCAGCCATAGTAGTAGAAATAAGGAGGAAGAAGAAGAATCAAGAATAATAATTAAATCATAAGGAGAAAAAAGAATAGAAGGAACAAGAAGAGAGGCAGATACAAGAAGAAGAAAGACAGAGAAAAGAATAAGAAGAAAAAACACTGAATCAAGTCGAAGAAGAGGAAAAAAATGACTACTCGAAGAAGAATGCAAGTGTAATATCCCAAAATAGGGAAAATAAGCAGTATTGGGAATATCTTAAAATATTCCAAAAATGGACTGCTAAGCAATGCATTCACAGAAAAACGCATTTCCAGAAATATATGCCATAAAAATGAAAATCATCACTTGGATCCATTAGATACATCCATCTATCATCTAATTCCAAGAGGAGATCAGAAATAAATGAAACTAGGTGAGGTAAACAGACCTCCCACACTAGTGTAGCTGAAAATGACCAAGAACCCCAGACACTGCTACGCAGAAATAATGCACAAAAGAGAATGCGCAGTCATAAGAGGGTATCAAATCAGAAATTAAGAAGAAAAATAGATCTCAAAAATTAAGAAGACAAATAGATCTACTCATATATTATACAATCATGCTCATAAACAAAGATCTATTCTCCTCATTACAATTACAAGAAAACCCGGGAAGGGTTTCTTGTCAAACACTCTGCATATAATTGTGATATTCATAAAATCACAGAATCACCACTACAACACTGAAGCATAAGAGTGTACAAGGCTGGAAATATATCTGATCTGATGTATATCCCTCAAGGGCTTCCTCCCATGAAAGGATGAACCTCTCAATCACAAGAAAACAATGCAACATAGCCACTAGACCATCCAATGAAGCTGCCTACAAAAATAACACATTCCCTAGCTAGAAAAATGTTGGGAATGTTGGGGAAATGAGTGTTCTACTACCACATAACTGAAATAAGCTCTAGATCTCTCCAAACAGGTCTCTCAAGTGAAGGAAACCTTCATCCAAAGAGAAACTAGCTCAGAAAGAGGGATTCCAATCCCTTCCACTGCTGCACCCTACAACACTACACAATCACCTACTGAAACTGCGCTGATGAAGTAGGCTGAAGCTTGGCCTGAAAACCTGATGTGGAAAATGAATGAAAACTCTCCCAAGAGGCTCCTCAAGGAAAGAGGTGGGATTCCCTATCGGGAACACCTGGTGCTAAACAACAAGAGGTAGATAAAAGTCTGAGCAGACAAAATAATAATCTAAAACATGAGGAATTATGCTACCATCCTCTTCCTTAAATAAAATGTGAGTTTTCTTGCCCTTGGCCCCACCCAATTAGGTCATTTCCATCAAGATATTCATCTCCCTCCAAAACTGTGTTATTCCTTCCTTGATCCCTACTCCTCCACATCTGCACTGTTGACTTGGTCAAAGTAGACTAAATCAACTTGATATTATCCCTATTCACACATGGAGGTGTTTTATTGAGCTACAAAGAGGGTCTCATTTCACACTTGAAGTGTTTTTATTCCTTCTTAGGAGACTTATGGGCTTTCCTACCCATTTATTCACCGACTAAAGAAACTGCTAACTCTAATGTTCCATTTTAGCTTGAAGCCAAAATTTGGGAACATTACAGTCCTTTCCTCCAAAATTTTTGCTTTTCCTCAAGAAAATATATGAGTGACCTCCCACCCATGCTATCATCTAGTAGAAATGAGCCATCCTAGGTAGCTCATCAAAATAATCATCAACTCCGGTTCTATACAATGTGTCGGGGCTGCATGGAGAGATTGGATTCTGCCATCCAAATGGTTTCTCTCTCCATTTATGGTAAACATGGGGCTGCCTCTGTCCTTGGGCTGAAATAATATGGCCTCCAAGAATGGCCCAAGTCCCCCCATCAAACATTTCAGCCATGAAGTTCCTCCTCAAGTTCTTCAAGTGGTTCCTCCCACAAGAAGGAAAAAAGTGTGATGTGGAAATCATGGTTTTCCCATGGTTCCTCATGAAATGTACAACATGTAAAGTGGGGAGAAGCATGCTCCTGACGGGCATCTCTACTACCTCCATCACCCTCCAAACAATGCCTCCCATAAATATAAAAATATCAGCAGTAAATGAAAGCAAAATGCAATAAAAGCAAGCTGCCATATGACAACCGGAGAGTGGTCCATAGTCCCACCAATGGAACCACTGTAGTGCATTATTGTTTGCATCAAAATAAGAAATAACAAGTTCTTTACCAGCCACTTTTTTGCTGCCACATTCATCTCATAAGATGGAAACATGAAGTTACAATATGGTGTCAATGGTGCACACCAAGAATTTTGTGGCTTCCCCCACAAACCACCAACAAGGTAGCCAACCTCAATGCTGAAATTAGCCTCAAGTACATCATAATATATAGTATAAGAAGGGATGATCCTCCTTAATGCAACATGCTTCTCATATAAAGTAAAGAAAGGAAAATCATAATACAAATGTATACCTCCTCTACCATGTACTTCGGTCTTTGAGCTGAAATGGCTCAACTGAAAATGATCCCTCACTCCCAATGAGTAGGAAGGTGGTTGTGACATCCTCTCTGTCCTCATCCAGGCTATGCATCTCTCCATGTGCTAGAATATATCATACTGGATGCCCTCCCAATAAAACTTCTTTGCCAAGGAAATACATGCATCAAAGTTCCTGGAAAAGAATTCCTCATGTGCTGCATGTATCAGCTCCTCCTTGAGCTTAGAGCTCTAGTTGAGAAGACTCTGCCATGAGAATAGATGACCATATCCTCCACCATGTATCTATCATCTCCATCAGGGTCATCAAGAATCATGCAAGCACCAAGATCCTTGGAGTACTCTACCAAGAGTTGAGACCTCCAATATGGATCAATCCTCCCGAGAGATAGCGCTGATGATCTGGCATATGAAGCTCTCCTCATGCTGCTGCCTACTACTTTGACATCCCCCATGCCAAATTTCTCCTCCAAAATCTTCACCTCTCTAGCATCCAAGAGCGGTGAATCCAAATACAAGATGTCTTTCATCAACTCTAGATCAGGTGGCCTCCCAGGTGGGATGCCTCCATGTAGTGAGACATCAATGTCAAGAGTAGGCTAAACATATGGTTGGCCAACCTTGCCCTTGCAATCCCAACACAGTACAGTCTGCCTCCTATTTGCATTAGCTTCCTGAAATAGAGAAGGGTGTGTTCCTCTCATCAAGTGATGCTGCTCTTCCTTCCTAGCTCCTCCTTCCAGCTGCAATGCTTCACAATCATGCTGCTCACTGATTGTTCTTGGACCTCCATGTATGAGATCCTGGGGAACTTCTTGCAAAGATACAAGAATCCCTCCTATTGGAGAATGTGCTCCTCCTCCCTCTACATGAGGTACTAGATGTGATTTAGATATGACAGCACTGTTACCCTCATAGTCATCAATGTATATGGGAAACATCTCAACAATTGGATCCTCTTGTGCAAAAGAGGTCCCCATGCCCCCTTGTTTAGGAATATGAATTAGAGGTCTTGCCTCTAGCAATGTGTAGTGCAAGATGTTAGCTTTTCCCATGGTTTTCTGAAGTGGATTCTCCTCCATCACATGCAAGGTTTTTGTTCTCTCAAGTTTCTCTTTCTCATGTGTCTTAGGAAGTTTCCCATCAATGTTTTAATGAATCTTGCATAAGAGGAAGTGTTTGCATTTTTTAAAGAATAATATTAAAAAATCCACCATGCATGGGCCTTACCTCTGAAATGCAGCGCTGCAATTCTGATGGCTTCATCTTCAGAAATGTGGTGTTGCTGAAAATAGGAGTCTAGCTCCTTCACCCAAGCTCCAACTGAACATGTAGGTGAGCCTTCAAAAGTAGATAGAAGAAATATATCTGCATCCTGCTGCTTGCTTTCCTACACCTGGATCTTGCAAAAATCTTAGCAAATGGTATGATCTATAACCCTCTTAGTTTGGATTCATACTCCTGCAAAAAATCACTAAGAGTTCTCCTCTTAGGCATTCTTCCTCCTTTCATCCATCTCAAGATAGATCTGGGCACTTGACTGCACTGTGCATCATGGTGTGTAGCTGCATGCTCACACTCACCATGTGAAAATCTAGATTCAGCTCTAGATTCAAACTCCTCTGGAGATCCCATCTCCGTTCTTATTTTCTTCAGCTCTCCCTGAAAGCTCTACATAGATCTTGGAAGAAGCTTTGTGAGCCTGTCTTCCTTTCTTCCTTCACATAATGGAGCCTTCTCCTTTCTGTCCATATCTTCTTCTCCTTGAAGTATAATGGCCTGAGTTACATAGGTTGAGCCAATATTTAAGCTTTGATACCATTTTAATATCGCAAAAATAGGGAAAATAAGCAGTATTGGGAATATCTTAAAATATTCCAAAAATGGACTGCTCAGCAATGCATTCACAGAAAAAAACATTTCTAGAAATATATGCCATTCAAATTAAAATCATCACTTGGATCCATTATATACATCCACCTATCATCTAAGTCCAAGAGGATATCAAAAATAAATGAAACTAGGTGAGGTAAATAGACCTCCCACACTAGTGTAGCTGAAAATGAACAAAAACCCCAGACACTGCTACTCAGAAATAATGCAAAAAAGAGACTGTGCAGTCATAAGAGGGTTTCAACTTAGAAATTAAGAATACAACTAGATATACTCATATATTAGACAATCATGCTCACAAATAGAGATCTATTCTTCTCATTACAATTACAAGAGAACCATGGAAGGGTTTCTTGTCAAACACTCTGCATACAATTGTGATATTTATAAAATCACTGAATCACCACTGCAACACTGAAGCATAAGACTGCACAGGTCTGGAAATATATCTGATCTGATGTATATCCCTCAAGGGCTTCCTCCCATGAAAGGATGAACCTCTCAATCATAAGAAAACACTACAACGAAGCCACTAGACCATCCAATGAAGCTGCCTCCAAAAATAACGCATTCCCTAGCTGGAATAGCGCTAGAAATGTTGGGGAAATGAGTGGTTTGCTACCAAAAATATTAAATAAGCTTTAGACCTCTCCAAACAGGTCTCTCAATTGAATGAAACCTTCCTCCAATGAGAAACTAGCTCAGAAAGAGGGATTCCAATCCCTTCCATTGCTGCACCCTGCAACACTGCACAATCACCTACAGAAACTGCGTTGATGAAGTAGGCTGAAGCTTTTCCTGAAAACATGATGTGGAAAATGAATGCAAACTCTCCCAAGAGGCTCCTCAAGGAAAGAGGTGGGATTCCCGCTCGGGAACACCCGGTGCTAAACAACACAACAACCCTGCTAAACAACAAGAGGTAGCAAAAATTCTGAGCAGACAGAATAATAATATAAAACATGAGGAATTATGTTGCCATCCTCTTCCTTAAATAAAATATGAGTTTTCTTGCCCTTGGCCCCACCCAAATAGGTCATTTCCATCAAGAGATTCGTCTCCCTCCAAAACTGCGTTATTCCTTCCTTGATCCTTGCTCCTCCACATCTGCGTTGTTGACTTGGTCAAAGTAGACTGAATCAACTTGATATTATCCCTATTCACACATGGAGGTGTTTTATTGAGCTAAAAATAGGGTCTCCTTTCACACTTGAAGTGTTTTTATTCCTTTTTAGGAGACTTATGGGCTTTCCTACCCATTTATTCACCGGCTAAAGAGACTGCTAACTCTAATGTTCCATTTTAGCTTGAAGCCAAAATTTGGGAACATTACAACAAGCAGTTGGAGTATAAGGAAATTGTCCAAGATATTGAAGATTTAATAGTGATCCAAGAAATGGAGGTATAATTGGAGCAAAAAAACTAGGATGTTTATATCATGCCTTGCATGCAGCATATCACCACTTAGTCTGCCCCTCCTCCTACAGTAGGAAAATCTCCAAGTGAGGAAGAGGAAATTGCTCCTCTTGATGAAGGTCTGGTGATGGATATATACAGTTTAACTTATGATGAGCTACAGAGGAAGATCATACAGGCAAGGAAGAAACACTTCCTTGAAAATCCCGCAGATCCTTCTTTTATCAAAGAAAATGTGATCGTGATGGACACAAGTAAGAATGTAGAATCTATTGTTACAACCAACTTGGCCTTTGCAGGAGCCTCCAAGTCAAATACAAAATATTTAATTGTTATGAAACCAGCTCCAAAAATAGAAGAAAAGAGAGATCAACGCCTTATAAATAAACCACTTCGATGGGGCAACCTCCTTTACATTACATAATGAACAATTCTTAGATGATACAAATGACAAAACCTCCTTTCTATATATAGGAGTCCATGGGGTCATGTTGGGACGGGGTCCCTTAGCTGCATTTTTAATATATTTTTGTAGTAATTAGTCTAGTGCAGGGGCTTTGGGGTGGGTCAAAGCCCCCAATGTATTGTAATGGGTCAAAGCCTGGTAGACCTAGAGTCCGCAAACCACGGTTTGCGGACCATAGGATAGTGCAGGCTATGATGATATAAATAGATAGATAGTTTGAGTCTAGAAGTAAGTAAGAATGATGCTACGTACGAACTATTGAGATCAATTTTGGGTAGTTTTGGGTAAGGACTCCTGCTAGCTATGTGCGCAAAGATCCTCAATCCTACTGTGTGCGGACCCCGCTGGCTATGACTTGGGTTTGTAACTTGGTTTTGGACATTAATGGACACGGGATCTGTTGAAGTATCTCTATAGTATATGAACTGGTTGCATTTACTACTGAAGTACCTCTTTGTTATTTGGATTAGCTACGATTGTGTCTATCATATACGAATTAACTATGATTTTATTACTCTCTGATGATAATTTTTGATGCGCACGTGCATCCAAAGGTGTTGATAAGATCTGCTAAATAATAGTAGCTTTGTTTATGTTTACATGTTGGTTATATTGTTAAGGGCTCGATAATAAGCTTGTGAACTGGATAGAACTCCACAAGGTCTGCCTTAATTACCCACTCTCTCCCAGGGTGCAGAAACCTGGTTCTAACACCCACCCATACTAATTCAGGTGAGACCTTGGCCTGCGAAAGTAGGTCATTTCCAAAAGGGCCAATAATATAGGGGTTTGCTGGAAAACCATAAATCCGAACTTGGGTCAAGACCCCTCAAGAAAAAAAATGGTTTCGTTGTTAGGATTGGGAGCATTTTGAGAGAGAGATCGGGTAATGCCATGAGGCTGTTGGAGACCTGAGAAATTGGAGCTCGAAGACTGGTTCGAAAAACAAATTCAAGAATTTTCTGTAAAAGAGAATTGCAACATAAAGCTAACAACTGAGAAGTGGAAGAAAAAATATATTTTCAAAGAAGTATATGAAATTTTATTTGTAACTTTTGTGCATGAGCTCCAGGAGTGGCTAGCGAGGCTAGTAGAATTCCAGACATTTTCAAAAGATGATCAGGTTATTTAGTGGACTCTGGAATTGATTCAACGGTTGGAGAAGGCTGACAACATAATCACCCGAACTGTAGATCATTGGGTGGATAGTGTGCTAGGAGGATTTGTAACAAAATTCTCAGTTGATTAGTTTGTATCCTACTCTGAGGCAAAGTGAAGGTTCTTCAAGGGATTCCGAGGTAAGTTCTTGCGAACATTGCCGCTACTAATTAAAATATTACTATGCGAAATGTAGGTTTTAACCTTGTAAAAAAATTATCTACAAACAAATCTTAAAAAACAGAAAATAAACAGTAGCGAGAGCATAAAACATAAAAAAGATAAACACAGAGATTTTCCCCTGGATCCCAAATCGGGACGACCAGCTTGATTTTTCATTATATTCCTTTTAGTGTTACAACACATATATATACATGCTGAAGCATACATAAACCCCAATCCATTAACCTTGGATTAGAACATAACCGTAGTTCCCTTGACCATATCTACAAAATACCAGGGGCCGAAAACCATCATGCCCTAAAACCATGTGCAAACCCATGCACAAAACCATGGGCGAGTCCAACCACCGGAAAATAAGTACCAATTTTTTTTTCCCGGGGCACTGCCCCGGACCCCAATAGGGGGAGCTACTGCCCCCCCTGTTACCCCCTCGTACGTGACTAGTCGTGGAAAGAATATAACACAAACCCAACATTCTCCCACTTGTTTTTTTCTTTCTGCAGGGGGCCACAGGAGAGCTGAGACATTAGCCTAGCTTTGCAACACCCATTGTTTCTCTACACCAAGATAACTTCTGAGTGCTCACAGACTTTGTAAATGCATCTGCAACATTCTTCAAAGTGTCCACCTTTACCAACAACACCCTTTTAGCTTCAACCATATATCTCACAAAGTGATATTGAACATCAATGTGCTTTGTCTTTGAATGATAAGCAAGGTTCTTAGCCAAGAAAATTGAACTTTGGCTATCACAGTCTATCCTTATAGCTTTCTGCACCAACCCCATACATGAACACAATATCTGCAACCAAACTGCTTCCTTTCTTGCATGAGTGGCTGCCATGTATTTTGTGTCTGTAGTTGAAAGAGCCACTACAGACTGTCTTTTACTCATCCAACTGACTGCACCTCCAAATAAGCTAAACACATACCCACTTGTAGATCTTCTTTGGTCCATATCTCCAGCCCAGTCTGCATCAAAAGAACCATGAATGTCCAACACTCTTTCCAATCCTGGTCTTCCCTGGTAGCATAAGCCATAATCACTAGTGCCACGCAAATATCTGAAAACCCGCTTCACTGTTGTCCAATGCTCCTTCCCTGGGTTTGACATAAACCTGCTCAATACTCCCACTGCATGTGCAATGTCTGGTCTAGTACAAACCATTGCATACATCAGGCTACCCATTGCACTTGCATATGGAACACGGGACATATCCTCCTCTTCTTCTTGTGTCTTGGGACACTGTTCAGCAGACAGCTTTGTACCTACAGGAATCGGAACATTCACCGGTTTACTATCCTGCATATTGAACCTCTGTAATATAATCTCGACATAATTCCTATGGTTTAAACAGAGCTTCCTCTTTGCCCGATCTATCTTAATTTCCATGCCTAAAATATAGTTTGCAGCACCAAGATCGTTCATGTCGAATTTGGAGAACAGTTGGGTCTTCAAATCTTGGATAATTTCTTTGTCATTTCCAATCAACAACATATCATCCACATAAAATACCAAATAAATAACATGATCACCAATTAATTTAAAATAAACAAAGTGTTCCTCCTTGCTTCTGGTGAAGCCAAGTCCCCATATATAGGTATCAAATTTATGATACCACATCCTTGGTGATTGTTTTAACCCATACGAAGACTTCTTTAACCTGCATACCAACTCTTTCTTCCCCTTCACCATAAATCCTTCAGGTTGTTTCATGTAGATCTCCTCTTCCATATCCCCATGAAGAAATGTTGTATTCACATCCATCTTTTCTACCTCAAAATCAAATGCAACAACAATAGATAAAATTAATCTAATAGAAGTAACTTTGGCATCAGGAGAAAAAATATCACTAAAATCAATTCCCAGCACCTGGGAATAAAATTTTTCTACCAATCGAGCTTTGTATTTATCCACCTTGACTTCTACATTCATATTATTCTTAAACACCCATTTTCTCCTGATGGGCTTCCTTCCAGCCGACAACTCCACCAGATCCCATGCCTCAGTTTTATGCAAGGATGCCATTTCATCAACCATGGACTCCTTCCAGAGTTTTCCATCCTCTGAATCTACTGCCTCCCTGACGGATCTGGGATCATCATCAGTTATAGTTAAAGAAAAATTTGAACAAAAAGCATATGGACTATACCTTTCTGGTTGTCTTCTTTCCTGAACTGATCTTCTCACAGCTGGAGTTTGTGGCTCTTCCTCTTCTGAGTCTTCTTTAGTTGTAGAGTCTGATTCATCCTCCTTTAGCTCAAACTCTATCTTCTCAGGTTCCTTTGGTAGGACTTCATGTTTAAAAACATCTTTCACCTCTCTGAACACCACATCTTGGCTGTACAAAACCTTCCTTGTTTCCGGGTTCCAAAGCTTGTAACTCTTTAAACCATCCTTATACCCAATAAAGATGCACCTTTCAGATTTATTATCCAACTTGCTCCTTTTCTCCTTTGGAACATGTACATATGCATCACATCCAAATACCCTCAGATGTGAAAGAGAGGGTTTCTTACCAGTCCATACCTCATGTGGAGACTTATCCTCCAACGCTGATGAAGGTGATCTGTTAACCAAGTAACATGCAGTCTCCACTGCCTCTGCCCAGAATTCTTGTCCTAACTTGGTACCACTGAGCATGCTTCTTTCCTTTTCCATCAGCGTTCTGTTCATTCTTTCTGCAACTCTGTTTTGCTGAGGGGTGTATTGAGTAGTCTTCTGTCATGCTATACCACACTTCTTACAGAACTCTTCAAATTCCTTCTTGCAGAACTCCCCACCATTATTTGTCCTCAGCACCTTTATCTTCTTCTCTGTCTAGTTTTCCACCAAAGCCTTAAATTCTTTAAATTTTTCAAAGACTTCAAATTTCTTCCTCAAGAAATATATCCATGTATTCCTTGAGAGTCATCTATGAATGAAACATAGTACATAGACTTACCCAGTGATGGAACCGACACAGGTCCAAACACATCACTGTGCACAAGCTCTAATATCTTGTTCACCCTCTTAGCACCAGAAGGAAAACTCACGTGATTCTACTTCCCATATACACAATGTTCACAGAAATCGAAATCTAGAGAGAAATTAGACATACCTTCTACCATACCATTTCCATGTAGTATCTAAAGGCCCTTCTCTCCAATATGTCCAACCCTTTGATGCCATAGCATGGTCTTTTATCCACAAGCCACTAGGCTTTCCACTCCACCTTCAGGAACCACAGAACTATTGCACCCATCAATAACATTGCTTCCCTAAAGCTTGTACAGAGTTCCAATCTGAACTCCCATCATTAATACTAGTGCTCCCCGAACCATCTTACAGGTATCTTTCTCGAACACTGTTTTTACACCTGTATCATCCATCTTGCTTATATAAATTAGATTTTTGGCCAATACAGGAATGTGCAGAACACCAAGAAGTGTTCTAATCCTTCAACCTTGCAGCTTCAGCTTGAATTTTCCACGTCCGACGATTTTGGCCTTCCTATCATCACCTAAGAAGACATCACTGCCATCATACTTCTCATACTCACAGAACCACTCCCTATGGGGAGTGAAGTGAAAGGATGCACCCGAGTCAATCAACCATGACTCATGATCTACATGTGTATTTCAAGAAGAAGACAAATACACATCCCCACCTTCATCTGAGGTGGTTTTTTCCTCTACAAAAGGAGCATCATCAGATCCCTGTCCTTTCTCAGGAGCTTTAGATCTGCAGTACTTTTTGTAGTGCCCTTCCTTTCCACATTTCTAGCACACCTTTACAAACTTTCCAAGAGATTTAGATCTCCCTCTAGATTTAGATATCCCACTTGAAACCTTATTCTTGTTTCTATTTTGGAACCTTCCTCGTACAAATAAGGGATTTCCATTCTAACCCTCCATATTTCTCCGTCTCATTTCCTCTGACAGCAAGGCTGAGACAATGTCATCAAAATTCAAGGTAGTTGTATTGCTACCTATTGCAATAACCAGACTGTCCCACGAATCTAGGAGAGAACACAACAAACTGATGCACTTATCTTCATCTGAGATTTTAATATCAATAGATGACAACTGACTTACCACAGTATTGAAGGCATTCAAATGCTCTGTCACCGAGTCTCCATCCTTCATCCTTAGGTTATACAACTTTTTCCGCAGGAATAATTTTTTCACCAGAGACTTAGATTGGTACAAAGTCCCTAGATTGTCCCACAAGGCCTTCGCCGTAGCTTCCCCAGATACATTCAACAATACTGAATCTGAGACACACAACTGTATTGTGTTCTTTTCCTTCCAATACAGCTTCTTCCAGTCTTCATCTGACATTAACGTTGGTTTAGTACCCAGATCTATCGCGATCCACTGATCTTTATCCACCAGCAGATCCTCCATCTTGAGCTTCCACAACTCAAAAATCTGACCATTAAATTTCTTGGTCTCTATCTTCCCGCCGCTCACCATTTTATTTCATTGCAATAATCGATCCCGCGGATCTCCTACTGAACAAGGTCTACCTCAGGCCCGAGCAAAAAACCCCTTAGCAGCAAAGGCGTCACCTTGAAGTTGAAACTGCTCTAATACCAAATGTAGGTTTTAACCCTGTACAGAAATTATCTACCAAAGAATCTTAAAAAATAGAAAATAAACAGTAGCGAGAGCATAAAACATAAAATAGATAAACACAGAGATTTTCTCCTGGATCCCAAATTGGGACGACCAGCTTGATTTTTTATTATATTCATTTTAGTGTTACAACACATATATATACATGCCAAAACATAAATAAACCCCAATCCATTAACCCTGGATTAGAACATAACCGTAGTTCCCTTGATCGGATCTACAAAATACCAGGGGCCGAAAACCATCATGCCCCAAAACCATGTGCAAACCCATGCACAAAACCATGGGCGGGTCCACCCAGCGGAAAATAAGGACGCGCGTGACTAGTTGTGGAAAGAATATAACAAAAACCCAACACGAAAAGGGAATTTTGTGCAACCACACTGGATAAATGACCTCTAATCAGAGTGTGAGTACAACACTAAGTGGTAAGAACTACCGAGTCAACCAAGAAGGGGATAGATCAGTCTATAACCCATTAAGAGAGTTGGCTGCGCATACAGGAACTAGTCCTCCGGCTACACCATCGTCAAGTCAACATAAGGGCAAGAAATCCCCTACACCTCCGCCACTACCGGAAGAATATATGGCCTCACACATGAAGCTACCCACCTTCAAGGGTGTAGGAGACGAAGACATGGACCAATTTTGGTTTGTAGTGGAATCAGTATGAATTGCACATAATGTTGCTAATGATGCTGTAAAAAGGGCGTAGCTATCCCTCACCTTTGAAGGAAGGGCCCTGGATTGGTTCATGGGGTGCATAGGCCAACATGCAGATCCATCAATACAAGAGATTAAGAATGCTTTAAAACAACAGTTTCGAAAGCCTAAGTCCTATGCTCAATTAGTGGTTGACTTGAAAGACTTTAAACAAGGACCCACTGAGTCAGTATGGGAGGTTGATCAATGGCTAAAGAAGGTAATCAGAGATGGGGAATTTAAGTATGAGGATAGACAACACAAGGAATGGTTCATTTCCATGCTATTACCTCACTTGCGCGGGCCTATGGATTAGCAAGCGATTGAGACACAATAGAAAGCCTTGGAATTTCTATGAAGCTAGAAGTTGCGCCAAGAGATGATGCCCAGTTTGGGGTACAACAAATCTAGGGATAGCTTGAGGCAATGCACCTCGAAATCCAAAATTTGAAGAAAGAGTGAGGAAAATAAGCTAGCCCAGACGTATGGTGCATAAGATGGAGGGTGTCAGGCCACACCAAGGTTCAGTGCCCTCTACTGGTGGACTACATGCAGGCTGGGGGGCCCAACCCATTGCGCCCTAAAGAGGCTGCGGGACCAAGTGGTCCCACATTATGGTGCACTGACTACCGCATAGCTAGACTACATGATACCAACCACTGCCCCCGTCTTGGTGCCTATGTTCCAGAGTTGAAGAAATAATGGTGTTGATTCTGCTCATTTGTGGGACATGACGAACACAAATTTCAGACATATGAATTAATGATAGACAGAGGAAACCTATACAGGGTACAGGCTGACCCTTCTTCACCACTATCTCCCTCAGGATGAGGAGGCTCCCCCGCCAGGAGCCAGGGGGGGGAAGAGATGGAAGTGCAGGCCAAGGAAGAGGGAAATTGATCTGTTATAATTGTGGAGAAGTAGGGCACTTCGCAAGGGACTGTATGAGCCCTGCATGAAAATCTTGCAGATATTGTAGACAATTGGATCATGTGATCAAATATTGTCCGGTATTGATAGCAAAAATGCAGGAAAAACAACATATGCCAACGCAGAATGTGCAAAGGGTTAAGGTAGAACCACGTGATGAGGGACCCAGTATTAATGTCATAACACACAGTGGCATGGCTACTGGAGGAGCCGATGAAATATCTGCGGCTGAACCCCTTATCTGAAAAGCCGTTATAAAAAAGGAAAGCTGAAAAGCCACTATAAAAAAGGAAAGATTGGACATACAGAATAATAAATAAACCTTCATAGAAGCTCGCAAATACTTTACCAAGGATGAGGAATCTACTTCCAAGGCTCCAAAAAACCTAAAAGCGGACGACGAAGTTAAACCATTCCTATAGGAATGTATGAATTTTCTATGCAACCAGAAGGCAGTAGAAAATCTTCAAGCACTGATAGACAACTGCGCAGAAAAAATTGACCCTCCAACAGAAGTTAAAGATGTTCACAAACTTTACAAGCATAAGAAACACACTGGTCGGTAAATGCAGCTAACTGTGCAGATTGGCGATTATGAAATGGATCAGGTCATCCTGGATCTGGGATCCCATGTGAATGTCCTGCCCAAACAGACGTGGCAGAAGATAGGAGAACCTAAGTTGGAATGGTCTACTATATAGTTGCGCATGGCTAACCAACAGAAGAACATATCGTTGGGGAGATTATCAAAGATTATGGTAGATATAGTAGGGGTTAAGGTATACATGGATTTTGAGGTAATTCAAATTGTAGAAGATGCAGACCCTTTTCCTACGCTCCTAGGACTAGATTGGGCTATAGACATGTGAGGCATTATCAACTATAAGAAAAGGAGCATAGTTTTTTAGAATGAGGATGCGACAGTAATAGTCCCTCTAGACCCAGCAGAAGGAGAACGGTATACAGAACCTATGCGCGAAGAAGACGATGTGGATCATATATATAAACTAACCGCCTAGGACAAGGATTGGATTAATCCTACGGCTGATGGTGTGATTTTCTGGGAGAAATATAGTGAATGCCTCTCTAACTCCGACGGGGAGATTGAAAATTGGTAGAATCGGTTACATGACGTATCTTCGCTACGGTGTCTTAGCATCACAAAGAGCTTCCAGTGTATCTCCTCAGAGGTAAGAGAGCTGCCTGACTTTGATGGTTCTGGTAGTATTAGGGATTTTATTAGAGCATTCGAAGTAGAAGTCCCAATGGAGTGAAGAATGTGGGCACTTAACCTACCCATGCATGCGACCCTTGCGCGATGGTGGGAAACTCATAAGGTAACATTTCAGGATTGGGAGGAATTTCGCAAGATGATGATCATATGGTTTGAGCCTCCAGTTCACCTATGCATGGAGACTTTCCTCGGCCAAGGGGACCCACGCAAGCACTTTTCTGCATGGATGGAGGTGTGGTGCGAAAGGACCAGGGACGAATGGGTCCACCTCTTCATTCATGCCTTATTACCAATCCCCACTACATGGTATTTGGATGCAGAGCTACATCAGTGCACCCGCCACTGGGAAACCATGAAGGACGAATTTGTGGGGACGTTCGAGTTAATAGGTAGAACTGATGCATTAGACGAAGCCCTGCACTACATAGATGCCTTAGTATTTTATGAATCATGCCCTCATGTGGAGTATGGGGCACCAACTTGGGATACACAGATGCAGGATATTGCTAACTATCGCAATCTATCAATGGAGGAATGTGACGAAGACCCATGAAATGTCACTATCCCAGAATCAGAGGGTGAACGAGCATTTGCCGGACCCCCACTACAAAACGTCGATGTGACCAACCCTCTTAAGCCAAGGGAAGTCAAAATTGGCACAAAAGAACAACCTAAGCTAGCTAGAATTGGGGACTACTAGGATGACGATACCATTGGGAAAGTCGTGGAACTTCTCACGGAATACCAGGACCTGTTTCCTACAAAATTCTCAGAACTCAAGGGTATTACAGAAGACCTGGGGGTCATGCGAATCACTTTAAAACAAGATGCATGCCCTGTCAACAACGACCTTACCGATTGAACCCCAAGTATAAGCAGAAAGTCAGGGAAGAAATTGACAAAATGCTAGCCGTAGGTATCATCAAACCAGTAGAACAATCATATTGGGTAAGACCTATGGTGGTCCAAGTGAAAAAGACTAAAGGAGAAATAAGGATCTACGTCGACGTGCACAAGATGAATGTTGTTTGCGTACATGATCCCTTCCCTACGCCATTCTCTGATTAAATACTTGATAGTGTGGGAGGGCAGGAAGCATACTCGTTCACTGATGGGTTTTCGGGCTACCATCAAATCAGGATCGCACCTGAAGATCGTAGAAAAACTACGTTCACTACTGAATGGGGATCCTTCCAATACACCATCATGCCATTTGGGCTCAAAAATGCCCCTGCCATCTTTTCGCGGGTAGTGGTCACAGTATTCAAGGAGTTCATTCACAAGTTCTTGGAGGTATAATTTGACAATTGGACAATATTCAGATTGGTAAAGAAGCACGTCTGGAACCTGCGCATGATGTTGGACACCTGTAGAAAGCACCATATTTCCCTAAATATTAAGAAGTGCATATTCTGTGTACCTTTCGGGATCTTGTTAGGCCACATAGTCTGTCGGCAGGGGCTGATGGTTGACCCCGCCAAGGTGGCAGTTATCATCAACTTGGCAGTCCCTACAACAGAGAAACAATTACACTCCATCCTTGGGCACACGGGCTACTATAGGAATTTTTTTCAAGGGTACGCACTGATCACGACACCCATGGAGAAGTTACTAAAGAAGGAAGTTTCGTTTTTTTGGGACGCGTAGTGTTAGAAGAGTTTTGAGCTACTCAAGGAAAATATGGTCTTTGCACCTATCCTCATATTTCCTGTCTGGGCAAAGGTTTTCCATGTCCATGTGGATGCTTCAAATATCGCCCTGGGAGTTGTCCTTATGCAGCTTGGGGAGGGGGACATTGACCACCCAGTTGCATTTTCTAGTAGAAAACTCTCTAGCGTGAAGCGCGACTACTCCACTACTAAACGTGAGGGGCTGGAAATGGAGTATGTCCTACAGAAATACCTACATTATCTGTTGGGAGGGCACTTCAAGATGTTCACGAATCACTCAGATTTGAAGCACCTAGTCAATAAGCCTGTGTTGGGGGGGAATATTTTCCAATGGTTACTACTATTTCAAGAATATGACTTTGAGATAATTTTGAAGCTGAGGAAATTAAATGTTCGACCAGACCACTTGTCCCAAATTGAGAGTGGTGAAGAACCAACCAACCTAGAGGAAGGATTACCCTATGTGCAACTATTTGCTATTAAGGTGGTTGATGAGCACTTTCCGATATTATTCAATTCTTAACTACGGGGAGGGCACCTGCATAATATTGAATACAACAAAAGAAAGAGTTGGTGACCTGCGCCGCTGACTTTACCATCATCGTGGGCCACTTGTATAAGCTAGGAGCTGATGAGGTATTGTGCAGATACGTACTGGAGCATGAAAGACAAGCCATTTTAGCAGAGGCCCACGGAGGTGTAGTAGGAGGTCACTACGTCGGAAAAGCGATGACATCGAAGATCTTAAGAGCTAGGTTGTGGTGGCCCACACTGCATAGTGACTCTCACGACTATTACAGAGCCTGCAACACATGCCAAAGGACAAGAAGACTGTCGCGTAGGGATGAAATTCCCTTACAACCACATATGCCCCTATAGGCGTTCGATAAATGGGAAATAGACTTCATCGGGCCCATCAACCCCCTGGGTAAGAATATAGGTACCCGCTACATCATCATTGTGACTGATTATGTAACCAGATGGGAAGAAATGCAAGCAGTGAAGGATTATACTGCAAATACCGCTGCGCACTTTATTTTTAAACATATTCTAACCAGGTTTGGTTGTCCGAAGATCTTGATGAGGGATAGGGGTACACATTTCATTAATGAAACAATACAAGCTTTGACTAAAGAGTTTCGAATCCACTATGCCAAAAGTACCCCATATCACCCGTAGGAAAATGGAATGGTAGAAGATTTTAATAAAATTCTAGAACAGGTGCTTACCAAGTTCTGTAATGTCGATCGAAGTGATTGGGACATGTGCATCCCATCAGTCCTTTGGGCCTATTGGACCGCGTGCAAGAAATTGATTGGGAAAACACCGTTTCGGATGGTTTATGGAAAGGAGGCCATTATGCCCATGGAATATATTGTTCCTAGTTTATGCATCATAGCCTTTACGAACATCGATTAGTCACCTTAGAGGAAGATCAATTCATTGCTAACTTTCATCATCAAGTTCAAAAGGCCTGGGAAAAAGCATGGCATGATAGACATATTTGGCAGAAGGTATTTTTGGAAGGAGAATTGGTCCTGCTATACGATAGCTAGTTTGTGAAACACCTGGGTAAGTTACGTCAGCACTGGCTAGGCCCCTATATGGTAAAGAAAATCACCAATGGAGGAGTTGTCCGGTTAGCTACATTACGCGGTGATCTCATGCTAGGATATGTTAATGGAAGCTGGTTGAAGCCATATCAGGACTCCTCTGTGATGATCAAATGACTATATGGTCGGATTAGTTGTGTTACAAATGGTACACGTAGGGCCGGTGCGCAGGCACGGACGCACAGGGCCGATGCAAAGGAATGGAAAAGCAGGGTCGGTGCGCATGAAGGGAAAATCAGGGATGATGTGCAGGGGTTGCGCTATCTGTGCCGGTGGGATGCACAGTGGGAAAAACTAGCCATTGGAATAGTACCGCTAGGTAAAAATCCAACTTTACCATTGGAAGGAGCGGGCAGTAGGTAATTAAGGTAGCAATTTCCAAGGATTTTTTACCGTTTCCTTGATGCTAAGTTTCAACTAAGTTTCATCTGACCGTTGTTCACTCTTCAACACTATAAATGGAGGAGGGAAGCTCAAAATTGGGTTCCGCATGTCCTGAAAATCTTGTGCCTTGCAAATTTCTGTAACTTTTGTGCTTTGTTCATGTCTGGGCGTGCTACCCCCTCTGATAGTAGCAACCCCGAGTCTGTCTTTTGAGAGAGAATGACTGCGACCAATCCTGCTAAATCATGTCGAGTGAAACACCAGAGGGTTCCTGATCAACACCATTGACAACCCTGGAGTGTGCATGGGTACCCTACTGCTAACTTATAAAATGATGCGCAAGTGCTAGGCCACGATCGTCCCTTCCTATGTGATTCAACTTGTTGGCCGTTGCGAAAAGGGGGTCTGCTTTAATTGGTCATGTTCCTCTGCAACGAGTTTTTGGAAAACATGCACAAGGCCCAGGATCATGGGAAGGCATTCTACTACTCTTGGCTGCTACTCCTAATTGCATTGGTCGCATGGGAAGCCCCAGAAGGACCAGTCCTCCCTGAGCTTGAACCAGACATGTGTGAAGGGCCGCGATATGCAAACTTATGGGATTCAAAGGATGAGCAGCGTATTAAGGAAAACAAAGTATTTTTGGTACTGTTTCAGAGCATGCTCGCAACAAAAATTCACTCTCAACCACACTTATCACCAACGGTCTATGAAAAATATAAGAGAATCGCAACATTCCAAGTTACGATGCACAACGTGCAGATTCTGGGTGGTAAGGATCCAACTTGGATGTCGCTACCTTACATGGTCTTCAATGAGGATATCGATCGGCTTATCGCCACTTGGCCACCACACTGGAAATTGGGATTCAAAATGGCCACGGCTGACACTGCTGGTACAAGCGCAGTCCCGAAGACCCCCACCCCACCTGATACCGCCAAGAATTTGGAAGGTCGTGGCTCGGAAGGCTCCACCAGGACGAACGGTTCCCCAGATACAGTGCAGGGCGTGGAGCAGGAATCGCAACAGGACATGGAAACTGAGGGTCTGGTTGCACAGGGTGCTGCTTCCCCACATGGCAGGAAATGGACAACCGAACCTCTCAAGGGCCAGCAAACGAAATGGCAGGCTATGAGGCTTGGTAGGGAGATTGAGGTTACCTTAATCGAGGAATATTTGGAGTAAATCACAGATGCAGTCACCCTTGCTTGAGAAGACAAATGGCTTGCCTTGGAAGAGCAGCAGAAGGCCACAGTTGCCACATTATAGTTTGATCTCCAAGCTCTTCAGCTCAAGGCCGATACTCTGCAGATGAGCGTGGTTCAAGCGAGGCTACCTCAAGAAACCAACACTGAGCTGATCTCCATGACTGAGAGTCATCTCTGCCCCCTGCCAGGCACATAAATCACTTTGAGTCTGCCTGCCTTATGTGTGAAAATATAGGCCTGCATAGAAGTACATCTGGACTTGGCCCAGCTTTTGCACGAGCTGCTGCAGGTTCTCCACACATCCCTCTTTGAGTAAATCCAGCAAAGAGACCATTGGGTGTAACAAAATCTAAGTACAGTCGAGCAAACAATCATAGAAAAGACTACCAAGGCGTCCCAGGCATAGGCCGCGTGCATACTTTCGACCACACAACAGACTAAGTTGGAGTGTCTGATCAGCAGACTTTGTGCAGATGTGACTGAAGACATTTTGGTCTTTCCCACCCCCTAGGCTAAGATTGAGGGACTCGTTGCAGCCCTGAAATCTTCTCGAATCGAGATCCAAAACGTTAATACCAAGATGGCGTAGCAGATTGCTGCGCTACAAGCTAAGTTGTAGCCAGAAACTCCTCTCGAGGTACGTGCCCAGAAAGCTACGTTGGTAATAGAAGCTACGAACACCATTACAGCTTAGATTTCTCAGGGCCCTGAATTTCTTGAGACAGCTATGCAGCTATAGTCTAAGGTGCAACGCGAACCTCTCCTGCGTGAATTTACCCAAAAACTGCGCCAAAAGGAAGAAGAATTCAAGCAAATGGAGGCTACAATGCCCACTATGATCCATGCTCAACGCCTGGCATGTCTGCTAGCCAGCCATGCGCTCAGAGATGACCTGGAAGCGCTTCAGCACAAGAAGAAGGTTCTGAGTGACCACCTCAAGCCATGGGCTGATAAAGCCCTCAATATATCTTAGGACTTGGATGTTGTGGTCAAACAGCTGAATTAGACCCTGGAGAGTGTCACCGTTGCCACAGAAGGCCCAACTTCACAGAATTTGGTGGACATTGCACAGAACGATTCCGCACAGAGCGAAGGAGTACTGCCCCCACTGGTCGATGCCATTAAGTAGCTCCAAGAAAATATTCAAACCCCACAATCTTTGTAACTCGAGACGAGTCACAATATTGTGTTGGGGGGTTGTTGGGACAGAGTCCCCTAGCTGCATTTTCGATATATTTTTGTAGTAATAAGTCTAGCACAGGGGCTTTGGGGTGGGTCAAAGCCCCCAATGTATTGTAATGGGTTAAAGGGTAGACCTAGAGTCTGCAAACCACGGTTTACGGACCACATGATAGTGCAGGATATGATGATATAGATAGATAGATAGTTTGAGTCTAAAAGTAAGTAAGAATGATGGTACGTACGAACTGTTGAGATATGTTTTGGTTTGCTTTGGGTAAGGACTCCTATTGGCTGTGTGCACAGAGATACTCAGTCTTGTTGTGTGTAGACCCCTCTGGCTGTGTGCGCGGGCTATAACTTGGGTTTATAACTTGGTTTTGGACGTTAATAAACACGGGATCTGTTGAAGTATCTCTATAGTATCTGAACTAGTTGCATTTACTACTGAATTACCTCTATGTTATTTGGATTAGATACGATTGTGTCTGCGATATATGAATTAGTTGCGATTGTATTACTCTGTGATGATAATTGTTGATGCGCATGTGGATGCGAAGGTGTTGATAAGATCTACTAAATAATAGTAGCTTTTTTTATGTTTACATGATGGTTATACTGTTAAGGGATTGATAATAAGCTTGTGAACTAGATATAACTCCACAAGATTTTCCTTAATTACCCACTCTCTCCCAAGTTGTGGAAACATGGCTCCAGTACCCACCCATACTACTTCGGGTGAGACCTTGGCCTGTGTAAGTAGGTCATTGCCGAAAGGGCCAGTAGTATAGGGGTTTGTTTCCAAGCCTTAAATCCGAACCTGGGTACAAAAGTGTACAAAAGTGTGCATAAAAGTGTACACAATATTTCCGAAAAAGTGTGCATACTTGGTAAGTCTATGAACTACCACAATGATTACACTCTTTCCTTCGAACTTAGGTAAACATGTGATAAAATCCATTGAAATCTCCTCCCAACGTTGATTTGGAATGGATAAAGGTTGTAGAAGACTCAAGGTCTTAATTGTCTCCACTTTATTTTGTTGGCAAGCCAAACGTTCCGCCACAAAATTTTGAACATCAGATTTAAGGCCATCCCAAAAAGAAAACTGTCTTCACCCTGTGGTGAGTTTTTTAAATTCCTGAGTGTCCTCCTAAGGGAGAAGTGTGCAATTCCAAAAGAATATTTTGTTTTAGTTGGGAATTCTTACAAAGATATAAGTGATCTGTGTACCATAAGGAATCATTTTTCCAACTAAATGTATCAGATGTACTAGGATCTTGCTGCAACTTTTGAATGAGTTTCCACACTTATTCATCGTTTTTCCATTCATCCCTTGCTTCGTTTATCCAATCTGTTTGGATAATAGAAATGGCACATAGAAATTCTTCCACCTCTTCATCCTTTCTTGAGAGTGCATCTGCAACAACATTTAGCTTCCCTTTTTTGTAGATGATTTCAAAGTCATAACCCAACATCTTGGTGACCCATTTTTGTTGCTCTTCTAAAGAGAGTCTTTGTTCCAAAAAGTATTTAAGACTATCATGATCAGTTTTTACCTTGAAGTTTCTTCCCATTAGGTAAGGTCGCCATTTCTTTAGTGCATGTAGTATTGCCAACATTTCCTTCTCATAAATAGCTTTCTGTAAATACTTTCCTTTGATTGGAAGACTTTCAAAAGAAATAGGTCTTCCTTCTTGCATTAAAACAACACCAATTCCATTTCCTGAGGCATCACATTCCACAATAAAGTTTTTTGTGATGTCTTGCATAGCTAAGACCGGTGTTAGGCACATTGCCTCTTTAGGATGTTTAAATGCCTTAGTTTCTTCAGGAGTCCATGAAAATGCATCTTTCTTCAATAATTTTGTTAGAGGTGCTTCTATTCTCCCATAATTCTTAACAAACTTGCGATAATACCCTGTTAACTCGAGAGATTATCGCAACTGATTTATGGTTGTGGGGAATTTCCATTCCTTAATGGCTTTAATTTTGTTAGGGTCTACCTTAACACCCTCCTGAGATACAATATGACCCAAATATTCCACCCATTGTACTCCAAATAAACATTTGGAGGTTTTTGCATATAATTTTTTCTCTTCCAATAGTTTGAGCACCCTATCAACATGTTGAACCTGATCCTTCCAAGACCTGTTGTAGATTAGTATATCATCAAATAATACTAACACAAATTTTCTAAGGAAGGGTTTGAAAATGGAATTCATCAACCGTTTTGGCATTGGTAAGGCCAAAAGGCATGACCAAAAATTCATAATGACCCTCGTGAGTTCGAATGTTGTTTTCGGAATATCTTCAGTCTTCATTCTAATTTGATGATATCCTGAATGAAGATCAAACTTGGTAAAATAAATTTCTCAATGTAGTTCATCCAATAATTCATCAATCACATGAATGGGAAATTTATCTTTAATAGTGAGCTTATTGATCTCCTTATAATCCGGACACATGCGCCATGATCCATCCTTCTTGTGCACCAATACTACTGGAGCAGAGAAAGAAATTTGAGTAGGTTGAATTATACCAGCCTCTAACATTTTTGCAATCATACGTTCAATTTTGCTCTTTTGGACATAAGGATATCTGTAAGGCCTGATGTTTGGAGGAACACTTCCTAGAATCAAATGAATAGCATGATCATGATCACGAATAGGTGGGAGTCCTTTGGGAGTTTCAAACACATTGGAATGATTATCCAAGAATTTTTGGAGATCTGGAGAAATATATGATTTTAATGTTGGAACTTCTAGTGAGCATAATTGTGCAATTACACCTCATTGTTATTTATTCATAAGCTTTATCATGACATTAGAGCTTATTATATTTATCATCTTCCCTGCAATACCCCGTAATTCAACTTCCTTTCCTTCCGAAAAAAATTTCAAGAAAAGTTCTTGAAAATTAAAAGCTATTGTCCCCAAAGATTGTAACCATTGTACTCCTAGTACAACATCAGAACCTCCCATTGGAATGGAAAGCATCGAACTATTCAATACATATTACCCCATGGTTAGCTTGATATTATGGAATTTTCTAGAGAAATTTATATTTCCTCCATTTGCAACCACCAGTTGACACTCTGGTGATGGGTATAGGAAGCAATTAAATTCCTTGGATACCTTACAATGAATAAAATTATGGGTATTACCCGAATCAATCAACACTCTTACCTTTTTATTCTTGATATGTCCTTCTATCTTGAGAGTTAGAGGAGTGGTAATTCCTTCCAATGCATTACAAGATATGGTCGGACTCATTTCTTCTTTCTCTAGGGTTTGTTCCTGGTGTATATCCTCTTCTTTTGAAGTTTCTTGTTATTTTTTTCCTCCTCTTCAAAATCTATGTAAAATAATTTCTTCTCAACAAACTTATGACCTTTAGTGTATTTGCTATCACAACTGTAGCAAATCCCTTTTGCTATTTTTTCTTCCAATTGTTGTGGTGTCAACCTTGTAGGTTTTGGAATTCTAGGAGTAGCAACACTTCCATATTTATAGATGTGAGTGGTAGGCTTCCTTATCGCCATAATTTTACATTCAATTTTTATTTCCAACCTGAATGCCTTCTCTAATGAATCAGGTTCCCAAAGGTGAACCTCATGTTGGATGTTATCCTTTAAAGTCCCTAGGAAGACATCAATCCTGTGTTCCTCTGTAATATCAACTACCCTTATATTCAACTTTTAGAATTCCTCAATGTGCTCCACCATTTAACCCTTTTGTTTTAGATTTATCAATTGGCTAAAGAAGGTGTTTCTATTTGTATCCTCATAATGTGCTATCACTTCCTCCGTAAAAATTGACCAAGTGACACTTTTTTTACGAGAGTAAAGCCATCGATACCATACAAATGTATTTTTTTCTAAATATAAAGTTGCAAGGTGTACCTTTTGTGTGTTTTTCACATTATTGAGATCTAAATATTTCTCCATCTGTAGTATCCATTTTATGGGATCCTTGCCATCAAACTTCCTCATATCGATCTTTGGAATATGGTGGGTCTTCGATCCAAAATTAGAGTTCATGAAATCACGATTAACATTTATTTTGTTCTCATCGTGACTTTCCTCTACTATATTTTTGCCATTAGGAATCATGTCTTGTATCAACTTTGTCAAACCTTCCTTCAAACCTTCCATGTCCGCTTTTAGATCATTCTTCATGTCTTTCATGTTGCCTTTCATTTTTTCTTCCAAGTCTTCCATGTCATTCTTCAAACCAACCATCTTAGCTTCCAAGCCTTTCTTTAAACCCTCCATATTAGCTTCCACACCTTTATTCAAACCATCCATATTATTCTTCAAACCATCCATCTTCGCTTCCACTCCGTTCCTCAAAACTTCCATTTCATTTTTTGTTGCTCTTTGCGAGAGCGAAATTTGGTGCAATTGCACTTGTAATTTTGATATATCATGTTGCACTTCTTCATCTTCATGAGTCGTAGTAGAGTATTATGAGGGCTTAATGGGTGTTGAATTCTTTTTATGGGGAATTTTAAAACCAAATACTACTATATATGCTTCAATATTCCCTTTGAATCACTTCAAATTGATTTTTCAAACAAGACTTATGCAATTTGAAAAAAATACACACATTGTTCTTGCTTTTGAGGAGCTCAATATTGGAACTGAATTATCTATGTGATTTCGAATCTTCAATATCTGAAATTCGGTCCTGTAGTATCCCTCTGAAACTTATTTTGAATGCCATAGGTCTGACTTGATTTGGATGCTTGAAGAAAAAGTTATGCCCAATCTCCCACAATGACATAATTATGGACTGGTTCAGTAGAGAGAACTTGTACGGTGTGCCACGTGTCACTTTTTACTCCTTAGTCTCTGAAATTGATATATAGGAAACTATAGTCTATTGAAAATTGTCCACTTGTTACATAATTCCAATTTGATGCTCAGAGAGAGAGTTATGTCAATTTTCCCAAGGTCACCTCTTTTAGATGAAATTCAGGATCTTGCAAAAAACCCTAACTTCCACATATCATATCTTCTAAAATATTACGAACCAAGGTATGAAATTTTTACACGAAGTTCCTCAGAATTTTGGCTTCGTGTGGTAAAAATTTCAGCTTTTGAAACTTAGTAGAAAAATAGTTAAAGTGAAAATTCCATAATGACCTGTTTGGAGCAGCAAAACCCTAGAATCCAAAGCTCTGATACCAAATGCTATTAAACCAGCTCCAAAAATAGAATAAAAGAGAGATCAATGCCTTATAAATAAGCCACTTTGAGGGGGAAACGTCCTTTACATTACATAAATGAACAATTCTTGGATGATACGAATGACAAAACCCCCTTTCTATTTATAGGAGTCCATGGGGTCACAATATAATCCTAGCCAACCTAACAATAATAATGTAAGGGCACAATAATAACAATATGGGGGTTACAGGGGTACAACAATAACCATAAGGGGGATACACTAACAATAATAAGGGACTACACTAGTAATATAGGGACCTAACATTAATGGTCTAAAATAAACAGATGGTAAAGAACTTAGAGCCTGCAAGGAAACAGATTGAACAACTCCAGGAAGAGGTCTAGAAAGCATCTCTTGCCCACGTGTATTTAGAATAACTCAAGATATCCATACCTTGTGAAGTATCACCATTGGGAGAAACCATGAGGAACCTCTATGAGGAGCTTGTCACTGTGCACAAAGCAATTTTCCGCTTGCATGGAATGCAATAGAAATGTAAATACAATGCTAAATATCTAAAGGTTTTTCATACAACCATTGTTACTATGCATGAGTGGGGAATGAAGTACAAAGGTGAACCTCCTGAGTTGGTAAAGAAAACAAGGAAAAAGATTGAGTTGGAGAAAGTAGAGGTTCAGATGCTTATCCAAAGTAACAAACAACTTGGTTCTTTCATCACCAACATTCATGCCTCTTATGCGTGGTTGTATAAGAGTGTGGATTTCATGGTGAAGTCACACAAGATCCATTTAGTTGGCTCACTCACTGAAGCTAAAGGAGGGAACAAGGTCAGGCAGGAAGTTGATGAATACTTGGACCAGTTCAGGAAAATTTCTACCAAGGGATATCTAGAGGTTAAGAGGCATGATATGCAAAAGTATATTGGTGCCCCTGCCAAGATCAACACCATGTTTTTCACGTTGAAGAAGGAAACTCGGATTGGATCCAAGACCGTGTACCTAGATGCAATGGAGGCTAGAGTCTACTTCCACCTTGATCCCATCACAAATTTTGAGGGAGTCGTCGCATATTATAAATCTTGGCATCACTATGTAACCTAAAAGTTTCAATTTGAAGTGGTTGAGCTAGAGTTACCCCAAAATCAAGCTTGACATGTTGTTTGTCTTATTAGGCTTGTCTTGTTGATTGTGCCCAATTTTTTCCTATGTGGGTATTTGTAATATTGTATTTAAAAGTGGAAGTCCAAGTGTCAATTTTGGAATATGAAGAGTCATTGTGTAAAATAATTCAAAGAGTCGTGAGGGAAGTCAAAGAGTCACAAAGGAAGATGGATAGGCATCTCATTTGTTATAAATATACCATCATAACTCATGTAATGTGATTTTGGTTGGTATTTTGGCTTAGGATCAAAAGCTAGGGAGTTTTTTTGTGAGCCTTGGCTTCTCCTTTAGCATAGAAATATTATCTATATTTGGAGGAGCAGGTTTTGGCTTCATGTTCCATTATTGGGACTAGTGGTTTGTCAATTGTATGTGTATGTTTGGAACTTTCACTTTAATACAAGCTCAGAACCAACACATATTCATGCATATGTCGTGGATGTAGTAAGACTATTCTTGTTATGTTTGTGATATGTGTTAATTCATTTACTCTAATTCTTATGAACTAGTTTGTTTTCTTTAGTATGAATCTTGTTGAAAAAAATGTTGTCATGTTATTTCAATCATAGTTATCTTGTGAACTATTTTGCAGGTTAGCTTATGATTATTTTACTGGCCATGTGTCCCTTTTAAGCTAAGTACTATTACAGGTTTCTAAGGGGGCCATTATCTTTTTCTTCAATCTGATAGAACTACTCATGCTTTGCACTTGAAACTTCAAAAATTTATACACTTTTCTCCCCAAAGTTATGCATACATCATTCCATGTGGTTATTGTAGCCAAGGCACACCCTTAAAATCCATCACTTCATAAACCATCTATATTTTGGTTGGGGCTCCTACTCCAAACGATGTGGGGTCTAATAGGGACTTCACATCGGGGAGACCCCCTGCACCCGGTGATGACTTCCAGCACTATCAATAGGTTATGGTGCCAAAAGGAGGTCCAGATGACAAGTTGAGCCTCTAGATTCCGTTTGAACTTTCATTATCCTTTAAATGGCTTCTTCCCAAATCTTGACCCCGACATACTTTTCCAGAGTTTCACAATTGAAATTTCGCTTGGGGATAATGCAAGACTTGTCCAATTTGAAGTTTGATGGCGAGGGTAGAACAACCATTATTGAACACATTGCTCGCTTTCTTGAATTCTGCACTTATTATGAAATTTATTGTGAGGATATTTCTTGCAGTTTTTTTGTCCTTACATTCGAAACATGCGTTAAAGAATGGTGTTACACATTTCCAACCGCTTCCATTCACTCTTTCGAACATCTTGTCAAAGAGCTTAATCGTGCCTTTGATAGGTATGATTATGAATCTGTTTATAAGAAAATAATTTGTATTAGAAAATAGCTTGATGAATCCCTTGAATATTTTCACGATCATTTTATTCATATCTTTTACAATTTTTTTGAGGATGATATTGATTGGAATTTTATGAAAGAGAAGTTTGAGTATCTTATTCACATTTCGATGAATCCAGCAGAATATGAATCTTTAAAAAGTCTCCCAACATATATCAGTTATGGGGCTCATCAATATGCAAAGGAAGGATTTTTTGTTCCAATTAACTCTTCATATTCTTCTCATCAAACATCTCCATGTACGCAGGTTGAGGTTGGAGAACTTGAAAGTCCATTTTTTATTATACCACCATCTTCTCCCACCCTAAATATTTAAAATTTAGATGCAAGTTTTGACTATGAATATGATTTTAGAAATGATGTTCTTTCTCTTCATTACCCATCTGTTGGTTCCTTTGATCCTCCTGATCTTGAGGTATTACATCCACCTGTTATAATCACTTCTTCTCGTTCTCATGAGGATCAAATTCAGGATGGAGTTAGTGTTAACCAAGAAACTTATGATATCATGCATTATGACTATGTGTATGATTCTTATTTTGAAAAATATTTTTTATGAAATATAATTTTTCCTCTCTCTCACCTCTCCCTCATTATCCTGACATTTTCCACGAGCCTGTCATAATTTTCATATCTTTTGATGAGCGAGTCTTTCAAAATGTTGATTCTGATCATAGTCAGGAATGTTTGGATGTCATTTTTACATTATAACAGGTTGAGAATAAATATTCTCTTTGTGATCTCTCTCATCCATCATCTTATTAGTTTTCATAAACAGAGAGTGAAATTCCTCCTTTTCAATCTCCTCCTTTACGATTCATCAGATCATGAGGATTCATTTATTTTAGTAGAAAAAATTTATGATCATGGTTATTGTGGTTTATTTATTAACTCATCTAGTAAGGACTTTGTATCTTCCACCATTGATTATTCTAAGCCATTAGTCTTTGATGATCTACCTTTTTATGACTTGGAACTACCACAGGTTGTCGAGGAACTTCATTCTACACTGATGGTTATGCCAGGTTCTCGTCGTCTTGATGCCATTCCATAGCATAATCAGGATAGTGCTTTGTCTTTCAAAAATCCTCATTAGTTTATCATGAAAGTTGAAAATCAATCTATCTCACAATCTTCACATCCTTCACTTTTTTTTCATGATCCTATTGCTCAATCATTGGAGGAATCATGCCTAGAAAGCAATTTGCAAAACATACGTTTTTAATTTTCTTATTGTTTTCCAAGTTTGAAAGTTCTAAAGAATGTTTTAGCATGAAAAATTGTTGTGATGTGCACAAACACCATAATGTATCATCATAATGTTTGGCATGTGACTTCTTGTTATATTTTCTTTCTTGTGTTTGTATTATTCGGATGTTGAAGAGTTTCTGTTTTATCTTTCTTGTCAGCTATTATTCTTGATAATATTACTTGTTGTTGATGCCCTTTCCTGTATAGGTCAGGTAATAATTTGGTTGTTACATTGGAATTTCAAATTTATGTGAGTCTGGCCTCTCTTCTGTTAGTTTAGGAGTAAGGTTAGTTAGTTTTAGTTGTTTTTCTTTTGCCTTGTTGACCTGTCATTTCTTTCCTTTCCATTGTAATAAAGTTTCGCATGAGATCGTGTTTAGCTTCTGAGGCAAGCATGGTGAAATTCAAGAAGACACAATACGACTTTAAATTCTTGGATTTATATTTATTCCTTCTTTTTGCATGGGAATTTCACCTTTTAGTTGATGAAACCTTGATGGAAAATATGTTTTTTGTCAGAGGGAGCCTCAATGCAATTGTGATGCTTGAATCTATAAATAGCACCACCTTCTCTAGTCATTTTTTTTTATGATTGGTCAGTTTTTCCTTGTCAACTAAGTCAAGTAGAGTAAGGAGGGGAGAAAAATCAAATAAGTGAACTATATTTCAAATTAGGTATATAAATATCCTTCTCTGAGGGTAAAACCTCTTATTCTCTCAATAAGTCGTGATCCCTCTTTCGACCCATGAAATATGTTATCACCAAATTGAGGCTGATGGGTTGCTTCAACAATCAATTCAAATTAATTGTTTCAAACCACTTTTAGTTGGAACTTAGCCTTTCTAAACTGAGAGGGCTCTCTGTAGGAAATGTATGTTATTCAATAGACAATGCTTGGAACATATATAGCTAACTCTCAGTGTGTTTTGAAGGTTTTTTATGTAGGTGAAGGATGTGAATAAATAGCTACCATTGGGCATGGAGTCAGTATAAAAACTCAGTTGACATATGAAACTTCTCTTATGGAAGCTGAGGCATGTGTATTAAGATGAAACATAACGTTTATAGTAGACTAGATGTTTGAAGGAAGTTAGGGCATTTTTACCATGAATTCTAAGTAATCAATTAACTAGGATACTGAAGATAGAATAACAGAACATAAAATAAAAACACTCATAAGAATACCAATTAATATTAGGTAAAAATAAGTCTGTTTCCATTGCATATTACTGATAAAAATATTTGCAATAGTAGTTTGCAATAGTAGTTTGCAATATGAAATCCATCAACCCTTTCTAACCCTAAAACTCTCTCATTTATAGAGTGAGGAATAAAAAAAATTATTTTCCACCTTGCTGGCTTTGAATTCCCACATAAGAGACCTATTTCAAATAGGAATAAATCACTTGGACACTTCCTAGGGATATTTCTATTTTGCAGAGTTTGAATACAAAAAGGATGCTTCTTTCATTAAATAACTCAACAAATCCATTTAATAACCCTTATCAACTGCAACCAACTAATTTGGTGAGTGTACTGATTTGGTGAGTGTACTGGAGTGTTTATGTGTCATTATTCCATGTGGATGTTGAGCTGGACTTCCTCCAAGTCAAATTTTGCAATATTTTCATAAATCTGGTTAGTGAAAATTCTAAAATGTAGGCCTCAAAGATGAGTGCATAATTTTCAAAAATTGATGTCTTTACTGAAACTGAGAGAGGTGTTTGTATATGGGATTTTTTTGAAGAAAAACCTCTTTCATATTTCCAAAATTGTTTTCAATTTGGTCATAAATTAAACTTGAAGTTTACCGCTAAAATAGTCATGTACAGGAATTTCAGGAGAGTTCGTAGCGTTTTTCATTTGGAAATTTCTGCAACCATTTTGACTTCTCTGACTGTTGTAGGGTATTCCTTTGGTCTAATAAGCTAAATACATGCCTCTATCACCCTTTGGCATGTATTTTTTGAAGTATTTTTAGCTTAATGAAACCTACAGCGAGTTTGTAGCAAAAACTCGACCTCAAGCCTGGGGCACGCTAATAACTCACCTAGTTTGGAAGATTTTTTGTAATTTCTTCTTCTTTTCACCTAAAAAACACTATTAAAGCTTGTACATGCATGGTATGATAGTATTAGACATAATATCATCCAAAAATATGTTTCCTTACCATATTTCAACATAATCATCTTGCATAATCATTTTAAGATCCTTTTCTTCAATTCTTCTTGTACCATCTCCATCGAACCAAATTAATCATGCTAAGGTGTTAGCCAACTGATAAAATGGATTTAAGACCTTGTAAAACTTAATTTATATGGTGAGCTATCCAATGGTGAGGTGGAAAAAGTGATGTTATGTTATGCTTGATGATGTGTCTACCATGATGAGCTGACAGCCTAATCTTCCTCTATGATGAGTGTTCTCACTAACCAAAGACTCCATTTATAATATTTGACCATACCATATAATTGATGTGCTTTAGGAAGAAATTTAATGCTTGAAAAACTTTAAAATTATCTCTTGCTACAAAAACAATTTTTTTCGGAAAGTTCGTAGCGAATTCTCACGGTTTTACACTGATTCGCTACGAACTTTGGTATTCTTGTCAAATTCACTGTAATGACCAGATTTGCTCATGCATGAGATATTTTGGATTTTTATTATGAAAATAATTTAATTTAATGGCATAGGAACACCTTGAACCTTTAGGATTATAGACAAATTCATGAAATTTATCTATTCTCATGAATTTATTTTTTAAACACACTAGACCTAATGCAAAATGACCTCCCCAACCAACCTAGTTTTTATTGATGATAATAGTGGATCCACTTGGTATGATGTGCCCCTAAGGTACAGAAAATAATGTGTAGCTCCAGTTCCTTATCCATTGGGATGATCCCAAACCTGAAAACTTATATTTATTCCGAAACCAAACCACTTATACAAACTGAAAATTGAATAGTGCAGGCTTGCAAACTGAAAAATGGATACTGAAATTAACCATGCTGAAAACTGAAATGTTGATTTAGTCAGATTATTTATGTACAGAGCTACTCTAATCTGCTGCAATATTCATGATTGATTCAAGCGACATGAAACCTCCCATAAATCCAGTCAATGAGATTATATGATACCTAAACTCTTTGACTGTGCTCAAACCAAACACAAACTAGATACTGTAATGAAAAAGGAAATAGAGAATGGGTCTGATTTTCACAGTGAATACATAATTGAAAAGTGGAAATGTAGAAATATTCCATGTAGTCAGCTATGGGATCATAGAAGACATAGTTTTTTTTGGTGATTTTCAAGACATTCTTCAGTTTTGGACAACTCATATATGCTATATTTAGCAACATAAGATTTTATTTGTATGTTATCAAACTCATTTTCAAAAACAAGACATTCCTCCTCAATCTCAAAAGAAAAAGGTAGCACCACCTTCTCTTTGTATTTTGGCATGAAAAAGCTTTCAAAATACTAATCTCGACTGATGAGCTCCATCATTAGACATATTTGGAGGGGTTAATAGTCACCTTTTTGCCTTCTTAGATCTCTTTTGCTTGCATTTTTATTATTATTTGGATTTATGATGCTAGTATAGGTGGTGATTAAGGCTAACATACTCTGAGTGCCTAATATAAGGTTGAGTGCAGAAAATCATTATTTATTAAGAATTTTTATAAGGATTTTATCAAAAAGTATTGGAGGAGACAACAAGGAGAAATTATAGGAGGATTGTCCACCCTCAAAGGCAGCCAAAGGATCCCAAATATTCTCTCCAGCAATTCGAATTCCACAAGTAGCCGAAGGATCCCCAAGGATTCTCTTCAGCAATTCGAATTCAAGAGGCATCCGATCAACTCAAAGAGGAGAGCACTCAATCTTGGTTTACTTGGAGTTGAGTGGACTCAATCACCATTTTCTAGGGAGTTGTTGGTAGCTTCCCTGTAGAATAAATAGAGCAAATCTAGTGCTAGGAAGAGTTATTCTATCCTAGTCTCACTTCCATTCAGAATTATTGTTGTGAACTATTGAAGCTTTTTGTTTTATTCAGGCATCGAAACTTTCAGAGATGTATGTAGTTATTATTTTATGAAATGAGCAGACATATTTCATTTGACTGATTTAAGTTCAAAGGGCTAGACTCGTGGGTTAGGGCCCAATTCATGTGCCTGAGGTTCTCTGATAGTATTATACTTTCCTTTCTTTCATTTAGCTAGTTTTTCCTCTGTCATTTAAGTTAGATCTACTTATGATAAGTTTCATTGCTATTTAGTTTTTGTGCTGTTGTAGTTTTAATTTCCTATGCATAGTGAAATAGAGGAAAATCTCCAAATTTGTGATCAAGTCTTACCCCCTCTCATCTCTGTCAATAGAGTTCGAGTAGGGAAGACCTTCCCATAGGCCCAAATTTCTTTCTGTTCAAGTTCGGGGAAGAATTTTTATTTACCAAGTCCAAGCCTTTCCTTCATTGTTTCACCCCGCATTTTTGTTTGTTTCCTGTGCATGAATCTGTAGGTGTGCTTCAATTCTGAGCACTTCTCTTAAGCTTCCATTCCCCTCCTTTACTTCTCACCTTAGCACTGCACTTACCTTTCTTTTGAACACCTTTAAGCCCTTCAGTATTATTTTTATGTTTTTCTCTATTCACGGTCGCCTTACACTTTTTACGAAAAACACATGAAAAACCATACAGAACCACCGAAAACCCAACCTCTACCTTTTCTCCTCGAGAGTCCCTCCACCGTACGTCGCACTTTGCAATCGCAACATTAAAATTTTCCTTAACACTTATCACCCATTCCTTGTGATTACGATATTTTGAAATTGCAAATCACACTTTGCACCGGTTACCTTCTACCATTAACACTCACCGCTCGTTCTTTGTGATTGCAAAATCACAAATCGCAACTCTTAGCTTTTTCCACCACCACGTCATCCCCATCGCACATCGCATCCTGTGAAACTTACCACATTGCAAATCGCATCCTGCAGAACTTATCACATCGTAAATCGCTGCCCGCAACCTTTACCGCATTGCAAATCGCACTTCACACTCTTACCGCTATCCTTGTAAACTTATGATATTGTGATTCGTAACTCGCCACGTCACTCTTCGCACTACGCACCATTTAGATTATTCTCGTTAATCACTACTGCTATCCTTGTAAAATTGCGATTCGCAACCCCCATGTCACTCTTCGCACTGCGCACCATTTATTTCATTCTGTTAAGTCCTTACTGCTATCCATTTAAACTTGCGAAGTTGCGATTGCGACATCACACATCATAAATTTTGATGTCAATCGCATTCTGCCATCACATTTCTGAGTTCTTCTCGCTCTTAAGTCATTTCTTGCGTTATAATAAGCTTTCCTAAGGTTTTAACCCCCTTTATTCGCTCCAAAGTCATTTATCACACTATCATAAAGTTTTCTAAGGGTTTAACCCCCTCTTTTTGCCTCCAAACCTCATTTCATGTGTTAAACCCCCCATTAGCCCTCTTAGCCCTTTTTCTTCCCTCTAAGCTGAAAATTAATTATTTTTAATTAAAATTAAGGAATGGATAGTTTAGTTGCATGGATAGGAGTATAGTAGATAGATCATAGGATAGGTAGAGTGCATTTATCCATTTGGCCAAGTTAAGTGTAGTTTAGAATTTATTTCATTTCTGCTATCTATTTTCTGCAAATTAAATTAGTTTCATTCTTGGCATTCCTTTCCAGAAATTTAGTTCAGTTTCATTTTTTTCATTTCCTTCTAGCAATTTACTTTCCAGTTGATCTCATAATTTAAGAAATAGCACCCTTTCGGCAAGCAGAAGAGGATGACATGAACATAATACATCTGTTGTGTATATAGCACTGTCATCTCAAAGTTTGTACGAACTTCGGGTTGATAAAGTAAAGTAGGGAAGCCCCTGGGAGTTGCAACATCTTGGTGCAATACCAGGGCTCACCACTTTTTGGCATCATTGCCGGGGAGGTGTCTAGTAGATATTTTGATTTTTTTTTAGAATTATTTTATTCTTTCCTTTCTTTTCATGTCACTTCAGAAATATTAAAAGATTACAAAAAACGATCTGATTTTCATGCCTCGTAGGACTAGGAATACTCAAATACAAACCTTACCTAAAACCCCCACATCACCTCCTAGCCACCCTTTACTCTTTTTCCCTAGCAGTGAGATTGAACCCCTTATAGTAGAGCCTTCTGAATATTTTGAGGAACCTATTAGGGAAGAAGAAGAAGACCTTGTTTCAACTGAGGGACTTGCTTCACCTATATTAACCATGGTTGGGACCTAGAGAGCCTTTCCCATAAGAGATGCATATGGGGACACTAAGATGAAAAACATTAGCCCTTCATCTTTTCCACACTTCCATGGACTTACCTCTAAGGACCCTGACACATTCATGTTTGAATTTGTTGTTTTCTGTAGGAATTATGACTACACCTTTGATGATCAGAAGTTGAAGCTATTCCCATCCACCCTTAAGGATGCAACCTTGCATTGGTTCATGGGTCTGCCTAGGGATAACATCACTACCTGGGCACAGATGGAAGATACCTTCAACAACAAGTACAAAGACTAATTTAGGTCCAAGTAAATTAAGGATGAGATATTTAGGATGATTCTAGGGCCTGATGAATCCCTAGAGGATTATGTAGAGAGGTTTCAATTGAAATATAATATATCCAACTGTACTCTTGATCTTGACTCACTCAAACTTTTACTTCTTCAAGGGATCAGTGAGGAGATGATAGAAACCTTGAATATGTTATCAAGAGGAGATATCTACCAAAAACCCTATGAAAATATCAAAATTGTCTTCTAAAACCATTCTAGGGAATTTAGGAAGAAGGGCAGAGCTAGCCAAAGTACATCCAATACCCCTTCCTCTTCCACCTTCATAAAACATGAGATTGGAAACATGCTAGAGGACTTCAAGAGTGACGTGTTTCACACCTTTTCTTTGAAAATGGACACAATTCAGGCCAAAAGGAAGTAAGAGGAATCAGAGAGAGTGTTGGCCATATTTTGTCCTAGATGTACCAAGAAACACCCAAGAAATGAATGGACACTGAATGTCATAGAGGTTTGCTTAGTATGTGAAGAGAATCATGCCACAGACAAGTGTCCCTCCTTACATGGACTTAAAGATGTATATCAAGGTGGGGAAACAATGCCAAAGCAACTCTGTTTCATCAACCAGAGAAGGCCTCAGGGCCCTCAACCATATTAATAAGGCATGCAAGGTGCGCCTCACTCTTACTATTACAACAATCAGAGTGCACCCATGTAACCTTGGTACACCCCCACTCTTCCATCCTGTTCTACACCTCCTAATTGGCCTTCCAGCCCTTCATATCATCCTCAGCTAGTAAACCAACCATTTCAGAAGTATGTTCCACAACAACCTCAATGGAAAAATCCATCCCAAGGGTGGAGGCCTGAATAAAATCAAATACCTGCTCTAATTCCTCTACCCCAACCTCAACCTCAGCTTACTCATTTTTCTCCACCTAGGCTACCTATACCTACGTATCCCAATCCGAACCTGAACAACAGACAGGCATAGCAGGCTCCTAGTGGGGAAACATCCCATCCAACTTATGCTATGGAGATATAGGAGGTTAATCTCAGGTCAAGAAGAGTACTCCCAGACAACCATCCCCCATCTCCACCTGTAGAGGTTGAGGAGGAAAATGAAGAAGATAACACTCAGATCCAACAACCTCCTTTTCTTGAGCACTTGATCCAACCTAGTCAGCAGACCCCAGAGGAAACTGAACTCCTGGGAGAATTGGAAAATTTGTGTGTAAATATACCACTTCTCTAGGCCATTAAGGATGTTCCTATCTACAAGAGGCTCATCAAATAAAAGTGCTTCAAGAAAATTGGAAGGAGGAAGAGAGATACCCCCACCATCAATGTGGTAGGACAACTACCTGACCTGATGCTGGGGAAGGTGATATTTCCAAAATACCTAGACCCTGGTAGTCCAATTATTGATGTACATATATATGGTGTCATATTCCCTAACACTCTGATTAATTTAGGGGCTTCCATCAATATCACGACCAAGGAAACTGTTATCACTCCAATAATTCTCAAAAGTTGTGAGATTTTTTATTTTAGTTTTAAAGAATATTAGAGGTAACCACACACCTAATTTTAAGCCTTGGGATCTAGCCTTCCTAATGCTCAAAGAGGGCTCTCTCTATGTGATTTAACTTTGTTGATTTTAATTTGATTTTAGGCTATTTATATAGGGAAAATTGGTTTTGGGTTTTGATTTGATTTGATTTGGTGGTGAAATCACTTACTTAGATGGATAGCTATAAATCTATATCCCATTGGGAAAACAGAGTCAATGTGTCAAAAAGTCATATCAGGATCAAGTTCTAAAGGGAAATGTTTATAGGGCAAGATAGCTGAGTCACTTCAGATCTTTAAGATTGATGGTGAAAATGGTTTTAATCGGGACAAAAGAGAAATTAAGGGTTTTTAAATCCGGATTATGAGTGAAACGGTAGAGGTCAATCGAAATCAGGGAGAAATTAAGGGTTCCCTAATTTAGATATCAGTTGAAAACATATAAATGATAATCAGTCATAACAGAGTTCTTTTAACATATTCTGAAATAATAATTCTTGATTTATCATTTAGATTTAGAACACATACAAGTATATATGGAAAACATAAGAAAATTGAAAAAGTAACAAGTGAAAATACTTCACTGTAGTAGCCCAACACATGAATCTTGTAATATGATGATTTATTGTTGTGATCCAGTCTGCTGAATTGAAATTGATACAAAAAACTCTTAGGTTCAGAATAGTATAACTACAGAAATGTTCAGCCATTCATCCACCCTTAATACTTCTTAATGAGAAGTATTTATACAAAAAATCATACAAAATATCCTAGAATTAACTTAGGAATTATTGATGGAAAAGAAATATCTTCATGTAAGAAGATAATGACAGCTTCCTAACTAATGCTAGCTTTCCCTTTTTTATTGAAATAAAATGGTTTTTTGTCTTGATTTTATCACTTCTTTCTGTCTTTGCTATTCAATGAAGGCTGTAGTTGGACAATGAGGTGTATTTCACGCTGGCATATTCATTTTTTCTCTTTATTTTGTTTTTAACCTTTTATCTGATACACTATATCCTGCTACTCTTTTACTGATACTCTTTTACTGCAAAAACTGTCAATGCTGATGTAAGAACAACAAACTCTATTTTTTACTTTCACTGATCTGTGCTTACTACAATTTGACTTTATAGTAGATCAGTCAACTTCTCCCAGAATTTTGCCTCTAGCATTTTTACCTTCATCATCCTTCTGAATTTTTCATCAGCTTTAGTATATTTTGAGAAAGTTGGTTTGTTCAAAAATAACTGTTTTACTTCATGTTGTAAGTAAAACAAATTCCCAAAATTCTTATATAGCACATTCCCTGTTGGGATTCCCTACAAGGTTGATTTGTTTACCTACTCTTTGGAAAACTCTCTTATCTTTTTGTCATAATCCTCCTGCTTCATTAATCTACCATTAATCACCAGAGGATTGGGAAGGTCTTTTTGCCTTAGAACATCAAATTTGATCATGAACCTTGTGATTGCAATTTCCATGTTCTGGCATTTTTCCTCTAATTGTATCATCAAATTTTTCTTGGAGATTACCTTCCTAACTTCTAGGATGGTCTCTTTTCTATCAATAATTCCAATTTCTTCCAACTCTTCTTTATTTTTGGAATTGAGAAAGTTGATGATTTCTAGAGCCTCTTCAGGTTTTTTCCAAGCTCTTCTTTTTTCTTCTGTATTGTTTCTCTTGCTGGTTTCAATAAATATTTCTGCTCATAGATGACCTATATGGATGGCCAAATATCATTGACTACTTCAATGATATTGGACCATAATTGTTGCTTAACATGTGCCATTGGTTCCTTCAAAGTTAATTATTTTTCCAACTTCTTCAGTTGTTCATTCAATCTGTTGGCTTTTTGTTCTTCAAGATTTTTTAGATGTTCCTTTATTCTATTTATCTCATTGGTTTGAATAGACATATATTGCATAGCCTTTACTAATTTATTTGCTTCATCTGAGTGTTGTGATATTGTTGTTGAAGATTCTGTGGCTGAAGTTGTACATGAAGTAGCTGGAACTGTTGTAGCCATTGGGACATTAGGAGCTAGTGATTCTTCCAAAGTAGATGGTATATACGTTTTAAATACAGGAATCACAGTGGCAAGGACTTCATATGCTTTGTTGGCTTCTTTCTCCTAGACCAAATTTTCCATTTCAATTTCCATTTCCTTTATTTGAGCTGTTAGCTGTAAAATGAGACTCATCATCTCATCTTTCTAATTGGAATCCTATAAAACCTCCTTGGCTTGACGATGCTTTTTAGGGGGCAGCTTCAATTGTTTCTTAAGTGCATCAATATCTACATTCTTCTTTTTGATCAATTCCTCTACATCTTTTATATTTTGAGGATCATATCCTACTTCAATCACTAGCTCTTCCAAGGATTTGATTCTAGTATCCTATGCATATGAAGATGCTTTCTCCAGTTTGAGCTGATATCTTACATTCATCAAATTGTTTTGAATTTTATGTGCACTCATGACCTTGGTGGTCATGGTGGAATAAATCATCTCTCCTGCATGCTTATGAAATTCAATTTGATCCAGAGGATGAATATCTTGGACTGGAGCTTCAAAATCAATATTTGTGTAATCAGAGGACAATTTAGGAGTTGGAACTATGGGCTGAAGAATTGTCATCAAAATCTTTTGTTCTTGTAGTCAAAGGCTGAAAGTAGCTTATTCTGAATGCTAGGAGTTTGCTTTCGATACTGAGAATATATTTCATTTTTTATTTCATCATTTTTGTCCTTGATTTCTTTATATCTTTCTATACTATGTTGTTTCTAAATTAAATGTGTCTTTGAAGTAGTGGCCTGTTGTTCCTCTTTAATTATTGTAGGAGGTACATTATCTTTCTCTGCAATTTCTGTGTCAATGACCTCTACTGTCTCCTTTTCTTTACTAGTAGGATTTAGCTTTGGATTTTTGTTGTATATTAGTTTGAATTTAGTCTCTATTGTAGTCTCAGCTGTATAAGATCCTTCTTCCTTGTTTCTTTTCACACTTTTGTCTTCTTGGGCTAGATTTTGCAAAGTTTGACTACTATCACTTTGCTTCTCTGCCTCTACCAACGTATTCTCTAACCATTCAGATTGGTTTGAGAATTTCTCAATCTCTGGCTTCTTTTCATGTAATTATCGAGTTAATTTTAATTTAACTCTCACTTTTTTGATAGCACCAAGGGGATCACAATACCAAAGAAAACTAGGACTGAATTTGAAGTCCTACAACTATTTTTTTGCCTCTGGATCTGCTTCTCTATTATTAAAAATGAATGGGCCAACCTGTTTCTTCAATTTGAATTTTGTTTTCTTCTTTACAATTAAGAAATTGAAAGCATCTGAATTTAGAATATGCCTTATATACTCCAGAGAAAATAACCTCATAGGGAGGTATTTTGGCAGTTTATAAGGAATAAGGCTGGACCCATAAACTCTTATTTCAGTGTGATTTTTGTACAAGTACCAATCACTTGTCCTATTGTGCTCAAACACTTGCAAAACCTTCTTGATTTCATTGCTAATTATGGGCTGCACACTGATGTTTAGAAAATTTTCCAAGGGATGGATGAAAGAATCTGTGAACTTTGAATAGGTAAACTCATTTGAATCTTTCCTTATTAAGGAAGTCGAGAATATGACAGATTGTGGATTTCCTTCCACATCAATCTTCTGAAGGCTTATATTAAACTTTTTAGACTGAAAATATAGGAACATGTGGAATAGGAATGAAGAATATCTAAAAACACCTTTAGAAGGCATTTTGACTAATTTCTCATGGATATTGTCAGCAATATATTGGGAAAAGTTAAAGATGACAGAAAGAGGCTGACCAGGTGCAAAAATAGATAAGAAACCAAGAACTGAAACATCATCATGTTCATCTATAAAATAACCAAGAATGAAAGATGACATGGAAATAATATGTCTTATCCTTTCAGAGAATTTAGTAGAGGAGTATGGAGGATTCATCTTGGGAATTTCTACATAGGATGGCATGAAGGTTTGAAAAATCTAGAATCTTTTGGGAAAATCTAGATCCAAGTAGAACTTAGTGAGGGCTTCAATAGACATAGGAACTTCATTTGGCCCAGGTTGTATCTGAAGTATCTGGTTGATAGACTCCATTGTAATGGTAAACAAAAATTCCTTTTTAGGGCTCACAATGGCTCTTTGATCAGGAGAGTAGCATCATTGGCAGATTTTGATTTCTTTTGGGCATTGATAAGTATGAGGAACAACATATTTTGGCAAGTTTGATTCCCATATGAACACTTCATCAGCCTGGTCTATGGATTTTTCTTGGCTCTAGCAATGGAGCTCAAGAAGGTTGAACTTAGTCACAGTATGAGTAATCTTGAAGTCTACATCTTCCAGGGGAATATGCTCTACATCTAAAACAGGGGGTTGTAGAGGGTTGACTGCTACAATGTTTTTGGAAGCCATATATTTGTTTGATTTATCAATTCTATATTATTTGACCTTTAAAAACACTGATTTAGGCCTGTAAACACCTTTGTAAGTTATGACAGTTTGCAGAAGGACTAGGATAAAACAGGGGTTCTATCTTTTGTTTGCAAAAGAAAAATTCTGATCAATTAACTTAAACTGTAATTTCTTTATCAAAAGAGAAACTTCAAGACCTTATAACTTCAGCAAATGATATCTTGGGTTTACAATGCACTTTCTGTGATAAAAACAATCTTTAAAACATCAATTTTATGAAAAAAGGATGCCTAAGTACTGTAGGAAATGGTTGAAGGTCACATAAGGATTTTTTAGGTTTGCAGATGGCTTCAATTAATCAAAATTTGTGTTTAAAATAGTTCAAGGCTCTAGAATTTGTGAAAATATGATCAGGGTTCACAGAATCAAAGGATTGATGAAGCAATAGGGTTTTATTTAGGTACACAGGCTCCTAAATGATTCATCACTATATAACTCTTTTAGGTTGATGAATGAGTCTTTTCCTCTAAAGAATACCTGTGAAAATTTGAAATTTTGTTGTGTAGGAGGGTTTGTAGGGTTTGAAAGCTTTTAGAAGCTTTTGCTGGTCTTTATATGCACTCAGATGACTTCTATAGTGGTTGTAGCAATCAAATTGGTGAATTCCGTTTGATTTAGGCTAAAAACAGAGTCGGTAGTGTTTATCTCGGCGTGCAATGCTTTTTTTGTGCGGAAAACGGTAACAGAAGAGTAAAATGAATGCATTTGGGTGGTTTATAAACAATTTTCATTGAACAGCGAAGGCATTAAATGACGGTCAATTCAAATAAATAAGCGGTTTGGGTGTAGGGGAGGAAAAAACTGTCAGGCAGTTTTCACAAGTTTCAAAGGTGGTACGCGGGATTAGAATGATTGGTGCAATCCAATGGAAATCCGACATGTAAAGGTGACAGAAATCCCAAAATTTGCGTTTATCGCAAGCTTTGGGTTTGTTTAACCATTGCGTAATGAAATGTGCGACAGGGGTTTATCGCCGTTGGATCTAGCAGAGGTAGATCGAACAGAGAAGATCATGCGAAAGAGATGCACAGTCGGATGGTGTGGGGCCTGGGATTTCAATGCAGCGGGAAGTGAAATATGTAATTAAACTTAGGTTTAATACATAGTTTTGGAGTGAAATATGATAGGCAGATATTAATATATTTAACAAATGTAAAGCGGATACGTGTAACATTAGCATTGGCGAGGGTTATTTATAATGTGGGATCGAAATAATATAATTTAGTAGTTTTAACCTATGGGATGAGTGAGAATATATATCACGTGGGGGAAATAAAACATAGGTTAAACTAGAAATATGGTTTGGGATATATTATATAAGGATTTAATTTAATACGGGGTTAAGGGTAAGTATAGGGGTTAATATCTAAATTAATATGTTAGTAATGAAATGCGGTGAGGGAGATGGAATACACCAAGCCTAGTGTAAAACATGATGTAGGGATAAATTTCATTGTTGTGGGTCGCGACATAATATTTTTGCATCTACACTTAGGATAAATTATCTTTTTGGTTTTTTTTTGGGGTATTTCTTGGGTAAAGGGGAATTAGTTAAAGGGCTTATAACTTTTCTTAAGAAAAATGGGTTTTAAACTTAGGAAAAGAGGATTTTTGCAAAGGAAAATGGATGATAATGGGTGTTGAGGAGGTAAATCCCCTCTGTGGATAGAGGCGATCCCACTAGCCCAGATCGGGTCTAGCAACAATCAAGTCATGCAATGATGCTGGTTCCTAGTTACAAAACGAAAAAAATCATAACGATTAGCCTACCTCAAATCCCACACAATTGTCGTTGAAGGAAAGATGACGCTTCCTGTCCCTCGCTCGACAGATCGTGATCCTTCCGTTCGACACGTCCGAACACCTATTCACATGCAAGGAAAAAACGACATACAATGTAAAATCTAAAGAATGTAACCATATATCAGTCAGAGAGGATATAATTAATTGCATAAAGAAATAAACACATGAATGGAACCATAATCAAAGTCGCTTATATTATAAATAACAAAGGAAAGATTACAACCCAATGCTCTGACACCATGATCTTCCTTTGGCGGGGCTGACAGCAGAGCACGTCTCAACAAAGCCTATAGGGAATCTGGACGAAGCTCTCTCTCTTCGGCTTGGCTCCCAATAGCTGCTTGGCTATAGTTTCCTTCCTACAAGTTTAGCTCCCAAGCGTTCAGCTCATGTTCAACCCACACATCAGTGGAAGATGGCTATATTTATAGAGGAGAGGAGGAGGTTGGGATCCCTACAATAGTGGACGGGAGGCCTTATCCCTTGGGAGGTTTCCACATAAGGTGGAAACAAGAGGCCAAAGGAGGAAGGCCGTGGTTATTCAGTCGAGCCACTCCCTATGACTCATCCACAAAGTTGTTGTGATCGAAACTTCGTCTCTTTTTAAAAAAATATTTCCATAAAAAGATTGGCGCGGGTGCTCAACTGGGACAGAGCGCTAACTGGCGTGGGATCAGTGTTAATTTTCCTCATTGGCGCGAGGGCATAACGGGCTACCAGTGCTAAGGAAAAAACAGGTGTTTTTAGTGGTCTGCTCAGGAAATGGTCAACAGAAGGAATGTTGTCCTCATGGCAAGGGATGCAATGATGGTATTTGCAAGGTATGACACTTCTAATTAGTCACAGAAACAACCCTCCAATGTGCGAGATGGGGATTGCAGGGACGGTAACAAATTACTGTGTAACAATGGGAAAAAAGGAAAAATGAAGGGGAAAGAATGGAAATGAAGAGGATGAAGTATTTTTAGAAGGGGATGATTTTTTGAAGGAATTTAGTGACTAAAATGACTAATTTTCTGCTTATCCATTATTGTAAAAACTGCTTTTTCCCACCCATATGCTACCCTAACATTTTTTCTTCATTTAACTGGGTGCATTTGAGCTTGCAAACCCTTGTTCATTTTTCTTTTAAAATAGAAAACTAACTAATTCTATCCTTATTCCTTCCAAGGGCCTATATTAAACTGTTGAGCTCCTTATTATTCTCTACCTAAATATTGATCTGCCAATTTTAAATTGTTTGGCTAGATATATATTCTCTATCTAATAGCATGAAATTTAAAACATGAGGGGTTAAGATTAAGCTATTTAATCTTCATGAATTGTGGCATTGTAACAAGTTGCACACAATATTTATTTTGAAAAAAAAGTAAATAGTAGTGGAATTTGGATTTGCATCACTTTCATGTTTTATTTTTATCTCTTTTTTTTTGGGGTCGATTTTATATTATTTTTGATATTTTTTCTTTTAATTCATTTGATTTTATTTTAGGACTTTTACCCTCTTTACTTTTTTTATTTTATTTTTCTGATATGGGAAAAAAATTTGCAGAAAGAAAAGTATGTAAATATTACAAGACTAATCAAAGTCAATTAAAAAATTATGAATCCTATTATTACAGGACCTTAACAGTGGCTCCGCATGGGGATGGCATTTCCTGGTGAAATGTCAGGAACTTTGAGACTAGTAGCCTTTGAAGTTTGATTATGCTGGCCTTGGAACTATTTTCTGAGCTCTACATTATTCTTACTTATGATATTTTATCCTTCAAAGCTTGGGGCCTTCTCTCCAGGCTTCAACTTTGCTAGAAAAAAATCCAATCCAATCTAAAATCTACAATGTGATGTACAATGAGTAAAGTAAACAAAGTGAACTATTTGTTATTCTGAGGAATAATAATGCTTCAACATTCTACCATTGACAAGTCCACCTGGCAGATCTTCTCCATCTAACTCTTTCAAAAAGAAAGCATTGTTACCTTTGTAACCATAAATAACATAATGGCCTTTCCATAAGAAATCAAATTTCCCATGTTTACCTTTCTCTTCTCTCTTGAAATCCCAGTTTAGAACTGTGTCACCTATATAAAAATCATCTTCCTTAGTCTTCTTTTCAAATATCTTTTTAATATTTTCTTGAACAAGTTGAGACTTGAGATAGATCTCTTCCCTAGTTTGCTGCAAGTGTGTGGTTTGGTTTATTCTTCTTTGGATATCATTGTTTTCAACTTGCAGTTCTTGGATTATCTTCATTACTGGTACTCCTAAAGAAGATGGAAAAACATCATCCATCCCATTAACAAGCTGGTAAGGGGATGTACCAATAGATTTCTTTGTGGTAAGTCTATCTACCCATAAGGCATTCACTAACCTTTTGTTCCATGTTTTCCTATTGTCTTCTAGTAGTTTCTTGATGACATTCATAGGATTTTATTGGAGGATTCAGCAAGGCCATTACCTTGAGGGTAATAAGCAGTGGAATGGCCAAGGGTAATGTGGTATTTAGAATTCAATCATCCTTTTGGACTTGAATGCTGATGCATTATCAATTATGATCTTTTGGGGGCATCCAAATCTTGAGAGTATGTTGTTTTCTAAAAATTAAATTATGACAGTGTCAGTGGCTTGCCTGGAAGGTATGGCTTCTATCCACTTAGTGAAATAGTCTGTGGCTGTCAAAATCCACTTGTGTTGGGCTGAGGATGGAGGGTGAATTTCACCAATGAATTCAAGACCCCAAGTCTGAAAAGGCATTTCTATTGAGATGGGTTTTAAGGGAAAAGATAGAAGCTTTTTCTTTCCCTCAAAGATTTGGCACTTGTGATAGGAGGTCACATACTTTTTCACATCTGCAAACAATGTAGTCCAGTAAAAACCAGCTCTCAATATTTTATTTGTAGTAGTCTTCCAGTAAAGATGTCCTCCAAAGTCACCTGCATGAAACTCTTCCAAAATTTTATCAGTGTCTTCTTTAAGTAAACAATTCAATAAAATGCCACCATGATCTTTCCAAAACAGTGCATTGTCTATAATACAAAACGTAATTGCCTTTAACATTAAAAATATAGCTTTAGTTCTTGATAATCCTGGAGGAGCTTGTAAATTTAGTAATACAAATATAATATTTGCATACCATGGTGGGTCTGAAAAGGCTTTACTACTCTCTGGAGTCGCCATCTCTTCCTGATCATCTATTTGGGTAATAAAATTAATATCTAAAGCATGAAAATTTGATTCATTCATGAATTTGGCTAAACCTTGACCTTTAATGAGTTTGGTGGGCTTAATTTCTATGTCATATTCTAAAATGGTGGAAATCCACTTGCCTCTTTTACCATCAATCCCATTCTGAGTCAGAATTTCCTTTACAACTGCATTTGGAACATAAGCAATGATATGTGAATAAAGGATGTACACTCTAAAGTCTTTGATAGATTTCACTAAAGCTAGTGCCTTATTTTCCATTATATTATACTTTAAATTGGCATCTCTAAGAGATTTGCTAAAAAAAAACAATGGGCTGCTCATAGCCCTGATCATTTTTCTGCAGTAAAACTGCAGAAATAATATGTTCTGAAGCAAAGGAAAAAATAATGAAATATTTTTTGAAATCAGGACGTATAAGGACTAGTGTTTTTGTCAAGGCTTGTTTAATTGATTCAAATGATTTCTTGGCCTCCAAAGTCGATTTAAGTACCGAGTATTTTTTCAACACATTGTTAAGTTCTCTAATTATTTCTGCTAGGTTTGAGATGAATCTTATGTGAAAATTGATTTTTCCTAAGAAATCTTGCAGTTCTTTAATATTCCGAGGATGACTAATGTTTAGAATGGGCTCTATTCTAGTTGGGTCTATCCTAATTCCCTCTTTAGATATTATATGTCCTAATAATTTACCTTCTTCCATTCCAAATATAATCTTTTTAGGAATTAAAGAAATGTCAAATTTCCTGCATTTGATAAACACTTGTCTGAGGTGATCTAGATGTTCATTGTCAATCTTTGAAAATACAGTAATATCATCTAGATAGATCACAAGGATTCATGAATTTATTTAGCAAAATCTATATCCATAGCTCTTCGAAAAGTGGCTCCTGCATTCATTAATTCAAAAGGCATTTTCACATACATGAAAGTGCCCCAAGGAGTAGTAAAAGGAGTTTTAGGTTGGTCTTCTGGTTGAACTAAAATTTGGTTATATACAGAGAATCCATCAAGTAATGAAATTCTGGAAGAACCAACCACCCTCTGTAAAATGTGATCCATATTAGAGAGAGGGTAGTTGTCTTTTAAGGACACTTTATTTAAATTCCGGAAATCAACACACAATCTGATCTCCCTTGTCTTTTTCCTAGTGGGAACTAGGTTTGAAACCCAATCAAAATATCTGATTGGTGAAGTTATTGGGGCTTCATACATTCTCCTAACCGCTTTCTCAATTAAAGGCATCAAAACTAGATTGATTCTTCTAAGCTTCTGTTTAAAAGGTTTTTTATCTTCTTTTATGGGTATTTTGTCTTGTATTATGCTAGTGTCATAGGATTCTAAGTCCTCATAACTCCATGCAAATACATCCTGAAATTCTTTAAACAGAGCTATGTATTTTACTTTTTCTTCTTGAGGCAAGGCTTTTGAAATTTTTATCATCTTAGGCTTTAATTCGGTTCCTATATTTCACTCTTCATTATCAGATCTTAATGGTTCCATCTTAGTTTTCCTTGCAACATCATTAGAATAAAAAATATCTTCTAAAGGGGCTAATCCCTTAGGTAAAAAGTTGCTCTTAAGGTTTAAAATGTCAGAATAATTATCTGCTAACTCTTCAATCTCTACTTTCTCTAAATTATCTATTTCTACTAGAGTAAATTTAGTGGATTTAGAAAAATCTAAGTTATTTATATCTATATTGTTTATGTCAATCTCACTATCTATTGTTTGATCTATTGTACAATCTATTTCTATATTATAATTTTGAAATTCTCCTTCATTATTCATGAAATGATAAATTTGTTCATCCTATGAAAATATTTTCCAATATTTAAGATTATCTAGTATTGTAGGTCTGTGTTTAACTTCTGCTGTATATTTATGATTCAGTTGAAAGGGAAAATTTAAAAGTGCTAGCAAAAGTTGCTAAGTTGTGTGCTTGTATATTATGTTTTCTAGGAATTGCAGCAAAGTCACATTCAAGCAGTTCTTTAATAAAATCTGAAATAGTATCTCTATATTGGCTTAAACTTGGATTATATACATAATATTCTCCTGTTATTTGTTTCACAATTAACTCAGAGTCTCCCATGATTGACACTCTTTTGGCTCCTAAATTTCTAACAATCTGCAATCCTAAAATAAGAGTTTCATATTCAGCCATGTTGTTTTTACATTTGAAATTTAATCTAAAAGCATGACCTTCTACATGATTGATTTCCATGTTATGTATCCAAACTCCTGCTCCTGCTCCTAATTTGTTAACTGATCCATCAAAATATAGGTGCCACATTGATTCATGAAAAATGTTGTCACTGTTTGGTGCTTTCTTTTTTGTTTTAGTTCAGTATTGTTCTCAATACCATTTTCAGAATTACATAAAATGAATGAGTCCATATCAGTAGGTGTAGAGTAAATAGGATAATTTCGAGGTCTTTCTACACTACTAACCATGTACTTCATTAATGTCTCTCTGTAAAGTTTATTGGGTTGGCCAAAAACTGATATTGTTACATGAGACATATCAAGTTGTAGAGATCCCTGTATTTTAGCTCCCCATGAGTGAGATAACATCATTCCATACTTAGGATAGATGTCAACTACTACAATATCCATGACTATTCTTTTTCCAGGGTATTGAACTAAAGTAACACATAAATCTTTTATCAAACCTAAACATTTCACTTTACTGGAGTCAAATGAGAAGAGATCTTTATAAGGTCTAGTGGTGTCTAAATTCAAGGTTTCCATTATGGATTTTGGCATCAAATTGTGTGAGGCCCCTGAATCTAGCATTGCATTATGTAATATCTGATCATGAATAGTTAAGCTAATATAGAAAGGTGGAACTTCTCCATATTGATGTTTCCCGTTAACATCAGGACCAAAGATTAGTTCTGGTTGATCATCACTCAAATTTACAGAATCTTCTCCATAATTCATATTTAAAGTCTTAGTGATATGTGTTTTGTATAGGTCATTTTTTACCAACTCTGTCAAAGGAATTGGTATCTTCAATTTGGCAATTTCAGCTTGGATATTAAATGGTGCTTGTGATTTTCCTAGTTGAATTATGTCTTCTTTTGTAACTGTAATTTGGGTGGTTTTGTCTTCTTTTTCTACAATTGTTTTTTCATTTTCAGTTTGTGTTTCCACTATCTTACTACTTTTAATTTTCTTTTCAGGGACAGTTTGAGATGCAGTAGAATTTTTGGCAGATTTTGTGGTTTCAACAGCTGTTTTAGTGGTGGCTGCTTTAGGATCAACAATAGATGTTTTTGGGTCTGAAATTGTTGTTTTAGAAAAAAATTGTTGTCTTGGAAAAAACATATTTTTTATGATCTGTTGATGTTTGGACATCAGCATCTGTGATGTCAACAATTTTGGGACTAGGTGAAATTTTGGGACTTGAAATTTTCTGAGTTGAACTAGAGTTTTGCTTGGTTTCCCTAGGGAAAATTTGCAAAACTTTAGTGATAGGAGCCTCTACTGTCTTCTTTTTTTGAGTTTGGGCGGATTTATTAATAGATGACTCTACAATTTTCTTGCTTCTAAGGTTATATTTCTTATGAAATTCATTAATTGCAAACTCATAACCTTGCTTGTAATCAAAAGACTCACCAAAATCTAATTGTAGTAGTTGTAATTCATATCTCTTTTGTTCTTCTTCCATAAGAAAAATGGTGTTATCATAATTAATGCCCATTAGATTAATGGTGTCTTCATCATCTTCGTTTTGATGATAACTTTCAGCATAGTTCTCTTGGAAAGGTGGTCTTATTGTTTGGTCAGGTGTTGATCTGTAGATTTTCTAGTGTTGGTGTTTTTCCTGAAATTGGGATTTCTAATTTGAGGTCCTTGTTGTTGGTTATCCCACTGTGGCTTACTTTCCATATTATCTAACCTATCCATCATTCTCTTTAATGTGTTTTCTAATTGATCTATTTTCAAATCTAAAGTGGATGTTTCCTCTTTTATTGTCACTCTCCTTTCATTTCTTAATCTAGATTTCTTTGCTAACAAGTTTGCCTCTACATTAACAACATTACTTTGCATCCTCTCTAAGGTTTCTGGATTTCTCTCTCTCAGTTGATAAGATATATATGTATCAAATCCATCAGGGAATTTGATAAGAACATAGTCTGGAGGAGGTTTAAGATTAGCAGGAATTGCATTATAAATATTGTTATATCTAGTACAATAATATTGGATTGTTTCATTTGGTGCTCTTTTTATGCTTTCAAATTCAGATAATATTTGTAGTGGATTTTTCTTATTCTCCCATCTATTGAGAAACATTCTATGAAAAAATACTAAATTAGCAATACTAACAACATTCAAACCTTTAAACCACTTTTTTACCTCACCAGTTAAAGTTTGAGCGAAAAGTCTCATTTGGACATCATCATCATCAATTTCATGTAGTTCAAAATAGTCTGTGATCTTATTAACATACTGTTGTGCAGTGTAATGAGTGGTTCCATCAAATTGAGAGATTTTTCTTTGATAATCCTGGGACATGTCATGTAATTGTGCTAGTAAGACCAAGGGAGCATACCTGGCAACCATGGCTTGGATTCTAGCTTGGCTAGGAGGTAAGTTTGAAGTACTTGGTGAAGAACTAGAAGTACTTGCTGATGTAGTTGAAGCACTTGCAGATGAGATTGGAATATAAGAAGATGTACTGGAAAATTTGGTTGAGTTACTAGAAGATGAAGTTGGGATGCTAGAAGAGGTGCTTGGGAATGAGAATGATGTATTAGAAAATGCAGTAGAAATACTAGGGGATGAACTTGAAATGGTGGAAGATGGAAATAAAATTCTAGGTTGAAATGGTTGCTTAGGAAAGAATGAATATGTGGAATGAAGTGTGGTGGAAACAATGGATGAAGTGGTAGTGGATAGGGATGAACCTACAGATTCTAAAAGATTGGTATCTAAATGGCTGGTAGAAGGCTTAGGGGTATAGGTTGATAAAGTTGTCAATTCAACTGAATGTTGTAAATAAGCTTCATCAATTTCTTTAATCAAAGTTGTAGTTATGGCATCAAGCTTATCATATACTTCAAAAATATTTTGATCAGAATCAACTGAAACAGTTTCCTTCTTAGTTTCAATGAATGAAATGAAATTAGGATCTATTACAGTTTTATATAAGTCACTTTCTAATTTATTTCTAAACAAAAATTGTTCAAAATTTAAATCAAATTCAATGTCTTGTAAACTTGATAGTTGTTTGGGAAGAGAATTTTCTTTTAGTAATGAAATCTTCTACTCTTTTGTTTTTCTTTCCAATTCTGTCAGGATTATCTACTATGACAGTAAGTTATGGATCTCGATTTGACCAGGTATAGTAGATTCTTCTGGAAGCCAAAATTACAATTTTTATGAAAATATACTCACAACTTATTTAAAACAATATTAAGGTGAAAAGATAATTAAAAATATCTCCTTTAAGATTTATTTAAAAATTGAGGATTGGTTATTTCCCCAATATGGTTGCCAATATGTTATCACTCCAATAATTCTCAAAAGTTGTGAGATTTTTTATTTTAGTTTTAAATAATATTAGAGGTAACCACAAACCTAATTTTAAGCCTTAGGATCTAGCCTTCCTAATGCTCATATAGGGCTCTCTCTATGTGATTTAAATTTGTTGATTTGTATTTGATTTTAGGCTAGTTATATAGGGAAAATTGGTTTTGGGTTTTGATTTGATTTGATTTGGTAGTGAAATCACTTACTTAGATGGATAGATATAAATATGTATCCCATTGGGAAAATGGAGTCAATGTGTTAAGCAGTAAGATCAGGATCAAGTTCTAAAGGGAAATGTTTACAGGGCAAGATAGCTGAGTCACTTCAAATCTTCAAGGTTGATGGTGAAAATGGTTTTAATTGGGACAAAAGAGAAATTAAGGGTTCTTAAATCCGGATTATGAGTGAAAAGGTAGAGGTCAATCGAAATCGGGGAGCAATTAAGGGTTCACTAATCTAGATATCAGTTGAAAACATATAAATGATAATCAGTCAGAACAGAGTGCTTTTAACATATTCTGAAATAACAATTCCTGACTTATCATTTAGATTTAGAACACATTCAAGTATAGATGGAAAACATAAGAAAATTAACAAAGTAACAAGTGAAAATACTTCGATGTAGTAGCCCAACATATGAATCCTGTAATATGATGCTTTATTGTTGTGATCTAGTCTACTGACTTGAAATTGATACAAAAAACCCTTAGATTCAGAATAGTATAACTACATAAATGTTCAAAAATTCATCCACCCTTAATACTTCTAAATGAGAAGTATTTATACAAGAACTCATACAAAATATCCTAGAATAAACTTAGGAATTATTGATGGAAAAGAAATATCTTCATGCAAGAAGATAGTGACAGCTTCCTAACTAATGCTATTTTTCCCTTTTTTATTGAAATAAAATCGTTTTTTGTCTTGATTGTATCATTGCTTTCTCTCTTTGTTGTTCAATGAGGTGTCTTTCACACTGGCAGATTCATTTTTTCCCTTTATATTTTCTTTAACCTTTTATCTAATACACTTTATCCTGCTACTCTTTTACTGCAAAAACTGTTAATGCTGATGTAAGAAAAACAAAATTTGTTTTTTACTTTCACTACTTTATGCTTACTGCAATTTGACTTTACAGTAGTTCAATCAACTTCTCCCAGAATTATGCCTCTAGAAGTTTTATCTTCATCATCCTTTTGAAGTTTTCATCAACTTCAATATATTTTTAGAATGTTGGTTTGTTCACAAATCAATTTTTTACTTCATGTTGTAAGTAAAACGAATTCTCAAAATTCTTATATAGCACATTCCCTGCAAGGCTGATTTGTTTACCTGCTCTTTGGAAAACTCTCTTATCTTTTTGTCATAATCCCCCTGCTTCATTAATCTATCATTAATCACCAGAGGATTGGGAGGCCTTTTTCCTTAGAACATCAAATTTGATCATGAACCTTGTGATTGCAATTTCCATGTTCTGGCATTTTTCCTCTAATTTTATCATCAAATTTTTCATGGAGATTACCTTCCTAACTTCTAGGATATTCTTTGTTCTGTCAGTAATTCCAATTTATTCCAGCTCTTGTTTATTTTTTGAATTGAGAAACTTGAGGATTTCTAGAGCCTCTTCAGGTTTTTTTCCAAGCTCTCCTTTTGTCTTCTGTATTGCTTCTCTTACTGATTTCAATAAATATTTCTGCTCATAGATGACCTGTATGGATGGCCAAATATTATTGACTGCTTCAATGATATTGGACCATAATTACTGCTTAACATGTGCCATTGGTTCCTTCAAAGTTAATTCCTTTTCCAAATTCTTCAATTGTTCATTCAATCTGTTGGCTTTTTGTTCTTCATTCTTGGCATTTATTTGAGCAAGTTTCTTATCATCTTCAAGAATTTTTTAGCTGTTCCTTTATTCTATGTATCTCATTGGTTTGAATAGAAATATCTTGCATAGCCTTTACTAATTTACTTGCTTCATCTGAGTGTTGTGCTATTGTTGTTGAAAATTCTATAGCGGAAGTTGTAGATGAATTAACTGGAACTGTTATAGCCATTGGGACATTAGGAGCCAATGATTCTGCCAAAGTATATGGTACATCTGTTGTAACTACAATAATCACAGTGGCAGGGACTTCCTCTTCTTTGTTGGCTTCTTTCTCCTAGACCAACTTGTCCATTTCAATTTCCATTTCCTTTATTTGAGTTGTTAACTGTAAAATGAGACTCATCATCTCATATTTATGATTAGAATATGGTAAAACCTCCTTGGCTTTAGGATGCTCTGTAGGGGGAAGATTCAATTTTTTCTTAAGTGCAAGAATATCTACATTCTTCTTTTTGATCAATTCCTCTGTAGCTTTTATATTTTGAGGATCATATCCTACTTCAATCACTAGCTCTTCCAAGGATTTTATTATGGTATCCTTTGCATATGAAGATGATGTCTCCAATTTGAGTTGATCTCTTACATTCATCAAAGTGTTTTGAAGTTTCTATGCACTCATGGCCTTGGTGGTCATGGTGGAATAAATCATCTCTCCTTCCTTCTTATGAAATTCAATTTGATCCAGAGGATGATATCATGGACTGGAACTTCAAAATCAATATTTGTATAACCAGAGGACGATTTAGGAGTTGGAACTGTGAGCTAAAGAACTATCATCAACATATTTTTGTTCTTGTAATCAAAAGATGAAAGTATCCTATTCTGAATGCTAGGAGTTTGCTTTAGATACTGAGAATATATTTCATTTTTAATTTCTTCATTTTTTTCCTTGATTCCTTTATATCTTTCTTTAATGTCCATGTCTTTTTTAGCTGTTTTCTTTGATGAAGACACTTCTATATTGTGTTTTTTCTGAATTAACTGTGTCTTTGAAGTAGTGGATTGTTGTTCCTCTTTAATTATTGTAGGAGGTACATTATTTGTCTCTGCAATTTCTGTGTCAATGACCTCTACTATCTCCTTTTCTTTATTAGCAGGATTTAGCTTTGGCTTTTTGTTGTATCTTAGTTTGAATTTAGTCTCTGTTGTAGTCTCAGTTGTATAAGATCCTTCTTCCCTGTTTCTTTTCATTCTTCTGTCTTCTTGGGCTGGAGTTTGCAAAGTTTGACTAGTATCACTTTGCTTCTCTGCCTCTACCAATGTATTATCTAACCATTCAGATTGGTTTGATAATTTCTCAATCGCTGGCTTCTTTTCATGTAAGTATGGATTTAATTTTCATTTAACTCTCATTTTTCTAATAACACCAAGGGGATCATAATACCAAAGAAAACTAGGACTGAATTTGAAGTCCTGCAAATGTTTTTCTGCCTTAGGACCTGCTTCTCTATTATTAAAAATGAATGGGCCAACCTGGTTCTTCAATTTGAATTGTGTTTTCTTCTTTGCAATTAAGAAATTGACAACATCTGAATTTAGAATCTGCCTTATATACTCCAGAGAAAATAACCTCATAGGGAGGTATTTTGGTAGTTTATAAGGAATAAGGCTTGACCCATAAACTCTTATTTCAGTGAGATTTTGGTACAAGTACCAATCACCTGTCCTATTGTTCTTAGAAAAATGCAAAACCTTCTTGATTTCATTGCTAATTCTGGGCTGCACACTGCTATTTAGCAAATTGACCAAGGGATGGATGAAATAATCTGTGAACTTTGAATAGGTAAACTCATTTGAATATTTCCTTATTAAGGAAGTCCAGAATATGACAGATTGTGGATTTCCTTCCACATCAAGCTTATGAAGGCTTATATTAAACTTTTCAGACTGAAAATATAGGAACATGTGGAATAGGAATGAAGAATACCTAAAAACACCTTCAGAAGGAATTTTGACTAATTTCTCATGGATATTTGTTGGACGGATAAGTCGTTCTTGCAGACAAGACAGACCTCCCAAGTGTCCTACGGACAGCTAGCAACAAACGGACAAATAAAAACTATTTTTCTCTAGACATTGTTTGATTTGAAATTAACTATAATGGGGTTTTGGAAACCTACTTGTAGTCTAGTGCCGATATTCTTTCCAGTGGCTTGAAGAAAGTCATCATCAAGGATCTACAATCACAAACACAAGAAAAGATCAAAAGCACCTGCACAATAAAATTAACTCATGAATCAAACATCTATCAAGATGATCAAGGAATTCAATAAATGAGATAATTAATTAAATAAATCATTGATTAAACATGATAAATAAGCTATTTAACTAAATAACTCATTGATAAAACAGTATTCATTCATATTATATTTAATAAAGAAGAGCCTTACAACTGTGTCCGCCTTGATGTCGTACAAGTCTTCCTGGGGTCCGAAACAGGTGTTTCCTTTACTCTGACAAGCTTTGCACTCTATCAGCTAAAATGCACATGGTTGTGTAATCATTCCCACATAATGATCAGTTAAGAGAGTCTGAATCTCTACAGCATTTCTCCTAAAAAATTCTCAAAGTCTAACTCCAATTCTTAAAGTCTCCATCCTTTGAAACTGGACCAAAGCTTCAATTTATAGGAAAAGAGAAGAGGTTGCAGTTCCACATAAGAGGGGATAGAATCCTCTTTTGAAGGGATTGAGCTCCATAAAACAAGGGGTAGGCTCCCATAATGGAGGAATGAACATACATGATAGGAGCGAACCTTTGACCGGATAATTGCTTCTAGAAGCTTCCAGATTTGACTGCTGGGATTCTAAATGTTACTTTCTGCCTTCATTTTACCTTTTACAGGGATCCGCACCTTTAATACAGAAAAAGTGCGATAGGTACCACAATTTTTCTTCACAAAAGGTGCGGTACCGTAGGCAATGTTAAGAGAAAGTGCGGTACAAGTGTTTTTAAGACTTTATGAGATTTTCTCTCAATTTCAAAGCTTGATTTTAGGAAATTTGATGTTGTAGACTTCTAAGGGAGTAATATATGAGTAATGATGAACCCATATAGACACTAAAACATCATGGTGAAAAATTTCAGTGTAACAATATTGTCAGCAATATATTGGGCAAAGTTAAAGATGACAGAAGGATGCTGACCAGGTGCAAAAATAGACAAGAAACCAAGAAATGCAACATCAACATGTTCATCTATAAAATAACCAAGGATGAAAGAAAACATGGAAATAATATGTCTTGTCCTTTCAGATAATTTAGCAGAGGAGTATGAAGGATTCGGCTTGGGAATTTCTACATAGGATGGCATGAAGGTTTGAAAAATCTGGAATATTTTGGGAAAATCTAGAGCCAAGTAGAACTTAGTGAGGGCTTCAATAGACAAAGGAACTTCATTTGGCCCAAGTTGTATCTGAAGCATTTGGTTGATAGACTCAACTGTAATGGTAAACAAAACTTCCTTTTCAGGGTTCGTAATGGCTCTTTGATCAAGAGAGTAGCATGATTGGCAGAGTCTGATTACTTCTGATCATTGATAAGTATGAGGAACAACATATTTTGGCTATGTCAGTTTGCAGAAGGACTAGGATAAAATAGGGGTTCTATCTTTTGTTTGTAAAATAATCATTCCGATCAATTAACTTAAACTGTAATTTCTTTATCAAAAGATCAACTTCAAGACCTTATAGCTTCAACAAATGATATCTAGGGTTTACAGTGCACATTCTGTGATAAAAACAATCTTTAAGAAATCAATTTTATGAAAAAAGGATGCCTAAGTACACTAGGAAAGGGTTGAAGGTCACAGAAGGCTTTTCAGGTCTGCAGATGGCTTCAATTAATCAAAGCTTGTGTTTAAAACAGTTCAAGGCTTCAGAATATGTGAGAAGATGCTCAAGGTTTACAAAATCAAAGGATTTATGAACCAACACGGTTTTCTTTAGGTACACAGGCTGCTAAAGGATTCAATTAACTGTATAACTCTTTTAGATTGATGAATGAGTCTTTTTCTCTGAAGAATACCTGGGAAAATTTGAAATTTTTCTGTGTAGGAGGGTTTCTGGGGTTTGAAAGCTTTTAGAAGCTTTTTCTGGTCTTTATATGCACTCTGATGACTTCTGCAGTGGTTGTAGCAATCAAATTGGTTAATTCCATTTGATTTTAGGCTAAAAACATAGTCGGGGGCGTTTATCTCGGTCTGCAATGCTTTTTCTATGCGGAAAACGGTAACAAAAGAGTAAAATGAATGCATTTGGGCGGTTTATAAACAATTTTCATTGAATAGTGAAGGCATTAAATGGTGGTCAATTCAAATAAATAAGCGGTTTGGGCGCGGGGTAGGAAAAACCGTCAGGCGGTTTTCGCAAGGTTCAAAGGTGTTAAGCGATATTAGAATGATCAGTGTGATCCAATGGAAATATGACACGTAAAGGTGAGATAAATCTTGAAAATTGCGTTTATCGCAAGATTTGGGTTTGCTTAACCATTGAGTAATGAAATGTGCAACAAGGGTTTATCGTCGTCGAATCTAGCAGAGGTAGATCAAACAGAGCGGATCGTGTGATAGAGATGCATTGTCGGATGGTGTGGGGCCTGGGATTTCAATGCAGCGGGAAGTGAAATATGTAATTAAACTTAGGTTTAATACATATTTTTTGAGTTAAATATGATAGGCCGATATTAATATATTTAACAAATGTAATGCGGATAAGTGTAACGTTAGCATTGGTGGGGGTTATTTATAATGTGGGATCGAAATAATATAATTTAATAGTTTTAACCTATGGGATGAGCGAGAATATATATCACGTGGGGGAAATAAAACATAAGTTAAACTAGAAATATGGTTTGGGATATATTATATAAGGATTTAATTTAATACGGGGTTAAGGGTAAATATAGGAGTTAATATATAAATTAATATGTTAGTAATGAAATGAGATGAGGGAGATGGAATACACCAAGCCTAGTGTAAAACATGATGTAGGGATAAATTTCATTGTTGTGGGTCCCAACATAATATATTTGCATTTACACTTAGGATAAAGTATCTTTTTGGTTTTTTTTTTTGGGTATTTTTTGGGTAAAGGGGAATTAGTTAAAGGGCTTATAACTTTTCTTAAGTAAAATGGGTTTTAAACTTAAGAAAAGAGGATTTTTGCAAAGGAAAATGGACGATAATGGGAAAAAAGGAAAAATGAAGGGGAAAGAATGGAAATGAAGGGGATGAAGTATTTTTACAAGGGGGTGATTTTTTGAAGTTAGTGACTGAAATGACCAATTTTCTGCTTATCCATGATTCTAAAAACTGCTTCTGCCTACCCATATGCTACCCTAACATTTTTTCTTCATTTACCTTGGTGCATTTGAGCTTGCAAACTCTTGTTCATTTTTATTTTAAAACAAAAAACTAACTAATTCTATCCTTATTTCTTCCAAGGGCTCAGATTAAACTGTTTAGCTCTATTCTCTACCTAACTACTGATCTGCCAAGTTTAAACTGTTCGGCTAGATCTTTATTCTCTATCTAATAGCATGAAATTTAAAACATGAGGGGTTAAGATTAAGCTATTTAACCTTCATGGATTGTGGCATTGTAACAAGCTGCACATAATCTTTATTTTGCAAAAAAAGTAAATAGTAGTGGCATTTGGATTTGCATTATTGTCATGTTTTATTTTTATATCTTTTTTGTTTGGGGTCCATTTTCTATTCTTTTTTATATATTTTCTTTTAAGTCCTTTGATTTTATTTTAGGAATTTTACCCTCTTTACATTTTATTTTTATTTTTCTGATATGGGAAAACAATTTGCAGAAAACAAATTATGTACATATTACAAGACCAATCAAAGTCAATTAAAAAATTATGAATCCTATTATTATAGGAACCTAACATAAAGTATGTTGAAACTTAATCTCCAAGGGACTTTGAGGAAAACCACAACAGTTTTGCAACTTGCAGATCGGTCCACAGTAACTCCGGAAGGAATTTTTGAGGATGTTATGGTTACCATTGACTCTTGGGAGTATCCTATAGATTTCTTGGTCCTGCAGCCAAAAACCAAGTTTAATGGTTATCCTCTCATATTAGGGAGACCTTGGTTAGCCATTGCAAACACTTATATTAGTTGTCGGGCTGGAAAGATGACAATAAAAAATGGGCTTTTTTCTAAATAGCTAGTGTTATATCCTCCAGCCCAACCTTCCATTGATCATGATATCCCTATATGGTTGGAGGATGAAGAAGATGAGTTATATAAAAATGCCCCTATGTGTACCATAGATGCTATCCTTAGAGGGGGGCAACTTGATGAAGATGAACTCATCGACCATGCCATTCAAAACCAGTCCTCCACTAACATTCCTCTCGAAACCCTAGTCAAAGGGTCTGAAAGCCATCCTTGGATGGAATTTTAATCAGTTGAGGCAACCTCTAAAACCACCAAGGCTGTCGAGTTTGGCCCATCTAGATCTCTGAAAATCAACCCAAGCCTCTCAAATGAAGAAGAGAAGTAGTTATGCCAGCTCTTTAAAGAAAATATTGAAGAATTTGCTTGGGATTACAAGGACATGAAAGGGGTGAATCCTTCAATATGAAAACATCACATTTACATCAAAGAAGGATGCAAGCCTATGAGACAACCCCAAAGAAGGATGAACCTGACTCTAATGGACATATTCAAAGAAGAGTTGCATAAACTATTGGATGTAGGGTTCATATATCCTATATCCGACATTGAGAGGGTATCTCCTCTTGTCCTAGTCCCAAAGAAGAATTGGAAGTGGCGAATTTGTGTTGATTATCGAGAACCTAACAAATCCACCAAGAAATACCATTTCCCTTTGCCCTTTATAGACCAAGTCCTGGATGGCCTTGCAGGGAAGAAGTTATTTTCCTTCTTAGATGGGTTCAATGGGTACAATCAGATTCAAATCAGCCCTGAAGGCCAGGATAAGACTACTTTCACCTGCCCTTGGAGTACCTTTGCTTATAGATTCCTACCCTTTGGGTTATGCAATGCCCCAGCCACCTTCTAGAGAGCTGTCCTAAGCATATTTTATGAATTATTCCATGACTCTGTCAAAATTTACATGGATGATTTCACACCATATGGGGATTACTTCTAGGAATCTCTCTCTAATTTGGGTAAAGTACTAAGAAGTTGCATTGAGATGTATCTCTCCTTGAGCCCAGAAAATTGTGAATTCCTGAAGAAATCAGGGGTTGTATTAGGACACTCCATATCCCAAGCAAGAAAATAGGTAGACCCGAACAAAATCACTATCATCGAAAGGGTACCTGCTCCTCAAAAGCATAAAGATGTTAAGAGTTTATTAGGCTTAGATGGTTACTATAGAAGGTTCATCAAATATTTCAGCAAGATGGCTTCACTATTATTTGGGTTATTGGCCAAATATTCTGAGTTTATTTGGTCTGGTCCTTGTCAAGAGGCTTTTGAGGTCATTAAGAAGCAATTGACTACTGCCCCCATCCTCCGGGGTCCAAATTTGACTCTGCCTTTCCACATCCACACTGATGCATCTAACAAAGATGTAGGGGCAGCATTAGGAAAATTAGAGGACGAAATCCCTTATGCCATTTATTTCATCAGCAAGAATTTGTCCAAAGATGAGCTAAATTATAATTTTAATAACAAGGAGATGTTGGTCATTGCCATGCATTGAAAAAATTCAGGCATTATGTCACTGGATATTAGACCTTTGTTCACACTGACGATGTAGCCATCAAGTATTTAATGAAAAAACCAGATGGTAATACTAGAATAATTACATGGTTGTTACTTTTGCAACAATTTGATTTTACTATTGTTGATAAACCTAGAAAGGAAAATGTTGCTGCAGATTTTTTGTCTAGGTTAGTTCTCCCTGCAGGTGAAGAAGGAATGGTGGATGACCTGCTGCCAAATGAACACCTATTTTCCATATCAGCACTCTCACCATGGTTTGCTGATATAACCAAATACTTGGTTGTTGGAAGACTCCCTCCTAATATTTCATTCAGGAAGAGGAGCAGAATCATTAGAAAAAGCACCCCTTTCAAATGGATTGGGGGGAATCTCCTTAAGCTAGGCCCTGATCAAATCCTAAGAATATGTGTGAGGGAGGAAGAATTTTTTGATATCCTCTCTGAATTTCATGACAACCCATGTGGAGGCCACTTTTATACAAAGATAACTGCTTACAAAGTTTTGTAGGTAGGTTGCTATTGGCCTACCCTTCACTAAGATTCCAGAATATACACCAGCAGGTGTCACCAATGCCAAAGGATGGGGAAACCCACACAAAGGGATGAAATTCCTTTACACCCTTAGGTGGCTCTTGATCCATTTAACAAGTGGGCCATGGAATTTTTCGGACCCATCGATCCACCATGTGGACAAAAGAAGTATATCATAGTCTGCAATGATTACCTAAAAAAGTGGGCTGAAGAAAAAGCAGTGAAGGTAGCAACCGAAGAGAAAATTAGCAGAATTTATAAGGGAGAATGTGCTTTAAAAATTTGGATATCCCAAAGAAATAGTTATTTATCAGGGATCACAATTCACCTCTCACCTCATTGAGAATCTTTTGAGGAAGCACAAGATTAAGCATAGAAATTCTACTGCCTATCACCCTCAGGCGAATGGCCAAGTAGAAGTAACTAACAGAGATTTAGAGAGCATCCTCACCAAGGTTGTGAGAAGCAAAAAAAAATATTGGGCAGATAGATTGGTAGAAGCTACTTGGGCCTACAACACCACTTGGAAGACAACAACAAGATTCACTCCTTATGAACTAATCTATGGTAAGAAAGCTCTACTTTCAGTTGAGTTTGAATTCAATACTTTAGGAATGGAAGATTAATTAAATATAGATCTAACAAATTCCCGAAAAGTAATGTTGTTGCAACTAAATGGATTGGATGAGTTCAGAATGCAAGCACTTCTTCACACAGAGGTAGTGCAACTGCAAAGGAAGGTATGGCATGACAAGAACATCAAAGAAAAGAACTTCCAAGAAGGAGATTTGGCGCTGTTGTATGATTCAAGGTTTAAATACTTCAAAGGAAAGCTAATGACAAGATGGTTGGAGCCTTACACAGTGGATAAATGCTTTGATAATGGCGCAGTTCAAATTAGGACCACAGATGAGGAAGGGATCCCCTTGCTTGTCAATGGTCACAGACCTAAATTTACAAGAAGCATTTTTCAAGGGAAAAATTCATCAATTCAATAAGAATATAGGTGTATGTGATGGGAAACTCCATAGTTTCCCACACCTCCTGAGGAAAAAAAAAAAAAAAACTTGTGGGTTGAAAACCTTGATGGAGGCAGCTCACTTGCTCAAAATAAAATAAAAAAATGGGTAAAAAAAAAATAAAGATCCATGTGTGAAAACCTCTCTGAGGCGCCCAAGGAAATTTTGTGGGTTGAAAACCTCCATGGAGGGAGCCCACTTTCTTTCGAAAAAAAAATAGAAAAAGAAAAAAACCAAAAAAAATGCATCTACATCACTGTGTTTTTCTGTGTTACTGTTTTGCAGGTTGGTACTGATTTCTGGAAAACACAGGGAAGAATTCATATTATTTCCCCTTCTTCTATCTTGTAGTACATGCCATCGTTCACTCCTTTCATCTTCATAACTTCCTCCATCACCTCCATACACCACACTCCTCCATTCCTAAGCTCAATGTGGTAATAGAAGCAACATACAAACAAAATGCTACAAACATCATGAAGTTCCTTTAAAAACAAAGTTATTCATGGACTGCCAAGAATAACAACAAGTGCAATTGCATAACATACTACAGGAGAATGAGAATGCCACCTATGGCATCTGAAGCACCCCACGCGACATCCACAGCAGAGAGAAACAACCGAAAAATATTAGCAGCTCATTCAGGAAGTCGCTCCTTCAGCAAGCTGCTCACTCAGAGAATAAGAATATGGTGAAGAACGCAGCATATAAAAAATATTTTCTCAAAACCCCCAGCTCTTACAACCACCTTGGAAACAACAAGTAAATTAAGTATAATCTCTCACCCCTTGCTACACATTCAAAATAGCTAGAAATAATTTATTTTCAGACTTAGAGTTTGAGGGGAAGAAAGGTGGCCAGTTAACTTGGCCACCACCGTCAGGTATGGCTGGAATAAAATTGGGAGTACGCACCACCTGGGCATGCAAAAGAAAAAAAATTTAATCAGTGGAGTAGAGGAGAACGAGGGGAGGAAAACGTGCAGTCCATCCTGAATTAACAAGGAGGAGGAACTGATTGTCTACGAAAAAACTGGTGTTGAGCATAGTTATATTGGAACTCCAAATTTATCTGTGTCATCTAATAAAAGAAGATATCATCTCATCCAAACCAGTGAATTGATAATTCTTAGAGGGAGAGGACCGATGGAAGCACACAACGCTTGAAGAAGAAGAAGAAGAACTACAAAGAAAAAAGAAAGAAGAAACTCAGGGTAGAACCAGGACAAACAAGAAGAACCAGAAGAAGAAGAGAGAGAGACAAAGGGCCAAAGAAAAACAAAATAAATGGCCATAGAAGTCATAGAGATAGAAGAAAGTGGGCGAGACACAAACTCACAACCCAGCGTCACATCCCCTCACTACAAAAAGATAACTGTCACCATGGCTCCTTTGAGTGAAAAAAGAAAAACACAGACCTCTAGGTATTTCAGAGCTGAAAAGAATTAGAGAAAGCCAGAAACTGCAACCATAAGCCCGATAATCATTGAAGAATCACCAAGGGGGGAGGAAAGAATCGAAGAAATATCTCTGAAGGAGAAGTTGCATAGGGCACATGCAGAGAATGTAGCACTAAAGGAGAAATTGCAGCAAAAAGAGGAGCAAGTAGCCACCATGGTGGACTTATGCATAGAAGCCCTTCAGCACAGATTCCCCTCTGACTCATATGCAGTGTACCTCAAAGAACAATGGATTCTATTTCAAATCAACACTCTAGCCTCCGATGGATCACTCCCTTTCCAATATTGTAGGCAATTCATGAAGTTCTACAAGCAATCCAACATAGTTGATCAGGAAAAGATGGCAAAGTTTTATATGCATAACTTTGTGCTGAAAAATATGGAGATTTGGGACCCTTATCGTACAATGGGGGATATGCAGTTAATGGCTCTAGCATCTTGGATGGTGAATGAGGACAATATATCCAAAGAGATATGGAAGGTCATGGGAAGAAGAAATAGAAAACTCTTATATCTCATACCAAAAGTGTTCAGCCCAAGATGAGTCATCCTTAACCATCAAGAGATTGAAAAGGACCTTGCATTGGTTGAAAGCTACCTTCAGACTCAAAACCAGGTGATAGGACACTTTGATGAGTTTATAAGTAGATAGAAGAGGAGTGCATTATGGCCAGCTAGAGGAGATGGAATATCCTCCCACATAGCTTCAAGAATAGGGAGTATCATACTCCAGAAAGACTGAGGAGTGCATTGGAAAGGGCACCATTATACAAGAGGGCCATGCAGGACAAAAAGATCTGATGGTTGGGACTAAAGCTTAGCCCACCTTTGCTGTTTGGGCTGACTAATGAAGAGGACACAGATGCACAAGATAGAGAATGGGAGAATGTGGAAAAGAAGGATGGATTTTACCCCCTTGGTGAAAATCCCACACATTTTCCTTAGGAAATCAAGGGGTCTGTAAAATCTTTGAAGGAAATGGATGGGAAGGATCAGTTGCTCAGAGGATAAGAAACCATTTAATAGGGGGGTGATGATGAGCTCCACCATTATACATATTTGGAGGGGTTAATAGTCACCTTTTTTCTTTCTTAGATCTCTTTTTCTTGCATTTTTATTATTATTTGGGTTTATGATGCTAGTATAGGTGGTGATTAAGGTTAACATACTCTGAGTGGCTAATATAAGGTTAAGTGCAGAAAATCATGATTTATTAAGCATTTTTATAAATATTTTATCACAAAGTCTTGGAGGATACAGCAAGGAGAAATTATAGGAGGATTTTCCACCCTCAAAGGCAGCCTAAGGATCCCAAATATTCTCTCCAGCAATTCGAATTCCACAAGCAGTCGAAGGATCCCCAAGGATTCTCTCCAACAATTCGAATTCTAGACGCAATCGAGCAACTCAAAGAGGAGAGCACTCAATCTTGGTTTACTTGGAGTCCAGTGGACTCAATCACCATTTTCTAGGGAGTTGTTGGTAGCTTCCCTGTAGAATAAATAGAGAAGAGCTAGAGCTAGGAAGAGTTAGTCTATCCTAGTCTCACTTCCATTCAGAATTATTGTTGTGAACTATTGAAGTTTTTTGTTTTATTCAGGGATCGAAACTTTTAGAGATGTATGCAGTTATTCTTTTATGAAAATTTGAGCAGACTGATTCAATTGATTGATTTGAGTTTAGACGGCTAGGCTCGTGGGTTAGGACCCAATCCATGTGCCTCAGCTTCTCTGATGTTATTATCTTTTCCTTTCTGTCATTTAGCCATTTTTTCCTCTGTCATTTAAGTTTGATCTGTTTCTAATAAGTTTCATTGCTATTTAGTTTTTATGTTGTTGTAGTTTTAATTGCTTATGCATAGTGAAATAGAAGAAAAACTCCAAAAATGTGGTCAAGTCTTCCCCCCTCTCATCTCTTTCAATAGAGTTAGAGTAGAGAAGACCTTCCCATAGGTGAAAATTTCTTTCTGTTTGAGTTTGGGGAAGAATTTGTATTTACCAAGTCCAAGCTTTTCCTTCACTGTTTAACCCCACATTTCTGTTTGTTTCCCGTGCATGAATCCACATGTGTGCTTCACTTCTGAGCACTCCTCTTACGATTCCATTCCCCTCCTTTACTTCTCACCTTAGTGCTGTAATTACCTTTCTTTCGAACACCCTTAAGCCCTTCAGCCTTTTTTTTTTTTTTTCTCCGTTCACGGCCACCTTACCCATTTTACGAAAAACACCTGAAAAACCATACAGAACCACCGAAAACCCAACCTTCGCTTTTTCTCCTCGAGACTCCCGCCACTGTACGTCGCACTTCACAATCACAACATTTAACGTTTTCCTTAACACTTATCTCCCATTCCTTGCGATTGCGATATTTCGAAATCACAAATCGCACTTCTCACCAGTTACCTTCTACCGTTAACACTCATCGCTCATTCTTTACAATTGCGAAATAGAAAATCGCAACTCTTAGCTTTTTCCACCGCCACGTCATCCCCATTGCACATTGCATCCCACGAAACTTACCACATCGCAAATCGCATCCTGCAGAACTTATCACATCGCAAATCGCCACTCGCAACCTTTACCGTAGCGCAAATCGCAATTCTCACTTCACACATTAAATTAGTTTATTCCCGTTAACCCTTACCGATATCCTTGTAAACTTGTGATATTATGATTTGCAACCTACCATGTCACTCTTCACACTTCGCACTGTGCACCATTTAGTTTATTCCCGTTAATCCTTACTATTATCCTTGTAAACTTGCGATATTGCGATTCACGACCTGCCATGTCACTCTTCGCACTGAGCACTGAGCACCATTTAGTTCATTCTGTTAAGTCCTTATTGCCATCCATTTAAACTTTCGAAGTTGCGATTGCGACATTGCACATCACAAATTTTGTTGTCCATCACATTTCTGAGTTGTTCTTGCTCCGAATTCATTTCTTGCGTTATAATAAGGCTTTCTAAGGGTTTAACCCCCTCTGTTCGCTCCAAAGTCATTTCTCATGCTATCATAAATTTTTCTAAGGGTTTAACCCCCTATTTCCACCTCCAAACCTCATTTCATGTGTTAAACCCCCCATAGCGCTCTTAGCCCTTTTTCTTCCCTCTATGCTGAAAATTAATTCTTTTTAATTAAAATTAAGGCATGGATAGTTTATTTGCATGGATAGGAGTATGGTAGATAGATCATTGGATAGGTTGAGTGCAATTAGCCGTTTGGCCAAGTTAAGTGTGGTTTAGAATTAATTTCCTTTCTTCTATCTTTTTTCTACAAATTAAATTAGTTTCATTCTTGGCATTCCTTTCCAGCGATTTAGTTCAGTTTTCTTTATGTCATTTCCTTCCAGCAAGTTACTTTCCAGTTGTTCTCATAATTTAAGAAATAGCACCTTTCATGAAGCAAAAGAGGATGACATGAACGAAATGCATCTGCTCTGTATATAGCACTGTCACCTCAAAGTTTGTACGAACCCCGGGTTGATAAAGTAAATTAGGGCAGCCCCTGGGAGTTGCAACATTCTTGGTGCAATACCAGGGCTCACCATCGATAATGAAGACTATAGGACTGAATTTGATCTTCTAAAATTTCAATTTCTTTCTCAATGTTCTTAGAAAATTCATCCAAAAATTGAATCTTATCTTCTAACTTGTACTCAAATGACTTTAAATAAGAAGACAAGGTTGAAGGAAAAATTTCATCCACTTCCTCATTAGTGTGCTCATCATTCCATTTCTTAAAACCTTGAATGGAAAGAGAATCTGCCACAAAATCTATTTTTTCCATCCATGTGTCCAAAAATATAAGCCAAAAATATGAAATTGACTTAATAGATCTGACAAGAAAACTTTCAATCCATTGTCTACATTTCCCTTGAAATGAATCATAGAATAATCTGAAGAAAACATAATCATGCCCGACTCTACGAAGCTCGTTAAAGTCATGAAAAATTAATATATGCTTCAAGTTCAAACTCAAATATTCTCCATTAAATTTTGGACCTTTCCTTAAAAAATATGCATCCTTGTGCAAAAGATTTGGAAATCCATAAATTTTTGAAAAGTCCACACATGCATACCTTGAAGAAATTGTAGTTGCATCTATGTCTCTCATTTCCCAGTAGTGTTGCCATGAAGCTATGAATTTCTGAATTCTTCAAGAATGGAGTCACCAAGGTAGAAGTACAGCCTTCGAATTGTCTGATCTCCTACTACCTTCAAGAAATCAGTATTTCTGTTTGAGAAAAAAAAATCGGGAAAATATGTCTTCAGACTCCCGATATACACACCAAAATTTTATCACCAAATTGAGCCTGATGGGCTTCTTCAATAGTCAATTCAGAGTAATTATTTCAAACCACTTTTAGTTGGAACTTAGCCTTCCCAAACTGAGAGGGCTCTCTCTATGAAATGTATGATATTCAATATACAATGCTTGGAATAGATATAGCTAACTATTAGTGTGTTTTGAAGGTTTTTTATGCAGGTGAATGATGTGAATAAATAGCTACCATTGGGCATAAAGTCAGTATAAAAAATCAGTTGACATATGAAACTTCTCTCATGGAATTTGAGGCACATGTATTTAGATGAAACATAACATTTATAGCAGAATAGATGTTTGAATGAAGTTAGAGCATGTTGACCATAAATTTTAAGTAATCGAACAACTTGGATATTGAAGATATAATAACAGAACGTAAAATACAAACACTTATAAGAATACCAATGAATCTCAAGTAAAAAGAAGTATGTTGCCACTACATATTACTGATAAAAATATTTACAATAGTAGTCTACAATATAACATCCATCAACCCTTTATAACTCTAAAACTCTCTCATTTATAGAGTGAGGACTCATACAAATTATTTTCCACCTTTCTAGCTTTGAATTCCCACCTCAGAGTGTTAGGTCCATATATTACTAGTATAGTCCCTTATTGTTGTTAGTGCAACTCCATTATTGTTATTATTGTACCCCTGTAACCCCCATATTGTTATTATTTTTCCCTTAAATTATTATTGTTAGGTCGGCTAGGATTACATTGTGGCCCTATGGACTCCTATATATAGAAAGGAGGTTTTGTAATTTGTATCATCCAAGAATTATTCATTCATGTAATGTATTGGAGGTTTCCCCCTCGAAGTGGCTTATTTCTAAGGCGTTGATATCTCTTTTCTTCTATTTTTGGAGCCGGTTTCACAAAATTTGGTATCAGAGCTTTGGATTATAAGGTTTCGCTGCCCCAAACAGCTCATCGTGGCATTTTCACTATAAATTTTTTTTAATACGAAGTTTCAAGCCGAAATTTTTTGTGGTGCGAAGCCAAAATCCCGAGGAAAATCATTGCAAAATTTCGCAGCTTGTCTACAATATTTTCTCGAGATATGATTTGTGGAAGTTAGGTATTTTTGTAGGCTCCTCAATTCAATATAACAGTCATCATGGAATTTTCGCTATAGCTTTTTTTCTACGAAGGTTCAGAATCTGAAATTTTTAGGGTGCGAAGCCGAACTCCTGAGGAAACTCGTCGCAAAATTTCAGAGCTTGGTTCGGAATATTTTCGGAGATATGATCTTGGAAGGTAGTGCTTTTTCAGGCTTCAGAATTTCATCTCAAAGAGGTGATCGTGGGAAAATATTCATAACTCTCTCTCTGAGCATCGGATTGGAGTGTCGTAAAAAGTGGTCACAAGTGCACAGACTATAGTTTATTTTATTTCAATTTCAGAGCCGAAGGACAAAACAATGACACGTGGAAAGTCGTACAATTTCGCTCTATTGAACCAGTCCATAATTAGGTCATTGTGGGAGATTGGACATAACTTTGCCTTGGAGAATCCAAATCAGGTCAGACTTGTGGCATTCGAAAGAGAATTCATAGGGCTACCGCAGTGCCAAATTTTAGATATTGAAGAGCCACAATCATAGAGATAATCCAATTTCAATATCAAGCTCCTCAAAAGCAAGAAAACAGTGTGTATTTTTTTTCTGAATTGCATAAGTCTTGTTTGAAGAATCAATTTGAATTGATTAAAAGCGCGTATTGTAGAATAGATATCAGTATTGGGTTCTAAAAAATGCCTCGTAAAAATAATTCAACACCCATTATGCCTTCAGAAGGCTCTACTATGACTCATGAAGATGAAGAATTGCAACATGATCTATCAAAATTACAAGCGCAAGTGCACCTAATTTCGCTCTCGCAAAGAGCAACAAAAAATGAAATGGAAGTTTTGAAGAAAGGCGTGGAAGCGAAGATGGATGGTTTGAAGAATAATATGGATGGTTTGAAGAAAGGTGTGGAATCTAAGATAGATGGCATGGAATCTAAGATGGGTGACATGGAATCTAAGATTGATGAAAAAATGAAAGACAACATGGAAAACATGAAGAATGATCTAAAAGCAGACATGGAAGGTTTGAAAAAGTTGATACAAGAAATGTTTCCTAATGGTGAAAATATAGTAGAGGAAACCCATGATGAGAACAAAATAAATGTTAATCGTGACTTCATAAACTCTAATGTTGGCAGGAAGAACCACCATATTCCAAAAATGGATATGAGGAAGTTTGATGGAAAGGATCCTGTAACATGGATACTACAGATGGAGCAATATTTTGATCTCCATAATGTGCAAAACACACAAAAGGTACGCATTGCAACTTTACATTTAGAACAAAATACATTTGTATGGTATCGATGGCTTTGCTCCCGTAAAAAAATTGTCACTTGGTCTATTTTTACGGAGGAAATGATAGCACATTATGAGGATACAAAGAGCAACACCTTCTTTAGCCAATTGATAAATCTCAAACAAAAGGGTTTAGTGGGAGAGCACATTGAGGACTTCCAAAAATTGAATATAAGGGTAATTGATATTCCAGAGGAACACAGGATTGATCTCTTCATAGGTACTTTAAAGGATAACATCCAACATGAAGTTCACGTTTCGGAACCCGATTCATTGGAGAAGGCATTCAGGTTGGCAAGAAAAATTGAATGTAAAATTATGGCGACAAGGAAGCCTACCACTCACTTCTATAAAGAAGGAAGTGTTGCTACGCCTAGATTTCCACAACCTACAAGGTTGCACCACAACAATTGGAAGAAAAAAGAGCAAAAGGGATTTGCTACAGTTGTGATAGCAAATACACTAAAGGTCATAAGTGTGCTGAGAAGAAATTGTTTTACATAGATTGTGAAGAGGAAGAACAAAATGAACAAGAAGATGATATACACCAGGAACCAACCCTAGAAGAGGAAGAAATGAGTCTGACCATATCGTGTAATGCATTGGCAGGAATTACCACTCCTCAAACTCTCAAGATAGAAGGACATATCAAGAAGAAAAAGGTAATAGTGTTGATTGATTCAGGTAGCACCCATAACTTTATTCATTGTAAGATAGCCAAGGAATTGAATTGTTTCCTATATGCAGCACTAGAATGTCAAGTGATGGTTGCAAATGGAGGAACTATAAATTTCTCTGGAAAATGCCATAATATCAAGCTAACCATGGGGGAATATGTAATGAATAGTCCAATTCTTTGCATTCCTATGGGAGGTCATTAGGGGAATTTTGAGGTAAAAAATGGGCCTCCTAAGGAAAATGTACAATCAAAATTCACTTTATGAGAACCAATCACATTTTATGGCATGACATTATCCCTAATGGTTGAGGTGGCATTGTTTGAGTTAAATGTACTTACTTGTCACATTCTCAAAGGTGGATAAAAACTCATAGTTAACCATGGTAGTGCTCTAAGTACTTTAAAAGTCAAAGTAAAGTACTCATAATAAATGTAATTTCACACTTTTTGAATAAAAATATATTATTTTCATTTCATATTTCTTGAAAGAAACAATGCATGTCCCTATATATTTATTATATTATATTATTTTTATATAGTATATTAATTACATGTTATTATACAATTTAAATAATATAAATTTTAATTAATAGCATATAATATAATTAAGAATTTATAATTTTATATTTATATTTAATTTTAAGTTATTTAAGTACAAAGGACTAATGCATTAGTTTTTCAATGATAATGATTCTTTCTTGAAAATCTCTCGTATTTATAGTCACATCAATACAATTTTTTTATTAATTTTATTTTGGTACAACTTTTTGAATTGAATTTAACTACGGTTACATGGATTGTGGTGCAAAAAGTGAATTGCAAATTCATAAATATTATTTTATTATCTCCTTAGGAGGCCCATTTTAGACCTCAAAATTTCCCTAATGGCTGATGTTGTACTAGGAGTACAACGGTTACAATCTTTGGGGATGGTAGCTTTTAATTTTCAAGAAATTTTCTTGAAATTTTTTTCAGAAGGAAAGGAAGTCGAATTACGGGGTATTGTAGGGAAGCTGTGAAAGACAATAAACACTAATGTCATGACAAAGCTTCTAAAGAAAGAACAACAAGGTGTAATTGCACAATTATGCTCACTAGAAGTTCCAACATCAAAATCATCTATTTATGCAGATCTCCAACAAGTCTTAGACAATCATTCCAAGATGTTTGAAACTCCCAAAAGGAATCCCACCTATTCGTGATCATGATCATGATATTCATTTGATTCCAGGAAGTGTTCCTCCAAACATCAGGCCTTATCGATATCCTTATGTCCAAAAGAGAAAAATTGAACGTATGATTGCAGAAATGTTAGAGGCGGGTATAATTCAACCTAGTCAAAGTTCTTTCTCTGCTCCTGTAGTATTGGTACATAAGAAGGATGGATCATGGCACATGTGTCCGGATTATAGGGAGCTCAATAAGGTCACCATTAAAGATAAATTTCCGATTCCTGTGATTGATGAATTATTGGATCAATTACATGGATCAATTTATTTTACCAAGTTGGATCTTCGTTCAGGGTATCATCAAATCAGAATGAAGACTGAAGATATTCCAAAAACAACATTTCGAACTCATGAGGGTCATTATGAATTTTTGGTCATGCCTTTTGGCCTTACCAATGCACCTTCTACATTTCAAGGGTTGATGAATTCCATTTTCAAACCCTTCCTTAGAAAATTTATGCTAGTATTTTTTGATGATATACTAATCTACAGCAGGTCTTGGAAGGATCGTGTTGAACATGTTGACAGGGTGCTCAAACTATTGCAGGAGAAACAATTATATGCAAAAACATCCAAATGTTTCTTTGGAGTACAAGAGGTGGAATATCTGGGTCATATTGTATCTCACTAGGGTGTTAAGGTAGACCCTAACAAAATTAAAGCCATTAAGGAATGGAAAGTCCCCACAACCATAAAGCAGTTGCTAGGATTTCTCGGGTTAACAGGGTATTATCGCAAGTTTGTTAAGAATTATGGGAGAATAGTAGCACCTCTAACAACATTATTGAAGAAAGATGCATTTTCATGGACTCCTGAAGCAACTAAGTCCTTTGAACATCTTAAAGAGGCAATGTGCCTAGCACCGGTCTTAGCTACGCCAGACTTCACAAAAACCTTTATTGTGGAATGTGATGCCTCAGGAAATGGAATTGGTGTTGTTTTATTGCAGGAAGGAAGACCCATTGCTTTTGAAAGTCGTCCAATCAAAGGAAAGTATTTACAAAAAACCTATTTATGAGAAGGAAATGTTAGCAATACTGCATGCACTAAAGAAATGGCGAACTTACCTAATGGGAAGACACTTCAAGGTAAAAACTGATCATGATAGTCTTAAACACTTTTTGGAACAAAGACTATCATCCGAAGAGCAGCAAAAATGGGTCACAAAGATGTTGGGTTATGACTTTGAAATAATCTACAAAAAAGGAAAGCTTAATGTTGTTGCAGATGCACTCTCAAGAAAGAATGAAGAGGTGGAAGCATTGCTTTGTGCCATTTTTATTATCCAACCAGATTGGATAACCGAAGCAAGAGATGAATGGAAGAAGGACAAAGAAGTATGGACACTCATTCAAAAGTTGCAGCAAGATCTTAGTACATCTGATACATTTAGTTGGAAAAATGATTCTTTATGGTACAAAGATTGCTTATATCTTTTTAAGAATTCCCAACTAAAGCAAAAGATTCTTTTGGAATTTCACACTTCACCTTTAGGAGGACACTCAGGATTTTTAAAAACTTACCACAGAGTGAAGAAAGAATTTTTTTGGGATGGCCTTAAATCTGATATTCAAAAGTTTGTGGCAGAATGTTTGGTTTGCCAACCAAATAAATTTGAGACAATTAAGACCTCAGGACTTCTACAACCTTTATCCATTCCAAGTCAACGTTGGGAGGAGATTTCAATGGATTTTATCACAGGTTTACCTAAGTCCGAAGGAAAGAGTGTCATCATGGTGGTAGTTGGTAGACTTACCAAGTATACACACTTTTGTGCATTATCTCATCCATTTAAAGCAAGTACAGTTGCTACTACATTTATGGACACAATTCAAAAGCTACATGGAAACCCAAGGGTTATTGTGAGCGACAGAGATCCCATTTTTACTGGAAATTTTTGGACGGAGTTATTTTCTTGTTTGGGTACTCAATTAGCTCATAGATCATCTTATCATCCTCAATCTTATGGTCAAACTGAGATAGTAAATAAATGTTTGGAAGGATATCTTCGTTGTTTTGTATCTGATAAACAAACACAATGGGTCAAGTGGTTACCTCTCGCCGAATGGTGGTATAACACTTCCTTCCATACTGCAGCAAAAATGACCCCATTTATGGCACTTTATGGATATCATCCACCATCCATCACATCATCTTTAAGGGAAAATTCGAAGGTTAAAGTAGTGGAAGATCACATCGAGCATCAACAAGAAGTTCTACAACTCTTAAAGGATAACCTGAATTTGGCACAAAATCGAATGAAACAACAGGCAGATCAACATCGCAGCGAGAGAAGTTTTGATGTAGGAGATTGGGTATTTTTACGGCTACAACCATATAAACAAATGTCCCTCAAGCAAACTAAGAAGGATAATAAATTATCGCCAAAGTACTATGGTCCTTACAAGGTGTTGCAAAAGATTGGTACTATGGCATACAAATTGGAGCTTCCTGCTTCTTCGCGAGTACATCCAGTTTCCCATGTTTCATGCTTAAAGAAGGTTATAGGTGAAAATCTTCCAGTTCAAACAGTATTGCCAGAACTTGATGGGGAAGGGAAGATCATATTGGAACCTGAAGCAGTCATAGAAAAAAGAACTCGACAACTACGGAATCGATCAATTTCAGAGTATCTCATCAAGTGGAAGAACTTACCCACCGAAGATTCTACATGGGAGGATGAGAATTTTATACAGAAGCACCCAGAGCTACTCAAGCGTTGAGGACAACACTTTTTTGAAGGAGAGGGGCATGTTAGGTCCCTATATTACTAGTATAGTCCCTTATTGTTGTTAGTGTAACCCCCTTATTGTTATTATCGTACCCCTGTAACCCCCATATTGTTATTATTGTGCCCTTAAATTATTATTGTTAGGTCGGCTAGGATTACATTGTGGCCCCACTAGGATTACATTGTGGCCCCATGGACTCCTATATATAGAAAGGAGGTTTTGTAATTTGTATAATCCAAGAATTGTTCATTCATGTAATGTATTGGAGGTTTCCCCCTTGAAGTGGCTTATTTGTAAGGCGTTGATATCTCTTTTCTTCTATTTTTGGAGCTGGCTTCACAACACAGAGACCTATTTCAAATAGGATTAAATCACTTGGAGACTTCCTAGGGATATTTCTGTTTTGCAGAGTTTGAATACAAAAAGGACTCTTCTTTCATTAAATAACTCAACAAATCCATTTAATAACCCTTATAAACTAAAAAATAATAATTTTCTAAATGTACTAGAGTGATGTTGTGTCATTATGTAACATGGATGTTGAGCTAGACCTCCTTCAAGTCGAATTTTATAATATTTTCATAAATCTGGTTAGTGAAAATTCTGAAAAATAGGCCTCAAATATCAGTTCATAATTTCCAACCCATGATGGTTTTTCATAAATTGAGAGATTTTTTTGTACATGGGATTGTTATGAAGAAAAACCGCTTTCATATTTCCAAAATTATGTTTAATTTTGTAATAAATTAAAATTTAATTTGACTGCTAAAATAGTCATGTACAGGGAATTTTAGGAGAGTTTGTAGTGTTTTCCATTTGGAAATTTATGCAACCATTTTGAATTATCTGACTGTTGGAGGGTCTTCCTTTGGTCTAATAGGCTAAATAAATGCCTCTATCACCCTCTACCATGTATTTTTTGAAGTATTTTTAGCTTAAGTAAACCTACAACGAGTTCGTAGCGAAAACTCGGCCTCAAGCTTGGAGCACCCTACAAACTCACCTAGTTTGGCAAATTTTTTGTAATTTATTTTTCTTTTCACCTCAAGAACACTAGTAAATCTTGTAAATGCTTGGTATGATAGTATTAGACATAATCTGGTCCAAATATTTGCTGCCTTACCATATTTCAACATCATCATCTTGCATAATCATTTTAATATCCTTTTCTTCAATTCTTCTTATACCATCTCCATCGAACCAAAATAATAATGTTGAGGTGTTAGCCAACTGATACACTAGAGTTAAGACCTTTTAAACCTTAATTAATATGGTGAGATATCCAATGGTGAGGTGGCAAAATTGATGTTCTGTTATGCTTGATGATGTGTCTACCATGATGAGATGGCAGCCTAATTTTCCTCTATGATGAGTGTTCTCACTAAGAAAAGACTCCATTGATACTCTTTGACCATCCCAGTTGACTGATGTGCTTCAAGAAGACATTTAATGCTTGAAAAACTTTAAAATTCTCTCCCACCATAAAAACATATTTTTTAGGCAAGTTCGCAACGAATTCTGACTGTTTTACACTAATTTCACTATGAACTTTGGTATTCTTGTCAAATTCACTGTAATGAATAGATTTCCTCATGCATGAGATATTTTGGATTTTTTTTATGACAAGACTTTAATTACATGGAATAGGAACACTTTGAACCTTTAGGACTATAGAAAAATTCATGAAATTTTATCTATTCTCATGAATTTATTTGATAAACACACTAGACCTAATGCAAAATGACCTCCCTAACCAAACTAATTGTAATTGATGATAAAAAAATCAATAAGTGTTGATGCACAATTCTATCAATAAAATATAAAAATAAAAAATAAAGGGCGAAAGAAGAGAAAGGCTTCATGCACAGGGAGGTGAAGCAAACAACTTCGTCGGGGTACTGCCTAAGATCGCTAAAAACGGAGCAATGTTTATGTTTTTAATGTGAATCCATTGGGATGATGTCCATGCCTGCTGGCAGTGGATCAACACCAGATATGAAAACCAAGAATCTGGTAATCCTTTTCCACTTGTGTATATATATACTCCTCATCCCCAATTAAAACAACTAAGTTTCACTTGTCTTTGTTAATTTGTCGTTGATAAATAGAATGTTAAGGGATATATATGTAACTCAATCTAATTAAAGAAGCTATGGTGATGGATGAAATGAACAATACTTCCTAAAGGGTTAGACCTAGTTTACAAGAGGTAAGACCCATACAAAGAGCTGGAATTCTACCAATGTGTCGCCAAGTGTTGTAGTTGCTACAATCCCCCTTCAAAAAATTTCCCATGCCTTGATTTTATAGCCTAATTTATATCCACAAGGACTCATATTTTACTGTTGTCAAGTATTCATGCCGATGTTGGTGAATTATCTTCGCATGCAGTGCTTTTGATGAGTGTTTTAACCCTAATTAATCATTTTCTAACACAAGCCATATCATACCCTAATATTGCATCCATTTATGGTCTTGCCTCGTGGAACTGTGCAATCCACTATCTCTCGAAATTGTGTTGGGCCTTGAGGATCACAACTACACAATCTTGCAAGGCAGGAAAACAGTGAGCTTTGAAACTGCGCAAAGCCTCCTCCTCATGTCAGAAACTGTGAAATGCACTAAGGCAAAGAATTGCACAATCCCTAGATTTCACAACCCTTTTTTTCAGTGTGAACTAGTAGTTTCTAGGAATAATATGATTTTTCATTCCTAGAAAATAGGGATTGACTACTTAATGTCTGGTAAGTTCCACTAAGTTGCTAATTTTGATCTTAAGACAAGTGACACTTTTTCCTTAATTTTAGGCATGTGTGTCATAAACCCTAACCTAGCTAGATATATATAATAGATGCCCCTAGATATTATTTTCACATTTGATCTTGGAGCTATAGCCTTCCCAATGAGATCAAGGAACTTTCAACTAAGTTTGCGGCGCTTTTCCAGGTAAGTTTTGCATGTGTTGATTTTGTCGCTTTTTTGTCACTTTTATCACTTTTGCTTCTATGAGTGTTATTTTTCATGTTTCTTTTCATAGTAGTTAGCGTTTTAAATATTATTATATTGTAGAAGTGTTGGTTCGGCTTGTCATTCATATTTTCCAAGTGTTGCATTGACTTCTTGATTTTTTCCCACTAGTAGTTGTCGTTGTTGGGTCACTTTATGCATTCTCAATTTTCCTTTTGCATGCTTGTTTCTGGCACTTAATTTTCACTAAAATATCTTCCCCTTATCCCAATACACATTCCTTCCTTCCCCATCACTCATATATATTACCTTTCTCTCTCTTTTCGAGGCAGGTCTGCGCAATCATGGTCAACAATTTCCCATCACAACTGCGCAATTCGCATTCTAAGGAGACAATCTTTGTGCTTGGCCTCCGAACTACACAATTCACATTCACTAGATTTATCAACTACACATTACATAGTTCCAGGCCTTATCCCTCATTCATGGCCACTAATACTGTGCAATCTCCTCCCTCAGTCTACCCAGCTAGGATTGTGCATTGAGAAGTCTCAAGCCTCTAGTTGTCACCCTGTCTGTTGAGACTACACAATGTGCAGTTCATGAACTAGTATCTCACCTTCAGCTCAGAAATTGTGCAATATATCCTTTCAGTCTCTGATTTTATTCCTTGATCTTATTAAATAGATTGTTTTTCTTGATCTAATTTGTGTTTCAATGAATGCATCTTGTCACATGACTACTGTAGCTTTTTGTGGTTATATCTCTATTAGTCACCATCATCATACCACCAAATATATCTGCCTCAAAAGACACCACATAAAGTAGCATCGGTGAAATAGTTGAGAGTAACCTTGTCACCATGCCAGTTCTCTCATAAATTCAACTATTCATTGAGAAATATCCAGACATTTCATCGCACAAAGTAAAAAAAACGTTGACGATGTTAGTGTCCAATATTCAGTGATCAAAATGTACTCTTTTAAATTTGTTTAATAGCGGTCCTAGGTCAAAATTTTATATTTCCAAGTCAGTTTATAAATAATATTTTGTTTGTTGGATGTGTCTAGGTCTTTAAAAGCTACTCCTTCCAGTTTATTCATGTTCATTATCATTTCATGGGTCATGCCCTACATTATCATCTAGATTCTTAGGTCAAGTCACCATGATTTTACTTAGGTCAGTGTCTAGGTTTCTTTCATTTTTCCACCATAAATGTCCAAATTCTGTCATAAATAAGGTGAAAGAAAGGTTGTTTCCATCATACAAGTTATCTTTAAAAGGGAGTTAGCTTAGGTAAGAAAATAAAAAAGAAAATTTGTCTTCTTTCAAAAGCTTATTACATTGTAAAATTTTTCAAAAAGACAAAGTTCTTCTCAAAAAGATCATGTTTTCATTAAAGGACAAAATAGGGTGTTTTATAATGTTATAAAGGGAAAAAGTGATTTCTTTCACTCATTTTATCTTCTCTTGATCAATAGAGCTCCTCTCTCACCTTTAGAACACTCTATCGTTTCCAAAGGTGGAAGAAAATAAGAGAAAATTGCAAACAAACCCATCTTGCTACACTTCTGGAGGAAAAGTGACATTTTTGGGAAGCAACGCGGCGTTTCTGGAGGCAGTGCGATGCTTCTGGGTGTTGGTGTTATGCTTTTTCCAAAGTGCTACATTTTTTGTTTTCAACCTCTAACTCGACTTGTCAAGGTTCAAAACAAGTGTGCAAACCTTATGTGGCCTCCAAAATCAATAAGTGGACATTTCGAATGCCTTTTTCAAGTCAATTCATTAGTGTGTGAGTTATATCTCTCCTTATGGTTTTGATCTACTATGTTTTAGGGTTTCCCTTTTCTTGATTGGTTTTAGCCATTAAATACTCTTTACTCACCATCTAAAACCTTCATTTATCCTCCACTTACCCTACCCCAATGACCCCTATTACCCACAGTCCCCTTTACCATTTTTTCCATCAAAACCTTAAATTCCCACTACATTTCCACCAGAAAATTGGAAATCTCTGTGTTTTCCTATTTTGATCCATCTACCCTTACCTATTTCAAAAAAAATCACATGTATCCTTAACCTAACACATCACCTTACCTCCTCAATTTATTGGGGAATTTTAATTAACCTCCTTATACCTCATCATAGCCCCTAAAGTCACCCTATCCATATCCCCCATTTTCCCAAATTCACCGTCCCTACCAATTTCATCTAGGAGGGTTTCATCTTGTTCACAAGTACTATGGAGAGTGAAAATAAGGCTCAGAAATGAGGCCACCATTCCATTTTTGAGCCATCTACATTGCAATAACTCAATGCCTCCCCTTATGCCAAGAGATGTTTTGAAAACACTGGATGTTTGATATTTTGTGAGAGAATCATGGAGGTAGGCTTTCATGCCCAATTGACTACCCTTTTTTCCACTAAATTCAGCAGAGACAAGGCCATCATAGCATGCATTTAATTCACTCTATCAGCAGATGCCATCACTTCAGCAACATGGATTCCAAATGAATGAGAATTATGGTTCAAAGGCATGAAATTGGACCTTGAGAACTACCCAATGTTCCCAAAACCTCATTACAGAGATGAACCTGAACATGTTTTCCCTTTTAGGAATTTAATTGAAAATTATGCCCCATTAATTAAGCTAATCATGAAATATTTTACATGTGAGGGAATATTTTCAAGACTGTACCAATACCATGTCAAGTTACTATGCACTTCACAGCCACCAAATCACTTAATTTGTCCAATTATTTATTTAGGAGTTTGGTCAAGATGGCGTAAAAGGTACAAAGCAAAGGTAAAAATCATAATCCTAGTCTATTCCACCATGGTTTGTTCAAGTTGATTATTTTTCACCAACTCTCATTAAACAATATGACCTGGGAAGCTTTCATGTAGAAAGTAGGATCAACGCCTGCTACTAGTCCACCTATTGTTCATAACACAACATCGGCACAGCGAAAGGAGGTTGGATCTTCAAGTAGGGAGGCAGAGATTTCAAAAGAACCTAGGGTTGAGATCACTCAATCCTATCATAAGGGTAAGAGAATGGTTTTTTCTCCTAATACCATTAGAGGTGTATTGGCACCTGAAGCTACACTTGAGCAAAGACAAATAATGGATCACCCACCTAGTCATGATGGTGAGTCACCATTGCATCACTATGATGAAAAAGCACCCTTAGAAGCTGACATGGAAGAGCATGTGAAAGATAAGTCAGATGAGGAAATCATAAAGGAGAAATATGAAGAAATAGCATATTTGAGTGAGGTTTTCTCAATGGTAAACTCTCATATCGCATTCCTATAGCAAGAGAATTTTCAGTTAAAAGTGAAACTACTCCTCCAAGACAAGCCAAAGGTACATGTTGAGTCAGATAAAGGAAAATTAAAAGAAATAGTAGATGATGATAAGTTGGAGGATGCAGAAGTTGAGACAAAATCAAGAAGACCGAGGACAAGAGGCCTCAAGAGGGCGTTTCAAAAAGAAAGAGAATCGGCTCCTAAATCAAGTTGGAAAAATTTTGATGAACTAATTCTTGATGAAATCAATCAAGATATAGATTATTGGCATGACAGGGTTAATGGAAACCTTGAGAAGCTTCTGAAGAAAGCCAAAAATAATAATAACCTCCAAAGACATATGGAAAATCACTATTGTGCCAGAAACAAAATTTCCCAAATTAGGCTCAAATAGATGAAGAAAAATCTTAGGGAATCTCAAATGAAGCTCAAAGAGAAGGATAACTTAGACCTCCTTGCTAAGGCATCCTTGATTCTTTATATTTTCATTCACAGGTGTTACAAAAAAAAAAAAAATGAACATTTTTGACATTTTTGGTGATTTTTGTAAAATTTAGGAAAATGGGTCTCCAGAGAAGCGTCGCGCAGCAGCGCGACACTTTCTCTCAAGACATCCATATGAAGATTTGATTACATGGATAGATGCCATTTCACCTAGACATTTCAGATCAGGTCTTGGTTTTTCATGACACCCCTTGGTTGTGGAGAAAAAACCAAAAAACTACCTATTTTACATGCTTTTGCCAGTGTTTTTGAACATGCGCGGCGCTGCTGGAGTGAGGTTGGAAAAACAAGTTTTGGAGGTCTTCCTGTGGGTTTTTTCTCAAATTTAAAGTTGCATTGGAAAGTAGACTCATAGGGCTACTCAACCCAACCTTCAAACTTTCATTTGGATTCTTTTAAGTGGGTCAAAATCACCCTTGAACAGGCGCGACGTTTCTGCTAAAGGTGCTACGTTTATGCATAGGATTCCCTTCAAACAACTGTCAAGCCAGGAAAACTTCAGAATTTGATGCTAATTGTCCCATAAGGTTCCATTTGATGTATTTTGATTTTTTTTTTCCTCTTATGATGAGGAAACATGTAATTTAATGGAGGAGACACACACTCCTAGTCTTTAGCTAAATTTCACGGAATAGTTTCTAAATTCCCTAGATTCTAGAAAGTGACTCATCTGATGTAATTATGATGCTTTTTGGATAGGATTTCGACTATATAAGGTGTCATTAACTCTATTTTATATAATTAGTCCACCTCAAGTCATTTTAGAGGTTGGATAATTGTTATTTGCGGCAGAGCTATTGTACAAGATTTTGTTAATGAAATCAAAGGCAGTGTTGCAGATATAGTGTTGAGATTCCACTGGTATGCCTTTGAGCATTCATTTTTCTCTGTAAAATTATCATGTTAAGTTTTATTTTATCCATATTTCACATTTATTATTATTTATGTTAAGTCTTATCATTTTATAAATATAAATCATGTTTTCCATGCTCTTTTTTTAATAATATTTTCATGAACATGTCTCTGCTCTTCTTATGAATGAATTCATTTTAATGCTCATTTTGACTCTCTCTGTTCCACCCTATACCCAATGAAAAATTAATCATTCTTCTAAGCTTACCTACCTGGCCTCATCCTTGCCTCGGAAATCTAACCTTTAAAATATAACCTAAACCCTAGACCTAGTGCCTTGGGAAGCGAGGGGGAGTGATAACACACGAGAACTAGTTACAAAGTAGATCTTGAAGACAAACAGTTTTACATCAATGTATAGAAGTCAGGAATGCATAAGATTACATGCAAGTTCTCGGCCTTTCCTTGAGCATATATTACCAAATGGATCTTATCACACACATATGCAAAGAGCATGATCCTCAGTAGTGCTAGTGGAAAAAGGCTTGCCTCTTTTGTGGCACATGATTTTAAGCTTATGTATCATTTTTCGTTGCCAAAAGTTTACATGGATTCTCACTTCTATGTAGTCACCAATTACCTAAGCACTAATATGTCATAAAAGTTTGGGAGAAAGATCTGTCCAAATTCCTCCAAACAGCTAGTAACACTTATAATACCAAATCTCTTAAGAAATCATTTCAGTACTTGATGGTTCTATGATGTCAGATCTATGGTCAAATGAGTACTAAGACCTTCCCTGAAGGCTGGGAATTCTTACTGCATCAGATTGTGAATGAAGGGAAAGAATTCAACTAGTCGGAATTGTTGGCTCAATAGTTGAATATCCATTTGAATAATTCCAAGAACCCTCCTAAGGGTAAGAAATTCAGGTTCTACATTTCTTCTTACTTGTTGGATGTGATATGTGCTTGAAATTTTTTTCCTGGCATGAGTTGGACTTGGTCACCAAAGAAGCATGCTGTACACATTTACTGCAAAATTTTTTCATAATGCATCTACAAAGGATTCATGGATAAGATGAGTAATAACTTCCTCATACAATTGTACATCATTATCTTTGAGGAAGAGCCACCTTGCATGTCTCGTGAGGTGATGGAAGTATTATCAGAACTTGTTGATATGTTTGCATCACGAGATGGAACTTACCTCAGGGTGTTTGGACGTAAAAAGTATTCACATATGTTTCCGAGTTATGCCACTGAAAAATTGTTCATGCATGAATTATCTTATCATCTTTCGATAGGTTTATCAGGAGTGTAGCAGAGGAAGAAGAAAGCACCTTGGCCCACTCTTCCTTTGCAAATTGAATTGTACAAGATCAATAATTTGAAGGTTGTTGAGACCGAGGGAAAAAATATAGATAAATTTACATTTAGTCACATGGAATACCACCCGTACAATCCCAGGAGTGTTTGCAAGCAACATTGTGTAAAGATACATTTTAGTTGGCCGAGTGGGACTTATTCTAGACCTGAAGAGGAAAGGATAAATAATTGTAATAATGCATCTGAGCCCCACACACTAGTTTTATTTTCAGGTACATCACTTGTTACTCCTCAGAGGGAAGCCACTCCAGAAGTAGAAACATCAAAGAGACACAACCCAGTGCATGAAAAGGGAAAGAAGAAGGTTTTTCATAGGTTTTTCATAGCTATCAACAAGTTGGGAATATAAAATAATGAAGTCGAATCTTTAGCTCAAGAAGAATATCTAGTTCAATATTATCCATGCATGGAAGAACCTACAAGTACTCTACCTACAACAAAATAAGTTTAGACAGAGGTAGGGAATAAGGAGAAAAAAGATACTCATGATCCTAATCAATGGTGACAAGAAGTCAGATACAAAAACTAGTTTAATCATGTATTGATTTTGTATATTGTTATCCAGCCAAATTGTGAGAACATACTCATGCAAGAAATATTGGAATGTATCTCTTTCAAGATTTTGGAAAAATAAGTCAATCACGCTAACCTTGAGCATGTTCCTAAACTCTGAATTATAATTTCTTGCTTTAGAACTTTGGAAAATTATTATTTCTCAATGTACTCAACTACATGTCTCGATCATTAGATTTTTCTTCATATAAATTTCCTAGTTATTGTTAAAAAGAAAAACATTATCAAAAATACTCTAATTGAGAACAATTATAAAATTCTTTCTCAAAAATTATAAATAGGAAGTCAAGACCTTAATGCTCCATTTGACATATCATCTTGGTTTGAAGATGCAAATTCATGGATTAATTGGTCCTCCTTTTAACCTTTAGCTAATCTATTCCCTTTGGTCCCAACTCTTCTAGCTTGTCTTAAAGGTTGGAATCAATCAACTACCAAGCCTAGATCATTTCTATGCATCTTCCCCAATGCTCTAGTATATAGAAGAAAGCTTGGAAAAGTGACAATATACCCAAAATAAAAACCTTCTACTAGGTAATGGTTCATGGAAATATATCAATATGAAAACCCTAAAAAATTAAGGAATTCAAGGGTCCTCGTGATGTGCTTTGTGTCATTTAAAGGCTAAAAACCAATGTTACCTCTTCTTTGGTTGCACTTGTATCAAACAGATTTGGAAAATTTATTTTATAGATTGTTATCATAGGATAATGGTTCTAGAATCATGGAGACACGTGTTTTTTTTATGGCACAAACATTACAAAGGTTCTTTAAAAAATAAATCGGCTTTGAAGATGGATTGTAAGCATGCAAAAAATATATTTTTTGGAGTGTTTGGTTGGCTTGTAACAAAGCTATATTTCGAAATTAAATGTACAATAGAAATATAATGACTAAAAGAGCCTAGGAACTAATGTCAAAAGACATCAAAATTTGGGTAATGAAAGGCCATATTGTTCACTTTCTTAGCTATCAGGAGAAATTGTGACTAGCAAAGATCTTTGTGGGAAGAGTTTATAATCTAAATTCAATGTTTCTTCATCCCTTTCATCACTCCAACTAGTGGATAAGCATCTAAGAGGAAGGTTCAAATACTAGGAGTAAATCCAAAAAATATATATCCTCTTCTTTATCGGGGCACTAAAAGGAAACCAGGGGGTGATAGGACCGATGGGAATCGTCCTTTATCTCTAGGGAGAATAAGAATTGAATTATGAATAGCATCACAAGACAACAATAAACAACCAAATAGAGGATATGTACACCTTCAGAGACTAAATATATATAAACACATCTACTATGAAAACTTTGATATCCATTAGGGACTCATCCATAATTATCAATCTAATGAACAACTTGAAAACATCAGATAGAAATTTGGCTTGTCTAATAAATAGAATGAAAAAGGAAGTCCTATAGTTTAATACCAAGAATTTAATGTTCCATGGTACCTAAATGGATAATAAAATAATCATTCCAACATGTCCTTGACATCAAGTGAATAAATCTTAAGAAAAAGAGGGGAAATTATTTCCATGTTATTCCCTAGGGTCATGAATTGTGTCATTATTTCCATGTTGTTGCATTCCAAGTGATTTAGGAAACATATGTCATTTCATCAAAGTAAGTGTATGGTATATATATGGAGATAGAATGTAATGTGTTTCATCCTCACCACATCCCTACACATGCCACTCTTAATTCACTATCAAATTTTGAAGCAATGGGAATCTTAATGCAAGAGGAACAAGGGATTATGGATTATGAAGAAGACACTAAAATAAATATCAATGAGGAAATTTTGTTGCTATAATATCTTGTTCAATTGATTTTTGGGAAAAACCATTTCAAAATAGCATTGTTGGTTTACTTAGTCATTGGTCAACTTATTTCAAGGCAAATCCTTGTGGCTTCTAATTTGGTTTAGTGTTTGTTGGAACAGGGTCTCCTACAAAGTTGCGAATCTGATCCATTTTGTATATTTTTTATTATATTTAGTCTAACGTAGGGGTTTTGGGGTGGGTCAAAGCCCCTAATGCATTGTAAGTGGGTAAAGGGTAGACCAAGAGTCCGCAAACCATGGTTTGCGGACCATTGGATGCGTAGGCTAAAGTAGTATAAGTAGTTGAACCTTTTTTGAGTTGTAAAGTAAGAAAATGAATTAAGACTGGTGAGAATCACGAATTAGTAGATCTATTTTGGGTTATTGGGGAAAGGACTCCTGCTGGCTGTGTGCACAGAGATCCTCAATCCTATTGTGTGTGAACCCTGCTGCTGTGTGCGCAGGTTTGGTTTTGGGTATTGTAAAAGGATCTGAAGGATTAATGAAAGCTAAAGGTTGTTGGAATATTTGAATATGTTAATGCGACTCTATGATATATATTATGTTATGCATGGTTCTATGTTAAGCTCCAAAAGTAACTGTTTTAATTGCTTATGCTGCGTTGACATTTGATATGAATCTATCTATTATACTTTATGCAAGAATAGTTGTGATAGTTGCTTTATTGTCCTGTATCTATTGTTTACAATGATTATAAGTAGTATTGCGCACGTGGATGCGAAGGGACTGATAGATCTGGGTTCTGTGATATACAATCTGATATTTGTGAAGTCAAACACAGCTCTGCCTGACTTACCTACCCTCTCCCAGGGTGCAGAAACCTGGTTCCAGCACCCTCCCATACTGCTTTGGGTGAGACTTTGACCTGTGCAAGAAGGTCACTTCCGAAAGGGCCAGTAGTATAGCGGTTTGGTGGAAAACCTTAACCTTTGAACCTGGGTAAGGACCACTTGAGCCAAAAAATGGTTCTATTGCTGGGACCCGGAGAATTTTGAGACAGGAATCGGGTAATGCCAAGGCCATACTAGAAACCTGAGAGAAAATAAATCGATGAATGGTTCGAACAACAAGTTCAGGAATTCGCAGCAAAAAAAATTGCAGTAGAGGTTGACCACCGAAGAGTGGAAAAATAAGTATATTTTCACAGAGATCTATGAGATCTTCTTTGTAACCATTGCGATCGAGCTCCAAGAGTGGCTCGCAAGGTTGGTCGAATTCCAGAAGTGTTGGAAGGATGAGCGGGTCACACAATGGACCCTAGAATTGATCCAGAAGTTAGAAAATACTGATAACGCCTTCACTCGCACGATGGACCACTGGGTGGACAGCGTGCTAGGAGGGTTCATGACAGAATTTTCCATCGATCAATTCGTCTCCTACTCTGAAGCAGAGTGAATATTCTTCAAAGGATTCTAGGGTAAGTTTCCGAAGACCTTACCATTGCTAATTAAGATATTACTGTGCGAAAAAAGTATTCTGTGTAGCCACACTGAATGAATGACCTCTGATCTGGATGGGAGTATGACCCAAAGTGGAAAATAATATCAGACAAACTGAGAAGGAGGAAAATATGTCTATAGCCCAATAAGAGAAGCAGTCGCGCAGATTCCTCCAGCCACATCACTTCCAAACCAACATAAGGGTAAGAATTCACTTACACCGCTGCCACCACCAGCAAACGACATGGCTGCGCACATGAAGTTGCCTACCTTTAAGGGTGTGGGAGATGAATACATGGATCAATTCTGGTTTTCTGCAGAATCGGTATGGATTGCGCAAAATGTAGCTAGTGATGTGGTGAAGAGGGCACAATTTTCCATTGCCTTTGAAGGAAGACTTTGGACTAGTACATGGGATACATCGGATAACATGCAAACACAACAATTGAAGATATTAATAACACCTTGAAGCAACAGTTCAAGAAGCCTAAGTCCTACTCTCAAATAGTCATCGATCTAAAGGATTTCAAGCAAGGGCCTTCTGAGTCTATGTGGGAGGTCGATCAATCACTGAAGAAGGTGATCAGAGAAGGAGGATTTCAGTATGATGACAGACAACACACAAAATGGTTCATTGCTGTGTTTTTGCATCACCTGCGCGTACCTATGGGTCACCAAACTTTCGAATCACTGGAAAAATTCCTAGAGGTCACTATGAAGTTAGAATCTATGCCCAGAGATGATACCCAGCTAGGCATCCAGCAGATCCAAGGACAACTGGAGGCGATGCACATGGAGATCCAAAATATGCGAAAGGAGCGAGGAGCAGAGGCTAGCCCTGAAATATGGTGCATATGATGTAGGACAAATGGTCACACCAAGGATAACTGCCCTCTGTTATCAGACTATATGTAGTCTGAGGGACCTAGTCCATTGCGCCCTAGGGAAGTTGCAGGATCAAGTGGCCCGGTGCTATGGTGTGATAATTGTCACTAACCACTATCCTCGCCTTGTTGCCTATGTCCCAGAAGTAAAGCAGTAATGGTGCAGGTTTTGCAGGTCAGTAGGAAATGATGAACAGAACTATTGGACATATAATTTGATGATCGATCGAGGGAACCTCTATAGGGTATAGTTGGATCCATCCTCACCAAGATCCCTCTTGAGTGCAGGGGTCTCCCCAGCCAAGGGCAAGGGAGGCGGAAGAGGTGGAAGCGCATGTCGGGGACATGGGAAACTAATTTGTTATAACTGTGGAGAAGTAGGAAACTTTTCCAGGGACTGTACAAACCCTACAAGGCAGTCCTGCCGGTATTGCAAACAGCTGGACCATGCAATTGAATATTGTCTAGTCTTGATAAAAAAGATGCAAGAGAACCAGCCGACACCTATGCAGAATGTACATAGGGTTAAGTTTGAACTACGAGACAAATATCCAAGTGTGAATGTCGTAACACGCAGTGGGATGGCCACTGGGGGGGCTGGGGAAAATACTACGACCGAGCCTCTAATTTGACAAGTAGTTATCAAACAGGAGGGTTTGGATCTAAAAAATGAGAAAGAAACATTTGTCGCAGCTCACAAAGACTTTGCTGAGGCAGAGGCGTCTACTTCGCAGCCGCCTGAAGACCTCAAGGCAGATGAGGAGGTCAAACCCTTTTTACAGGCATGTATGAAGCTATTGTGCAACCCAAAGGCTGTGGAAAATCTTCAGGCATTAATAGATAGTTGCGCAGCATGACCTAGCCTCCCTCAGGAAGTCAAGGATGTACACAAACTCTATAGATATAAGAAACACACTGGAAGGGACATGCGGTTGACTGCACAGATCAGTGATTACGAGATGAATCAGGTTATTTTGGACCTAGGGTCAAATGTGAATGTATTACCTAAATAGATTTGGCAACGAATGGGGGAACCTCAGTTGGAATGGTCCACTATCCAGCTGCATATGGCTAATTAACAGAAGATCATACCCTTGTGGAGACTATCGAAGATCATGGTGGATATTGCAGGGGTCAGGGTCCGGGTTGATTTTGAAGTAATTCAGATTGTAGAAGATGTGGACCCCTACCCTGTGCTTCTAGGCTTGGATTGGGCCATCGTTGTGGGAGGTATCATTAACCTAAAGAAGAGAAGCATGGTATTCAAAAATAAAGGTACAAGGGTAATAGTAGCATTAGATCCTATAGAAGGCGAACAATACACAGAACCGGTGTGCAACAAAGGGGATGTGGATCACATCTATAAGTTTACTGCGCGGGATGAAGATTGGATCAACCCCATGGCGGAGGGAGTAATCTGCTGGGAAAGGAAAATGAATGTTTCTCCGACTCTGATGGGGAGATAGAGAATTGGAAAAATTGGTTACATGATGTCTCTGCGCTGTGATGTCTTCAGATCACAAAGAACTTCCGCTACATCTCCTCAGAGGTAAGAGATCTACCTTAATTTGGTGGTTCTAGTAATGTTAGGGACTTTTATGAGCATTTAAAGCAAAGTTTAAGAGCTCAGTTATGGTCTGTAAAGTTTGACCGTAAATGGGAAGCGCATGAGGAGGCATTCCAGGATTGGGAGGAGTGTCAGGATATGATGATCCCACAATTTGAAGCCCCAGCCGACTAACGAATCAAAATGTTCCTTGGGCCTGAAGACCTATGCGAATATATGTTCACTTGGATAGAACAATGGTGCGACAGGACTGCCCAAGAGTGGGTTCATATGCTTATTCATGCCCTGGGACCACTTCCCATTGCATGGTACTTAGATGTGGAGCTCCATCAACGCACCCACCACTGGGAGACTTTTAAGGATGAATTTATGGTAACATTTGGGTTAGTAGGCGGGACAGAGGTGCTTGACATAGCTCTGCGGGACACTGACACTGTAGCATGGGGTGAATCGCACCTGTATGTCACACCCAAAGTGCCCACTTGGGAACCGCGGGTACCAAGCATGGTCAAATACTGTAGCCTAGCCCCAAAAGAAGGTAAGAATGATCCACAAGATGTTTCTGACTTAGAATTGGACGAGGTGCGAACGGTTACCGAACCACTCGGGCTATGAATGGGTAGCATTGAGACGCACCCCACATTGGCTAAGATTGGGGGTGCGAATACAGGAGGTAGAGTTATCACATATCTGGCAACTCCTACAACAAGGGGAAAGCTGCGTTCACTTCTCGGCCACGCTGGTTATTAGAGAAAGTTCGTTCGTAGGTATGCATTGATCACAGCACCTCTGCGGCTTGGTTCTGTTGGGATGACACATGTCGGGAAAACATATCTTTGGTTTTGCAGTACTTAGGGATTAAGCCTATGTTGGGGGAATATGCGCAAGAGGTGCAGGTGTTTAAACCAAGCGTAGCAGGTATGCCAAGCACACAGGAGGTGAAAAAACTAGTTGTTGGCACAATAACATCTAGTAAAAAGAAAAAGTTACCGTTAAAAGAAGTGGGCTGCTGGCATTTAATGGGGTGGATTTTGGGGATTTTTTACCGTTTACCTAATGGTAAGTTCTAGGTCAAGTTTACCCTACCGTTGGATGCCTGCAGGCACTATAAAAAGGTTCAGATAGCTCAGACAAGGGTTCTGTCTCACTTGCATAGCTTATATATATCCTCTTTATCTCGAGCGAGCTTGAGTTGTAAGATTTTTTGGGTCTGCACTGTCCCTTTCATGTCGGATCAACCTCCCCCTTCTGACAATAGCCACCCAGAGTCGGGATTCATTTTCCGCGCTAGGATGACAGCCACTAACCCTGTTGAGCCCTCGGCACCTACTTCCCTAGAAATTGAAGAAGTATTGGAGATTGGGTATGAGGATGAAGAAGTGCTCTCGATGCTGGTCACAAGGAAGGGAAAAGAGAAGGCACAGGGCTCAGGGAAGCCCCCAAAAGATGTGAAATGGGCTACAAGGAAGCCTAGGACCTCCACAAGGCATCCCAAGTCCCCGCGAGAAACGCCTCAGACTCAGGCTGCGTAGGAGGAAGCCCTACCCGCTAATCCAATCAACTAGTTACCTCCCTTCATCCGCCCGCATAGGCCCTCTACGTGCACCCCAAAGAACCTCAATGGCCTGGTTACCTATCTACAGACGCCGCTAACCCCGAGAGAGGTCCCTATCCTGAGTGACCCCTGCGGGAAGCTCTATGAGGTCAAATTTGACGATCACGACTTGGCGAATTACGAAGCCTTCCCTGAGCTGGCCCTCGCATTGTACTTCGACACAATTTATGTGGATGATGGGGTCACAGTCATTCCTCAGCGTTGGGTAAGCATATTGGTCGGATCTTGGCTCTTGAACCTACTGCGGATACCCCACTTTGGCCATTACAACGTCACGGATTGGCTGGCCCAACATCTGCTCGCCTTAATTCACGATGGTTGGTTATGGATTCGGGACAGAGTCCCCATAGATGCTGCATTGGTTCATAGAATTACGGGCCTTCCTATGAATGGGCCGCACCCTCTGGAGCGTGTGGGAAAGAAATGTGAGGGGGACACTGCTGAATATGTGTGTAAGACCTACCATGTGGAAAGGAATACATGGGGCTTCGTCATCAAATATATCAGTGACCCCGCTACACAGATGGGTACCATATTATTAGCCTGCAAGCTAATGCGAAAGTTCCAAGTCGCAACCATCCCTGCTTATGTCATTCAGCTAGCCGGTCAGTGTGTGAAGGGGGTCTACCTCAATTGGGCCCAATACTTATGCGACGAGTTCTTGACCAAAATCCGCGAATCACAAGAGCAGGGAAAAGCCATTTGCTATGCCTGGCTACTGTTTCTTATAGCCCTAGTTGCCTAGGAAACCCCTACGGAGTCGGTCCTCCTCGATCTCATCCCAGATATGTGTGAAGGGGCTTGGTATGCCCATTTGTGGGATTCCAAGGACGCGCAGTGCATAGAAGATAACCAAGTCTTCTAGGTCCTCTTCCAGAGTAGCATGGCGGCAGCCATCAATTCTCCACCTCGGCTGTCCCCCACAGTATATGAAAAATAAAAAAGTATTGTAGCATTCCAGGTTACCACGCACAACATTCAGATCCGCGGCCACAAGGATAAAACATGGACGTCACTTCATTATATGGTAGCAAACGAGGAAATTGACAATGTGATTGCGTTATGGCCTCTTGCCTAGAAGATAGGCTTCAAATATAGCACAAGGGGCACCGCAGGTACTAGCATGATGCAGGTGCTACTACCTGTCATCATTAAGGAGACTGGAGACACAAGGACAGACTCAGGCGCAGCCATGAAAAAGGACATGCAGCCAAAGCAGACCACCACGAAGAATACCGAGGCTAACACCTAGGTCAATTCACAGCCAGATCTGGGCACGAAGGAAGTAAACATCAGAGGTACAAAATGAACAGGTGAGCCTATCAAGGGACCCCGAAATAAGCAGCGCGCCCAGCGGAAGGAACGAGATGAGATGGTTACGTTGACATAAGATGCAGTCACACTGGCCACAGAAGAAAAATCAGTAGCTTTAGAGGAACAACAGAGGGTTGCGATCAATGCCATCCAGGTCGAGCTTCGCACCCTGCAGTTAAAGACAGACACACTATAGACCATAATGGTTCAAGGATGGATCCCCTTGGCATCTAGCAATACAGCGCTAGCGATGGAAGAAAGCCATCTCTATTCCTTATCGAGCACCACCCTTGTGATCAGTTCGCCGGACCAGGTTATACAACTCCAAGCAGGTGCAGGGGTGTAGTTGAATCTAGCCAAGCTGCCCCACGACATATTGCAAGGTCTCCACACTACTGTGTTTCAGGAGATTCACCATCAGGATCAACAAGTACACCATCAACTCGGCATGGTCAAACAAACCATCGCATAGCAGAACGCAGAAGTGCTCCTCGTTGTCGCATAGCAAGCGGAGCTCGAAACCTTGATCCATCAGCTCTGCATAGAGGTTACGGAAGAGATCCTGACCACAACCACCCCCCAAGCTAAGGTTGAAGGATTGGTTGCAGCATTGAGAGCTTCCAGGACGGAAATTCAGGTCATTAAGATGTAGCTAGAACAGCGTCATTGACTTACAGGCCAAAGTGCAACCCGAAACACCCCCAGAGGTACGATCCTAGCGCACTACGCTAGTGACCGCGGCTACAAAAACCATTACAAGGTAGATTTCTCAGGGAGCCTAGTTACTAGAGACCACAATGCAGCTATGGACCAAGGTCCAGTGCGATCCGATCCTATGGAAAATAAATCAGGACTTGCCGCAGAAGGAGGAAGCTTTCAAGCAGATCGAGGCTACATTGCCCACCTTGGTTCTTGCACAACATTTGGCGCAATTGAGGACTAGTAACACCCTCCAAGATGAGATCGAGGAACTTCGCCATAAGAAGCATGTCATCAGAGAAAACTTAAAGCCTTGGCCTACTGCAACCCTCCAGCTCTCATAGGATGTTGATGTTGTTGTTAAGCGACTAAACCAGACACTGGAGAGTGTCACTGCTGCGACAGAAGGACCTACATCACAAAAGCTCGTAGATATTGCGTAGAGTGCTGCTACTCAGACTCAAGAAGTGTTGCCTCTACTGGTCACAGCCATCAATGCACTGCATGCACAGGTGGAGACTCCACCACAGTGACTTGAGACGAGTCACAAGATTGTGTTGGGGGACTATTGGAATAGGGTCTCCTACAAAGCTGTGAATCTGGTCCATTTTTTATTATTTTTATTATATTTAGTCTAACATGTGGGTTTTGGAGCGGGTCAAAGCCCCTAATGCATTATAAGTAGGTCAAGGGTAGACCAAGAGTCTGCAAACCATGCTTTGCGGACCATTGGATGCGTAGGCTAAAGTAGTATAAGTAGTTGAACCTTTTTTGAGTTGTAAAGCAAGAAAATGAATTAAGACTGGTGCGAATCATGAATTAGTAGATCTGTTTTGGGTTATTGGGGAAAGGACTCCTGCTGGCTGTGCGCGCGGAGATCCTCAGTCCTGCTGTGTGCGGACCCTGCTGTTGTGTGCGCAGGTTGGGTTTTGGGTATTGTAAAAGGATCTGAAGGATTAATGAAAGCGAAAGGTTTTTGGAATATCTGAGTCTATTAATGCAACTCTATGATATCTGTTATGTTATGCATGGTTCTATGTTCAGCTCTGAAATTAACTGCGTTAATTTCTTATGTTGCGTCGACATTTGATCTGAATCTATCTGTTATACTTTATGCAAGAATAGCTGTGATAGTTGCTTTATTGTCCTGTATCTATTGTTTATTGTGATTATAAGTAGTATTACACACGTGGATGCAAAGTTACTGATAGATCTAGGTTCTGTGATATACGATCTGATATTTCTGAAGTCGAACGCAGCTCTGCCTGACTTACCTACCCTCTCCCAAGGTGCGGAAACCTAGTTCTATCACCCTCCCATACTGCTTCAAGTGAGACTTTGACCTGCGCAAGCAGGTCATTGCTGAAAGGGCCAGTAGTATAGGGGTTTTTAGCAAATATTAACCTCTGAACTTGGGTCAGGACCCCTCAAGCCAACAGTGTTATTGGTCTCTATTTTCACAATAATTAGATTAGGTATTTGTGTGTTATAGTTTTTGGGTATTTTCCATTTGCAACAATAATAGAAGAATTGGGTATCTTGCCCTCTTAATTTCAAATAATATTCTTGTATGGGATAGTTTAAATTTTCAATTAGGGGAAATGAATGAGGATGTTGGAAAATGTTTGTTGTCTTCAAAGTGATCCCTAGACTATTAGTTAGAGAACCCTCTAGGATTGTCTCCTCCTTGAACCTAAAAATACTTGTTCACAATTTTATGATTGACAACTTCATGGTTTTATTTTGGCCTTTTTTTTATTGCTCTATCCAAAATTTTGTTAATATTGAGAAATTTTGGGAGCTTCTAGTTATGAATTACCTTGGAAGCAATGGTAACCATCACAAGGAAATTTAGGAAAGGCATAAAGTTTTGTGCATGTATGAAGACTTCATCCATAGTAACACGATGTCCATTTTCTTAATGTCAACTAAGATCCAAAAAATGAGCACTAATGAATTTTTCAAACTGTAATGATTATGAAAAATTTCCTACAACAAATAAAATCAATTTTAGATTTTGGAAGAAAAGTGTTCAATGTTGAGGAATATGGTCTACAATATTAATAGTGGCTCTCAGTATATTTCTTCAATTTTAGAATGTCAATGAATTATGCCCTTGATGAACCCAGAGAAGAGGAAAAAATCATTAAATGTTGGAAGACATTGACTTGGGAAATAAGAAAGTGTAAGCTACTAATGTTGGTCAACATGAGTCACACAACATGCACACATTTTATTAGTATAAATCTTTCTTATGCTATGTAAAATAGTTTTAATTTCAGTTGTTTTTTTCATAGTTTATACCAATAGAACCTTTTTTTATCCTTTAAAAATGATGCTATAGACGTTTTGGCACTAGAAACACACTGCTTCATGGTTATGTTGGTTTTTGTTTAAGAGACAACATCCTTTTTTATTACTTTGTTGAACAGCTCAGGTGCAACCTATTATTCAAAAAATTAATATATATATATATATATATATATATATAATGAAAAAAAGAGTTTAGTTTAGTGATATAAGGTAATCTGAAATGGATAACTCTAATTTATTTCATCTTTATTGGTACTTTGTAGGTGAATAAATTGAAAGACTTGGTTTGTAGGGCCCATTTTAGGGGAAAGTCCTAGTTTGGTGATTTGGGTTCTGAAAACTTCCAAAGTCATTCTGAGGCATCAAATGACACTTTCTAGGTTTGAGTTTGCAAACTTGGCTCTAGCCCCTCAATGATGTTCCACACATGAAAATATTTCCAACCATGCAAAATTAACCTCAACTGGAGTTTGTATGCAAAATTCATACCTCTTTCAAATAAGATGACATTTTTTAACCACCATGGCACCAAGTGGATGCCACATCAACTCCCATTACTCACACAAGTGGGGCTAGTCATATGTGTACTTTCAAAATGTTCTAAAGTGTCTAAAACCCTAATAGTGATTAGGGGTTTAGTCATGCATAAAACCTAATCCTAACCCTAGATGACAATTAAACTATGTTAAATATTGGTCCACTAAGAAAGGAAGGGGTTCCATTATTTTAGTATTATTTTTACTCCATAGTTGAGAAGGGGATTTATAAGTGTGATATGGGAGCATTACATAGGAGGTAGAATACTTTTATAGTAGAAATTCAAACCATAGTGTCAATGGAAACTCCATAGTGAGTCCCCCTCTCTTTGTACCAACATTTCATAATGAGAAAAAGAGAGTAGAGAATAAGCCTCATTTGATAGTTGGGTTTTCTCTAGTATTAGGTTTCCCAAGACACATCTTGTGTCTATTTGCTTATTACTTTCATTTCAGTTTTAATTATTTCAAGAATTTTGAGCACTACACAAGTAATATTATATTTTATATACAAGGTAATAAACTACATAATAAAATATTTCAAAATATTCTATTGTGACAAATTGTTAAGATGGAATATCCATGAAACTTTATAGAACATATTGGTATTAGAGTGTCTTCCTTTGGGGTTTTTGTGGGAAGTTGTAGGATCCAATAAGTATCTTAAGAAGGAAGTCTTAGAACCCTATCCATGGCATACGAGTGTAGTTCTAACAACTCTTTGGGTGAGATAAAGGAGAGATTTTTGGAGCTAGAATAATGACTCATTGATATCTCTCACAACATCTCCCTTCTCATGTTAACTCCAGTGAAATTTTTTTTACCTTTTGGGATTTTGGAGGCTCTGATTAGAAGTTGGGTTATATGAGAAAGAGGGAGATAATGGAGTTCCAAAAAATAAGCTTAAAAATAAAGAGTTGGAAAAAGAGTTATCAAGTTTTAGCGTCATGAATTATTCACAATATTTGTTTAAAATGAAAGGAAAAGTGAACATCAACCCCTATAAAGATGATATTGATGTTGTTAATCTGAATAATTTAATGCAATTGCTACAAGTATAATTTTATGTCCATAACATAGAAGATGGGAAAAATATTTTATTTTCTTGAGTGAAATTAGAAGGACATTCCCTAACTCAATGGAAAATCCACATGGAAACACTTACAGCATAATCGACCAATAACTAAATGGGAGTTATTTAAAACCCTTAACAAGTCTCGGTTCTACCCTATTGTGTATTTAGAGGACAAACGAATCCATTTGCATCACTTTACGCAAAGGCAAGGGCAAAGTGTACCAAAGTACACCAGTATACTAAAATGTTGATTATGTTGAATACATCTCCCAAGAACACAAATGTACTCATGAATTATCCAAGGCGTATGTTAGTGTCAAAATTTTCATTCTGCCATCAATGATCAAAATCACTCTTTTCATATTCATATTAGGGTTTCATTCAGAATTTTTTTATCATTCCACTAGGTCGTGCAAAAATTTGGTCACTAATTAGGATATTGAGGTCATTACTATTCCTTTCACATCCATGGTCAATGGAAATCATCATGGTCAAGTAATTCATTTTTGAAATAGTCCCATAGTCATCATGGTCATCATTCAGCTCATTCTTCCATGTTGTGCCATCATTAGGTCATAGGATCAAAATCATGAACATTGGTAATTTCACCATCAAATTCATCTTTTGAAGTAGTAATAGTCAAAGGTCTTCAAAAATTTCAGGTTCCAAACTATCATTTCCAAGTAGGTGGTTTTTTGTTTACCATATTTGTCTCTCATTTCCCTCTCCTAGGGTTTTGAGGACATTTTTCTTGGTTTCATGAATTCCATGGTTAAAATCATCAACAAGACTTGTATATTGATGCTCTTACACCTTCCCCTATCCTTAATATACCTTCCTAAACACTTCCCATCACTCCTATCCCTCAAAATCATCATTTTTCCACAACCCCTAGCCTATTTACAAGAGGTTTGCTGCACTTCTGGAGTGACCTTGGGAAAATCAAATTTTCTCCTAGATGGAATGTCCAAATTAATTTCTTGATGAGTTAAATGATAACTATACAGATAAATATTTCCAATGAGCTATCATGAGCTCAATTTTGAGTTGAGGAAGGCCTCCAAAATTTTCCTACAACAGCACACTGCATTTTTCAACCTGCATGCTGCACTTTTTTACTAGTATTGGGAAAATAATTTTTTTATAGGTCAAATCAAGTCCATTATGAAAAATAAATTCATATTTTGAAATTAGACAGGATAATTTTTCCAACGAACTATCCTGTGCCCAATTTGGACACCGGGAAGGCCTCCAAAAGTGGTCTGCAAAACGGCACTGCGCAAATGCTCTGTTGAGGGTGCAAATGCTCTGTTGAGGGCACAAATGCTCTGTTGAGGGTGAAAATTCTCTGTTGAGGGCACAAATGTTCATTTTAGGGTGAAAATTATTAATAGATCACGAAAATTACCAGAAATCCCTAGAAACGTGTTCAATGGAAAAAACATCATCTTCAAAGCTCCCTTAGTCAACTCATCGACCTCCAACAAATCAGTAAGAGTTCATGCCATAAAAAAAAAAATCATCAAGGGCATATGTTGAAGTATTGTGAATTTTAAGGTACAATTTGGTGTTTGAAATAATTTTAAAACCCTAGTATCCCATTACACTTGTGAAAACTCCAAAATTTCACTCCCTTACCCTTTGCATCCTTCTCACACTTACAAAAACCTATTCCCAAACCCCTTATTTGAAAAATTCATTTTTCCTATAATTTTCTCCCAAAACCCTAAGCCCTAGGTATTACATCTACCTATGATCCCAATCCATAAATCCCTATCCTAAATCTATCATATTACTACTCCCTATCCCCTCCCCATCTCACACATCCCTAGCAAATATCTCCCTCATTTTCCCTTTCCCATTTCCCTTTCCTAATCCCTAGGGTTTGGAAAAAAACACCATGGCAACAGAGGATGAAAACACATCATTCAGTGAAGGAGAGGAAACTTAGGTGAGGAGGCCACATAAAGGAGGAAGAGTGCTCAGAACTGAACCTACCAATGCCAGGGAACTCTTAGCTTCTCCATTGACTGTGACATGCTTCAAACATGTGGGTTGTCATGATTTTTGTGAGAAAATTCAGAGGGTCCAACACCATCCCAGGTTGACTATACTTTTCATATCCAGACTCCATGAAAATCAAGTTACATTAGTCGGTGTCACTTTCACTCTATCCACTATTATTATTTCAGATGCTATCGGGATCCCAAATGTTGGGGGGAAGTGGTTCAAGAAAGGTATTTTGAAGAAATAGGACTTTGACTTCTTCCTAAAACCAAGACACCAAAATAAAACAAAGAGGTTCTTTCCTTTTTCTCACCTCCTAGACAGATATGCCCCAATGATCAAAAAATCATGAAATAATTTTCAAGTGAAGGCAGAGTTACAAGGCTCTATTCCTATCACATCTAACTCTTAATGCATTTCACTAGGGTAAGGATGCTTAACATACCCTATTATCTTTTCCAGAGTATAGAGAATATGGCATACATTTCCCAGAAGAAGGAGTATGAATAGAAAATGAGAAGTCTATTTCATCATTCCCTCATAAAAATCATAGTTCTCCAACATCTCAATGAACTAAACATTGCATGGAGCACCTTCATAGCTAATGATATTTTCAATGATCCATCCACTCAGCATGCACAAAATTTCCCTTCATCATCCCAGCCATCCACTTCCATCCCTCCATCTCTGCCCATATCACATTCATCATCATCAGATCAATCCCCTTCACCTCCTTCATCTCCATTTCATCATGATTTTGGGTCACCAAGCAGGATTAAGGGCATTGAGCCTAAGTGGAATAATATGGTTGAGGTTGAGCCATTGCCAAAACCCTACTAGATAGGATTCGGGCATGTTTTTTCTCCACATGGAGTGGAAGGGGCCATGCCTTCTACAATAGGTGGACAAAGGCAAAGAGAAGGTCATTGAGCCAGACATTCAAGATGAGGAGGACACTCATGAAACATAGCAAGAATTTTAGCTTGTTGACCTAGATGAGGATGAAAATGAAAAAATAACCAATGAAAACATCAAAGTTAAGGATTTCAAGATCAAGGAACTCCAAACTAATCTTGACAGGGCTATATATGTCATAAACTTCCTTGAGTAGGAGAATGAGCAATTAAAGACCAAACAGATAATTGATGAGGTTAAGTATTTCACTGCTCAAAGGGAGGAAAAAAAGGCCAAAGCCATGCTAGATGAAACACTAGAGAATTATGGCTTACTTGATGATGAACATGAGGAACAAGTACTAAGACAAAGACCTAGAACTAGAGGGTTGACAAAGGGACAAAGGGAAGCTGAGCTTGTTGATCAGCTAACCCTAAATGAGTACCTTGTTCTTGTGAGCAATGAGAACAGGGAGCCATGGCTTGATAGAGCCAATAAAAACTTGGAGAAGCTTCTAGAAAAGGAAAATAAGGATAATGACCTATTGAGGAAGAAATTCAAACATCATGCACTGAAGGAGAAAATTGCATTGGCCAAGCTCAAAAGTACCAATGCAAAAATTGAAGATTTGACCATGGAGGAGAAGAAGAAATTGGAAATTCTTGATGAGGCTTCCATCCAAGACTAAACACATCATCATCATCCATTCCAAAAAAAATTAGGCATTTCCAGACTTTTTTGAAAAATATGGAAATTTCTGAGTTTTTTAAGACAGACATTTAGCAGAAAAATTGTCATTTGCGCAGCACCCTAGGTGCTAAGCAAATAATTGGGTTACTTTTTGAGGGAAATAAAGGCACCATTGGATCCCTAATGACCAATTCATCTTAGAAAACCATGTTTCCAGACTTAATTTTTAGTTTTGATAGGTGAAAATCTCAAAAAACCATAAAAAATTCACCTTTCTGCCCCTTTTTTGACCTAGGCACTACGCAAATACCAGTCTTGGGAGAATGAATTTTTGAGGGGGAAATAACCGTCATTTTCAGAAATTGAGGCATATTCAGAAAGAGGACATGCAAGCCTTTCCAAAAAGCCATATTGGACCTGATTTGGACACATTTAGGTCATCCAAAAGTGGCCATGGACATGGAGGGCGCAAATGACACTGCCAAGGTGAAAATGCACAATGGAGGGCGCAAATGACCAATTTGCTAATCTTTTCCAAGTTTCTCTGAAATTTTGACTTTTCTTCAAGAAATCATATTTCTAATTATATAATTCATAATGGTAAATGTAATTAATTCAAGGATGATTTACCTAGGGTTAGATTCATTGGGTAAAAATCATCATTGAGTCATAATGAATCAGTCGAATGTAATTAGGAATGAGTCACTTAGACCATCCTATACTCCAGCTTTCAGTTCAATATCTTGTGGATCTCTTCTCCACCTCATGGATTCAACCCCTGAGGATGATTTAATGATGCTTTGATGTCTATTTAGTCCCTTTCTTCATTCTTAGCAAGGGTTGGAATCATTTTGTATGTTTTCTTATTGATCAAGGAAACTATTGTACTTAGTTTGGCCAACTAATAAAGAGGAGTTGCAGCTATTTTTTGGGATACTTGTGGTATGATGTTTATCATTGATTTTTCTTCAGTATCATATGTTATAATGTGTTTTTTTCATATTCACTTCATATCTATGGTATGATTTATCAGAACACATGCTTGCCCATGCTTTGTTTTGGAGAATTGATCATAGTTTCTCCATTTTCCTCTGTTTAGGAAGAATACATATCCCATGCTCTTCCTAGCTTCTCTTCAGTCCTAAATTCATCTCATCATAATAATCTTTAAGTGATAAGCCTATGCCTACCTTTCCCCATTAATCTCTGCAACCATATCTCATTTGACCTGACCTATCTTCCTTGACCTAATTTCTTCATCCAGTGAAACCCCAACCCAATCAAATCAAAACAACACCTGCACTCAATATCTAGCCTAAAAACCCTAATTTCTCCAGCCCTCCTGGTTGTGACCTTTTGAAGAGAGACATCTCCGACTTGGTAGAGATAGCTATCAAGTCAAAATCTTGGTTTGTGGTTACCTCTGTTGGGATTCCTTCTTCAGCCTTGGGAATCTGGCAGAGTGATAACAGGGTATAAATAATCATTTATGAAAGTGAGTGATGTTATTTAAACCTGGGATGATTGATGAGGCCTATGTGCAAGCACATTATCTAGAGGATATAGGCATCAATAAAGGACAAGCAAGTGGGTCCAAAGAAAAATACCACCAAGATGCTTTCAAATAGGGGGAAGAAGAAGTGGGATTAAGGAAAGGATAAGAAGAAAATAAATATTGGATATCATGATCCAGGTGGATATTGGTGGCCACCCACCTATTCCACTTGGGGCCCCACCATTTTCTCTTTCATTTTTTCAGTTTCCTTAATTATAGCACAATTTACTATTTTTAGCAGGTTTTCGGGTCCTGAACTTCCGGAGCCGTTTTGAGGCCCTAAACAACTTCTTTTGGATAAATCGGGAGCAACATGGGTCCATGGACCAAATTTTCTCACTAAAAAGTTGTATTACTTGGATAGATATTTATAACGAGGTATGGTGTGCATCAAATGGAGAGCGTATGCCAAAGTTACGTCCCCAGGAAGTTGATGTACCAATTTACCCAAACGGGGTCCATAGTTTTGGCGCTTCATCTCCTAGGGTTAGGTTTTTGGATGTTTAGGGTTTTCCATTATTTCTAAATAATAAATATGCCCTCGAGCCTCATTGTAACACATTTTATAGGCATTTAGGCACCACATCGCTTCTCATATATAAGATACAAGCGCCCTAGCTAGTTTATTTCCATTCTGTCTGTAAGCAAATTTCAGTTCTTTGATATTAATGAAATGAAGTGCTATTTCAGCTACATCTTTGTATTTATGGTTATATGTGTATTCTATTGTGTTCTTTCATAAATATAGATCAGTGGTATCAGATCGATCTACTTTTTCTCGATCCTTCTTTGCATGTCCCCAACGAGGTCGGGGTATAAGGAGTTAGGGCTTGATCTGGTTGAACCTTTGCAAGATCAGCCTTGAAAACCCCGATGGCCGCCCATGGGAGACAACAAGAAAGATGAGGTAATAGGAGATCATATCAAAATATTTCTCACTCAAGCCTTCGAAAATCAAGGAATGTGATGATGGATAACTTTTCCGAGTTCCTTCAACGACTACCCAGCAGCTGCGCATCTACATCTAGCAGCCACTCTGGAGGTGCGATTCCCTTTAAGGTACAAGTAAACTTTGACATTCCCATATTTTAGGGCCAAATATATGCAGATTTTGTAGATAGATGGTTGAATCTATTAGAAGGATATTTCTCAGTCCATGACTTTTTCGACCAGGAGAAGATAATTTTTTCACTCCTCAAAGCTACCCCCCATGTCAAGGACTGGTGGGAAACCTACTGTGAGAAAAAGGATGAGATAGAACCCTCTCTATTCTCAGTCATACCCACTTGGAATTCTTTCCAAGGCACCATCAAGGAACAATACTATCCCGTGGGGAGTTATGAGGAAAAGTACATGCAATGGACCACGTTGTGACAGAAAAGGAATCAAGATGTGCATGAGCTGACAAATATGTTCCATACCCTGCGCACAAAGCTAGGTATCAAAGATTCAGAGAAACAATTGGTGCTAAAGTATCGCAGTTGTCTGCACATATATATTCAGGAGGAAATGGAGTTCCTCAACATCTCCTCACTCGGTACGGCATACCGGTATGCTATCAAGATTAAGCATAAATTCAGACATAAGAAGCAAGACTTTCGATCTGTGAATCAAAAGCAAGGGAAAGGTGCCCCCAAACTATAGAAGAAAGGACAAAGACAAGGCATGGTAGCCCAAGACAACCTTCCAAAGCTGCAAGAAAATAAAAGCACTGCGAAGCCAAATAAGGACACGGGAAAGTGGTGTGAGTTCCATAAAAGCTCCACTCACAACACAAGTGAGTGTCGGGCCAAGAAGTCGTTGGTGGCCGAGATGAGGGATTTTGAATCATATGCATGCTTTGACTCTGAATTAGAACTCGATAAGAAAAATGAAAAAGGGAAGAATATTATTGATGTGGAGCCTAACGCGACCATCACCACTGCAAAGATACAGAAGGAGGAACCAAAAGATCCAGAGGAGGAGGAGCGTCTCTTCTACTCCCAGATGTGGGTAAAGGGTTCCCCGCTATAGTTCATTGTGGACAGTGGGAGCCAAAAGAACCACATTTCAGCAGAGGTTGTGAAGTGGTTGGGCTTGCCAATCACAGCGCACCCACAGCCATACGCCATCGGGTGGCTTCAACAAGGATGGGATCTTCACGTCATCCAACAGTGTCACCTTCCCTATAGCATCAAGCCCTTCACGGATGAGGTATTATGTGACATTGATCCTCTTGATGTTTTTGATGTATAATTAGGCCAACCATACTTGTGGAAGCGACATGTTGTGTATGACTCCCGACCTCCCGCTGTTATTATTACATTGGGAAATAAGTTGTATAGAATACCAGAGGTACCATTGGATGTTTCTATCTCTTTGGTTACTGCAAAAAAATGCACTAAGCTCATTTCCAAAGCCAGGAAATTTGTTTTCTTGATGATATGCCCCTAGGGCAAGAAGAATACTGTGGCCACGACCTCTAGATAGGGCTCCTCCGCACGATGACAACAAATGGTCAAGGTCGTGGAGGAGTACGGGGACATATTCACCTCACCCACAGGGGTGCCTCTACACTATTAGGTCAAGCACCCCATTGATCTGACCCTAGGTGCGCCGCTACCCAATGGACCAATCTATCGGTGCTCTGTTCTAGAGAATGGTGAAATCAAGAGGCAGATTCAGGAGTTGCTGCAAAAAGGTCACATTCGGCCGAGTTCATTGCCCTGTGGGAGCCCGATCATGTTGGTACAGAAGAAGGATGAGACTTGGAGACTCTGTATTGACTATCAAGCGTTGAACAAGATCATTGTTCGGAATAGATACCTGATCCAACGGATTGATGACCTTCTGGACCAACTAAAAGGGGCGAAATATTTCAGCAAGATTGACTTGAATTCTGGGTATCACCAGGTACCAATCGAACCCTCTGATGTGTGAAAGACAACCTTCAAAGCCAAGGAGGGCCTTTTCAAATGGCTGGTCATGCCTTTCAGTTTGATGAATGCTCCCGCAACCTTCATGAGGTTGATGGATGACATCTTGCAGCCATTCACTAAGTCATTTGTAGTGGTGTACTTGGATGAAATTCTGATCTTCAACCAGACTTGGGAAGAGAACCTCCACTACATCTGACATGTCCTCGAAACACTGAAGCAACACAAGTTGTGTGCCAATTTGGAGAAGTACACTTTTTGGCATGACCCAGGTTTAGTATTTGGGATACATTATTGATGAAAGGGGGTGAATGTTGTAATTTTCCTACTTAGCCTTAGCTAAGAGGAAACATTCAATTTTGATTTAATTTATGTTTTATGAATAAATGAATAAAGGAGGACATGTAAAACTCCTAAAAATTCTTAATAAATCAATGCCCATGTGAACAAAGACAAATCAGGGCTATGTAAATAATCACTTGCAGGTGTGAAAGAGGTTTGAGCCAAAGATTGGGTCCACCTTGACCAAATCAACTGCGCTGTCTAGGTTCATTGCATCTCCAAAAGGGACTGTGCAGTTCTAGAAGGGAGCCTCTAATGTGAAGAGGGCCAACTCATCCAAGTGGTTTAGGGTTTGCAAGAGCTTTCTCATGTTTTAAAAAGGAGGAGAAGGCACATGAAGAGGTTGTTGATAGATCATATTTTTGAAGTATTTGTCTGCTTAGACAAATACCATTCTCTGTTGTTTAGTGGAGGATTGTGATTGGAATTCCTGTTTAGGGGTTTCATCTCTTCCCTTGAGGATCATTGGAGGAGTTATTTTCTGAAGTGAGCCACTATTTGGTTTGATACCAAGCTCCATTTTCATGAGCAGCGCTGGCCCATTGAGGGTTTTGCAGTTGCTGTCATTTGCAGCAAGTGGTGTTCTAGATCTGCTTAGATCTAGCTTGTTTTGAGAGGATTTTTCTGTTGGAGTGTGTTCTTCAGCCTCCAAAGAGAGAGTCTATTCATATTTTGTATCTCATCTACAATTTCATTTAATTTTATTTAGTCTCCTTCACCCACAGCACTGTTTCTGCTCTATACTGCGTTATTTTTGTAAGAGGGTTTCTTGTTTCAGTTTGCTATCAGATTGGAGGAAGATCTCTTGGTGTTAGGCTTGCCTTCCCTTGGTGATCCATGGATTGGGTTTCTGATCCATACCTCTATAAATCTGATCTCTTTCAGCAATAAAGTTATCTTTAGAAATTTCTAGTTTTTCTGCAGCACTGCAATTTGTAATTCAGATCTATAGCTTATTATGCAATATTTTGATGTAATTCCAATTGGATCTTGTTATTAAAGTCATATAGTTTCCATATATTTATTAGATCTGATTTTTTATCCATACATATGTCATATATCTGAAATTTAATTTACAGCAGCTAAACCATCTGAAAAATAACGTTGTCTATGTATTTCTGCAGTTGATTTCTAGTTGCAGCTCTAATTTCTGAAGGGATTTGCCATAGTTATCTTTGTAATCTGTTGTAGAGGTAATAAGCTCAAATATAAATCTGATTTACTTTTATAACTCTGAAGTATCAGATCCTTGGTTGTCCTCCTCTGAGTTTCAGTCAAAACTGTGCAATTCTAGTTGCTGGGTTTTCATGTTATAACAACCCTTCTCTTTGGCTGATTTCTAGCTAGTCTTGACTGTGGGAGCTCTGTTTAATGTGCTTAAACTTATTTGTTTCTAATTAAATTCCATATATAAGTCGCATACAACATAAATGAGGGTATCCCAGCCCTGATCTACGTTATTCTTGCTCAAATTTCCTTATACAGCGTTTTTCTTGAAGACCTTGTTGAGATTCCTGAAAAGGGGTTATTCCAAGTTCTATAGACAGAGTCTACAGTTGGCCAGGTAGCCTCTGGATCTCACCCTTTCTTTGAAGGGTGACATATCCAGTCAATGCCTCTATAGTCCATCTCTGAAATAGAATCTTGAGAATCCCGAAAAAAGGATCATTACAAATGTGTATCCAACCAAGATCCAAGTCATTCGGTATTGGCCAGCCCCAACCACTCTAACAGAGCTTCACAACTTTCTGGGTCTTGATAATTTCTAATGCAGGTTCATTTTTGGATTATCTCATATCACTTAGCCCTTGATTCAAGTCACCAAGGGAGGAGCGAAAGAAAATTTATTTTTGTCGGAATATCAATAGAAGGCATTCATAGAATTGAAGGATTGCCTTTGTTCTGCCCCAGTGCTCACATTACCAGACTTGCAACAACCATTTGAGATCGAGACAGATGCCTCTGACTATGCTATTAGGGAATTTCTTACTCAACAGGGGAATATCACAGTGATACATTGTCCGACACAGTCCACAAGTATCCCACTTATGACAAAGAAATATATTCCATTATGCAGGCTTGTCAATAATGGAAGCATTACATTTTGGGGAAGGAAACACTCATCCACATAGACCACCAACCACTGTAGTTCATACAGACACAAGGGAAGTTGCAGAACGATTTCCATCAAAAGTGGTCCAAATATCTACAATAGTTTCGTTTGAACATCAAGTATAAGAAGGGTAGCACCAATAATGTTGCAGACTGCCTCAGCCAACCACTGATTGTGGCGCCAACCACTGTTATCAACTCTTGTGGGCATGAGACTTATGATTGGCCGCTTCTCTACAATAGAAATCCAAAATTTTGCCACACATATAAGACACTCTTGGAGGGTACGCAAGTTCCAAATTTTCACCTCCAAGATGCACTATTATGTCACCTGGGACACTTTTGTGTTCCTTCAAGAGAGTGTGCCAAGATGATTTAGGAAGCACACTACAGTCGAGTCGTTGGGCATTTCAGGGTCAAGAAAATAGTGGCAGTACTGCAGAAGTGTTTCTATTGGTCGAACCTTCGACAGGATGTCAGGAAGTACATCAGATCCTGCACTGCTTGTGCCATTTCTAAAACGACCATCTAGAAGAAAGGTCTTTATACTCTGCTACCTACCCCTAGTCGAACTTGGGAATCCATCTCCATGGATTACATGTCAGGCCTTCCTTCTATTAAGCATGGAAATGACTATGTTTTCGTGGTCGTCGACAAATTCTCGAAGATGGCCATTATGGCGGCCTACAAGAATAATATCACAGCAGAAGCCACTGCTCAACTCTTCTTTGAACGAGTGTGGGTGCACTTTGGGATCCCAAAGTCTATCATCTCAGATCGGGACAGCACATTCCTCAGCACATTTTGGTCCAGCCTCTAGTCAATGTTGGACACCAAGCTCACCAATTCCACAACTTTCCATCCCCAAACTGATGGCTAGAAAGAGGTTGTCAACAGGATGATTGTACACATTCTACGCATGTACAATTCAAAGAATCCACACACATGGGATGAGAGTCTCCCCTATGTACAAAAAAATTATAATCGGGCTCTCCACATCTCAACCAGCCACATCCCCTTTCAGGTGGGCTTGGGATTCCAGCCACTATGTCCCATTAATGTAGCCATGCCATTTGCGGCTACTCAGGTCGATTCGGCTCATGTCCAGTCTGAAGCTGACAAAGTGAATAGCTTCATCGAGTGCATTCAACACATCCACCAACAAGTTCATGACATATTGGACAGAGCCAATTCTAAGTACAAGCAACGACATGATCAACATCGGGTTCCACCCAACTTCCAGGTGGATGACAAAGTGTGGCTACATTTACAGAAGGAGCACCTCACTAGACCCCACCGCAAGCTTCGCCTGCTCCAATATGGGTTGTACACCATCACCAAGGTTGTGGGGAATAATGCCTTCGAGCTAAGTATTCCACCACTCCTTGGTATGCACCTAGTATTCAATGTGGACCACCTTCGGCCCTACCTCCCACCTCTACTAGACACCTCCAACATTGCAAAACAACTCACACCAACAGAGTTAAACCCACACTGCATGGAACAAGCCACCACATATTGTATCATGGACATGAAAATCAAGAACACTTGCTAGCAGAATATCCAACTGTATCAGGTTGTCAAATCTGGCAAACTCCTGCACCAAGGCAAGTGGTTCACCAGGGACCAAGTTCAGCAGAAGTTTCCTCATCTCATGGAGGAACTCAACGCAATGGGGATCATTGATTCCTAAGGGGGGAGGAATGATCTAGATGGATATTAGTGGCCACTAGCCTATTCCACTTGGGGCCCCACCATTGTCTCTTTCATTTTTTTAGTTTCCTTAATTATAGCATAGTTTACTATTTTTAGCAGTTTTTCGGGTCCTGAACTTCCAGAGCCGTTTTCGGGCCCTAAACGAAGTTTTTCAGAAAATTGGGAGCAACATGGGTCCATGGACTGTTGTTTCTCACTAATTTGTAGTCCTCAAATAGATATTTCTAATGAGGTATGGTGCGCATCAAATAGAGATCATATGTCAAAGTTACATCTCCTGGAATTTGATCTACCAATTTACCCAAATGGGACCCATAGTTTCAACGCTTCATCTCCTAGGGTTAGGTTTTTGGATGCTTAAGGTTTTCCATTGTTTCTCAATAATAAATTTTCCCTCAAGCCTCATTGTAACACATTTCAGAGGCCTGTAACCAACACATTTCTTCTCAGAGATAAGCTACCATCACCCTAGCTAGTTTATTGCCATTTTGTCTGTAAGCAAATTTCAGTTCTTTGATATTAATGAAATGAAGTGTTATTTCCACTGCATCTTTGTATTTATGGTTATATGTGTACTTTTTTTCATTTTTGCATAAATCTGGATCATATCAATGTAAGGATCCAAATAACCATTGCAACCAATGTAATATTGGTGGTCACACTAAAGATGAGTGTTGGAAGCTACATCTAGAGTTTAATCCAAAGAACTGTAATAAGGATGCCAATAAGAAAAAAAAAATTATCTATGGATTTGGGAAATATTTTGGATTTGTTTGAAAATATTGTTTTCATGGCAGTGTGGAAAGAGGTGAATATGAGTATCCTTAGTCACAAAGAATAAAATAATATGACTAAACTCTTTCTATTGAGATCTAGGTTAAGAAGACAAATGTGGATCTTCTATCTAGTTCTTTTTAATGATCCAACCTCATGGAATAATATCTTGTCAAAAATATTGGATTAAAATTTCATGGTCATCCTAACCGATATCCATTAGAATGGGTAAAAAAGGCTATGGAGCTTAATTTTACTAAACATATTAAGATCAAATTTTCTCTAAGTGTGAACTATAATGATGAAGTGGTGGTAGATGTTGTACCACTTTATGTGTGTGGTGTAATATTTGGAAGCTCCTACATATGAATGCAAAGTTCATGAAGAGATAAAATTATAAGTACCTAATTAATGATGGAATATTTCATCATGAATGTGCAGAAGGGTGAAACCAAGATCTTTGGTATGACTAATCAAACCAATAAATTGATTAATTCTAGTAGAAATTCTATATAATTAATTTTATTAAGAGAAAATCAACTAGATGATTAATGGGTAAAAATTAAGGCATCTTTGCGGAGATGTAATATAGAGTATAAATGTTAGTTTAAGGAGTTTTTTCATGTATATAGAGAAGTATTTAAGTAGCCTAAAGGAATACCACCTAAGATGAAAGTGGAGCATTATATATATCTATTTCATGACTCCCCATTACCAAATATTGGGTTGTATATACAATCTATCATGGAAGCAAATGAGGTGAAGACAATTTTAATAGTTAATTGTAATAGTTGCTAGCCTTTTGGTTTACTTATCATCATAGAACCCAAGAAGGATTGGACTTGGAAAATGAGTATTTACTATAGATTTTTGAACATAAATAGCCTCAAGAATTGGTACCCTCTACCTAGGATGATGATTTATTATATCATCAATAGCATGGAAAGTACTTCAATAAGTTGGATCTAAAATTGGGGTATCACCAAGTATGAGTTAATTAGAAGGTACCTTGAAGACCACCTTCAAGAGAGTGAAAGGTCTACATGAATGGTTGGTAATGCCTTTTAGTTTATGTAATGCACCATCTGCAATTATGCTTTTAATGGATGATGTAATGCATCCATTTTTAGATTCATTTGTGATAGTATACTTAGATGATACATTGGTTTATATATATACTTGTGAATAGCATATCTCACATCTCATTTAGGTGTTTGAGACTTTGTAAAAGCATCAAATGTTGGTTGATTGTTATAGTGTCATTTATCACCTTCATGTACTTGATGATTTACACTTTGGCCTTGGGCACCCTTTCCCCCAGACTTGAACATTTTCTCAAAAAACAGTATCTTAAAACCCATACGCGACTCTGCCTAGAATTTTCCGCATATACACGCGAGTCCATTCATAGAGATCCACGTATACCTTTTTAATTATTAAAAATATATATATATTCCCTATTATTGAGGCGGGTTTGATGGTTATTCCAGTAATTTAACCACCCCATCCCGTGGCCTAACTGTTCCTAACTGTAGAAAATAATTTTAGGGAGTATATAAGCCCCTCAAAGGAATGGCCTAAGGGAGGGAGAAAAGATATAGATATTATACTATGTTGGAGCCCTATTCAAGTCTGATATTCTTGTGCCTCCTACACTTCCCAGGTATATTCAGGAAACCCTTGTTTCCTTGAGATGTTCATCACCCTATATGACATCTGTTGTGCACACATCTTGGAAGAATTCTTGTGAGGCTAGGGTTGGACGGATCTAGAGGACGATATGCTCGAAGATCGTGGCAGGATTCAGGTGATCTCTCCACGTTTTGATTATTGTACGTGTCATTCATAATAAGAAGATACATATTGTTCCCGATGTTTACATGTTTATGATTCTTTATACATGTGTAATAATCATTAATTGAACATTTCGTATTGTTTTTATGATATTATACATGGTTTTCACTAACATCTAGGAACTATATATGTTGTACAACTAGGTTTTTGTGTTCGTTCTTTGTGAATTTACAGGTTTCGGAGCACAAAGTGTTGCAGGGGGTTTGCACCCCACAATCTACATAAACCGAGAGATTTTTGGGTAAGTTCTACAACCATTAGTATCTAGTTTTTAGTATCAAAGTTGATTAGGTGAGCCCTTCGTGAATGGCATGCCCTTCGTGAATGGCATGCCCCTGATCTGTGAAGGTTGTCAACCCAAGACATTTAGGGTATTATTTCCTGAAACAGAATTGGCGACTCCACTGGGGATCACATTCTTGTGATTTCCCATTTGGGTTGTTTCATCTGTCTTGTAGGTTCCCAATAGTTTCTATCACTTTTTGCAATCTAGCAAGTCTTTTTTCAGTCAAACAAAAGACCTGTTCTCTTGATCAGGCTTGATTTTTTGTTTTTTCCTTATCTTTATTTCCATACGCAGTTTTTTCTTTGCACAGTCGAATATACACGTTGTTTTTTGCAAAGGGTCACGCGTATACATGAGTTTCCTTTGTTACAGTCACGTATGCCTGGGAAAATTTGAAATTTTTAATTTCTAGCCCCTGTGGTCTTGTTTGTCTGTGTTGATCTATTCCTATAGTATCTTGAAGGTCTCTAGATTATGTTTAGAGTGATTTTGTATCTGTTTCTCTCTTGCTTATATGAAAACCTAGACATTTGGTGAAATCCTTGTTTTATGTGTCTGTGATTGCGGCTTGAGCACCAATATCTTTCCCTAAAGATTCGTGGTTGTCCTAAACATTCAAAACAGCGATATTTTACTCGTTTTCTCTTCTTGGTCTTATGCGTTACTTCGCATTTGATTTTTTCCTTCTCGGTGTAGTTTGGTTTTCTTGATTTCATAGACTTGTTTTGTTGCGAATTTTGAAGGATCTCTTTTTTATTTTTTTTGGAGTTGTTGTTCGCTGCAATATTATGCTATTACACTGAGTTGAATGATTGAGTCTCGTGCTTCTTTTTTCTCGTATAAGTCCCGCTACGAAAGTAGCACGGTTGGCTTGAGTACTTCGAAGCCTTGGAGTGGAATTCATGTTTGCTTGATTCAGTTCTTGGATAGTTTTTATTTGTCTTCTTGAAATCCCTTTTCTTTCTCTTATAAGTTGAAAAGCTCAAAAACATTTTATGTTGTCTGTAGCTTTTTTCTTTCAGTTTTGTTTATGGTTTATTTTCATCTTTTGAAGCTTTTGGTTCAGTTTCTAGTCTTCGATTCTTGGCTTGATTCGGAAGGAAGTCTACTTTTGATTTCTCTTTATGTCAAGTGCATTTTGGTGTTTTTATACATAGGAGTTATGATTTGGGACTAGCCTTGTTGACTGTCAAAAAGTGATTGAACCTTTGTTTTTCTAGAGACTTCTTTTTTGCTTCTGTAGAGGTAGCATCTTAGGATTTTCATTTTATTGGTAGTTTTCATTAAGTTGCATTTGAACATTTTTAGTCTGTTTCATAATTTTCTAAGTTGTGTGAAGTGTGAGTGTCTGAAAAGAAAACAAAGTTTTTGTTTATTAGTTTCATAGAACCTGTGTATAAATCACTCTTCATCAAAAGGAAATCATTGCATTTGCATGTAGTTTGGTTTTCATTGGTTTCTTCTGTGTCATAAAAATAGCATCAGTTTCACTTCCATGCACCCTTGAATTAAATAACAGCCAATCTAAAATAAGTGACATAATTAAAAGCAACTAGTAGTTTTTTTATTATTGTCATTAATCATACACAAACTAGCTAGGTTGTAGAGCCTTGGATTAGGTGAGTGGATAGTTAACTCTCCAATGCCGCTCAAACTGTTAAACATAGAATTTTATTAACGAGTGAAATCCAACACCGTTAAGTATATCGGGAAAGCTCTCCTCCAGAGAGTCAAGAATGAGGGAAAGTGCAGGTAGAAAAGAGAGATACCCCCTCTCTTATTTGTTGAATCTTGACCTAAGACTGTTCTGCCCAGTTGCCGATACGGATTGGTGCCCATAGTTTCCTATCTTAGGGATCACATAGGTGACTATGGGGGGGAATACCCATGGTACCTTAGGCAGACGTTGCATCACTTCCATCAGTACTTCTGGAGGGTGCCCTTATGAAGCTTGGGTACTTGCACCGACAAAGGCTGTTGTTAGGAGGTCAACATAACTATTTCTATTACCTTCGCTAGTAGGCCTGGGTCGTAATTACCCCAGACTACTCTCGGGAGGTCCTATTATTTCGCTTTCTTGTATTTTCGTGTCTGGTCCTCATCACCCGGAGCGGAAATACCTAAGAGCTGCTTGTCTGGTTGTATCTTAGGAACTTTTTAGTGAGTGCTCTTTGCTCCTAGATTGCTTAGCTTCGTATATTTTTTTATTCTAAAATAAGTCTCTTAAAGTGGCTAACTGATCGCCTCGTCGATCGAGGAGGCTTCGTGGGTTGTCTCCCATGAGTGCCAAGCCTTCTTCAAGAAGGCATAGCAGTAATTTGGAGGGTGATTTTCACCCGGTGGTCTTAGACGCAGCGGAGAGAGATCCTTCGTAAGGGCTTGTTGTTTCTGTGGGTGGTTCTAGTGTTGGTGTCAGTACAGAGAGGAGTGCCTCAATCATTTCTAGAGTTTTACTTCCTGCAGAAGAAGTAGAAGTAGAGGAAGTCCCTCAGCCTCCAGAGTCTCTTCCATCTCCTCTTCCTGATAATTATCCTTTCATCATTCAATACATCAGACCTGAGTCTCAGAGACCCGAAAGTCCTTATCCATCATATTCGCACCTTTCGATGGCCACGACTGGGAACACAGCTTCGGTTGTGAGCATTGCAAGTGTTCAGACCCCTCTTTTAGTCGAAGGAGGGGGAAATCTTGCTATATCTACTCACTTATAGTGTTGTTATGTTTGGATCTGGTCACACCCAAGCACATGCTCACAATCTGGTCCCTTTTCTTTCGAAATGCCCACTAGTGGGATTCCTTCTTTCTCCTTTTCGGCTACTTCAGCTGCATCTTCATCCATACCCTCTATGGCCAATGGATCAGCTTCTTTTCAAGGGTTCCCCTTTAGGAGTGGGCATATCCCTCATTCGACCCCTTCCTTAGGATCTTTACCTTTTTCTTCTCAAACTCAGGGTTTCAATCCATGGTCTAGAGGTCATAGTTCTAATACCTTTACAGGTTGGAATCCTGTTTTTACAGCGTTGGGAGCATGGAATTTCCTTTTCCCTTCATCGAGTACTTCTCAGGCCTTTTCTCCATTTGCAAATTCTTGGAACCCTTATCAAGGGGTTTCCTCTCCATTCACTACCTCATTAGGGGGAAATGGTTCTGTTTATAGTAACTCTATGTTGGGGGGAGGTTTGAGGGAGTCCCTTCTCCGAACAATATTGGGTCTGAAGTTTTCCTATGGCCCAGCATTCTCTACGAACAACATTTGGGAACCTGGTGCCTCATCAAATCCAGGGTATTCTTTTCAAAATGTTGGGAATCCTTCCTATGGAGGATGGAATTCCCGGGCTCCTCCTCGCTTAACATTTCTGGAAACGTTAAACTTGCCAGATTTGTCAAAATTGACTAACGATCCAATTCAGTATAGTCCGGGATGGCCTCCGGTCCCCACCAAACTCCCTTCATACATTCCAAAGTTTGAAGGGAAGAATGGAGAGGATCTGGAAAATCATATCACCACTTTCCATTTATGGTGTTCATCCAACTCCCTGATTGATTATTCGATCAGGTTGAGGTTATTTCAACGCACCTTAATTGGAAATGCAGCCAAGTGGTATATTGAGTTAACTAGGGGGAATTTTTTCCACTTTTGGAGATTTGGCTACCATGTTCTTAAACCACTTTCAGTTACCTATCCGTTATGACACCGGGACTGAACTCCTAGCCAATTTTCAGCAGGATAAGGCAACTCACATTTCTAATCATATTCAGGAATGGAGAAGAAGGAAGAAGCTCATTAAATCCCATATTCCGAATGAATTCCTTCTAGAATGGTTTTTTAAATCTTTGCAGCCTGATATTTCTAAAGATGTATCCCTTTGAGGGGTATTTTCTGAAGAGCAGGCTATTTTCAGGGCTCAGCAATTAGAATTGATCTATTCTCAGTCTGGAGTCCTCAATAAAACTTTTCTGGATGCTCCTCACTCCAAATTGGACTTATCCAAAACTAAACCTGGTCCACATGGTGATGGGCTTATTGGTTTGATCGATAGCTGTGCAGCTAACCTGCTTAGTCAATTGCAACAGTTTTCTATACAATCTGCTTTTTATAGTCATGTTGTGCCTTCAGTTTCAACTCCTTCCCAGTCCTTGGAAATTAATATTGTCCATAATTCTAACCTAAAATTAAATCAACAATCCGATGGGAAGAAGAAAGAACAGAATAACAAGAAGAAAGGCAAGGATGGGAAGGGGAATGCAAATAAAACCAACGATCATGTTGGAGAGGGTCAAAAGGATAATAAAAGGAAATGAAGTTTCCATGCAAGTTATCTGCTTGGGGCCATATTATACCTTTTCCCTAAAATTTAGAGGATGCGCGACGCTTGTTAACTCAGAGGTTCTTCAGTTCTAAATTTGTGCTAACAAACCCTTTCCCCCAAGGCGTGTTAATTCTTGGCATGAATCAAAATATTAGGGCTCCCTTAGCAAGCGGCCAAGAGAAGGAAAATACGTCAATCTAGAAGTGTCGGATTGCTCACGCCGGATATCGCTACGAGATCTGGCTGATTATTAATTGAATATTATTTGGTCACTCACGATGAAGTGTTGAACCCCTCATATCCATGACCCTCTTTGACCCGGAGCCTATACCCGGATGGAAAGCATCTCCAAAATGTACGATGATTAATCCAAATGCCAAGGCCACCCGAGAACTTTACTCCGTTATAGAGCACATCCGAGGAATTTAGGGGTTGGAATGTATTCTTCCTTGATGGGTACTTTTGATATTCCTCCTCCTACGGTTCATATCAATGCAATTTCATCCTCCAAGGCTCCTCTTCGAAGAGAGTTCTTTAGAACTCATTATTTTTCGGACCCTTGGACCTTACCTTCCCCTACTGCCACATTAGCGAGGTCAAGTGGGTGGAATGGAATTTCCAATGTCTGCAGCTGAGATTGCTTATAGCTCTATTGTTGACTCTGCAGAATCCATTCTAGTTTCTCTTCACCAGAGGAATTGGATGGAGATGTGGCTCCGTCTTGGACTCTTAATTCATCTTCGGCCCAGGATTGTCTTGATACCACTCTTCCATCTGCAGAGGCAATCCTGGAAGCTATGAATAGTGTAGAGAAACCTTGGGATGATTTGCATCATTTGTCTTACTTTCTACCAGATTTGAGCAAAGTTGAATCAAGTTTTTGTCGCCCTCAGTCTTTTGGTCTTGTTCACCCAGTCTTGAACCCTTTAGCACCAGCACAGGTTTTTGTTGAAGGGAACCTGGTTGTGATTTCTCCTACTATCCCAGTGAACATTTCCAGAGATCCCAGCATTATGGAGAATGTTTTCATCGGAGCTGAATGTTTCCCTGAAGAAGTTCAAATTTACACTGACCTTTTTCGATATTTTAGGGATGTGTTCGCTTGGTCTTATGAGGAAATTCCTGGTATAGATCCATCTATTGTCTAGCATGAGATCAAGGTGTACAAAAATGCTAAGCCTGTCAGGAAAAAGCTTCGTCCGATCAACCCTAGGAAGGCAGCAGCTATCAAAGATGAGGTGGAGAAGCTACATAAGGCGGGATTCATTTTTCCTGTTCCTTTGACAGAATGGGTTTCGAATCCAGTTCCCGTGGACAAGAAACAAGGAACAATTCAAGTTTGCATCAATTTCAGGGACCTAAATAAATCATTTCCTAAAGATAACTACCCCACACCATTTATAGATCATATTATCGATGAATGTGCGGGGAATGAGATTTTCTCCTTCATGGACGGTTTCTCTAGATACAATCAAATTACTATCCATCCTGAAGATCAATATAAGACTGCATTTATTTGTCCCAAGGGTACCTTTTCTTACAAGAAAATTCCTTTTGGCCTTAAAAATGCTGGAGCTACTTTTCAACGGGCTATGTCTATGCCTTCCATGACATCAAACATATTATCGAGGCATACTTGGATGATTTAGTTGCTCGTTCTCATAAGATAATTAATCATCCTTTTCACCTCCGTCAAGTATTCGAAAGATGTCGGCATTAAAAAATCCGGTTGAATCTGAACAAGTGTGTTTTCACGTCACATCTGATCGGTTGTTGGGATTTATTGCATCTATGGAAGGGATTCAGGTAGATCCCTTCAAGGTTGAGGCAATACTTCAGTTGCCTCCCCCATCTTCAATTAGTCAACTTCAAAGTCTGCAAGAAAAAGCTAATTTTCTGTGGAGATTTATCATAAATTATGCTGAGATTACGAAAGGATTTATGAGATTATTAAAGAAAGGAGTTCCATTCTTTTGGGATGACTTTGCTCAGTGTTCATTCAATTATTTGAAAAAGTATTGACCTCTACTCCTCTACTGAGTCCACCTGTTTATAGCAGGGATTTCCTTTTGTATCTTGCGGCAAGAGAATCTACCATTGGTATGGTTCTGGTTCAGGAAGACGATACACTTTTAGAGCATGTTATTTACTACCTTAGTCGAGGCTTGGTAGGACCTGAACTCTGGTACTCTCTGATAGAGAAGCTTGCTTTAGCAGCTGTTCATGTTGGGTAGCGGCTCATACATTATATTCTTCTTCGAAAAACCTATGTTTGGCAGCAGTCAATCCATTTCATTTTGTTCTCAGTAGGTGAGTGATTGGGGGAAAATACAATCGATGGATTATGATTTTGCAGGAATTTGATCTTGATTTTATGTCTGCCAAGTCCAAGAAATCATTGGTTTTTGTAGAATTGATTTCTGAGTTTCCCTGTGGAGAAGAGATGGTTTGTGATGAATCCTTCCCGACTGAGCATCTTTTTCTCATTTCTTCACAGGATCCTTGGTATGGGGATCTCATAGTATATCTCCAGACTACAAATTTTCCCTCAACTTTTTCGAAAGATGAGCGCCGTAAGTTACGTCACCTAGATAAAATTTACTTGATCATTGGTGACACTTTATATCATCATGAGGTTGATTCAATCCTTAGATAGTGCTTAACTATCGAAGAAGCTGAGGTTGTGCTGAATGATTTCCACAGTGGAGCTTGTGGTGGTCATTTATCTAGGCTTGCTACAGCCCAAAAAATCTTGCGTGCAGGATACTTTTGGCCTTCAATTTTCAAATATTTTATGGAATCAGTCAAAAGGTGTCATTCGTGTTAGGTTTATACTTGAAATATGCACGCTCATCCAGCTCCGCTCTTTCCTGTCATCACTATCGGCCCCTTTACAAAGTGGGGTATTGATTATACTACTTGTAACCCTCCTTCGGCCAATGGTAACAAGTACATTATTGTATCGTAGACTACTTCACGAAGTGGGTCAAGGCTATGCCCACTTTTGGGAATGATGGTGAGACAACAACTTTTTTCCTCTTCAATCAGGTCATTTCTCGCTTTGGTATTAGCAAAGATATTGTTACTGTTCATGGCAGTCACTTTTAGAACAGCATGATGGCTGAATTGGCTTTGAAATTAGGTTTCCAGCAGGAGCACTCATCTTCATATTATCCTCAATCCAATGGGAAAGTGGAAGCCGTAAACAAATCCTTGAAGAAAATTCTTCAACGGACAATTGATAAAGCTCAATCCAATTGGCACATTATGTTGTACCCTGCACTTTGGGAATACCGGATGTCAGTCAAAACTACAACTATTTTTACTCCATTTCAACTGGCTTATGGGTTGGAATCTATATTTCCCATCGAGTGTGAAATTCCTTCTCTTAAGTTAGTTTTATAACTTCTTCCTGAAACTTCCAGTCTCGAAGAGCGGCTCCTTCATCTGGAACATCTCGATGAGCAGCGTCGGGATGTTGCCACGATGAATGAGGCACATAAGAAACGGGTAAAAGTTCAATATGATAAAGCGTTCAAACCTAGGGTTTTCTCCGAAGGAGACCTTGTCTTGGTTTATGCCCAAGAGAAGGATGCCCTAGGAGAAGGCAAGTTTAAATCTATGTGGTATGGCCCCTTCATCGTTAAAATGGTCCTCAAGAAAGGAGCTTATGCCTTGGTCGATTTTGATGGAAATGAGTTGTCAGAGCCTAGAAATGGGCTCTATTTGAAAAAGTATTATGCTTAGGTTGTGGCCTAGCATCTTGCTTTTTGTATATATATATATATATATATATATATATATATATATATATATATATACTGTCTTTCTACATATCTAAGTTTTTTATTTTTGGTGTGATTATGATGCATTTGATCTGCTTTGGCAGGTTGTGTTGGATGTCATGAGTCATTTTGGTTTCACCGATGGTGCTAGTAGACATACCCAGAACTTGGCTTCTGCAGCTTGGGTACTTCATTATCCATCTGGTCAGTTGTTGGTTTCAATAGGTATTTGCATTGGTCCTGCATCAAACAAAGTATCAGAATATACTGCATTAGTTTATCTACTCTCAGAAGTAATATCCTTGGGTGTTGATTCGTTAATAGTTTTCTTGGACTCCTAGCTGGTGGTTTCACAGTTGAACAACACATATCAGGTTCGAGATCCATTTTTGCATCGATTGTTTTTTAGGGTACGTTTGTTACAAAGATCATTTCAATTTCTAACATTCATTCACATTCCTCACGCTGACAATTGGATGGCAAACTTATTGGCTAATCAAGAAATTGATTGGCATATTCATCATTCAACATTTTAATTGATATATCAAATACAACATTCATTTTCCATACATTTGGGTCATCACATCATATATATATATATATAGTCAAAGTGTTCAAAAATATACAAAATATGAACCCATCTGTCCTACAAAATTAGGGCTTATGCCCGATCATGTTCAGTATCAAAAATATATTACAGTCATTCGGTAAAATATATATATCTAATCCTGTGGTCCTTTCCCAACATTCGTGTTCCTATAGAATACGATAGCAATCACTACACAGTGGAATAACCGCACCCAGTCTCGTGGTACTCTGACTACCCATCTCCGTATAGCCTCTGGTAGGTCCTCTACTGCATACATAGGCACTTGGCGAGTCAAACTCTCCAAGTTTCTCTGGACGGCATGGAGGGTCCTACCAGGGTCTTTAGCATCCACCTCACCTCTGCGGCGCTTATGCCTTGGGTATCCCTCAGGTCTAACTGGTCCCATATCCGTATCATGATCATCAATAATATTGTAAGTCATTTGAGTTCAATCAAAAAAAAAATTCATTATAATATTTAAAAATGAATAAATTAAATTAAATTAAATTAAATTAAATTAAATTAAATTAAATTAAAAAAATTAATTAATTAATTAATTAATTAATTAAAAAATAAAATAAAAATCATATAATCAAAAATCAAAAATTGCAATCTCACCGGTTGCACCCCATGCTGCACCAGGTGGAAGGAATAGATTTGGATCACTACGAAAATCCATCCCAGCATAGGGATAATCTTCCACCGCGATAACTTGTTCCTCCCACCATTGGAAGAACTTGTCATCCCAAGCGGTTCGGGAAACTTCACTTCCCCCCAATCTCTTCATCAGATCAGCCCACCAGGCTATTCTTGGATATTTGGGGTTGTTGATGGTTGATATGACTTTGGGCCGAAGCCCTGGAATCCTCTCAAAGAATAATGTCAATAAAATGGTTCGATACCCAAAAATTTTAGTTTTTTCCTTCCAAATTGAAGTCAATTGTCTTTTCATGTTGCTTAGCAATGTTGTGCACCAATCAAAGAGGTGAATCAAACATTCCACTGCAATTCTCATTTGAGTCCTCGATGCCTGATGTAGGGAAGCAATCCTGCTACCCTGCCAATGGTGAAAAGGAGAATCTTCATATATAATTCTTTCAAATATTTGATTGAAATATGTGTACCTACTTCTTGAGACCCCTCTACGCAATAGACTTGGATGTAATCTTCCACAGTAAGCCCTCCCAAAGGCTTCCCGTGTAGATCTATTGGATCTCCCCTTCGCGAGAGTCCAATGATGAAATATATGTCTTCCACCTCTATGCGTATATGCATATGATCTATCATGAAGCAGTCTTCTTCCAGCTCCCAGTGATCTACCAACATTTGGAGCAACCAGACATTACTTTTCATATTTTGAATTTTAAAGAACTTGAGAAATCCATAGTTTCGAAGGTTATCAAGCGAATTTTGATCTTCCATCACTTCATTATCGATGGCACTATGTTCATGCTCCCTCCAGCTAATTGACATCCTGAGAAAATTCATCAAATCATTCATTAGGTTCAATTTTTAAATTATTGGTATGCGCATACACGACTTCTTTTACACATAGTCGCGTATCATACGCAGGTTCGTCCACACAAACCCGCATATTGGTTGAGGGTTTCATCAAAAAAAATGTTTCCTACAATCAAATTTCTAAATTTTTATCTTAAATTGGAATGAAATTGATGACAAAGATGAATTTAGAGCTTACCTAACTGATTCGGCATGATTTGATGGTTGATTCCTCTGGTTCTGAGAAAAGGAATTTTTTCTCCAAAAGTTTCTTCTCCACTTCTGCAATGTGAAAATGATCCAAATATGAAGTAAATAGTGTATTTATACCCAGAATTTGAAAATTTTTTGCAAAATTATTTTGTGCTTATTTTTCAAAATCTATCTAAGGTTGTATAACCATGTTGCTTGTAAGTATTGGGCAAGTTATTTTTTCAGGGACATTTTATTGAAGTTGAGATTTTTTTCGGTTTTTTCGGATCCATGACCGTTGACCTGTCATGGCATGTATATGATTTAAAACTAGCATATATGCTAGGGAATCCATCTTCCATTGCATTCTGCATACTAGCCTCCATTCTAATCACTTGCCATAGTGTTGATCCCATCATGTCATGAGTACTTAACCCATTTCACTCACTTATTTTTAATCATGACTTGGTGGTAGATCCTTCCTTTACATGGGCTTCCTAGTTAGTTCCTCACTAGCATTTGTCGCCCATGCTACAATATATGTAGGCTTAGGAGTCCTCTTTAGTGTTGCCATGACATATACGTTGAAGCTTCATTCTTCTTCTTCTTCACCATCATTTTTCTAGCCATTACCCTAGAGGCTCCCTTGTGTTGTCAAGTTGTATTACTGCATTGCATATTGACCACTTGTTTATCTTGGCCTTCAGCTGGCTTCATTTGGACACAATGTTTAAGCCATCCTTTGACCATGACTTTCTATACAAGTTAACCATGCAATCACTTAGCTACCGCGACTTGACACCTTTTTACCCATGGATGGAACATTCATTTGAGTATCACTTACCATTTTCTGCCACCTTGCATTAAGCATAGGATTATTCCTATCCCAGGAACTAGTGCATGTGTTTCATGATACTCGTTCTATCCATTGTACTCTAGAATTATTTTATTCTTTTTCAGGCTTTGAATATGAAAAAGACAAAAAATAATATGTGAAAAAGAGCGGGAACGGGATATTACTTTGTATTTTGATGGCAGCTACAGTGTCGGTTTTGTTGCCCTTGAACAAAGCACAAAAAATTGTCTTTCCTTCATTTGGGATGGTTTTAGTTTTTACTTAGGAGAAGCCATAACCTTGTTACATGTGTCAGTTCTTCCCCGGTTGGTTATCTCTTCCAATCATATGGAGGGTTTTTTCATGCCTCCTGCATGAAAAACTTATACAAAGTTATCATTTGCTGCCATAGTCAGCATTAGTCGTGCTTTTATTCAGGGGAAGTTAACCTGAGTCGGCCTTTCTCTGGTGTCTCTTAACTCATTTTTCATTCGGCCATCTCGGTCTTGTTAGTATCTTGTTCTATCACATCAAATATTTGGTCCTATGCTCGTGCTAGTTTGAGAAGGTCTCCATTGACTTCTTGCCGGCAGGTTTGTCTCTTATCGACTACGACATATTGCTCTGAGAGAAAACCTAGAGTCGCACCCTGGCCTATTTACATAATTGATAGGTGACCTTGTGCTCAGTATTTGATTATCATTATGGGTCTTTGACTGAGTGGTTTCCCTTGTGTTTGACATCAGATTACTTTATCACACATGGGATTCGTGCAGTGCCTTGATTTCCATTTGACCCTATCGGTGGATATCTCGCCTCTTTGTCAGCTTTCATTATTGGTTGGTTTAGAGGGTTTCTGGCATGCACTAGCTCCATCTTGTGCATGCCGTAGACGTACTTCAGGTTGGCTACTTCACTCTACTTCGTCTGATTCCTTCCAAATCTTGGCCTGTGGGCTACACTCGTTCTGGACTTATGTGGGATGCCTTAATGCCTTCCTTCCAGCAGATCCTTTTCCATTGACTCTGACTCACTTCTCTAGGAATAAGATCTAGAGTCTTTTTGTCAATACCTTAGGGTTTGCAGTCATCAGTGGCAGACTCTTCACTATCAACAGTGAGGATACATCATTACCTCCTTATTGATAGATTCTTTCAAGTGTTCGACTTCAAATCATTTATTCGCACTTGTTCGATTGTACTAGGGTACCTTGACAACCATTATCATTATCGGTGGGTTGTCTCGCATTTGTTAATGGTATACATCAATGACCAGTAATCAAACAATTTCTCACATGTTCAACTTCATCTTATTTATTCCCATCATGTAGAATTTTGCCATAGTGATCGGTGAAGACCTCGAGTTAGCATCAGCATGATTCGGTTCACTTCGACAGCTTCTTTAGTTTTCTGCCAGTGAAACCATCCACCCTTATATGTTGTAGTTTCACCTCAGCAGCATCCTATATGTTGGCTCCCGAGTTGTGTGTAGTACCATTTGTTCCACCACTTATGATTTGGTACTTGGAAATTCATTTGTGACTTTTGTGATCAGATATCTATTGTAGCATCGTTTATCAGTCTTCTATATGTGATACTTGGACCTGATTTTGACTTGCACTTTTGGGCAATGATCAGATGATTCACTATGTATTTTACATTTTTTAGCTATATTTGTATACATTTTAGATCCACTTTATACTTCATATGTAGACATTCTTTTCTTTCATTGAGCATGGGTATGCCCGCCTTAGACCTGAGCTATCTCTTTGATTTCTTTCACTGGTTTTTTGGCAAGTTGAAATCTGGTGAAGACCTATCTAGTCCTTGTAAGGTTCTTTCTATGCACATAATACATTTCAGCCATCATGTACCCCTTCTAACCTCATATATTAGGGGGCATCTTTTATAGTGTCATTTATCACCTTCATGTACTTGATGATTTACACTTTGGCCTTGGGCACCCTTTCCCCTAGACTTGAACATTTTCTCAAAAAACAGTATCTTAAAACCCATACGTGACTCTGCCCAGAATTTTCCCCGTATACACGCGAGTCCATTCATAGAGATCCGCGTATACCTTTTTAATTATTAAAAAATATATATTTTCCCTATTATTGAGGCGAGTTTGATGGTTATTCTAGTAATTTAACCACCCCAGCCCGTGGCCTAACTGTTCCTAACTGCAGAAACTAATTTGAGGGAGTATATAAGCCCCTCAAAGGAATAGCCTAAGGGAGGGAGAAAAGATATATATATTATACTCTGTTGGAGCCCTATTCAATTCTGATATTCCCATGCCTCCTGCACTTCTGTTGGAGCCCTATTCAAGTCTGATATTCCCGTGCCTCCTGCACTTCCTAGGTATATTCAGGAAACCCTTGTTTTCTTGAGATGTTCATCACCCTATATGACATATGTTGTGAACACATCTTGGAAGAATTCTTGCGAGGCTAGGGTTGGATGGATCCAGAGGACAGTATGCTTGAAGGCCGTGGCAGGATTCAGGTGATCTCTCCACATTTTGATTATTGTACGTGTCATTCATAATAAGAAGATCCATCTTGTTCCCGATGTTTACATGTTTATGATTCTTTATACATGTGTAATAATCATTAATTGAACATTTAATATTTTTTTTATGATATTATATTTGGTTTTCATCGACATCTAGGAACTATATATGTTGTACAACTAGGTTTTTGTGTTTGTTCTTTGTGAATTTACAGGTTTCGGAGCACAAAGTGTTGCAGGGGGTTTGCACCCCGCGGTATCTACATCAACCGAGGGATTTCGGGTAAGTTTTGCAACCAGTAGTATCTAGTTTTCAGTATCAAAGTTTGTTAGGTGAGTCCTTCATGAATGGAATGCCCCTAATCTATGAAGGTTTTCAACCCAAGACTTTTAGGGTATTATTTCCCGAAACAAAAATGTTAGTTTAAGGAGTTTTTTCATGTATATAGAGAAGTGTTTAAGTAGCCTAAAGGAACACCACCTAAGACAAAATTGGAGCATTATATATAGCTATTTCATAACTCCCCATTACCAAATATTGGGTTGTATATGCAATCTATCATGGAAGAAAATGAAGTGAAGACAATTTTAATAGTTAATTGTAATAGTTTCTAGCCTTTTGCGTTACTTATCATCATAGAACCCAAGAAGGATTGGAATTGGAAAATGAGTATTGACTATAGAGTTCTAAACGTAAATAGCCTCAAGAATTGGTACCCTCTACCTAGGATGACGATTTATTATATCATCGATAGCATGAAAAGTACTTCAATAAGTTGGATATAAAATTGTGGTATCACCAAGTATGAGTTAATTAGAAGGTACCTTGAAGACCACCTTCAAGATAGTGAAAGGTCTACATGAATGGTTGGTAATGCCTTTTAGTTTATGTAATGCACCATCTGCAATTTTTCTTTTAATGAATGATGTAATGCATCCATTTTTAGATTCATTTGTGATAGTATACTTAGATGATACATTGGTTTATATATATACTTGTGAATAGCATATCTCACATCTCATTTAGGTGTTTGAGACTTTGTAAAAGCATCAAATGTTGGTTGATATTAATAAGTGTGATTTTTATTAGTAAATCATTGATATATTAGGCTATGTGATTGGTAAAGGTGAAATCAAGATAGATCCTATGAAGATGGAGGCCATCCTCAAGTGACCAATTCCTACTAATGTCATTGAAATTAGGATCTTTGTTGGCATAGAGTTGGACCTAAATAATTTTATAGCATCCTATTCAATTTTATTTGCACCACTTCACACCATAACAAGTAGTAATAAGAGTTTCTCGTTGGGAGAGAATTGACATAAAGATTTTGATGAGCTAAAACAAAGGATTAATCAAGCACAAATTCCTGAATTACCTAATTTATAGAAGCATTTCAAAGTGGATATAGATTTAAGTTGATACATTATGGGAGTAGTCTTGATGCATGCAGGTAAGTTGGTATGCTATCATTATGAAATGTTTTATGACATAGTCTTGAACTACCTTACATATGATAAGGAATGTTACATCATCGTGTAAGTTGTTAAGAATTGGAAGCATTATCTGATGGGAAAGGACATTGTTATTTGCATTAATCACTAGCCACTATAGTGTTCAGAGACCCAAAGTAAACTTCAACAAACTAAACACTAAAAGTGGATGAGGTTTTGCAACATTTTCATCTATTCATCAAATATAATAATGGAAAATTCTAATAAGTAGGTATACATGCTTTTAATTCCACCCACATCCAAGATTATAGCTTTGGGGACTCTTATGCACATAAATCCTTTTACCCATGGTCCATAGAAAGAAACATAGATATAATATGAGGACTTTAAAGAGGTGTTTCAGTAGCTATAGGGCCAAAAAATTTCAAGAAGAAGTTGATAGTGAGACTAACTACCATTTATATAATGGTTTGGCTTACAAGATAGACGATATTTGTGTTATTAAAGGTGAAATACTATAGCCCATAAATATTAAGGAGCCTCACACTCCTAAGGTTGTAAGACATTTAGATGTTGGGAAGAAAATGGCTAACTTACAGAGTTATGTGTATTGGCTTAGAATGTAAGAATGTGTAGCTCAATCTAATAGAGGATGCGTACTTTCTTATACCAACAAGATTATTAATAGAAATAAAGGTTTATACCATCCCTATCTATACCCACTAGACCCTTTGTAAGCCCCATGTTAACCGTAAAACCCTTTATTAAGTGCTAGGTATTGATTCATTACATTTATATTGTTATATTGTTAAGTAGGATAGAACCCCTTATGGTCCCATTTTATTATAATTATACCCCTTGTCTCCTATATATATACTAATGAAACCTAGTCTTAGAATCATAAAATACTATCTTGTACATTGTATTCATTGTAAAATGAGGTTTCCCCTCAAAGAGGACTGTAATTATCTATTTCTTATCATTTTTAATGTGCAAGGTTCATAACATTTGGTATGAGAGCTCATGATCCTAAGGTTTTGCTGCTCCAAACAAGGTAATCATGGAATTTTCATTATAGATTTTTTCTAGGAGGTTTCAAATGGTGAAACTTGGAGAATATTTAGAAGAAATCTTGGGCACTATTTGGTTCAAATTGTATATAATTTTTCACTATAATTTTTGAGATATGTTCTAATGAAGTTCGAGTTTCTGAATGCTCCTGAAATCTGTCTCAAACATGGCATTTTCACCATATCTTTTTCCTGTAAGGTTTCAGACCATGAAAATTGAATCACATTCAAAATAAATCTAAATAAACATCTCATTCATATTTCATACATTGGTTTGCTATAATTTGGATATATGCTCTAAAGAAGTCTAGGTTCGAGAATGCTCTTGAATTCAGTTTCAAATAGGTTTGTTTGGAATTTTCATAGTAATTTTTTTTACTATGAGGTTTTAGAAAGTGAAACATGGACCATATTAAGGATAGTTCTCAAGGAACATTTGGTTTTATTCTTAGAATTTGGTTTTCTATACTTTCAGAGCTAAACTGTGTGGAAGATAGGGCTTCTGAACAACCTTGAAATAAATTTTAAACAAATCAACTTGGTATATTTGCTATATCTTCCTATCTAGGTCTTTTAAGACTGTGAAATATTTAAATATTTTAGGAGACATATAGAAGTACCTCTAGTAAAAACTTCATAATGATATTTGAATAATTGGACATGTTGCACGCCATATAAGTTTTCTCTTGGGAGGAGGCCAAAAATCAACAAGTTTGGGAAAGGTACCATAACTTTCACTTTACACATCAAATTCAGTTCACAGATGTGGAATTGTGGAAAATACATGTTGGAATATTATAAAAATAAAATTAGAACCAGAAGGGCTTAAATCTCATAATATATCAATAAAACTTTAGTCATTATGATATTCTCCAAATTAAGGTAACTTACTAGTGACCTTACTATTTATTACAAGATGCATTTTTTTGGTGACTAAAAGTTGTTATAAAGAGGAATATTGTTATTATTTTCCAACATGCCTCCAAAGAAATATACTACAGCAATTAAATCTACTGAAGGCTCATCCTTGACTCATGAATAAAGTAAAGACTTGGAATTTAGGTTATCTCAGTTAGAGAAGAAAGTTAATGAAATAGATGGAAGTGTGTTGAAAAAGGTGAATTTATCAGGTTCTCAAGAATAACTTAAAAGAGAAATGAAAAAGAAGATGAATGAAAATAAGAAAGGAAAATAAAATAAGATGATTGAAAATAAGAAAGGAATAAAAAAAATATAAGTGAAAATAAGGAAGAAATAGAAAAAAATATTAATGAAATAAGGAAGAAATACAAAAATCCATCATTGCCATGGAAAATCTTCTCTTAGAGAGACTTCCTAAAAGGGATGGAGAGATCCAAGGAAATCATGAACATAAAAAGAAGCAAGGTGTTGTGAATCAAACTCATATGGGGAGTATGTTATCACAACTGGACAGCATATATGTTGTATCGTAGAACCATAATCATGAATTTTAAATCCAATATCCACATCATTATGGCTTCAAGTCAGCACCAAGGAACTACTAAATTTTGAATGTTGACATGAGGAGTTTTTATGGTAATGATCCTGTAACATGGATATTTCGTATGGACCAATACTTTGATCTACCAAGAGGCATCCTTACAAAAGGTACATATTGCATCTCCACTTTTACAACATGAACAACATGTATGGCATTAATGGCTTTGTGAAAGGAAAAAGGAGTACGTTATATCTTACTCCATTTTTATAGAAGAATTGATAGGAAATTATGGGGATATTAAGAGCAAAGCATTTTTTAGCCAACTGGTAAATATTCGACAATGGGGTCCAATTACAAAGCACATTCAACAATTCCAAAAGTTGAGTCTTAAAGTAAAGAATGTTTCAGAGGAAAATTTGTCAGACTTGTTTACGGGAACTTCAAAAGAAAGCATCCAACATGAGGTGTGTGTCTTTGAACCTAGACCTCTAGATCATGCTTTAAGTTTTGAAAGGAAAGTTGCAAGCAAAAATATTTCCACTAGAAAATCGATCACTAATCACTATAGTGAAGATCATGCTTCATCTCCTAAACTACCAAGGTTTACTCCTCAATAAATGGATGAAATAAGAGAAAAGGCACTATGTTTCAACTATGAAAACAAGTACATTAAGGGGAATAAATGTAGTGAGAATAAATTATTGTACCTAGACTCTAAAGAGGAAGAAGATCAAGAATTGGAACAGTCACGAGATCCAGAGCTAGAAGAGACTACTCCAACAATAGTCTGGCATGCATTGGTTGACATCAATACTCCACAAACCCTCAAGATAGAAGGATATATCAAAAATAAAAAGGTGTCATTGTTAATTGATTCAATAAGAACCCATAACTTCATCAATTACAAATTATCAAAACTTCTCAATTGTTTCATATATCTAGTACCAGAGTTTCAAGTAATGATTGCATTACGGAGGCACCATAAATTTTTCAAGGAAGTGTCGTAGTATTAAGCTCAAACTAGGAGAGTATTTGTTGGAAAGTCCCAGAATGAAATACAAATGTGTGGTGATAATGTTGTATTAGGGCTCCAACAGTTATACACGTTAGGAATAATGACTTTTAATTTTCAAGATCTCTTCATAAAATTTACCTTAGTGAGAAAATAAAATGAGCTTAGAGGTATCCAAGGGAAACACTCTAAAGTGATATGATCTAAAGGAATGATAAAATTACTCAAAAATGTGAACCACGGTGTAATATTATAATTATGTTCACTAAATTTTCAAGCATCAATATAATCAATGTCATTGGATCTCCATAAATTTTTCAACAATCTTCACAAGGTATTTGGATTAATGCCTAAGGGTCTTCCACCTAATCGAGATCATGACCATGCTAATCATTTGTAGTCGAGATGTTTACCAAAGATAAATGAAGAAGGGAACATCATATTATAATTAGAAACAAGTATTAAGCAGTCATGTAACCTAGCAATTGTGTAGTACATCATCAAGAAAAACAACCTACATATGGAAGATATGGCCTAGGAAGATGACTTATTGTTGTAGAATCACTAGCAATTAGTAAAATGTTTAGAAAACACTTGTTTGAAGTGGAAGGGAATGTTAAGCCCTATATAAGCCCCATGTTAACCCTAAAACCCATTATTAAGCCCTATATTTAAAGTGATTACATTTATATTATTATATTGTTATATAGGCTAGAACCCCTCATGGGCCAATTTTATTATAATTGTACATGTCATGTATTTTATATATACTAAGGAGACCTAGTCTTAGAATCACCAAATATTTTATTATACATTGTGTTCATTTTAAAGGGAGGTTTCCCCCTCTTAGAGGATTTTAATTAATGGTTTCTTATCATTTTTAAGGTGCAAGGTTCATAAAAACCCTAGAATAGGATCTCCATGGACTTTGTGGGCGGTTTACCAACAACCAAGAAGGGATGGCTATTAGTTTGTGATGGTTGACATGTTCAATAATATGTGCATTAGTATGCCTTCTAGAAAGACCATCAATGGAAAATAAGCATAAAACATGTTATTTGAAAAGGTTTAGATGAAATTTGGGATACCAAGGAGCATCATCTTAAATAGATATATTGTATTTTTTTAGTGCCTTTTGGATTATAATTTGGGAGATTATGGACACTAAGTTGAAGAGATGTAGAACTTTCCATCCACAAATAGACAGGTAGATAAAATTATTCAATATGACATTAGTTTAGCTTGTGGGGAGTTACAATCAAAGTCATATAAGGACTTGGGATGAAAATGTGATGTAAATTCATCACTCTCACAACATGGTGATCAACACTTATACTAATAAGTTCCCTTTTGAAATTTTATATGGCTATTTGTAACCATCACCCTTGGATGTTGTATATGGATATTAAGGAGGAGTGATGGAAAACGTCACAGTGGATGCATTGTAAGTAGAAAAAAATGTTGAAAAAAATTGTAAGTACAAGAGATGAACTCACATGAAAAATACAAATCCTGGCATTATCAACACATAACTGAGAAAACATTCAAGGTGGGAGATATATTTCAATTGCATCTAGACAATCTAGTAAGAAGATTGAAGCCATGTGGTATGGTATTTTTGTAGGAGAAGGTGGGTATAATTCTTATAGACTGAATCCACCCCCACATATGCACATTTCCTCAACATTGAATGTGGAAAATATGAAACTATACAAGCCCTTAATGTTGGATAAGGAAACTAGTGAGCAGGCCATGCATTCCATAGAGGACTTAGCAACTGAAGGTTAGGTAGAATTGGCGGAAGTTATATTTTTGTAGACGAATTCTAAAACTACCAAACATGGATAACAACAAACTCTGGTAGGTTGGATTGAAAGGGGAAATTTTAGGCAAGGCCAAATGGTACTCAAAGGGGAAATTAGAGGAAATTTCCTTGCCTCGTTCTATAAAATATTTTGGGACCAAAATCCTCCCTAAAATGGGAGATATGATCTAGAATATATCACAATATACCTTCTTATCTAACTTGGTAATTTTTTGGTGGAAAAATTGGAGGAATTGGCTTGCATGACCTATTTTAGGGGCAAGTCATAGTTTGGTGATTCGGGATTCTAAAAATTCTAAAGTTGAACTAAGGCATCAAATGACACTTTATGGTTCAAAGCTTTGTGAGCTTAGTTTCAACCCTTCGACATTGTCTTACACACTAAAAACTTTCCAACGGTGTGAAAATCACCTCAATCAGAGTTTGTAGATAGAAATTATGCCTCCCACTAGTTGACCTACCATGTTAACCACTGTGGTACTAAGTGGATGACATGTCAGTGCCCATTACTCACACATGTAAGACTAGTTACATGTGGACTTTCAACATGGTTCTAGAGGCTCCAAAATGCTAACCTAACCATAGAGGACTATCGGGCTATGTTAAATACTAGGCTACTAACAAATGAAGGGGTTCCATTATTTCATAGATGAGCAAAGCATCTAGAAGTTATATGTGGAAGAATAATGGAGTAGGTAAAAGATTATATAGCAATTATTCAGGCCGCATTGTCCATAATGACTCCACATTTAGTGTATATTTCTGTGTACTTTTATTTCATAACTAAGAAAAATAAAGCAAAGTATAAGCCTCAACATCTAGCTAGATTTTGTCCCGCATGTGATTTCCCATGTCACATCTTGTGTTCATTTGTGTGGATGGTGTGTTCATTCACTTCTTTTTTTCATTTTGATTGTAGTTATTTCCATAATTTTGAGTGTTATAATAGTAAATTTTAAATCTAATGTGATAAATTGAATTTTAGAATCTTGTAATATTTGTTGTGACAATTTGGTTAAGTGTACCATCCATGACAATTTACATATCAAGAGGATGCCTTATCAAGAAAATTACAATGATTGAATTTCTAACTATATAATATTTCAATGATCTACATATTTTTTATATCACATTATTGATTATGTAGGATATGCAATACATAATTTGGTTCTTACTATTCCAAAATTAGTGCTTAATTAATTAAAATTTAGCATTTAAGGACTAAAAGCTAAAATTGAAATAACAAATCTAATACTCGGAAAATTGATAATGGAATTCATCCATATGGGCGACATCTTAATGTTGATAAACCAATCAATTTGGAAGGATGCAAAGTACATCATTTCATCTCTTTACATCTTTAATGGCCTTTAATCTACAATAAATTAGTCTTTGATGTCCTCTAGGAATAAAATAGCTTAGGTTCTTCACTTTGAATGGCTTCTTCTTGTAATAAAATGAATTTTGGCTTACTTATTCTCCCAGTGACGGGGTTTGATACTACTAATCACATCCCATAAGCTAAATATGATGTTTTTTATTATTTATCTGGAATAACCCTTGTCATCAATAACCATATCATGTTGGAAAAAAGGTTATGAATTATGTTGAGATAACCATTAAAGTTATTAATCAATGAATTCAATGTGTTTGAATGGCATCTTCCTCATCTTCCTCGTGATTTATATTATCACCAAATTGATCTTGATTGGCTTCTCATCAATCAACTCAATGCAACTCTTTCAAACCACTTCTAAATGAAGATTAGCCTCTTCATTTTGAGATGGCTCTCTCAAAGGGGTTTTATGATTTTGAATAAGGATAATACTAGATGGCTAACTGTATGAATTGTAACTTGGTTTAGTATGATTTCAGGATAAAAATGCAAGTCTGCTACCATTGGGCTATGGAGTCAATCAGTATTCTTAGTGACAGTGGTTCTTCACATGGAAGCTGAGGCAGATAGAGGTTTTTAACAAAGATAATTCATACAAATAACATAGGGAAACATAGTAATTTCGCCCCTAAAGGAAGTCAGAGCATAATATTATGAATTCTGAGTAATTAGAGACAAAATATACTACAAGTGATTAAACATAATATGCAGTGCAATAACACATCAAAAACCTCATGAGAATCTCAGGTCTGGAAGTAGAATGTCACTTTGTATTACTGATAATGGATAAAACATACAAGCGGAAATTTGGTGCAATATTCTCCAACCCTTTTCTCTTCGATGTTTAGTCTATAAATAGACATTCTTTACAATGTAGATGATCTGCCTGGCTGGCTAGATCTTTGAATTCTACTCTAACACCTATCATAAACAAAACCACTAACTTGAAACATAAAAATGACAGCTATACTTAAAAGAAAACAAACTCCTAATAGGACTCTATCTCCTATTTATTACATCGTTTATCCTATCAGTGAAATAGTTACATAATGAATGTCACATTATCGAAGGAAAAATCACCATAATTCACCACCACTTTACACCTTTAAGACATCCCGAGATATGTGGAACACAATCCTACTTTTTAAGAGTGGATAACCCTTCACTTTAATCACTGTTTTGATTGATGAGGTGGTTGTGTGGCACTCCTTTTCAGCCATGAATCTCTGCTAGTATGGTCCATTGACATATTGGAGGTCCCCAGCTAGAAAATATGTTATTGAGATGCTCAAAATTCTTCAAAAGCTCCTCGCTACGAAAACAGGGTAGTTTAGGCAGTTTCATAGCGAGTTTTAGTAGCGTGTGAAACCTTGCTTTTCCATCAATCTCTTTGACTCCTTTGTTGTTCCAACACCTTTATTATGCCAAGACACCTTGCAAACAATCAATATCCCTTCATAAAACTTGAAAAAACTGAGTTTTGAGGAAAAAATGCACCTAGAGGAATTTACATAGTGTATTTCTGGCCTCAAGCCTGAGGTACGCTACAAAACTGTCCAAAAAATCAGAACTTCCTGAGTTTAATTTTTTCTTCAAAAATTGTTCTCCAGCTGAAAAATTTGGGTTTTTTTCATGTTATGAACCTCATCAAACATATTCCATCTCAATTTTTAATCCTGTGATGTTTCATCTTCATTTACAATCAATTGGTTGATGGGCTCTTCTACCACTTTCATCTGCAGCCCTTTCTTTTCCAACTCCACTTGAATCAAATCCAATTGCTCTTGAAGATATTCCACTTGGTATTTTAATGCCCTTTTTTTGGATTGTAAGTGCAAGTTTATCCTTTTGATGTGTTTGACCTCTCCTTTTAGTGGTTGAGTCCACTTTCTCAACTTTTTGTATTGTCCAAGGTTTTTGAAACACTTCTGACTTGTTCTTCCCATATTTTCATCATTTGTTCAAATTGAACCTTCTCAGTTATGTGTTTCTTTGCCTCGAGCTTCAAAAATGATATCTCTTTACCTGCCTCCTTCAAATGCTCTTTGAGGGTTTCAATTTCTGATTTTTCAATCATTTTCTCTTTACCCTTTCTTTGCATGATAACCAGTTCCTCCTTTGCTGGTGAAGATAGATCTATGATGCTTGGTGGCTGGGAAGCTTCATTGATTTTTTCAGCCTATTTTCTTTACATGACCTTCCTTGCATGTCTGGTCATTGGCTTCCTTGGTTGAAAAATGAAACTAGCATCATCACCTGAAAAATCTAGTTTTTTAGCAACCTTACCTTTCTTCAGCTTTCTTCCTCCATCTTCAGTCAAGTCTTCTGCACAATGGGTGACTTTCCAATGTTAATTTCATGTAGGATATCCTCCAAATTTCCTTCTGCAACCCAATATCCGACTCTCTTCACTCCTCACGCTTTATTTTCCGGGGCTGATTGTATGCTTCTGTTTTGCAGGTGCTGTTTGAGGTGTGTCGGTCTCCTGCAAAAGTTATGCTTCCGTGCTCACTGGTTCTGAAGGAGATGACCTATTTTCTTCTTCAACTTCCTCTGTCACATCTGGTGATGAAGTAGTTCTAGGTTTGTAAGCTTTCTTAGGAGTAACCACATCAATTTCATAACCGCTCATGAACAAAAATGAAGTCCATTCTCTGTCTAACCTCCTCAATTCCTCTAACACTAAAAGCTTAATTAAACCATGATGAAAAAGAGAATTCTCACTACTCATCAATTCTTATCGTTTTCAATACAAAATACATCTCTATTTATAACAATCTAGCCTCGACTTTCCTATGGTCCGCAACCCATGGTTTTCGGGCCCATAGTTTACCCTTTGACCCATTACAATGCGTTTGGGGCTTTGACCCACACCAAAACCCCTGTGCTATACTAAATATAATCAAAATTAATCACAATGGACCAGTTTTCCAGCTTGTTAGGAGACCCCGTTCCAACAGTCCCCCAACACAATCTTATGACTCGTCCCAAGTCACTGCAGTGGTGCGGCTTCCATTTTCGCATGCAAAGTGGCCAGAGTGTGGACAAGCAGAGGGAGTACGTCCAGACTTTGGGCCGCATCTTGCTGCGCAATTTTGACCAACGTCAGGGAAACAGGCCCATCTATATTTGCAGTAACCTGTTCTAACAACCGGTGGAGGCGTGCGATGTCGAACTGAGCATCGTGTGCGGGATGGAGTGCGGTATCAGACCATGGATTCAACTGTTTTCGAACAACCTTCTTGGAGTGGCGAAGATTCTCAATCTTTTCCATGGTGGCTAGGCGTTGCGCAGAGATAGTGGAGGATGTGGAGGCTTGAATTTGATCCAGAACATCTTCTGCCTACTGTAAATCCTATTGGATATGCTTCCGCAAGACACTTAAAGTAGGCCGCTTGTTTACATGAGATAATACTGCTAATTGGACTACCCTGCCCCCTTTTAAGCAATGGTCGTTGGATGATAGAGAGGGATATTTTATGTGGGGCGGGTTTCCCAAGCAACGGTAAAATTTTCCCGTAACTTGACTTGCCAGCGGCTCAGGAGCCACTCCTTTCAATGGTAACTTCTTCTTTTTACCAGAAGGTATACTTTCAATGGCTAGTTGTCATGTCCCCAGTGATTTGGGTGTACCCATTACGCTAAGGTTACTGCTCTGTGACAGCCGCCTGTCTCCCCCCAACACAGGCTTGCTTCCTAAGTAGCTCTTGGCCCAAGTCCAAGATATTTTTAGTATTTGTTCTATTAAGGCTTTAAGGGGGGCTGATGTCGGGACCAACTGCCTGACCCCCAGTTGCGTCGTCATTGTAGAGGCGGCCTGGCACATGGGACCACTATCTGCGGAACCTGTAGGTGGCATAGGGAACCCATTACTTGCTCGTGGGTCAATCGGACCTTTTCTCAGGCTGGGTATGCCACAACCGCTTAGGCCTGGCTCTACTTCAGTCCTTCCCTCGGGGACCATAAAGAGGGGGTCCTTTGTGATACGAAGACATCGCAATGTAGAGGCTTCCCCTAACCGGGTCTGCCAAGCTTCTATTTCCTTACTGGGATCCTCAATATCCTCCCCGTAGCATCGTACAACGTCCTGGGTCAAGCTTTCCTTATCTCAAGCTGTCAACTTATAGTTATATTCCCCCCCCTTAGGTATAGACTCTGTATAACATTTTCCTTCTACCGGGCCCAGTGGTACACCAACCTGTGTCCCCTTGTTTTCAAATATCATTCTCTCCAGTAAAGTCTGCATAGTTCGTACTTCCTAAGGGTTGCACAGCAGCCTCATGCATGCTTGTATGAAAATTTTAATCTCCTCAGTTAGTTCCACATCTCCTCAGTGTGAAGGTGGCGAATTTTTAGCCTCCAAGAAATCCTTTCGCGCTTCCATAAACGTTTCCCTTGCTTTGCTCAAGTCTAGTCCTTCTTGGTTGCTAACTGCCTTGCGGATTAGTGTGTCAACTTCATCCTTCTCCTTAGCCCCCCAGTCTCTAATCCACTGTGCGTTACTACATTTACCTTTGCATCCTAACCTCGTGGTTTGGTTTGGACCCTTCGCACCTTCTGCACTAGTGGAAACTGCTTTCCCTGAATCTTTGCTTTTAGGGATGGAAAATATTCCAGTGTATGTCCTCACTGTCTACAATACCTGCAGGACTGTTGCAGGCAATCCTTCACAAAATTCCCTGCGCTCCCACAGTCATAGCAAATCAATTGGCCTCGACCCCGACCTGCGCTTCTGCTTTGGCTCCCGTCCCTTTTCCCATGGGGGGAGTCATCCCTAACCAAGGGGGTTCTTGATGAGGTAAGGACTCCTTTACCATTCATTGCTTCGTTATGGATTTGGTAATCCTGCTCCTCATGGAAAACTGACTGGAAACGTCAGTACCAGCGTCGCTCTGATGCGGAAATGAGGGTTTCTGGACAAGACCATCGTTTGACATTACACAACCTAGTTGCGCAGCTTTCTTCTTGCCAGAGCGGAGGTCCCTTTGAGCCCCACTATTCCAGGCTGGGTGCTCCTGGTCCCGAGTGGCTTGCTGCGTGACCTTGTTCCGTGCCAGCCCCTCTTTCTTTCTCTCACTGTATATTCTATATCTCCTAGTACATAGCCTCAACCTGTACCTGGATCTATTGTACTTATAACGTAGTATCCTTTAGAGGCGTAGCTTCTAATTTCATAGTAGATTCCAAGGCCTCGTCTTGCGATTCAAAATTCCGGTGACCCAGGGGTACGCATACATGAGGGAGTATCATGGAGATAAACCATTTCGTAAGCTGTCTATCGTCATACCGAAATCCTCCTTCTTTGATAGATTTTTTTAGGCGTTGATCTGCCTCTCATACAAACTCAGCTGCCCCTTGCTTTAAGTCCTTTACTTCCGCTACCAGCTAGGAATAAGATTTCGGCTTCCTTAATTGTTGCTTCAGAGCATCTTTGATATATTGAATGGAGGCGGTCCCATTCTGGGCAATGTATCACATATACCAGTCCAGAGCTCTGTCTTCGAATGCTAAAGACAGTTGCGCCCTTTTTATCGTGTCACTTGCCACATTCTGCGTAGTCCAGACAGAGTCTACCACAAACCAAAACCGGTCCATAACCTCATCTCCTACCCCCTTGAAGGTAGGAAGTTTCAGATGCGCAGCCATATCACTGTCCAGGGGAGGTGGTATGGGTGAATTCTTACCTTTGTGTGGCCTAGGCAGCGGTGTAGCTGGGGGATCTTGCGTAGCTAGTTCATGCAACAGATTATAGGTGGATCTCCCTCCATCAAGGTTGGTTCGATAGTATTTACCACTGCGTGTCACGTTCCCATCCAGATCCGAGGTCATTCAGTCGATATGACTACACAGAATGCTCTTTTCGCACAGTAACTTCTTGATTAGCAGTGGTAACGTCCTCAGAAATTTGCCTCGGAACCCTTTGAAGAATCGTCGTTCGGCCTCAGAGTATGATACAAACTGATCAATGGAAAATTCCATCACAAATCCTCCCAGCACACTATCCACCCAGTGATCCATTGTGCGTGTGATAGTATTATCAGTTTTCTCAAGTTGTTCGAGCAACTCTGGGGTCCACAGAGTGACTCGCTTGTCCTTCCAGCACTTCTGGAATTACACCAGTTTGGCCAGCCACTCCTGGAGTTCAATTGTGAAAGTTACAAAGAATATTTCGTATCTTTCAGTAAGGACGTACCTATTTTTCCACCTTTCCGTCGTTAACTTCTTACTGCAATTTTATTTTATGACGAACTCCTGGATCTGTCTTTCGAACCAATCCTCGATCTCTTTTCTTTCAGGCTTCCAGTATTCTCTTTTCATTACCCAATTCCTCTCTCAGACTTCTTCCAGTCCCGGCAATGGAACCATTTTTTGGCTTGAGGGGTCCTGACCCAGGTTTGGTGTGCAAGGTTTTCCAACAAACCCCTATACTACTGGCCCTTTCGGCAGTGACCTGCTTTCGCAGGTCACAGTCTCACCCGAAGTAGTATGGGTGAGTGCTGGAACTAGGTTTCCGCACCCTGAGAAAGGAAGGGTAAGGAAAGCAGATCTGCGTTCTGTTTCTGTAATTCCCATATTACCTTGTTCTTCGCAGGTTTAATTAGGTATCTATTTGCATCCACATGCACTAGATCTATAATTATATGCTTTCTATAACATCAACACAATATTATATAAACAGAGCAGAATAGATCTAGATTCAAGCATTCAGTACATAGATCTTCCCAACGAAAAGACAGAAAATACATAACACAACAATTATCAGCAATTCATACAACAGTACTCACAGATTCAGATCTCTAATAATCCTTCGCATTCGTTCATTCATCAATTTTCCCTTACAATTCCCTTCCCAACCTGTGCACACTGCAGCAGGGTCTGCACACAGCTGGACTAGGATCTCTGCGCACACAGCCAGCAGGAGTTCATTCCCCAAAACCCAAACAGATAGCTTAAGCAACAGATCTCATCAATATCTCATCAATTCTTATCCTTTTTGATACAAAATACATCTCTATTTATAACAATCTATCCTCGACTTTCCTATGGTCCGAAACCCATGTTTTTTGAACCCCTAGTTTACCCTTTGACCCATTACAATGCGTTCGGGGCTTTGGCCCGCCCCAAAACCCCTGCATTATACTAAATATAATCAAAAGTAATCAAAATGGACCAGTTTTGCAGCTTTTTAGGAGACCCCGTTCCAACAGGTGGCATATGTCAAGTCCATCTACATGGTGCCTTTGATTTTTGTTGCCCAAGATCTAGATAAGAGCATGCCAAACATGGGTGGAATATCTACCACCAGAATGTCCATTATCATTGTCTTAGCAGGAACTTTTGTTAGACCAAAAACAACATCTTTTATCAATCTTATGCATTGCACTCTTTTAGAATCAAAAGAAAACAAATCCTTGTATGGCCTAGTGATCTCCAAACCCATCCTATCTGTAATCACCTTAGGCATGAGGTTATCATACGCCCCTGAATCCAACATGGCATTGTGTAAGGTCATGTCATGGATACTAAGGCTGACATAAAAAGGAGGTACTTCTTCATCTAGCTCATCTTGCAATCTTGGTCCCAAGTAGATGGTAGGATGGTCTTCTTATACATTAAGGGTATCTGCAGCTCTTGGTTGAGAATTTAACATTTTCACAATTTTACTTATGTACTCATTCACCTTGATAATTTCTCCAAAAGGGACTGGGATCTTGATTTTAGAAATCTCATTCTCCAAACTGAAAATAGAAGTAATATTTTGACTCTCTTTGATTGGGGAGGAAGTGGTGGATCATTTTTAGCCTCAACTACTTTAGGAGCATCCTTCTTTGGTTTTGTTTTTTTTTTAGTGATGGGAACATTTCTGTTTCTGAGGTTGTATTGCTTCTACATCTCAAAAATTGCATTTTGATAACCCTTAATATAGTCAGATGGTCCCTCACCCTTATTTACATCATGATCAAACTCATCATGCTCTTCTTTAGTCAAAAACATTCTAGACAATGTTTCATCTAGGCAATGAATCGAGTCTTCTTGAATCTCAGGCTGATTTTCTTCTTCATCAATCAATTTTTGCTGAAAAGGAGGCCTCACTTGAGGGTCAGACTGATTTTTGTTTTCCCTTTGTATTTGCTAGCTTTTAGGCCTTCTAAACTGTGGATTTCTAAATTGTGGCTCATGTTGTGCAGGAGGTGCAGACGTATTTCCAAGGACAGGCCTATCCATGAGTATTTCCATAGCCTTTATCATGGAATCAAACTTATCATATGAGGTGGAAGGATTTTCTTCTTATTTTATTTTTGTTTTACCCATCTTATACTTCTTAGCTGCTATCATATTTACTTCTACTTTCACAGTATCATTTTTCATTTCTGTTAGTGAAGGATATTCTCTTTCTCTAAGAACGATAGAGAATTCATAGTCAAATGCCTCAGCATAATGCAATTGAGCAGCTCCTAGTGGAGGTTTAAGATGAGCAGGTATAAAATCATAGACTTTATTAAATCTCTTGGAGAAATTTGGATAGTTTCACCTACAGCTCTTTTCAGACTATTGTATTTATTAAGGGCTTGCACAAGGTTTGTTCTATTTCCCCATCTTTTCAAGAAACTATCCTCAAATTGATTCCAATTATGCAAGCTTCTTGGAGCTAGGGCTTTGAACCATTTTCTGACCTCACCAGTAAAACTTTGAGCAAATAGTCTCACTTTGACATCTTCATGGTCTACCTTCTCTCTGTCTATGAAATCATTGAATTGGTATACATTTTCTTGAGCTATAATTTCTTCATCACTCCCCCGGGTTTTAATTCTAGCAAAGTATTTACTTGGGAGGGCATTAAGGATATCTGGGAGAACAATTGGATCATATCTAGCAGGTGCAGTGAGAGGTGGAGGTGGAACACTTCTAGCCATTATAACAGGGACTGTGGTATTTATAGGAACAGAAATAGTAGAAGATGAACTATTAGGAGGTGGTGTAGTTGGTCTCTGTAGTCCAAATACAAATGAGCTCCAGTCGCGTAAAGGAATACTCCCTCTCTAATTCAAATGGCTCTAATTCCTTTAACTTATCAAAATACTCCCTCTCTAACAATAATTCTGATGTAATTGCCTCCCAGAATTCTTCTCTTTCCTTTTTAGTCACTAGGGTTGAGGTATCAATACCTTGTCTTTGTAGGTCTATAAAAATATCAGTCAATTAATTTTCACTTTTAGACCTAAACAAAAATTCTTGAATCTTATCACCAACTTTATTGTCTTCAGGAATTCTTACAATTTCAGAGGACAAAGCTCTTGAGTGTGATGGAATACCTGATTTTGAAGAGCTGCCTTGAATGCCTTTGGAAATTGTGTTTGGATTATCCACAATTGTAGGTGGGTTAGGATATGGAATTCTCCTTGTGTATCTCCTTCTCAAAGCCACCTTTAAACATGAAAATTTGTAATGGAGTCACCAAGGTAGTTGCAGCCTCGAAAAAATTGTGAGCTCCTGCTACCTCCAAGATTTCAGCTTCATTGTTTGCACAAAAACTTCGAGAAATATGTCTTCAGACTCTTGATAGATGCACCAAAATGTTATCACCAAATTGATCTTGATTGGCTGCTCACAATCAACTCAATGCAACTCTTTCAAACCACTTCTAACTGAAGATTAGCCTCTTTATTTTGAGAGGGATCTCCCAAAGGGGGTTTATGATTTTGAATAAGGATTATACTAGATGGCTAACTCTATGAATTGTAACTTGGTTTAGTATGATTTCAGGTTGAAAAATGTAGGCTTGCTACCATTGGGCTATGGAGTCAATCAGTATTATTAGTGATAGTGGTTCTTCACATGGAAGCTGAGGCAAATAAATGTTTTTAACAAAGATAATTCATACACATAACATAGGAAAACGCACTAATTTCACCCCTAAAGGAATTCAGAGAATAATATTATGAATTCTGAGTAATTAGAGACAAAATATACTGCAAGTGATTAAACATAAGATACAGAGAAATAACACATGAAAACCTCATGATAATCTTAGGTCTGGAAGTAGAATGTCACTTTGTATTACTGATAATGGATAAAACATACAAGCAGCAATTTGGTGCAATATTCTCCAACCCTTTTCTCTTCAATGTTTAGTCTATAAATAAAAATGATTTACAAGGTAGATGATCTATCTGGATGGCTAGATCTTCGAATTCTACTCTGAAACCTATCATAACTGAAACCACTAAATTGAAACAGAAAAATGACAGTTATCCTTAAAAGAAAACAAACTCATAATAGAACTATATCTCCTATTTATTACATTCGTTTATCCTTTCAAAGAAATAGTTACATAATGAATGTCACATACTCAAAGGAAAAATCACCATAATTTACCACCACTTTACATCCTTAATACATCCCTAGATCTATGGAACACAGTCCTACTTTTTAGGAGTGGATAATCCTTCACTTTAATCACTGTTTTGACTGATGAGTTGGTTGTGTGGCACTCCTTTTGAGCCATGAATCTCTGCTGGTATAGTCCACTGACATGTTGGAGGTCTCTAGCTGGAAAACATGTTGTTGAGATGCTCAAAATTATTCAAAAGCTCCTCGCTACGAAAACAGGGCATTTTAGGCAGTTTTGTAGCAAGTTTTAGTTGTGTGTGAAAACTTTCTTTTCCATCAATCTCTTTTCCTCCTTTGATGTTCCAACACCTTTACTATGCCAAGACACCTTGCAAACAGTCAATCTCCCTTCATAAAACTTGACAAAACTGAGTTTTGAGGAAAAAATGCACCTACAGGAATTTTCATAGCGTATTTCTGGCCTCAAGCCTTAGGTACGCTATGAAATTGTCCAAAAAACCATAATTTCTTGAGTTTAAGGTTTTCTTCAAAAAAAATTCTCTAGCTGAAAAATTTGGGTTCTCTGCATGTTATGAACCTCATCAAACATATTCCATCTCATTTTTTACTCCTGTGGTGTTTCATCTTCATTTACAATCAATTTGTTGATGGGCTCTTCTACCACTTTCATCTTCAGCCCTTTCTTTTCCAACTCCACTTGAATCAAATCCAATTGCTCTTGAAGATCTTCCACTTGGTATTTTAATGCCCTGTTTTTGGATTGTAAGTGCAAGTCTATCCTTTTGATGTGTTTGACCTCTCCTCTTAGTGGCTGAGTCCACTTTATCAACTTTTATGTATTGTCCAAGGTTTTTGAAACACTTGTGACTTGTTCGTCCCATATTTTCGTCATTTGTTCAAATTGAACCTTCTCAGCTCTATGTTTCTTTGCCTCCAAATTAAAAATTGATATCTCTTTACCTACCTCCTTCAACTGCTCTTTGAGGGTTTCAATTTATGATTTTTCAATCATTTTCTCTTTACCCTTTCTTTGCTTGATAACCAGTTCCTCCTTTGCTGGTGAAGACAGATCTATGATGCTTGGTGGCTTGACAGCTTCATTGATTTGTTCAGTATATTTTCTTTCCATGACCTTCCCTGCATGTCTGGTCAATGGCTTCCTTAGTTGAAAAATGAAACCAGCATCATCACCTGCAAAATCTATTTTTTTAGCGGTTTTACCTTTCTTCAGCTTTCTTCCTCCATCTTCAATGTCTTCAGCTTTCACAATGGGTGACTCTTCAATGTCAATTTCATGCAAGATATCCTCCAAATTTCCTTTAGCCAATGTCTGACTCCCAGTGACTCTCTTGCTGCCTTGTTTGCTAACTGTCTGCTTCTGTATTGCAGGTGTTGTTTGAGCTTTTCCAGTATCCTGCAAAGTTTATGCTTCCATGCTCACTGGTTCTAGAGGAGATGACCTATTTTCTTCTTCAACTTCCTCTGCCACAGTTGTTGATGAAGTAGTTCTAGGTTTGGACGATTTCTTAGGAGTAACCACATCAATTTCATAACCATTCATGAACAAAAATGAAGTCCAATCTCTGTCTAACCTCCTCAATTCCTCTAACACTAAAAGCTTAATTAAAACATGATGAAAAATAGAAGTATCACTTCCTTCTGTCTTGATTTGAACCTTATCTGACATTTTCCTTAGACTTTTGTATAAATAAAAAGGCTAGTCAAGTGACCTCTTACCTACAAAATGCAGAAGAAGTCTGAGATGATAGGAGTAGACCATGTGAAACCTTCCTTCACAGGTGAAATACTTATGAATGACCATCAACAGCTTTGAATAATTTTCCTTCATGAAACTCCTAGGGATAGCATTTTTCAAGTCAATTTCACTGTGTTCTTTCTTGTTGAACTATTTGCAATCCTGCATTGTGAATTTGATGCCTTTAAACCATTGTTCCCCTCCTCTAGGTATTCCTGTAGCTGATGAGATGCTCTATGGTGTTACTGTAAGGCTCATAATTCCAACCTCTGAAGTTGTTCCTATGAAGCTGGTGGAAAAATATTTTGAAACCTGTAAATGAAACCCCTGCAACCTCTGACAAAATTGCAAGAAACCAGTTCTTCTAAAAACCTCCATGGTAGTAGGGTCTTCATTGATTAAATTCATGTCCATGGGCTCATACCTGTGACAATGGCCACCTTCATTTTTTTTCTTCTTGTAGCCATGGATGTCTTATAGTCTTCACAGCCTCGCTTGCTTGATGACACCTATAGAATTCGAACTTACCAGCCACCTTCTTGGCTCGATGAAGCAGCTCTCCAGAAATCAGTTCACATGCAAGGATAAAGCACAATATGACAAAAGGCTAATTGAGGTAAGGTTTTACGGTTCAATTGACATCTCAAGCTTCAATCATGACACATATAAGCCCAAAAAGGTAACGATGACATAAAAACACGGGTATGTACGTTTGAATTTATCATAACAACCTTGAATGACCTCCACCCTAACTCCTCTAATCATAAAATGACACCTCATTCGAATCTGACAAGACAGGTAAAAAAACATATTTTCGTAGCGAAATTAGTTAAGCCTCTGACATATTCGCTATGAAACTATTAAGCATTTTAGTAGCCAAAACTGTTGTTTTACTGTATAAAATGCTACGAAAATTTGAAAAACTGACAGATGTGCCCTTTTCATTTTGAATGCATTGGAAATGACAACTGACACCATATGAGGACTAATTTGACATGAAATAGCATAAATGGAGGTGATCATGAAACTTAGGATAGGCTAAAAATGTAAAAAAAAAATCATATACCACATTGAAATGGCTTAGGAGACCTTATCCATTTGGTGAGTGAAGTATATGACTTTATCAAGAAATGTTTCACAACTTTATGAGTGATAACAGTTTCAAACTCATATAAATAGATAACACAACATTACTTGATGTAAAAATGCTTCTCCATGAACCTCTCTATTGGCATCACATCAAGGATGCTCTAGGATGTAGTTGGAGGTCCACACTTTCCATCCTCGAGGAATTGTTGATCTAACATATCCACAAACTCATTCAAAATATACCTATGATTTAATGGGATTAGCAGATAAATGCTACCATCGAAAGGTATGCAAAATATAAGTAGGTGATTAGATGAGATAATCAAAGTGTTGTCGAAACCATTCATGGGACTGAATATTCATGGTTGTGAAGATTGGGGTTGAATCCCTCTAAATATGCCCTGCAATGACATATAATATACCACATTGTCCCCAGATGCGGGTGACATGACGTGCATGCATGAAATCGTTCCCTCCCACATGCGAGCTGACGAAGATCTGCAATGCCTGCCTTCACTTGAAGTGGAACTACCTCTCTGCAATACTTCGCATGAGGCTACGGAGGCACAAGATGACGAAGATATGCAATGCCAGCAACCACCTGGCATGGAACCTCTCCTATGCAAGCATTTGAATGAGCTCTCGGATGAACATGATTCACTACCATAACTTGAAGCACATGCTACCACCTGAGAACTGTCGCAGCATGCACCTAAGAGTGTGTCACAATAATGCACAGCATCTGCGCTTGTGCCACAGGTCTACAAAAGGGGAGGCCCCTTTGCATTTTGTCATTCATAGTTTGTCCCTTCTGGTCTGCAAATCCCTCCTTTCCCCCTTAGCCATTCTGCTTCACTCTCAGCCCACTTGCGCGCTCCACCAGCTGCGTAGCCTCCCCCCCAATTCCAGGTCACTGGGCACCCTCTCGGTTGTGCACCTTCATGACTGCACGCCTCCCCTTGGCTCCTCCTACCTAACTATTTTTTCCCAAGAGTGCACTCCCAGCAACAATCTCCCACAGTTGCGCACCCCCCACCTACGTTCCACCTTTCCCAATAGCACTCAGCTGCGCACTTCCCATCTCTAATCCTTCATTAACCACCCCCCCAAGAGAAAATTTCCAATACCTTTCATCCCCCTACCCCTTTGTTTCTTCACTCTCCCATGGCTCTACGTCTGCACCAAAGGACAATCAGGGGCGGCCAAAGAGGCGCGTTCCCTAGACGCTACCAGCGAGGGCCAGATAATCGGTTGGAATCCTTTAAGGGCTCCCCATCCAGGGATGCTCCTCAACACCCTGCACGAGACCATGAGGAGGAGGCCTCTACTCAGGAAATGCAGAGGGGTAGAAGTGGACCAAGGAAATCCACCATTGCACACCAGGAGCAACCCACGCCCCTTAAAACCAAGCCTCTTCTGATTCAGGAGGTTGTGGGGGAAGACACCGATGTATGGATTATGGACTTGGAAGGCGTTTGAACACGAGTACCAGAAGCTGAGTACCTAGTCTCTCCTATTGTTTGCACACCTGCTTCTAGGCCTCAGAGCCGACCTTCCACTGAGAATGAGGTCATAGCATAGGATTATGGTTTTCGTATCGAGGAGGAGGACCCAGACAATGCGAATGATGCAGGAACATCATGAATTCGCAATTGCTCAGTTCTTTTTATTTTTTTGTTTTTTAGGCTCATATTATAGAACTTTTACTTTCACAAGTGCCATGGCACATTTTGTAATTTTTTGTCTGATGTTATTATAGGGCTTGTTTCCTCCAAGGAGGAAACCCTATACCTATGCTACTTTGAAAGCATTGAAGGCTGGGATTGGCTAACCGCGGCTTACCAACTCAGCCTATAGCCTATGTAATTTTTTACTTCGAATTAACATAGTTTATCTAACTTACCAAAAAAAAAATACACCACATTTTCGATGTTGCATAGTTTATAATTTTAATTGGCTCACATTTTTCATTACCTCGTTAGCATGGATGCTTCGAGATATTTTTTTTTAAATTGATCTAGGCACTTTCTAATTAGATTGGTTGGGGATCCTTCTAGTTCACTCATTCCACTGAGAATTTTTTTCACCACCAAAAGTTTGGATTCATTCAAAAAATAAGTGAGGGTACAACTCTCTCACTTTTTATTTTCCATCAATCGTGCTTCATTTAGATGCATTCCTTTTAGATCCACAGAAAGATACTCTACTTCAACTTTTAGTTAAGTCCTCTCCTTCCTGTCAAGAATAACGTCTTCTCATAACTCATCAATATATTCAATAAAAAAATATTTGATATAAGGATCTTATGCATTCTCAATTTGATCCATGACCAATAGGAGGGTTGTATAGTTTTGAATTTTCAATACTAACCATGAAATACATTTGCATATGTGGAGGTAAATCCAACCAAAAAGCATTTTCATCAATATTTTCCAAAATTTTAAATGTTCCATACCTAGTTGGCTTGAGATTTTTACCTTCACCTTCAAGTTTTTCTCTACTAATATATAGCCAAACTTGATCACTAATATGGAGGTAACTCCAACCAAAAATATTTACCACAAATACTTTCCAAAATTTTAAATGGGCCATACTTAGTTGGCTTGAGCTTTTTACCTTCACCTTCAAGGTGTTCTCTACTAATGTATAGCCAAAATTTATCACTAACTTGGAAGTAATGATCAACCCATTGCTTGTCATGCTTACCCTCATACTTGTATTAGCTCTTTTCCAATTATTCCCATGCAGCTTGATGAGCTAATTAGATCTTCTCTATGAACATGTTGGTTTCGTCTACAACATTATTTCCATATACCACTAAATCTTTCCCAAGAGTGAAGTCTAGATGATACAAGAGACCTTTGTGGAGAATAATATGTGTTATTATTATATGTACGATGTACATAATATAATTGTGTATCCCATAGTTTAGGATTCTTGTTATAATATCCTTAGAGTAAGTGTATCATTGTCATGTTGACCACTTATGTTTTTCCATTGATCTATGGATTAAAAGTAGTGCTCTTTTAAATCTTAATTTCCATTAACTTCCACAAATTTGATCAAAATTCCTAAGAAATTGGAGTCTCAATCATATACAAAGGATGTGGGAAAACCAAAATGAAGATGTTGAAAGAACAAATATGTAGTCCCTTCTCCTATCACGTAATTTATTTTTTTAATTAGAATAAGAACCTATGGAGAATCAGTAACTTCAAAATATTGGTTGCCACTATAACACTAGATACAAATATTTCATAGATGCCACAAATGGGCCAGTTACAACATGTCTTTGGAGACTTGAACACACGAAGTTGGGGAAATGAATTTTTCACCAAACCATTTGAGCTAAGATCCTTGATATCCTATCATGTATTTCTTACAAGGTACCAAAAACCACATTTTTTTCTAAACTTGTCCACAAAAAACATGTAAATAATCATGAACTACCTAGACATAGGAAAACCTAGTACAAAATCTATAGACACTTTCCCAAGCATGAGAAGGTACAAGAAGTGACATTTCCAAACCCAAATTTTGTTACATTGGTTTTTAGTGGATCACATCACACATCATTTTACACATTTGGACACAATTTCATATATCTAAGGCCAATATAAATAGCACTAGAAATGAGTTATTTTTCTTCCTATACCAAAATGACAAAAAAAATATTTGATTACATGCACTCTTTCATTTCATGGAATACACAATTTACCAAGATGCTATAAAAAAATTTCATGTACATGATAATCTAATTCTTCCACTTTAACACCATGGATCACCCATTGTGTTGGTATCAAATAAATATGGTACATGGAGAATGTGTTTGGAATTCTTAAGCAAGTTCAAGAGTTTATCACTTCCTTTCCTTTCATTATGCATAGTTTTAAATTTTGAAAAAATTAGTATTAGCACTATACCTAGTAGAAGAAGATGTATCTTGTAATCTCAAGGTCGTGATATTGGTTTCATCACATGAATCCAATTTAACATCTCCTTGCATTGTCGCAGTGGACTTCTTTTTACTATTTTTATTTTTTAGTCTCTTCAATATTAGTTTTGTGTGAAATTTCCTTAATTTGATTTATTGGAATTTATTCTTAGATATTATGTAGATTATTTGTCTTCATAATTTAATCACAACAAATAAAAAATAAATAACTAATGCAATTTCACAAATAATAATAGGAACTCATAAATAATGCACACATGCAAAATAATGAACACCAATATTTTTGGAAAAATTATCCATGGAAAAACCCTAGTGTGGGGAAAACTAGTACAATAGATGAGAGTTTTACTATTAATCTTCAGCAAAAATCGAGAATTACAATTGGGTTTATTCTCATTGGTAAAGCTCCGAAAAATATTTTTATCTTCGCCAAATCGACTTGAAACCACAATGTCTCCTCCTACAGAGTTTCATGGTCTGTATTTTGTTCTCACTCTTCCCAATAATTTGCATTGGTTCCTTGCAAAATCGCATTGGCTACTCCAACAACTCGCATTACATTCGAGAAAATTATCCTACAAGAAAATTTTCCTCTATAAACTCATTTGACCAACTCACACTCCCTTTGAGCAATTGATCCAAAAACTAAAAGCTAAATTGAGCCCCTCTATCGCACACAATGGTAAACTTGCTACTCACACTACTAAAATCGGCCTCTCTTCTGCCAATGAATTCGACCTCCTTCCTCTCACTCGAATCTGGAAATTTTCTGAGAAAAAACCTCTAGAAATGTTCTCCCCAATATTCTATGTTGAAACCCTTCTATTGGTGTCTTCCTTACTCAAATTTTTCCCTTGATCTCACTGCAACTAGGTAATTTAAACTGCCTTGTATGTCTCCAAAAGCCCCATCAATTTTCTCTTATAATATCTTGTTGAGTAATCAACACCATGATCTAATCACAATAAATGGATAAGATCATCTTGACTCCACCAAATGACTGTTACCTCAATTAATTTGATTTAATTAACCAGTTTTCCTAAGTTAGACTTAGGAAAATAATTAATAATTGGCTAATTAATCTAATTAAGGTGTTTTCCTTAGAGAAAAATTTTGGGTCGTGGAGATATTTGTTGTCTTGTGTCCCTTAGGCTCATAAACACTAATAGACACTAGAACACATGTCTAAGTTACCAAAAATTAACATTATGGACGAAGTTTCCAACACTTGGACTCAACATGTCCTTTCTTTTCCAATGTGAACATGAAGGCTTCTCATCTTCTTTCTCCACTATGGTATTTCATTTCATTTTACCCTTTCATTTGTGCTTGCCTTCAACTAGCTAAACTAATTTATTTGAGAATATGGCCTTGACATTCTTTACCCTTGAATCAATATGAGTGGATTGGACACAAACTTCATCAAGATTAGTTAGATTACATACCAAAGTAATATGTCTCAAATAACTATGAAACATGTTAACATACTTCAAAAGAGTTTCTTGCATATAAAGAGGAATGACCAATGTCAATGCCCTCTTTTTGAACTATTGAGTACAGTCTTGCACATTTTATACTTTTATTTCCCTTATATTCTACCAATCTATTATTTCTTGTTGCATATACACTAAAGCATAAAATTACTTCTTCAATGCAAATCTGAATTCATACCAAGAAGATATTATTTTTTCCTTTCTTGTGAATTTCTTCTTAATTATTACTCTTCCACCTAATCAATGTTATGTCTCCTAGTCAATGTTCAATATTTATATTTTTCCTTATTCATCCATAATGTTTTTAACCTTTCAATTTACTTCAATTTTCTCAATCCATATGATGCATTAAGCTCCCAATCATACATTGGAAAATCAAATTTCATGTCTAGTTTCAACCAATACATAGGCAAATTAAAATTAGCTTTCTCTTGTTGTCATTTTTGTGGAATTGAAGAGGAAATTGAATTGAAGGAGAGGATGGAGATAAAAGAGTTTTAGGAATGTCACCAACACTTGCTAGTCCTTTACTATGACTTGTGCCTTCTTCATTCTTCTTCTATTCCTTATACAAATCTTCCACCATGGCCTCATCTCTAGAAAAGGCTTGTTGAAACATCCCTTCTAATTCAAACAGGCTTGCCTTTGAAATGCATGTCTTGAACTGATCTTGGGATTGTATTCTTCAATCTAACCTTCTCGCCACTTGAGCTTAAACCTGGTTAACACTCAACATCAATACCTATGCAAATCCAATTCAACATATGCGTTAATCCTTGAATAAGCACTCTGATACCAAACTTGATCAAAAATTGGTACTCAATTAATTAAAATTTAGCATTAAAGGACTGAAATTTAAAGCAAGAATTAAAATAACATGGAAAATACTTAGCAAATTGATAGTAGAGTTGTAATGTTATATGGTAATTTCCCTTAAGTTTTTTAAAACTAGCCAATGTTATTGCCCTTCCAATGCAACAAAAACAAGTACACACCCATACAATAGGCATTCACACCATAATCAATATCTTCTATGTATGCAAGAATTCTATGGTAATTTTAATACTTCAATCATAGTGTTTTACTTCTAGGTTGACATCCTAATAAAAGTGATTATATCCAAACCATTAACCCTTCAGCGATGTTGATTTAATAAATTTATAACTAGTACAGTCCTAGCTATGCTATATCAAGTATGCTACAACTAGTTATTACTACTGGTGAGCCCTGGTATTGCACCAAGAGTGTTGCAACTCCTAGGAGCTGCCCTACTTTACTTTATCAACCCAAGGTTCGTACAAAATTGGAGCTGACAGTGCTATATACACAGTAGATTCATTCTACTCATGTCATCCTCTTCCGCTCTATGAAAGGAAGCTACTTCTAAGGGTTCTCAGTCAAGTATGTCACACTTCAATGAAACTAAAAAGGAAATGACAGAAAGGAAACTAAACTAAATTGCTGAAAAGAAATGACAGGAAAGGAAACTAATTTAAATTGCTGAAAATAAATGACAAGAAAGGAAACTAATTTAAATTGTTGAAAAGAAATGGCAGAAAAGAAACTAATTTATACCACCCTTAACTTTCCCAATTGGCTAAACACGCCCTACTTATCTTATGCTCTATCTACCATGCTTCTATCCATGCAGCTAAGCTATCCATGACTTAATTCTAATTGAAAAAGTGTTGATTTGCAGCTTGGAGAAGAAAGGGGTAAAGATGCTAATGCAAGTGTTAACACATGGGCAAGGCTTGAAGGTGGAAATATGAGTTTAGACTTAATTAAACCTTAGGATATCGCAAATATCATTTGGAGTGGGAGGCTTTAAATATGAGATGGCATAGTTATAACTGGTGTATAGAAATGCGATATGCAATATGCGAAATCGCAATCACAATATCGCAAAGTTGGAGGAGTAGCAGAAGTGATGTTCAGGAGTGGGAGAGAAATGTGAAATGCGATGGGGATAAAAACTACGAAATGAGAAATGTGATAAGTCAAATTATGTGGCGGTAGGACAGGTGGCAGAGTGCCTTAATCATATCGCAATCGGCGTTGGAAGTGGGGAAACGTTAATGGAGAGCAGATGGAGATTGTGAAATGTGATTGCGAAAATGGATTACGATAAGTCTTAAAGGAAAAAGGGAAAAGGTTGCAAAATGAGATTGAAAAAAGGGATTGCGATAAGTCTTAAAGGAAAAAGGGAAAAGGTTGCAAAATTTGATTGCGAAAAGGGATTGCGGTAAGTCTTAAAGGAAAAAGGGAAAAGGTTGCGAAATGTGATTTCGAAAAGGGATTGCGGTAAGTCTTAAAGGAAAAACGAAAAAGGTTGTGAAATATGATTGCAATGGGATAAAAAATGTGAAATGCGAAATGCGATGGGAATACGTGGTGGTAAGGCTGGTGGTATAGTACAATAGCGATATCGCAATCGGCGTTTGGAGCGGTAAGTGTTAACGGGAACCAAATGAAAAATGTGATTTGCGATTTGCGATGCGGCGGAGTATAGAGAATTATCACAATTTTCTTTTGGAGCAGTAAGTGTTAATGGGAACCAAAGAAAAATGCGATTTGTGATTTGAGATGCGGCGGAGTACGAAGAATTATCACAATCGGCATTTGGAGCAGTAAGTGTTTTAAAGGAAAAAAATGAAAAGATTGCAAAGTGCGAAGTGCAATGGGTGACATGGCAGAGTGCTATAGTAATATCACAATCGGGGTTTGGAGGAGGAAGTATTAACAGAAACTGAGTAAAATATGTGATTTGCGACATGCGATGTGGTGGAGTACAGAGATTTATCGCAATCGGCATCGGGAGCGGTAAGTGTTAACGGGAACCAAGTAAAAGGTGTGATTTGCTTTTTACGATGTACGGTAGCAGTAATTTCGAGGAGCAAGGGTGGAGGTCGAATTCCAATGGTTTTCACGCGTTTTGCATTAAAAAGGGTAAGGCAACCGTGACTAATAGAAACAAAGGAATAAGGCAGGTTGAATGGTTTAAGTGTTTTTAAGAATAAAAAGGTGGGTGCGGCAGTGAGAGTAAGCGGTAAAAAGCGAAAATGGAGGGTGTAACAGCAGTGCACAGATTGTGAAGACAGAGATGGAGAATGAAGCGGAGAGGCACCATCGAGCTTCTCTGGGGTTTTAAAAATAATTCCTGCAATCAACCTGCTAACTTATGCATAAATAAATAGGAAAATGCGTAAAAATATAGTGTAAAGGGAGACTGAAAATGGTAATGAAACTCTAATTTTAATCTCAGAAACAGTGAATAGAAATCAGTTTTTGGGTCCGTGGGAAGGTTCGCCCTCCTCGAGCTCTATTGACAGAGATGAGAAGGGGGTCTTGATCCACATATTTTTTTGGTTTTTCTCCTCTATTCTATTACTCACAAGCAAATGAAACCTACAGCAACACACTAAAATAAAAACTAAACATCAACTTGAAACATAAATGAAATTATCAAAAGCGGAACTAATGAAATGACATAAAGCAGAGAAAAAATACAGTAGAGAGGTTGAGGCACATGGATTGGGCCCTAGCCCACAAGCCTGGCTCTCTGAAACTTAAATCATTAAAATGAAATCAGTCCACTCATTTCATAAAAGAATAGCCTCATACATTTCTGAAAGTTTGATCACTAGGTAAAATAATAAAAATCTCAATATCTTGCAACAAAGTTCTGACCCTTCCTAGCTCTAACTTTGCTATATTTATTCCACAGGGCAGTTACCAACAACTCCCTAGGAAATAGTGATTGAGTCCACTTTAATCCAAGTAAACAAAGATTGAGTGCACTCCTCTTTGACTTGCTTGGTTGCCTCTGGAATTCGAATTTATAGAGAGAATCCTTGGGGATCCTTTGGTTGCCTTTGGAATTTGAATTGTTGGAGAGAATATTTGGGATCTTTTGGCTTCCTTTGAGAATTGAGGGTGGAAATCCTCCTATAATTTCTCCTTGTTGTCTCCTCCAAGTCTTTATGATAAAATCCTTATAAAGAATGATAATAGTTCATGATTTTCTGCACTCAACCTCATATTAGGCACTCACAATATGTTAGCCTTAATCATCACCAATACTAGCATCATAAAACCAAATAATAATAAAAATGAAAGAAAAGAGATATAAGAAGGAAAAAAGGTGGCCATTAACCCCTACAAATATGTCTAATGATGGAGCTCATCATCACCCCACTACTTAATGGTTACTCATCCTCTGAGCAACTAATCTTGCTCCTGCATCTCCTTCAAGGCCTTGACAACCCCCTGATTTCCTGAGGAAGAGGTGTGGTAGTTTCCCCAAGGGGGTAAAAACCATTATTCTTTTCTTCATTCTCCCATTCTCTATCTTGTGCATTTGTGTCCTTTTCATCATTCAGCCCCAACAGCAAAGGTGGGTGGAGCTTTAGTCCCAACCATTGGATCTTTTTGGCCTGCATGGCCCTTTTGTATAATGGTGCCCTTTCCAATGCACCCCTCAGTATTTCTGGAGTATGGTACTCCCCATTCTTGAGGCTATGAGGGAGTTTGTTCCATATCCTCTGGCTAGCCATAATGCACTCATCTTCTATCTACCTAGAAACATCATCAAAGTGGCTTGTTACCTATGTTTGAGTCTAAAGGTAGCTTTCAACTGGTGCAGGGTCCCTTTCAATCTCTCGATGGTTAAGGATTACTCCTCTTGGGCTAAAAAATTGTGGTCTAATATATAAGGGTTCTCTATTTCTTCTTCCCGTGACCCTCCATATATATTTTTCTCTAGTGTCGTCATTCATCATCCAAGATGCTAGAGCCATTAGCTGCATATCCCCCATCGTGGAATGGGGTCCCAAGTATCTAGATTTTCCAGCACAAGGTTATGCACATAAAACTCTGCCATTTTTTCCTAGTCAGCCATGTTATCTTACTTGTATAAATCCATGAATTTCCTACAATCTTGGAAAGGTAGTGATCCATGGGAGGCTATAGTTTTGATTTGAAATAGGAGCCATTTCTCCTTGAGGTACACAGCATATGAGTCAGAAGGGAATCTGTGTTGAAGGTCTTCTATGCATAATTCTACCATGGTGGCTACTTGCTACCCTTTATGCTGCAATTTCTCCTTCAGTGCTACATTCTTTTCCTATGCCTTCTGCAGGTGCTCCTTTAGAACTATTTCTTCGATTCTTTCATCCTCCCTTGGTGATTATTCAATGATAATTGGGCTCGTGGGAGGAGTTTCTAGCTCTCTCTGACTTATCCTCTGACTCTTGTCAGCTCTGAAATACATAGAGGTCTGTCTTTTTCTCTTTGTTCTCAAAGGAGCTAAGGTGGAAACTACCTCTTTGTCTTGAGGGGATGTGGTTTTGTGTTGTGAGTTTGCTTCTTGCTCACTTTCTGCTACCTCTATGACTTCTATTTCCATCTCTTTTGGTTTTCCTTGGCCCTTTGTCTCTTCCTCTTCTTCCTTTGGTTCTTCTTGTTCCTCTTTTGGTTCTTCTTCTAGTTCCTCTTCTTCTTTTGTTTCTTCTTCTTCTTATGGTTCTTATTCTAGTTCCTCTTCATATTCTCTAAGGCTAGAAGTGGAATTATTCCTTGTTTGGGTTGGTTGTTATAAAATCTTCCATGCTCATATTTATGAAAGAGGACCATGCCATGGGTAGGGTGACGTTTTTCTATTGATGTTGTTGCATGTTGTCCCAAAAGACGCGGCTGAAGCTCAGTGTTGTTGCGTTGCAGTCTTCCATCGGTCTCTCTCCCTTTAAAAAATTTCAATTTACTAGTTTGGATGAGATGGGCCCTCTTTATTATTATACTACGCAGCTAATTCTTTTTTTCTTTTTTTGAAGCACTTATGTAACATGGCTCAGCTCCAGTTTCTGTTGTAGATAGTTGGACCCTCTTCTTGTTAACTGGCTGATACTTCATGTCTCCTCCTCTTGTCCTCCTCCACTCCAACAGATTTAATTTTTTTTTTGCTGGCCCAGGTGGCCTGTACTTCTAGTTTTTTCAGTCATACTTCATGGTGGTGACCAAGTTAACTGGCCACCTTTCTGCCTCTTAAACTCTTAGTCTACAAATTTAATTATTTCTGGCCATTATGAATTCATAGCAATGGGTGAGGGGCTATACCTGAGCTTACCAGTTGTTATCAAGGCGTTTGCAGGCGCTGGAATTTGGAGATAAGCCTCTTATATGTTGTCTTCTTCCTTATTTTCCTATTTTCTGAGTGAGCAGCTTGCTGAATGAGAAACTCTCTGAGTGAGATGGTGATATTTCTTGTTGTTTCTTCCTATTGTAGATGCTACGTGGGGGTGCTCCAGATGCCATGGGTGGCACTCTTTTATTTCCTGAGGTCTGCTTTATCAACTCCTCTCTTTGTCTTTTCCTATTTTTCATGAACATATTTTTGCGATGTAGGAATTCCCTGATGTCTGTAGCAGTCTTTGTTTTTCTTTCCTTGCTACATTGTGCTCAGGAATGGAGGAATGTGGTGTATGGAGGTGATGGAGGAAGTTATTAAAATGAATGGAGTGAATTATGGGATGGATGGTAAAATAGAATAAGGGAAAAGAAGATGAATGCTTCCCTGTGTTTCCAGAAACCGTTAATAACCCGCAAAAAAAAAACACAAAAAACATAGAGATGCAGATGTTTTTTTTTTTTTTTGAAAGAAAGTGGGTTGCCTCCATGGAGGTTTTCAACCCATAAACTTGCCTTCGGCGCCTCAAAGAGGTTTTCACCCATGGATCTTTATTCTCTTTTTCTTCTTGTTTTTTCTCTTTTTTTTTAAAGCAAGTGAGCTACCTCCATCGAGGTTTTCAACCCACAAGCTTGCCTTAGGTGCCTTAGAGAGGTTTTCACCCATGGATCTTTTTTTTCTCTTTTTTTTTCAAGAGGTGTGGGAAACTATGGAGTTTCCCATTACATAAACCTCTCTGCTTATTGAATTTATGAACTCTGTCCTTGACAAAGGCTTCTTGTAAATTTTAAGTCTATGACCATTGAAAAGCAAGGGGATTTCTATGGTTCTGATTTGAACTGCACCATTATCAAAAAAAAAATCCATTGTGTAAGGTCCCAACCATTTTTTCATCAGCTTGCCTTTGAAATATTTAAACCTTGAATCGTACAACAGCGCCCAATCTTCTTCTTGGAAGGTCTTTTCTTTGATGTTCTTGTCATGCCAGACCTTCATTTGTTGCTGAACTACCTTCCTGTGAAGAAGTGATTGCATTCTGAACTCATCCAATCCATTTAGTTGCAGAAACCTCTCTTTTTGGGCATTTGATATATCTAGATTTAATTCAGGTTCCATTCTTAAAGTATTGAATTCAAACACAACTGAAAGTAGAGCCTTCTTACCATAGACTATTTCATAAGGAGTGAATCATGTTTTTGTCTTCCAAGTAGCGTTGTAGGCCCAAGTAGCTTCTACCAATCCTTCTGCCCAATATTTTATGTTGTTTCTCACAACCTTGGTGACGATGCTCTCTAAATATTTGTTATTTACTTCTACTTGGCCACTCTCCTGAGGGTATAGGCAGTAGAATTTTTATTCTTAATCTTATTCTTCCTCAAAATATTCTCAATGAGGTGAGAGGTGAATTGTGCTCCATGATCAGTGACTATTTCTTTGGGATACCCAAAATTGTAAAACACATTCTCCCTCAGAAATTCTGCTACTTTCTCCTCGGTTTCTACCTTCACTACTTTTTTTTCAGCCCACTTTTTTAGGTAATCAGTGTGGACTATGATATACTTATTTTTTCCGGATGGTGGATCGATAGGTCCCACAAAGTCCATGTCCCACTTTTCGAATGGCTCAAGAGCCACTTGAGGGTGCAAAGGCATCTCATCCCTTTGCGTGGGCTTCCCCATCCTTTAGGACTGGTCACACCTATTAGTGTATCTTCTGGACTCTTGGTGAAGGGTAGGCTAATAGTATCCTGCCTGCAAAACTTTGTAAGAATTTCTCTTTGCAGAAAAGTGGCCTCCACATGGGTTTTCATGACATGCAGAGAGGATATCAAAAACTTCTTCCTCCCTCACACATTCCCTTAGTATTTGATCAGGGCCTAACTTGAAAAGGTTTCCCCCCATCCATGTGAAAGGGGTGCTTTTTCTGATGATTCTTCTCCTCTCCCTGAGTGAAAAATTAGGAGGGAGTCTCCCAGCAACCAAGTAGTTGGATATATCATAAAACCATGGTGAGAGTGATGATATAGCAAATAGATGCTCTTCTGGCAGCTAGTCATCCACCATTACTTCTTCACCTGCAAGGAGAGCTAACCTGGACAAAAAATCTGCAACAACATTCTCCTTTCCGCGTTTATCAACAATAGTCAAATTGAATTGCTGCAAAAGTAACAACCATCTAAGTATCCTAGCATTAACATCCATTTTTTCATTAAATATGTGATGGATGCATGGTCAATGTGAACAAAGGTCTGATATCCAGTTACATAATGCCTGAATTTGTTCAAAGCATGGACAATGGCTAACACCTCCTTCTCAGTAACGGTATAATTCAACTCAGCCTTGGACAAGTTCTTGCTGATGAAATAAATGGCGTAAGGGATTTTATCCTCTAATTGTCCTAATGCTACCCCTACAGCTTTACTGGATGCATCAGTGTGGATGTGGAAAGGCAGATTCCAATTTGGACCTTGAAGGATGGGGACAGTAGTCAACTTTTCCTTAATGAGCTCGAAAGCCTCTTGATAAGGACTGGACCAAATAAACTCAGAATCTTTGGCCAATAACCCAAATAATGGCGAAGCCATCTTGCTTAAATCTTTGATGAAACTTCTATAGTAACCAGCTAAGCCTAAGAAACTCTTGACATCTTTCTGATTTTGAGGAGCAAGTACCATTTTGATGATAGTGATTTTGTTCTGGTCTACCTGTATTCCTGCTTGGGATATGGAGTGTCCTAATACAACCCCTAATTTCTTCAGGAATTCACACTTTTCTAGGATCAAGGAGATATGCATATCAATGCATCTTCTTAGTACTTTACCCAGATTGGAGAGAAATTCCCAGAAGTCATCCCCATATGGTGTGAAATCATCCATGTAGATTTTGACAGAGTCATGGACTAACCCAGAAAAGATGCTCAGGATAAATCTTTGGAAGGTAGTTGGGGCATTGCACAACCCAAAGGGTAGGACTCTATAAGTGAAGGTACCCCAAGGACAGGTGAAAGTATTCTTATCCTGGTCTTCAGGGCTGATTTGAATCTGATTGCACCAACTGAACCCATCTAAGAAGGAAAAGAACTTCTTCCCCACAAGGCCATCCAGGACTTGGTCAATAAACGGCAAAGGGAAATGGTATTTCTTGGTGGCTTTGTTAATTTATCGATATTCAACACAAATTTTCCACTTCCCATTCTTCTTTGGGACTAGGACAAGACGAGATACCCACTCACTGTCGGATATAGGATATATGAACCCTGCATCCTATAGTTTCTGCAGCTCTTCTTTGATTATTTCCTTTAGAGTCGGGTTCATCCTTATTTGGGTCTGTCTCGCAGGCTTGCATCCTTCTTTGATGTAAATATGATGTTTGCACACTGAAGGATGCACCCCTTTCATGTCCTTGTAATCCCAAGCAAATGCATCTATATTCTCTTTCAAAAGCTGGCATAGCTGCTTCTCATCTTCATTCGAGAGGTTTGGGTTAATTTTCAGATATTTGGATGGGCCAAACTCAATAGCCTTGGTGGATTCATAGGTTGACTCAACTAAGTTAACTTCCATCCAAGGTTGGATTTCATACTCTTTGACTAAGGTTTCGAGAGGAATGTTAGTGGAGGACTGGTTTTGAATGGCATGGTCGATGAGTTCATCTTCATCAAGCTTCCCCTCTCTAAGAATAGTATCTATGGCACACATAGGGGCAGTCTTATATAACTCATCTTCTTCATCCTCCAACTATATATGGAGATCATGATCAATTGAAGGTTGGGCTAGAGGATATAACACTATATGTTTAGACAAAGGCCCATTTTTTATAGTCATGTTTTTGGCCTAACAACTAATATAAGCATCTGTAGTGGCTAACCAAGGTCTCCCTAAGATGAGGGGATAACCATTAAACTTTGTTTTTGGTTGTAGGACCAGGAAATCTGTAGGATACTCCCAAGATTCAATGGTAACCATAACATCCTCAACAATTCCTTCTATAGTTATTGTGGACCGATCTGCAAGTTGTAGAACTGTTGTGGTTTTCCTGAAAGTCCCTTGGAGATTAAGCTTCAACATAGTTTCCTTGGTCATGAAATTGATGGAAGTCCCTAGATCAATCAGAGTGTTGGGGACTATGACACCATCTATATGCACATCAAAAACTGGACTACCAGGGTCAAACATTTTTCCTACCACATTGATGATGGGGGTATCTCTCTTCCTTCTCCCAAGTTTCTTGAAGCACTTTTATTTGATGAGCCTATTGTAGATAGGTACATCCTTAATGGCCTGGAGAATTGGTATATTTACACACAAATCTTCCAATTCTCCTAGGAGTTCAGTCTCCTTTAGGCTGTGCTGACTAGGGTGGATCAAGCGCTCAGGAAAAGGAGGTTGTTGGATATGAGTGCTACCTTCTTCCTTTTCCTCCTCAACTCCTATAGGTGGATATGGAGGATGGTTGTCTGGGAGTACTCTTCCCGATCTGACACCTCTTGTATCTCCACAGCATAAGCTAGATAGGATGTTTCTCCACTGGGAGCCTATTGTGTCTGTCTGTTGTTCGGGTTCGGATTAGGTTGTGCAAGTATTTGAGGTAGCCTAGGTGGAGCAAGATGAGTAAGCTAAGGTTGAGGTTGGGGTGGAGGCATTAGAGCAGGTGGTTGATTTTGTTAAGGCCTCCACCCTTGGGATGGATTATTCCACTGAGGTTTTTGTGGAGCATACTGCTGGAATGGTTGGTTTACTGGTTGAGGATGATGTGAAGGGTTGTAAGGCCAAGTAGGAGGTGTATACCAGGATGGGTGAGTGGGGGTGTACCAAGGTTGCATGGGTGTGCTCTGATTTTTTTGATAATAAGAGTAAGTTGCACCTGGCATACCTTGTTGTTATGGACTAGGGCCTTGAGGCCTTCTCTGGTTGATGAAACTGAGTTTCTTTGGCATTGCTTCCCCACCTTGATATACTGCCTTAAGTCCAGGTAAGGAGGGACACTTGTCTGTGGCATGATTCTCTTCACAGACTAAGCAGACCTCTATGACATTCAGTGGAAATTCATGTTTTGGGTGTTTCCTAGTACATCTAGGACAAAATATATCCAAGGATATTTTTGCTTCCTCCTGCTTCCTCTTGACATGCATGGTGTCCATTTGCAAAGCAAGGGTGTGCATCATGTCACTCTTGAAGTCCTCCAACATATTCACAATCTCATTTTTGATGGAGGTGTAAAAGGAAGGGGTATTGGATGTACTTTGGCTAGCTCTGCCCTTCTTTCTAAATTCCCTAGAATGGTTCTGGAAGACAATTTTTATTTTTCATAGGGTTGTTGGTAGATATCTCCTCCTTATAACATATTCAAGGTTTCTATCATCTCTTCTATGATCCCTCAAAGAAGTACAAGTTTAAGTGAGTCAGGATCAAGAGTACAGTTAGCTCCCTTATAGTTCAATTGAAACCTCTCTTCATAGTCCTCTAAGGATTCATCCGGCCCTAGACTCATCCTAAAGATCTCATCCTTAGTTTCCTTGGACCTACAGTAGTCTTTGTATTTACTGCTAAAGGTATCTTCCATCTGTGCCCAGGTAGTGATGCTATCCCCAAGCAGACCCATGAACCAGTGCAAGACTGCATCCTTAAGGGTGGATGGGAATAGCTGCAACTTCTGATCATCATAAGTGTAGTCATAATTCATACAAACAACAGCAAATTCAAACATGAATGTGTCAGGATCCTCAGAGGTAATTCCATGGAAGTGTAGAAGAGTTGAGTGGCTAATGTTTTTCATCTTAGTTTCCCCATCTGCCTCTCTTATGGGAAAGGATCTCTAGATCCCATCCATGGTTAAGATAGGTGAAGCAAGTCCCTCAGTTGGACCAGGGTCTTCTTCTTCTTCCCCAATAGGTTCCTCAGAGTATTCAGAAGGCTCTCTTATAGGAAGTTCAGTCTCATTTCCACCGAAGAAGAGTGAAGGGTGGCTAGGAGGTTATGTGGGGGTTTTAGGTAAGATTTGTCTTTGAGTATTCCTACTCCTATTCCTAAAATGACATGAAAAGAAAGGAAAGAATAAAATAATGCTTAAAACAAAATCAAAGCATATACTAGACACCTCCCCGGCAACGGCACCAAAAAGTGGTGAGCTTTGGTATTGCACCAAGAGTGTTGCAACTCCCAGGGGCTGCCCTACTTTACTTTATCAACCTAGGGTTCGTACAAACTTGGAAGTGACAGTGCTATATACATAGAAAACGAATTCTACTCATGTCATCCTCTTCCGCTCTACAAAAGGGTGCTACTTCTAGGGTTTCTTAGTGAAGTCTGTCACACTTCAATGAAACTAAGATAAATTGAAAAAATGAAATGACAAAAAGGAAAATAAACTAAATTTCTGAAAAGAAATGACAAGGAAACTAATTTAAATTGCTGAAAAGAAATGACAAAAAAGGAAACTAATTTAAATTGCTGAAAATAAATGGCAGAAAAGAAACTAATTTAAACCACACTTAACTTGGCCAATTGGCTAAACACACCCTACTTATCTTATTCTCTATCTACCATGCTTCTATCCATGCAGCTAAGTTATCCATGACTTAATTCTATTTGAAACATTGTTGATTTTCAGCTTGGAGAAGTAAGGGCTAAAGATGCTAATGGAAGGCTTAACACATAGGACAAGACTTGGAGGTGGAAATATGTGTTTAGACTTCATTAAACCTTAGGATATCGCAAATATTATTTGGAGTGGGAGGCTTTAAATATGCGATGGAGGAGTTATAACTAGCGGATAGAAATGATTTATGCAATATGCGAAATTGCAATATCGCAAAGTTGGAGGAGTAGCGGAAGTGATGTTTGAGAGCGGGAGTGAAATGAGAAATGCGATGGGGATAAAAACTGCGAAATGTGAAATGTGATAAGTCAAATGATGTGGTGGTAGGATAGGTGGTAGAGTGCCTTAATCATATCACAATCGGCGTTGGGAGTGGGGAAACGTTAATGGATATCAGATGGAGATTGTGAAAATGGATTGCAGTAAGTCTTAAAGTAAAAAGGGAAAAGGTTGTGAAATGCGATTGCAAAAATGGATTGCAGTAAGTCTTAAATAAAAAATGGAAAAGGTTGCGAAATGTGATTGCGAAAAGGGATTGTGGTATGTATTAAAGGAAAAAATGGAAAATGTTGTGAAATGCGATTACGAAAAGGGATTGTGGTAAGTCTTAAAGGAAAAATGGAAAAGGTTGCAAAATGCGAATGTGATGGGATAAAGATTGCGAAATGCGACGGGATGACATGGCGGTAGGGTCGGTGGCAGAGTACGACAATGATATCGCAATCGGTGTTTGGAGCGGTAAGTTTTAACGGGAATCAAATAACAAATGTGATTTGTGATTTGTGATGCGGCGGAGTACGGAGAATTATTGCAACCATCGTTTGGAGCGTTAAGTGTTAATGGGAACCAAAGAAAAATGAGTTTTGCGATTTGTGATGCGGCGGAGTACGGAGAATTATTGTAATCGGCATTTGGAGTGGCAACTGTTTTAAAGGAAAAAAAAAAAGTAAAACATTGCGAAGTGTAAAGTGCGATAGGGGACGTGCTAGAGTACTACAATAATATCGCAATCTGGGTTCGGAGGTGGAAGTATTAACAGAAACCGAGTAAAATATGTGATTTGTGATGTGCGATATGGCAGAGTACGGAGAGTTATCGCAATTGGTGTTTGGAGCGGTAAGTGTTAACGGGAACCAAGTAAAATATTTGGTTTGCGATTTGTGATGTAGGGTAGCGGGAAGTTCGAGGAGCAAGGGAGGAAGCCGAATTCCAATGGTTTTCAAGCATTTTGCGTTAAAAAGGGTAAGGCAAACGTGACTAATAAAAAAAAAGGAATAAGGCAGGTTGAATGGTTTAAGTGTTTTTATGAATAAAAAGGTGGGTGCAATAGTGAGAGTAAGCGGGAAAAAACAGAAATGGAGGGCGTAACATCAGTGCACAGATTGTGAAGACAAAGATGGAGAATGAAGCGGGGAGGCACCACGGAGCTGATTTGGGATTTTAAAAATAATCACTGCAGTCAACCTACTAACTTATGCATAAATAAATAGACAAATGCATAAAAATACAGTGCAAAGGGAGACTGAAAAATGGTAATGCAACTCTACTTTTAATCTCAGAAACAGTGAACAGAAATCAATTTTTGGGTCTGCAGGAAGGTTCGCCCTCCTCGAGCTCTATTGACAGAGATGAGAAGGGGGTCTTGATTCACAATTTTTTTTGTTTTTTCTCCTCTATTCTATTATTCACAAGCAAGTGAAACCTACAGCAGCACACTGAAAGCAAAACTAAATAGAAATTTGAAACATAAATGAAATTATCATAACCGGAACTAATGAAATGACAGAAAGCAGAGAAAAAGTACATCAGAGAGGCTGAGGCACATGGATTGGGCCCTAACCCACAAGCCTAGATCTCTGAAACTTAAATCATTAAAATTAAATCAGTCTGCTCATTTCATAAAAGAATAGCCTCATACATTTTTGAAAGTTTGATCACTGAGTAAAATAATAAAAAGCTCAATAGCTTGCAACAAAGTTCTGACCCTTCCTAGCTCTAGCTTTGATCTATTTATTCTACAGGGCAACTACCAACAGCTCCCTAGGACATAGTTATTGACTCCACTTGACTCCAAGTAAACAAAGATTGAATGCACTCCTCTTTGAGTTGCTTGGCTGCCTTTGGAATTCGAATTGCTGGAGAGAATCCTTGTGGATCCTTTGGCTGCCTTTGGAATTTGAATTTCTAGAGAGAATCTTTGGGATCCTTTGGCTACCTTTGAGAGTTAAGGAGGGTGGAAAATACTCCTATAATTTCTCCTTGTTGTCTCCTCCAAGTATTTATGATAAAATCCTTATAAAAATGCTAAAAAATCGTGATTTTCTGCACTTAACCTCATATTAGGCACTCAGAGTATGTTAGCCTTAATCATCACCTATACTAGCATCATAAAACCAAATAATAATAAAAATGCAAGAAAAATAGATCTAAGAAGGCAAAAAGGTGACCATTAACCCCTCCAAATATGTCTAATGATGGAGCTCATCAACTACTAGCCTATTATAGGCTTACTGCATAGGGTTCATGAGGTTCTTGATCACCATCTATGGAATTTATTCCTAAGTTCCAAAATCCTTCCTTGTTGCTTTCATATTGAGTCCCTATTTTATATTTGAAATTTGGCCCTACAACCCCTATCCCCATGATTTTCTGATAGCACTATCAAACTACCCAAAATGTTTCCCATAATATTGTAATGAGTAGACACTCCAAATAAATACCTTCCCTTCCTTTGAAGGGATCTCGTTGACTAGATAATTACCACAGAAATTTTCTTTTTTCCCAAAATAGATTTGAATTACTTCAAGGGAAAACCTTGTAATAGGATATATTTGTTAAACAAATAATCCACGAGACCAAGCCTAATTTGCTCCAATTTCTATGTTGTGCCAAAACAATAAAATATGTGGTGTCTAGGTAGGGTGGTATCAACTCCACATTCAAATCCAAATTAATGATCCAATACTCCAACTCCCCTCTATTTATAGATTTCCTCCACTACTCCAATACTCTAACTCCCTCCCCCCCCCCCACTTTATCAACACAATAGCCTATGGGGTTGGAAATTTTATTTCATCCCCCTTAGGACACTTAATTAGAAAGGGACACTACATTCCCCCATTCTTAACATTGATTTTTTTTAAGAATTTTCATTTTTGGCTGCTGCAAAATTTGTCCCCCTAATTTATAGAATGAGGACTTCTCAGTCTTCAACTCCATTTTCAAATCAACAATTCTACATTCATATGGTTCGGTCTCCTTTTGCACAACCTTAAGACGAGCTTGAGAAATTTTGACTCTCTCTCTATGACTACCAATTTATATTTTATACTATCCATAGTAAGTCCATATTTTTTACCATATTCAACAAACCTTCTCCTTTGATTCAAGAAAACCCTCACATGTTCTTCAAGATGAATAATCTTCTACTTATGTGACTCAGTTGCAACACTAGCATGTTTAAATTGTTTTGTTGTCTCCATTATTTTAATAAGAATATAACTTTGAGCCTTCTTTTCCTTCATATGTTTTGATACAAGATTTTTATTGTACTCACTCTCTTTGTTATTTGTTGAAGTAATTGTTCATTTTTAGTTTTCATATATTCGTATGTTTGCCAAATAGCCTCAATATTAGTTCTATAGGATTATCCTTCTTCATTTTTATCTTTCAGAGCTTCAATTATTCCTAATATGTCCTTATCTGCATCATCAAGTTTTTTCCTTGAGTAAGCTAACTCTTCATCAACAATAAGTCTCTATTGGCAAATTTCCTCAACTTCATTGGTTGTTTTCACCCACAATTCCAAATTGTGCACATCAAGGGTTCACTTAAACTTATGGACTTGTGCCCAATCATTGTCTTATTCATTCCTTGCTTCCATGACATCCAAGTCCATGTAATTCCATTGTGATGTATAGGTTCCTTTTGTATACAACAGATTATGATTTTGAGAAGTTTCAATCCTAACATTATGTACCCTCATGTTAGTGTTATTATTTGAATATTGTCGTCAGTGATCAAAAATACTCTTTTCATATCATTTTAGGAGTCTCATTCAGAAATTTTTGTCATTCCACCTAGGTCTTTGTTCAAAAATTTACTCATTGATGGTAGTCCTAGTCCAAAAACATCACTCTTCCTCTAAAATTCATACTCTTTGGCCCGCCTTCATGTATTTCTAAGCATACTTCAGTCATGAAAGTCCATTTCATCATGTCATTATGTCAATCAGGTCACCATGAAGTCTGGTCACTCGAAGTCTCCATTAGGTCTCTAAAATTTCATTCTTAAAGGTCCAAATAAAACATCATTTCATTGCATAAGGTCAGAAAAAGTATGAGAGTGATCCAAATAATATCCCTTTACCATTTAAAGATAATTTGAAAGCAAGTAAAGATAATATTCAAAGTTGTAATTATGCTTTCAAAAATGTAATTTTATTCCAAAAACATATATGTAATTTTATTTTTCATTTATGTAGTTTTATGTTCATTATATGTAATAAGCACCTACTTCCAAGGCTGCCAACTCAGTTCCACATGCCAAACAAGCACATGTCAAAGTGCAATAGTTCTCAATTCATCCACTGATCAAATGTCAAAGAAAAAAGTTCATAAGTGTAAGGGTATTCTACAAAGTTTAAAAGTGAAATTAGAAACATTAGCAAAGTGGGTTTCAAAGGATTAAAATAAAATTCACTTAAGTATATAAACCCTCATGACATAAAAAAAAACTTCATTTGTCTCCTCCATCCTTGAGCAACCTCAGCAAAATCATGATTTTCAAGTTTTGAGGGCGAAATTTTACAAAACAGAGGCAGCGTTGCACGTTTTTTATGTGTGTTGTGCGTTTTCTCTATATGGTGCGCGTTTGCTCTATGCGTCTCGAATTTTCTCTGTGCACTATGTGTTTGCTCTGTGCACTATGTTTTTGCTCTGTGCACTACGCATTTTCTTTGTTCGCTGCATGTTTTCCTGATTTCTACAACAAACTCCAGAACGCCATCCAAATATCATCACACAGCCTTCAATCTTCAGCAATAGTGCATTCGACCTCCAGCAAGAAAGTAAGATCTAATTCCATCATTCCTCTCCTCTTGAAATCGATTTTGTGGTGTTTGTCTTTATTGTGGAAGATTTGGTGTCTTACTTGATTTTGAAACCCTAGTTCACTCTCAATTCCCAATTTCACTTCTAATTTCATTCCCAAAAATCCCACATTCCTTTCCCTTATCACTGTTATTCCTATTTCAACCCCTATATCACATAATCCCCTTTCCATAAACATTTAATCCCCAAACCCTAAATCCTAGGCTACTCACTTTCCTAGGCTTCAAAAATCCCTAAACTCTAATTAAATTCTCTATTCCAATTCCCTCATCATTCCTACTCCCTATCACCTCCCTCAAATCAAAAATCCATTCCCCCATCTCCCCAAATTTCCTCACACTATTCCCCACTCCCTTTGCCTACATTACACTATCATCACATCTCCCTAGGGTTTCATAATAATACACCTATGGAAGAAGAACAGAATAGAAAATACATTGAGGGAGAAGAAAGAAAGGAGAAGAAGTCAAGCAGAGGAGGGAGAATCCTTAGACTTTAGCCAACAAATACCAACGAACTCATGGCATCTCCCATAACTATGATATGTTTTAAGCATGTAGGCTATTTTGAATTTTGTGAGAAAGTAAAAAGGGCCCAACATCATCCTATGTTGACCAAAATATTCATCTCCAATGTCCATGACAACCAGGTAACCCTTGTTGGTGTCACTTTCACTTTGTCCACTGCCATCATATCAGCTACCACTATAATCCTGAATGTTGGGGAAAATGGTTCAAGAAAACAGACTTGGAGGAATGATACTATGATCCATACATTAAACCTAGATACAAGAATGAAAGAAAGAGGATTTTTCCTTTCTCTTACCTCCTCGAGAGATATTCTCCCATGATGAAAATCATCATGAAATACTTTTCTTGTGAAGGTAGGTTCTCTTGACTTTATACCTATCACATCCAGCTACTTATGCACTTCACAAGGGTCAAGATGCTCAACATACCTTATTTTCTCTTCTGAAGCATTGACAAGATGGAATTAATTGCCCAAAAGAGAGATTATGACCACCAAATGCAAAGTCTTTTTCACCACTCCCTCATCAAAATCATAGTCCTCCATCACCTCAATCAATTAAACATTTCATGGAGTACTTTCATAGCTAATGGCATATTCACTACTCCACCTATTTAGCATGCCCAAAATGTGCCTTCATCATCTCATCCTTCCACATACATTCCTCCATCTCATCCCATAGTTCATGCATCATCATCATATCAGTATCCTTCATCTATTTCACCACCATCATCTCCATCCCACATTGAGATTGGATCACCTAGAAGAGTTGAAATCAATGAGCCTGAAAAGACTAAGTAGGATAAGATAGAGCTATTGGAAAAAACATACCAGAGAGGTCACAAGCAAGTGTTTTCCCCTCAGATTGTGGGAGGGTCCTTTCCTTCAACATCGGCAAAGAAGGTAGACAAAGGGAAGCAAAAGATGACAAAGGTAAATATTTAGGCAGAGATCACACACAAGGAGGAGGACCTCCATGAGACAGAATAGGATTTTGACCTTGTTGACCTAGATGAGCATGATGATGATGATGACATTAACATAATCATCAAGGAAAAAGAGGCCAAGATTAGAGAGCTTCAAACTAATCTTGACAGGTCTAAATTTGTCATTGACTTTCTTGAGCAGGAGAACCAGCAGCTGAAGACAAAGCACTTCATTGATGAAGTGAAGTACATAAAAGCTCAAAGAGAGGTAGGAAAAGCTAAATTATTGCTTAAAGAGGCACTAGAAACATATGGTGTGACTGATGAAACAGAAGAATAGGTACCAAGACAAAGGCCTAGGACTATAGGGTTGAAAAGATCTCTAGAACTAGAGAAGAAAAGAGAAGTAGAACTTGCAAGCCAATTGACAATGAATGAACAACTTGCCACTATGATCAATGACGAGCAGGAGCATTGGCTTGAAAAGGCCAACCAACATCTTGATAAGCTCCTAGACAAGGTAGAGAAATAAAATGAGATTCAGAGAAGGATGGCAAAGCATTATGCCAAAAGAGACAAAATTGTAAGGGCAAATCTTAGAAGAGCTAATGCAAAGATTGAAGCCATAACCAAGAAAGAAGAGAAAAGGAGGCTTGGTATACTTGTTGAAGCCTCACTCCAAACCTAAATTAAATGATCAGCAGCCATCTCACTAATTTTTACAAATTTTGGGTTAATTTAGCAAACTTTTAAGTTTTTGAGAAATCTTGAACAGTCTTGTGACAGCTAGACTGTCAAACGCGCAGCACCCTAGGCGTTGCACTCTTTTTTGAGGCACTTTTTGGCCAAAAGAATACCACCAAAAGATTAATAATGATGAAGACATGAATGAAAATCACTTTTCTATCCTTTTTCTAGACAACTAGCAGTTGAAAAGGTGAAAAAACACTCATAAAATCAATGTTCTGCCCACTTTTTTGCCTATGCGCTGCACGTTGAGTAGTCTTGGGAGAATCAATTTTTTTACATGGAAAATCAACTCCATTTTGAAAAATAAAGCCATATTTGGAAACCATACTAGACAGGCTTTCCAACAAGCCATCCTGAGCCCAACTTGGACACTGGGAAGGCACTCAAAATCAAGTTGCAACATGGATGGCACATTTGACAAAGGGATGGTGCATTTGACAAAGGGATGGCGCGTTTGATAGTTTTCTGATTTTTTTTTGAGTTTTTCTGCAAATTGAATTTTATCTTGGGGAATCATGTTTTTACCTCTCTAAATCAATGATTTAAATTTAATTATGATGTTTTTATTGTTTCCTAGCGTAAATACATTAGGTAAATGAACTCAATGAGGTGTAATGAATCAATTCACAAAAGTTAGGGATGAGTCACTTGGACCTCCCTACACTTCAGCTTTCAGCTCATTTTTTGGTGGAACTGCTCCTCCTCTCATGGATTCGACCCCTGATGTTGGGGGGAGTTTTTTTTAGGTCTCTATCATGTATTTTTTCAGTCTTTTCACAGGTCGGAATCAGTTGGATGTTGGCATATTGATCAGAGACTCTATTGTAATCATTTTGGCATGAGCTTAATAAAAGTGTTGCAGCTATTTATTTGGGATACTTGTGGTATGGTTGTCTAGCATTGTTTCTTCTTATGTCTCATTATGTTTGAATTTATTGTATTCATAATTCATTGCACTTCTATTGTATGATCACTTTCAAGTTTATAAACAGAATTAATCTCACATGCTCTATTTTGGGAAATTTTTCATAGTCTGTTCATATTTCTTTCAGTTTAGGAAGAATTCATATTTTATGCTCTTCCTAGCTCCTCACCTATCTGAAATCATTCCATCCCAAGAACCCTAATTTCCCAGCCTTTCTACCTACCTTGGCCCATTGAATCTATTCCACCCTAATCCTATTTGCCCTGACCTAGCCTCTTTGACCTAATATCCTCATCCATCAACCCAATCAAAAAAATCAAACCCTTATGCATTTCATAGCTAGCCTAAAACCCTAAATTATCCAACCCTCTTAGCTATGATTTTTGTGGAGAGAGCCCTCTCCGACTTGGTAGGGCTAGATACCAAGTTAAAAGTTTGGTTTGTGGTTACCTCTGTTGGGATTTCTTCTTCAACCTTAGAAATTTGGCAGAGTGATAACACCTCATACAATAGGCTTTCCTAGGCTCAACATTGAATATATTGTACCTCATACCAATTAACCAGTCCCAAAAATGGTTACCAATTCTTGGCCCAATTTCATACCACTCTTATCAGCCATACATCATAGATTCTTCTACATACCCATACCCATCCGAAGAGAACCATATGGACAATTTTGTCACTCCCAGAGACACAAAACCTAGAGTTGTTATAGACCAGTGCCTAGGACATCTTAGCATAGCAAGGAGCTCATAATATATCTTGGGTTGTCAATCCAAAAGCTCTCTTACTATCTCTTGTAAAACAAGGAAATTAGTTTAAATGGAACCAAACTCTCTCAGAAGCTGATACAAAGATAAGAATAATGTAGGAACACCATGCAAAACTCCAATACAAAAGCATCAGACAGTTAAAAGACAGCTTACTGCAAAGAGGGCCAGTTCAAATAGTATGCCACAGAAATCAAATATCAGAAAGTGGATGCAGTGAAGAAAACATGAAGGAGATACTAGTTAACATGAGGCTGATCCCCAGATACATAACAGAACCACATATGGGCTTATCCAACTAAGAATCCATACATGACAATGGCGTTTTTAAAGCACCCTCCTCAAGTAACTAATATAGCAGAAAATATGAATGACATGAACATGGAACAATATATCATGACTAGGCCTATTTAAAGCGCTTGACTAATCCAAGTATGGGCACCGACTAGGATGAATCCTTACTTAAGACCAGTGAGCCACTCACATTCTAGAACATGATACAAGAAGATAAATAGCATGGAATGAGATTTTATATTAACACATAAGAGAAAATTACATACTGTGAGATACCAAAGACCAGAATCCTCATTACAATTATAACTCCTCCTCACTGAGACCCTACGGGCTCTGAGCCTTCATACAGAAACTTTACAAGATGTATACAAAGCCTTTCACTGCACAGTTTGCTGATAGAAATCTGGAACCCTTACAATGTCTTTTTTCTGGGTTTTTATAGAAAAGATAGAGAATTCTAGAGAAGGAGGTAGATGGAGCACATTTAATGATTTGATTTGAACAAAATGGCGGAAAACATTCGCGCCCACACTGTGAATGACTAAATATAATTAACTGTACTTTGCAATCTACCTCTGAAAATAAATGCTGCGGATGAAAATCTCCTTATAAACAAGACACAAATAATAAAATATACAAATGTTCTGCCCTTTGCTGAAAGAGAAAAATCTGTTGTCATAAAACCTTGAGATAGCTTGTGATTGTGCATAGTACTTTCGGCCTTCCATCTTTAAATTAAAAATTCAAAAGCATAAGGCCGGACTCTGGCTTTCTCGATCTTTCACTGATATTTGTATGCTGGCCCATTAATATTTCTTGCTGCGTAATCTTCCCCCTGGGTGCATTTGCAGGGTTCAATGGATTTTATTTCTGCTCCCGTTTATCGGGTCATATCATAGCAACTAACCCCAGCCTCCCTTTTAAATTCCTGCTTTTAAGAACTGTCCTTGGACAAGATCTTGGTCTTGGTAATGGAGGCGAAGAATTATGGTTTTTCTTCCTCCTCTTGAAACCTGCAAAACTCACAAATGCATTAGAAAAACAAACACAGGAGCAAGGGGCGTGGAGGTGGAGGCGATGGTAGCGTCGAGAACAAGGCCACATGGCTAGAACATGCAAGGTGGCAGAGAAATTACAGTGGAGGTATGGCGGACATGCTGACCAGAGGGAAACATTAACATATAACGTATGAATGAAATAGATATGAACAGCGGAGGGAGAGATGATGGACACGTGAGGCGATGACGTGGATGGACGTACAACAAATGGCATGGAAGGGGTGACGTGGAGGGAGAACTGAGTCAATGGCATGCTGACAAATCCGGGCTATACGATCTACAAACAGATCAACGGTTGATGATGCATCAAAGAGTGATGAAGCGGTGGGCCAGATGCGATACAGACGAAACTAAAAGGTGCGCGACTCTGAAGATTAATAGCCGTTGGATCGGGTTCATGAGATCGGACGGTGGTGACAAATTCTGCTGCGTGTCTTTGGTTTGACCTTTAATGCGCGAAATGAGCGGTATGGGAATCGTACACCGGGACACGCGTCACCCAGCGTATGGAATCGCTGGGTCCGCGGGAAAAACCGCCAGCCTCAGATAGGTGGTGCAGAATGAAACCAGTGGTTTTCTGCGACGGGATACGAACGCGGGGACCACCAAGGAAAATAGACTCCGCTCCGTCGATTGGAGTTGATCGGACGGCTACAGTTGTGCCCGAAAACGTAAAGCGACGAGATCCTTTTGACTTAGCATATGGTTGTGCACCTGAGTCACATGGGAATGAGAACAGAGGGGTTGGAACCCCAGGGGCTAGGCCCGATATAACTTTAATTACATATTTTTAGCCTTTGTAGAGTGTATCTTTCGGGTGGGCAGGACAACGGTAGATAGTATATGAAGGTTTTAGGCCATGAAAGGGGTTCAAAACACATTTGGATGGGATCGGTGGCCAAAAATTTGAATGGAGGGGCTGATATGCACAACAAGAACCTTAAACAATATTTTTCCCCTATTGAGCTTGTCTTTGCCACTGAAAGGCACCATTATTAGCAAGGTTCCCATCTCCTTGTCCCAAATATGATATGGAATTCCAGTATGAACCATATATATTAGAGGCCTTAGTCCTTTAAACAAGGGTGGACCTACATGTTTTTATTAGATATTATGGAAGACTCTAGGTGGATGATCACCCAATTGATGGTGAAATGGAATAAAAAATTTACCTGAACTAGATCCCTGAGCCTGTGAATTCCAATTTTTTATAATCTCATTGAACTTACCTATATTAAAAGAGGCACTAGCATTCCATTCAGCTCTTCCTTGATCCTTGGAACAATTCCCCTCTTCACAACTACATCATTTGGACACAAAACAGAAGGATTTTCAACCCCTGGTCTAAATTACCAAACATTAAAAGGTGTATATTGTTTTACATGAGGTCCAACATACCTAGAATTTGAGGCAAAATGAAACCATCTGTAATATCCCAAAATGGGGATGCAGCAATACATGAACACAAATTTGGAGTAGCAGTGATACATCAACACATAAGATGTAAGAAGATCCAAATATCCATCATATTAAGATCATAGCAGCAAATGTATACAAATACTTGAGGAAATAATCACTCAATTTGGGCAAAACAAGCCTCAAGAGAACATGTATAAGAAAAATTAAGTACACTGCTACACAGAAAATTCTCAAGACTATGAAAGCACAGTTTATTATATGTAACTACTACTAGAGTATGTCAATACATTGATATGAAAATATACAGCTCATACAATGTGGGGAGAAAATATCTAAACGCCCAAACTGAATTTCAAGACAATCCGGAAAGGATTTCCTAAAATATGCAAAAATGGCAAAATGTTGGAGTTGCAGTCCCAAGACTGAGTAGCAGCTGCAACTCAAGAAATGGATGGAGATAATTGAATATGATGCATAATCTGAATAAGTAGACCTTCTCCAATGTATCTTCCAAGTGAAAGGCTGATCCTAACACTGAAGATCTCACCCTCCAACAATCACTGCAAACCCTTACTGCAAATGCACACTGAAAATAGCGCATTCAAGGAGAGGGACTGCGCTGTAGGAGATAGAAAATGTATTTTCCAAGTGCCAAGGTCTGCAATAAGCTCCATAATCTTCCTCACTGATCTCCCAAAGGAATGGAAGCTTCCTCCTCTGAAAAACTAGCTCCAGAAGTGGTGTTGTGAAACCTCCACTGCAACACCCTGCAAAACAACGTTATACTTCAGTAGAAATAACGTTGTAGCTAAAGGAAGTGGCTTGGCCTGAAGCCTGGATGTGGAGAAATTAAGTGCAAACTCCCTCAAGAGGCCTCTCTTGGAAGGATAAGGAATTCCTAAACAAGAATGACTTGTGCTAAGCAGCACAGCAATCTAACTAAACAGTTGAAGAAAGCATAATAGTCATGCAGACCATAAAATCAATAATCCATATCATGTCTTGCTATGGTTGTCTTGCCCTCCTTTTATAAAAATGGAAGACATCTCACCTTGGGTCCCACTCGTTAGGGTTTCCCCCACGAAGGAATCTTCCTCCCACTATCATTGTGATGTCTCCATAGATGATCTCCACCTTCCTTTCCAGCGATGTTGTCTTGGTCAAACTTGACCTTGTCCAAATGTATTTGCCCCTTTTCACACATGAGGGTGTGAAATCCAGCTCTTATGATGATCCCTTTTCACATTATGAGGGATTTTATTCATATTTTTAATATGCATGGGCCTCATTACCCATTTATTCAACTACTAGATGATAAAAACAAAAATCAACATTCCAATTAGCTGCATGCTAATTTTGGAATATTACACCGTCCTAGCTTAGTAGTAGTCACCATATGTAAATGATAAGAAGCTTTGGGCCCTTTATCAGACACTGAGGAATGGATCTAATTGAAAGTGAAGGTTTCTTGGAATAATGATCAACATCATATGCATCATCTTGTAGCCCAGTTTCTGTTGAGTCTAAGGCATGAACTAATGGAGTTTTGGAGAACCTGTAACTTTTTTAATTGTTCAATTGAGAGTAGTAAAATCTATCTATACTTCAAGACCTACAAACTCTATCTCTACCTCAAGACCTACAACTATGATCTTTATTTTCCTTCAAAAAAAATTGCAGACTCTTTATCTCTCATTTTATTTGGATGAACTGAATGTTTCCTACATCTATTTGAATCCCCAACACGATTTACAATTCTCCCTATCCTTGTCTCTCCTAGCATACTAGTAATACAACTAAAACCGTGATCATGTTCCAACATTTTTCTTTTGTTATCTTTTCCATAAGACAAATGGTGGCTCATGTCATTACTAGACCGGGATGGAGATTGATGAGTCATTTTCACAAGTGAAAGATAAATAGTTAACTTGAGTGAGTTTTTAGAACTTTCCAAAGGTGATTCCCCTCTACTTTCGTTTCTACTCCTAGCATGAAGAATGGTCTGCTCTTTAGGATGATCATGATCATGCTAAAACTTATGTGCTTTTTTATTATCCCTACCAAGATGAGGCCTTTCTTCAAATGAAGTGTCCTTCCATTCTAATCCAACTTCCACATATTTCACCCTCTTTTTTCGTTGGTCAAATTTTGAAACTAAGTCATAGGATCTCTTTTGTTGATCCTTGGTTGTGTCTATATGAATTACTTTAGAGCATCACAAATAAGATGCCAGACTATCCTAAAATAATAAGTCGTCTTTCCCATGATGCATCTCCTCATCTTAGTTTCCATTCATGTCTTCAATGAGGAAATTATTATCCTTGTGAAAACATATATCAATATCTTCGTTATGGGGTTACCCACTAGTTTTAAAACATTGAAAACTTTCTGAGTGGAGCATTTATCAGGGCATTCTTATGACTGCTTTCTAGAAGAAGGGATCTCTTCCTTAAAACTTGGTTGAGATATTTTTGTGTAGTCTAAAATATTTTCATTTCCTTTACTAATGCTTGTTGACTTTATTTTTTTAACATCATGCCTATCAATTTCATGGCTCCTTCCTCTTCATGTATCTATATTCACTCTTATCTTGATAGTGCCAAAAGTTTATTCTCTTTTGGAAATACTTCCAGTTATTGATTCTTCTATACAGGGGTTATCTAAGGATTTCCTTCTCGTTACTTCCATCCTAGAAATTTTTTCATCATAAGTACTTTTAAGAAGGTCGATAATACATTGTTGTATTTAATTGTTGCATTGTAAGGCAACATTAGTTGAAGTAGAGCTTCCCATGATTGCAACTAAACTCTTTTCCAAAACTTTGTCCTCTATGTTGCATGGAAAACCAACATCTAATCCCTTTATGTTAATTTTTTAGGAAGGAAAATAAGGATACGGTATAAGGGGCTCCTTATCGATCTTCCTCTTCTCTTCACATAATTATTTACAGAAAACATTTCATTGTTTTGGTCATTACTAATTGTTTTGTAAATCTTGTAGTATTTGCATTTGACTTTCAATATATTTACCCTTACCAATAAGTGTTTATTCCCTCTAAGTATAATATTCCTCTTCAACATTAGGCATCACATTAATAAATTATGGTGGATATTGCGTTGTTGGATTTTGATTATCTTTCATACCTTGTAATTTTCTTGCAAATCATCTCCAGCCATTAATCTTAGCTTCCTCATCAAAAATATTTTGGCCTTCTTCCTTTCTCTATACACTATGATATGCCTCATGATCCAAATTATAAGCTTAATCTTATACATAATTCCTAATATAGCTAGGATAATATTTGTTCTTATTTTCATCTAAATCCAATTAATCTATTGGACAGTCAAAAAATCTACCACCAAAAACAAGCTCTGAAGAATTTCCATCAATGGTCTGACTTGGAGAAGTTGAGACATCACAAGTTATTATTGCTTCCACAAATTTTCACTAAACTATTTATTCTCCATTGGGCCTTACCAGAAGACTCTTAGCCCGTGACATCAACCCAATTTCTCACAGGCTGGCAGGGTAAGCCAGCTCTAATACCATTGTAATTTTATAGGGTAATTTCCCTCAGGGTTTCTAAAACTAGTAAGGGTTATTACCTTTCCAGCGAAACATAAACAAATACAAACTCATATAATAGAAATTCACACCACATTAGATATCTTCTATACATGTAATAATTCCACATAATTTTAATACTTCAATCATAGCATAATAATTCAGAGATGGAAAAAAACATCACAAGTAATTTCACTACATTCTTTTTTGCTCGAGCTTGACCTACGTGCAGGCACAGCCTCCCTCCCTATCTCCTCCACTTCTGCAGCCTCTGTTGCTCGCCCGCAGTCGCATGGCCCCTCCATAGGACATCTCGGAGGTGGCTCCCCCTCCTGATCACACCTTGGCATTCTCAGCGTTGATCAGCTCTTTGAACCCGCCTTGAACAAGGCCTGCAATATCTAAGTTTGTTAAAAAATGGATGGGATTCAGGAAGTCTCTCTCCCTCCTACAATACCTCGAATGGATGCCCTCTCTCTTGCTAAAAAAGACCTTATTGGGAAATTTACTGGTCTCTGGCCCTCGCCGACGACTGTCAATAAATGGGTAGAGCACAACTGGATGGACAATGTTAATGGGAAAATATCAATTAGATTTTGTGGCAGGGACTATTATACGTTCCATTTTGAGACCAAAGAGGACAAATATCTCATATTCAGGAATGGCCCATACTTCATGGACACTAGAGGGCCTTATCTAAACAAATGGACTCTTGATTTGGACCGGAACTCGATGTTCCTAATGTTGTCCCTGTTTGGGTCTATCTCCATCACCTCCCTCTTCACTACTGGGGATACGATTCGGTAAGAGCGATTGGTAATGTCGTATGAAATTTTATTGACAGAAGTGAGCCGAAGGACAAGATGCAAGCATGTGCAAGAATCTGTGTAGAGGTTAATTTGGGAAAGGGACTTCCTGAGGAAATCAAGCTAAAAGTGGACAAATAGATGCATATACAGTAACTGGACTATGAACAAATCCCCTTCAAGTGTAAGGTATGCCATGAATACAGTCATTTCGCTAATAGATGTGCAAAATTTATTGAAGTTGAAAATACAGATCCTGAAACTCAATGGGAAGTCATTAAAAAGAAAAAGACAGTGCCAAACTCTAAGATCTCCAGTGCCTCAGCCACCCACCAGCCCTCTCAATATGTCAATCCGCCCACACCTGGAACCTTCCTTATCTTCTCTTCATATCCTTGACCCTCCTCTTAACCCTCATTCAGCTCCTGGTCCTCCTTTTACCTCCCCCAATCATTTCTCCTCCCTTTCCTCCTCTGAAGAGGATCCTCCTTAGCCATCCATCCACTCCCCTCATCCTGACTCCCTTCTTCATCCATGCCCTTCCAAGTCATGTCACTCATCCTCTTCATCTAATCCTTCACATTTTGAGGGGAGGTGGTGCTAATCCATGCACCTCCCGTAGGAATGTGAAATCTCCGCAAACAGTGCCCCAGGTTCGCTCACTTAACCCGACTAAGCGACCTCTATCTGCTCAGGAAGAGGCCCAGATTGTTGAACCAATCACTTAGCCGTTGCCCTATGTTCAGCCTCACTGGCCCTCGGTGTGCACACCTAAGAACCTTGAAGGAATGCACGTTTACCTGCAAATGCCACTAATTCCGAGAGAAGTCCCCATAATTTGAGAAGTGCATGGCAAGCTCGCCTCAATTAAGCTCAACGACCACGACCTGGACAACCTATAGGCCTTCCTAGAATTGGCACCTGAGTTGTACCTTGAAATAATACTGGAAGATGGCATGCTAAGGGTTGTCCCAAAGCCATGGGCGCGCGGGCTAGAAAAATCTGGGTTACTAAAATTGATGCGCATGCCTCATTTTGGTCGATACAGTATAACTGACCGGATTGTGTGATAGCTACTAGCTTGATCCATGATGGCAACTTATGAAACTGGGACCGCATTCCCATTGATGCCACCCTCATTCACCGTATCACTGGTCTCCCCATGGAGGGGTCAAATCCCATGGAGCACCTCGGCAAGAAGTATGAGCAACAGATTGTCGATAAGGTACGCGAAGACTACCATGTTGAGCGGAACACTCGGCGATTCATGATCAACACAATTGTTGACCCAGGAGTGCGCATGGGTACCCTAATGCTAGCTTGTAAGATTATGCACAAGTGTCAGGCCATGACTGTCCCCGCTTACATAATTCTGTTGGTTGGCCACTGCGAAAGGGGGGTCTGCTTCAATTGGTCCCAGTTCCTTTGCAACGAATTTTAAGAGAACGTGTGTGAGGCCCAAGATCATGGAAGGGAATTTTGCTACTCCTAGCTGTTGCTCCTAATTGCATTGGTCGCATGGGAAGCCCTTGAAGACTCGGTCCTCCCTAAGCTCGAACCAGACATGTGCGAGGGGGCATGATATGCGAATTTGTGGGATTCGAAGGATGAGAAGTGCATTGAGGATAAAAAAGTATTTTGGGTCCTCTTTCAAAGCGGCTTCGCAGCAGCAATTCACTCTTGACCATGCTTGTCACTAGAAGTCTACGCCAAGTACAAAATCATCGCATCGTTCTAGGTCACCATGCACAATGTGAAGATTCGAGGGCGTAAGGATCCGGCGTGGGTATCGCTGCCTTACATGGTCACCGACGAAGAAATATACGACTCGTTGCCACTTGGCCACCACACTGGAGACTGGGCTTCAAATTAGGTACAGCTAACACTGCAGGTACAAGCACCAAGAAGACCACCTCGCCTGATACCATCAAGAATGCAGAAGGACGTGGCCTGGAAGATTCCTCCAGGACAAAGGACGTCGTGAAGGGTGCGGAGCCAAAATTGCAGCAGGACTCGTAGCAGAACCTGAACACAAAGGGTCTGGATGTGCAGGGTGTTGATTCCCTGCGTGGTACGAAATGGACCGTCGACCCTCTCAAAGGCTAGCGAAAGAAACGATGGGCTACAAGGCCTGGTAGAGAGACTGAAGTTACTTTAACGGAGGAAGACCTGGATCATATTGTAGAAGCAGCCACCCTCTCCTTAGAAGATAGATGGCTTTCTTTGGAAGAGCAACAGAAGGCTGCGGTCACTGGACTACAGTCTAAGCTCCAAGCTCTACACGTCAAGACCGATACCCTGCAGAAAAGCATGATTCAGATGAGGCCGCCCCCAGGAACCAACAGTGAACTGATCGTCACAACTGAAAGCCGCCTCTGCCCCCTGCCACGCTCAACATTTTTCCTGAGCCCGCCTGCCCTATGTGCGCAAGTCCAGGCCTGCACAGAAGTGCAATTGGATTTGGCCCGGCTTCCCCATGAACCAATACAGGTCCTCCATACTTCCCTCTTTGAGGAAATCCAGCACAGAGACCGTCGGGTGCATTAGCAGCTTAGTACAGTCGAACAGACGATCGTTGAAAAAACTGTCGAGGTGTCCCAAGCACAGGTTACATGCACCCTTGTCGCCACACAACATACCGAGTTGGAACGTTTAATTAGCAGGCTATGCACAGATGTGACTGAAGATATATCGGCCTCTACTACCCCCCAGGCCAAGATTGAGGGAATTTTTGCAGCCCTAAAGGCTTCTAGGACTGAGATTCAGAATTTCAAGACAGAGATGGAGCAGCAGATTGCTGCGTTGTAGGCCAAATTACAGTTGGAAACTCCACCTGAGGTACGAGCCCAGCACGCTACGCTGGTCACTGAAGCCACAAATTCCATTACAGCTCAGATTTCTCAGGGCACAAAGTTTCTTGAGATAGCTATGCAGTTGTGGTCTAAGGTGTAGCGCAATCCTCTCTTGTGAAAATTTACTTAGGAACTATGCCAGAAGGAGGAAGAGTTTGAGCATCTGGAAGCTACTATGTCCACTCTGATCCCAGCTCAACACCTGGCACGATTGTGTACCAACAATGCACTCAGAGATGACCTGGAAGAGTTGCGCCACAAAAAGAAGGCTTTGAGTGATCAGCTCAAGTCGTGGGTCGATGAAGCCCTCAAGCTATCTCAGGAAGTGGATGTTGCAGTCAAACATTTGAACCAAACCCTAGAAATTTTCATTGTTGGTACTAAAGGTCTGACTTCCCAGAAGTTGGTGGATATTGCACAGAACACTGCTGCGTAGAGAAAATGAGTGTTGCCCCCTCTAGTCGATGCAATCAAGTACCTTTAAGCGAAGATACAAACCCCACAGCCACTGTGACTTGGGACGAGTCACAAGATTGTGTTGGGGGCCAGCTGGAACGGGGTTCCCTAAGCTACGTTTTTTATATAATTTTGTAATAGTTGGTCTTGCATAGGGGTTTTGGGGTGGGTCAAAGCCCCCAATGTTTTGTGATGGGTTAAAGGGTAAACCTAGAGTTTGCAAACCATGGTTTGTAGCCCATAGGATAGCAAAGGCTACGATGATATAAATAAATGAATGATTGGGTCTAGTAGAAAGAAGAAGTAAGATTGATGTTGTGAATGAGCTGTTAAGATGTTTGTCTTGGGTTGTTTTGGGTAGGGCTCCTACTAGCATTTGTGTGTGCAAAGATCCTCGGTCTGTATGTGGACCACGCTAATTGTGTTCGGGATGTTTCTTGGGTTTGTAGTGGGTTTTGGATACTAATGAATGTGGAATCTATTTGAAGTATCTTTATGATCTCTAGGTTGATCGTGTTTATTATTTGAATTGCATACGTATTTATTTACTTGAGCTACGAATGTATATGCAATCTATCGATTATTTGCGATTGTAATATTATGTGGTAATAATTGTTGATGCGCACGTGGGTGCAAATGTATTGATATGATCTGTTAATGATAGTAGCTTTGTTTATGGTTACGTGTTGATGATATTGTTAAAAGCTTGGAAATAGGCATTTGTGCGAACACGATAAATTCAACAAAGATACGCCTTAGCTACCTACTCTCTCCTAGGGTGCGGACACATGGTTCCAACACCCTCCCATACTACTTCGGGTAGGACAGCTATGAAGTAGGTCATTCACAGGAGCCCGATGATATAGAGAGGTTTCTTTGGAAAACCTTAACTCTGAACCTTTGAAAATTTGGCGCAATTTCCGACGGCCAAATCGTCGCTATTGGAGCACATAGTTGTCGCAAGAGCGGCCGATTCGAGGACGGGAAAAACGTGGTTTGTCATGCCATCGCAATTGCGGCCGCATTTTACAAGTGTCGCCCTCTGGGCACGCTTCCGTCGCTTCCAAACACGCGCGTTGCTCTTCCGGCGTTTGCAAAGTGTCGCCATTCCGACGAAATTTAGTCCGACGTTCTTGTCATGCTCTTCCCGACGTTTGTAAAGTGTCGCCATTCGACGAGAAGTGTCGTCGGCGATTTGTTTGTCCTCGCCAGCATCCTTTTATACTTTCACTCTTCGATGTGTCTAAACATCGCAATTATGACGCCGTACAAGTTGGAAAGCCGATAATTGCAAAAGTGTCACAAGACCGACGCTTTCCAGAAGTGTCGCAATATCGACGCCGGAAGAAATGTTGCAATTCGACGAAATGTGGTCGAAATTTTGAACGTCGCCCTTGAAGCGTCTTTGTGTTGTCGCTCTTCGACGTTTCGGCTTGTCGCAATATCGACGGATGTCACAAGACCGAAGAAAATGAAATCGATGCAAAACGTCAGAAGAGCAACGCTTACAAGGCATCGGTATACCGACGGCGGTTTCAATTTAAAAAAAAAAAATGAAACTTTAAGCAGACCGATAAATCTCCAATATTTTTATCACAATAAGAAATCAATGATCGGTGATCATGTCAAATTTTCCTCATAGCGTGAGGTCTAATAAATTTTATTGTAAAGGTTGCTGGCCGGTGACAAGCTGCGGCATCGAAGGAAATGCATTAAAGAAGAAAATTAATGAAATTTCACCCAGGAACTCCAAACCCAGCGGCAAAAACCACGATAATTTTCCTTACCAACTTCCAAGTTGTGACTCGGGCTTCGGACTCGAGGAGCTAATAATTTTCTTTTCATCGTGTTGGAGAAGAGAGCGCAGCACACCCAGCAAAAGAGCAATTCCTCGGTCTCAGCACTCGGGACTCGGAGTGATTCCTTGCTAACTTCGGTATGTGGAAATTTTGATAAGCTAACTTTCTTCACCCTCGTTTTTACTAAATTTATTCTTTTGAAAAGGTCCTGGTTCCATTTCGAAATTTTCAACTTTCGACTTCTAGAATTTGTACATATGATTTTTGGATTGAGGTTTTGTTATTAATGAGGAGATAGTGTCTTGGTTCTATCTTTGTATAAAATAATTGCCTCTTTTCTTCATGTTCGGGGTTTTTGATTTTATCAAACCCTATCTCTCTTTTAAGCATGCACCCTCAAATTAATATATTCCAAGAATGTACACAATTCCGGGCTTCATGTACAACATATTGTATCAACTATATTTTAACAAGTGAGTTGCATGCCCATATAGTGTTACAGTTACGGGGCTTCATTTGGAGAATAAATGATAAGCCTGGCGGCACTAAATCCAAGTAATTCCCATCATCCCTTAAAATACACCTCTAAATATAACTAGAAATTTCAAATAGTTAGTAAAGGAAAAGTACAGATATAACAAATATGTATTGAGCCAAAAACCTTTGCATTCACAACAAAGCTGGGATGGATAAAACTTAAAAACAATTATGGACTTTGACAAAAAATCGTCTTATGCATACAAAATGAAAGAAGCATTGGCATACTACTATGTTTACAAATTTAAGGGCGAGAGCCAGTGAGTCTCAGGAAACACGGTTTCATGTGGAGACCCTAGATCCTTGTACCCACAATATCTAGTGACTTAAAAATGATTGCCAAAACAATACCTTTGCTATGCATGTAAGAACACCACCTATATAATGAGGAGATGTAATGTATGCAAGAGAAAATTTATACGAGTGGTCCAATATTGTGTATTTATGGAAGATACAAGCGATTTTGGCATGAAACATGTATCCAAGATTTCAATGTGGCCTTATTTCAAAGCCCATTGATGATTTACTATGAAACCTAAACTTTCAAAACAAACACATTGAAATCACGGGATCTCCATCACGAATATCATAAATATTAGCTGTCTTTTGGGCAACGGCATTAGATACCATAAAAATTTTATGGCCTATACCACCAATGTTGATTCTACGGCACAACATTTGCAAAGCCAAAATTTCTCCGAGACATCCCTCTCTCTTAAGCTTGGAGAGATGGTCTTGGACGTTGAAGTGAGAGGCCTACGATTCGGTATGGAATGCCATAATGTCTTTATTATAAATTCCCATGAACGAGGCTTGAGTCAATGTACGACTTTGCCGGATGCGCCACAACATATTTACTAGAGCGACCATACGAACATTTGCCTCTGATCAGCAGCCATCCCACCCCACATGTTAGAGGTAAGCCCATGGAGATTTATATTTAGCCTTCTCCTGGAGATTGGAAAAAAACAATGCGATTATTACTGCATACATCGACTACCCTTTATGGTAAGGGAAAATTTAAAGAGTGCATAAATATTCTTGAAATCCCAATCATAGTTTCTAGAAAATTTCAACGAGTCTTTGAAATGAACTACATCCTATTTTAAACTACATCAAATATTTAGGCAAATCATTTTCAAATAGAAATTGGTGAATTTTATTCAAATATAGAAATTTAAACCATGAGAATAATCTAACCCCTAGGCTTTTTTCCCTATTTCTTGAAAATCCCAAAATGTATAAATTATAACACCCATAAACCCCAAAATTAAGTACAATAATTAAAACCTCCACACTACCGATTTGCTATATCGTGAAAAGAGCGACATCCATCATCATGATAAATCAAAACCGATTCTCCTTCGATACAAACCGACTGCCCATTAGATGTCTTATGGGTGAGTTGATTCAATCGATCAGAAGCCTCTTCGAGTTTCTTCAATATTTCCAAAATGCTCGACATTTTCCAGTCATCCTCAAAGTCCATATTTTCATCACATTGAATTAGTTGGGGTTCATTACGATCAGGTCAGTGCCTGTTGCGAGCTCGAGACATCCAATCCAATATTGGAACTACCATACCCGTTCCCATTAGAGATTTTAAATCCTACTTACGGCTTTAATTCGGTGAGTTCAAGAGCACTATAAACGGATTCGGTTGATTTAGACTTGGTATAGTTGTCCTCTAATTTGTATTACGATACAACATTATACTTGTGCTTCAACGCGAGACGAAATTCTACGGCAATGGGATCTTCATCTATGGGCTTATGGATGCCCTCAAGCATCTAAATATCTAATTCATTTTCATTCAAGCTGATCATGCAAATCCACCCTCGTCTTGTCTGATGGCGGAAACTGAAGGCCGTTTCGACAATTTATGGTAGGGGTAAAACTGTCTTCAGATCTTGACTATTTAAGTGTTTAATTGGTTTTTCGGAGACACGGCCATGAATTAAATGAATCCTGTGAATCCTACAAAATAATAAACAATAGTAAGGCTATTATTTATTGGCCAAATAATAAACCGCATGCAACAAACCCTGGCATAATTAGTAAATTATTTAAAGACAATGTAAGTAATATGTTTTCTGTATCCTATTATATGATTGTCCTTGATGGCAAGCTACGTATTTAATGGAGAATCGATATAAATAAGGACGAGTTAATTCATGTGTGAACATATGTATGCATCTGATGAAGGATAATTGACATCCGTAAGAAACCACGTATACGTATGTTGATCGAGGAACCGATGTTAATACGGTTGACGAGTGTATGAAAGCGGTAGACGGTGGGTTATATATATTCGTTAAATATATGATGGAAGAATCACCCCTCTTAGTAAGGATCGAGCGCTTTCATGGAGAAAGGAACGAGGAGCGAGAGAAAACCAATTATAACGTGAAAGAACTAAAACGAGTATTTGGCATTGAAATTTCGGTGGAACACGGACTAACCCTTTTGGAATCATGAACGGAGACACCTGGAAGGAAAAGTGCGATTTAACAAACGGAAGCGCGACGAAGCCTGCGTGGAAAGGCGGAACCGTGACCGGGTAAACGGTAAGTGGTTTGTGGTTTCTATAGCACCACCTTCGACGGGCAAACGGTTTTCAGAGGTTGGGAGTGATTCCATAGATCGCATGACACGCGTCCTTGTATGACTCCACAAAACCGCTTGTCACTTGTGTGCCATCACGCGTTATTGACTGCTCGACCCGGGATGCCCGGCGGTATTGATAAGCATCGTTGATGCAGGAAGGGAGTCATCGGACTGGTGTTCTGTTTGCTATAGATGCGCGAAAGTTACCCAAGGTACGGCACGCCATCACACGTTATCATCTATGCATCATCAACGAACGATATCCGTCGAATCATCGATGCCGAGCGATGTGTTCTCCGTCATGGGATGGAAATGATCGTAAGCGATGGGCCCGAGTTTTTAAATTATATTGATTGGGTCGTCGATTATGTATGGCAGGGCGAGGAACCAAAGGTCTATTTAAAAGCCTTTTGATAAAAGCGTTTGTTATTACTATAAATTTCTATTATATATTTAATTTCCAAAGGTTGTGAATAATATTTATTTATCCTTCACGAATTTGATAAATAAAAGAAGAAAACCATCGAGCGACACGTTATTGGTACTTTACCTTGGCTATAGTATTATTTGGCGGAGATAGAGATTACCTTTGGGACAATTCGAGCATGGAAGAACAAATATCGGGATTTCAATTTAGTTGGTTCGACTTTTAATAATACCATTAACTTGGTGAATGGTTTGGCCCATAGTTTCAATAAAGGTGAAACTTATATGGGTGATGAGAATCACTTGAAATGCAGTGTGCATGCGGAGAGGCATTGTAAATAAAAATCTCTTTATGAATCTGCATAGTGAACTTCTGGTATGCGATAATGTTGAATCCATGATGCACCTATGGAGTTGATTGAGGAAATGAAAAAGCTCTAGGAATATCAGCAAAGAAATAATAAAATCAGTGCAAAGTCTTATGAAGAAATTAAAGAAATTCGGTGGATGCGAGGGTTGAAGTCTTCGCAGAAATTGGAAGCTTTCGCAGTTCAAGGACAGTGCATCCCCGGGGGTCGAAGCTCCCTTCCGAGGAAGTGGAGAACGAGAGAAAGGTTGAAGCCTTACGAGGTTGGTGCCTGTTGTCTTGGTATGAGTCTGCGCCAGCACAAAATTGTAAGATTTTCTTTATAATAAATATTGAACCGAGATAGCCGGCCGGCGGTGGTTTTCTCCCAAATTGGGTGTCCACCTTGCTTAAATACGTGTTCATATGCCTTCCTTTTATTGTAATGGCTTATTGTTATTTCTTTTCACATGTTTACTAAAAGAATGATGCGATAATCTAAGTAAAAAATTAACTGACATAATAAGATCTCGAGTGAAAAAGTTTTGATTAGCCTAAATGCGATTCACCCCCCTCTCGGTATTTTTCCCAACGGGGACAATAATTCCTACCATGTAAATATAAAAGTTATAACATACCGGCTCATACTCGGAACATAACATGTTTGTATCAATATTCTTCATACTGTATCTTCTTGATCTTCATCAAGCTTGATCGACATCTATGTCAACATGCGATTGAGAAACGATTAAAATGATCGACCTTACTCATCATCCATCATCATCAATTATGTCATTTTCAATAATATCCTCATCGACATCATCATCAATAATTGTTGCCTCATCTCCTATGCCTGGTTCATCTTCTAAGATATCTTCTTTTTACGCTGATACATCTTTCTTGCTCATCTGCCATTGCATCATCTTCTTCTTGATCAATATCATCTTCTTCCTCTGATAGAGTATACTCTTGCCCTTCCTCTTGGATCATATCTAACGACAAATGACCATTCGTTCTCACTGGAACCTCTGAGTAAAGACTTGTTCGCATTAGCTTGGAAAAACATAGCGATCTTTTCCTACTTCAAGCTATGATGTTTTAACCATTGGAAATCCACTTATCTGTGTTGAATAAGTGTTTTATCATCATCACGTACATTCATTCGTAGCCTATACCATTTGACGTCGAACAAACTATTTTGAAGGAATTAAAGTCACACTCAACTATATCATCTAAGAACCCATAATATTTATTTCAGATTCTCGAGGATGTCTGTCACTCTTGGAGGAAACAATAGTGACCTGGAATCTACTTGATTATCCCACTGTCAGAATTTTCTGTTATCATCCAATTGTTTAACGCGAAATTGACGACCATTGCACCACATAGCCTTGTGGTGTTTCAAGCGCAATATGCCAAACATGAAAAATATGCATTCTCAATTAATAATTAAACATATAATTTACACGTATGAAAATTAGCGAAAAATCAAAATTCTTGTCACATTATAAATATAGTATAAAATAATTAATGAATAAAATAGGTGCATTCAATTGCTTACCTTTCTATCTTTCAAACCATATGCTAAATCGATTTCCCTGTCAGTAACGTTCCCATCTCCACTACGATACACTTCTCTAATCAATTCGAACATTAGTTGCCATGATAACCTACCATCGTTACGTACTTTACATGTTTCAATCCATTCACTCATCCACTCAAGATTGTTTACAATGTATAAAAACAGTGCCTCATAATCTTGAGTATATACGAATAAAAAAACAATAATTCACCAATATTAATAAATATTACTTATAACCATGGTAAATTATATTAATTAATAAACTATGAAAGAATAAGACCTAAATGAATATAATGATCATATGCATGATGTAAAAAAAATGAAACATTATATGTATTATACATAATAAATCTTTTACCTCTCACTTTCTTCATTCTACCTTTTCCCAACGAATTGCTCCTCTTCAAATTTTTTGATGGAGTTCACATCCCAAATGCAATCCAACGCCTTCATGGGCAGCGCATGAATAATTTAGGAAGATAATGACTAATATACACCATGGATTGATATACCACATATCCCTCCACCATAGAACCCTCGGTCGTGCTCTTTGTTTAACCAAGCTTTCAAGGATTTGGTGCCTCTTGACCATCCACATTGACCTTGTGTACGGGTCACACATTTCAATCTCCTCAACTTGGTGTATCAAGTAGTGTTCTTGTGCATTGAAAAATGTTGGAGGTGAAGTATTTCATTTCACACATTAGCCGAGGAATTTCTCTCTTCCAATACTTTATCTCATCTTGATGGATTTCTTTCAATGGCAACCATCTGCAAATCATTACGCGGAGTTATTTCAATGAAACATAATATATATTTGTTATCGAGTAAATTAATACATAATTTCATCAAGTACGAAAAGAAATTGTAGCAATTATATTTTGCGTATAAATCACCTTCTTACCTCATGTATTTACTAAGACCATATATAACTTGTTTGACATTGTTGTCGAAGTCGTTTGGGAGAGATACGAGGTAGAACATACTATAACAATAAAAAATGAATCGTTATTGGTTTCCAAATTAAACGAAAAAAAGAGAAAATTTAAAATATGTATTCAGCAATAACATACAAAAACGTATACCAAAAAAAATTACCTTAACAAAGGTATGCTAATCATGTGTTTTCACCCCAGAGTCACCTTTCTTCGTTAAGATATTATTTATGTTTGAAGCAAAACCTTTTATTTGGAAATTTAATTCTTCTAACGACCTCTTTTACATCATTGCTTTGTTGTTACGGTAATAACCATGGAATATTATTATAATTTCGACCTCCATTGTTATTTGATACGCCGATCACACTTTTCATTGCATGATTCGATTTCTCAATGTCGGCACAAATTTTTCAATTTTATCTCTATCATGTGCACCATCTATGGTTCGCCATAACATTTCTATCACATTCTTCACGACATGCATTGTATCAAACAAATGAGCTATTTTTAGGTCCTCATAGTAGGGCAACCTCGAAATTGAGAAGATTAACAGCAATTCTAGGTGGAAGTACAATATTAGTACTACAAACTAATGACCCTTGATATCAAAATAAAATAAATCAGAACAATATTAATTATAAAATACAATAAAATAAATTCATTAGTTAAAACAAAAATTCCAAACGTACATAAACAAATAATATATATATATATATATATATATATACACACACATTACGTACCAGTTGCTCGACGATTATTAATTCTCTTATATTCCAACATCCACAATGTTGAGGTGTCATTCTTCATGGTTTTAATCTAGTTTCTTCTTTATCATTGAAAAGATGTTTTCGGTAGTACGATACTTATGGTTCCTAGGAGGAAGTGCCTAAACTCATCAAACACCATCTTTCTTAAGTTTGGCGAATGACGATACTTCATCTTAGGGCCACAAAATGGACATGCAAATCTACCCTTTGTTTGAAGACCTGCAATAGATGGATCAATAACAATTAATATACTATGAGATCATTTTTAAAACATGCAATATGGTATATCTAATTTAGATAATTATGTATTATATTAAAGTGCAATGAAATATTACATACCACAAACATGTGTTAGTCTGGGGCATCATGATTGTCCATACAAGCATTCCACGACATTGAAATCTCTTACGCTTGATTGGTTTAGTGATGTCATACATAGTGATGCCACGCCATAAGCATGATAGCTCATCGATAAGAGGCTCAATATATACATTCATATCTTTGACTGTTACTTACCTAATTGTTCAAAATTATGGTACATAATAATTACTCCCATGATATATGTATATATAAGTAAGTAAATAAATAAAATATATATTTATGCAAACAACGAGAGAAATAAAAAATGTACATTCAAAGAAATAATGTATCAAATACCTGGAATAATCATAGTCAACATTATGTGCTCCCTTTTTATTGACATCCAAGGAGGAATGTTATTGTTGATAACAAAAATAGGCCACAGATGCTTGATTAAGTAGATCTAAGCTCTCTAGAATGGATTAACACCATCAATTTTGCCAATGAAAGCGACATTACGAGGTTCATTTTTTAAATCTACATATTTTCCTTGATTTCTCTAAATACGGGAGCAATACGCAAGCATTCGGAGAACACCATCTCCACTTCTATTCTTTGAATGGTAATCCATAAAGCTGTGCTATCTTTATTTTTGAACATTCGCTTGCCAAACGTGGAATTATGGGAATATGACGAAGAACCTTTTGAGGTACCTTTTTGGTTAGTTGATACGTTGATATCTCTTGGTACCACATTTCGGACATTCTGTTTTCAACGCATGTTCTCCGTAATATATAATATGATCTTTAGGACATGCATCTATAGTGTTATATTCCATTCCAAAGTGTACATAATATACGTAGATCTCGATATGTTCGAGGTAAAGTATTTAGCGATGGTAACAAATATTCACCCAACAATCTACAACGAAACAAAAAGTAGTGTCTTGTAAAGATTATTAATCATATATATATATATATATATATATATATATCATAGTTATTAGCCGGAACCGATTATTTGGACCGAGTGGAGCTAATGAACAAGGTTTGATCGGGCAGTCTAGCCGTCCAGCGATCGAATCTCAATGAACTGGTTTAAAAAAAATACATTAAATAATTATTTTTTAATAAAATTAAAAAAAAAAAAAAATATTTTTAAGATTTGCAACCATGATTCCAAGCCAATAGAGACAAAATATGAAAATTTTGCTCATTTATATACCATGCAAAGGTGAATATATCAAAATGGCACCAAATGCAATACATATCATCGAAAAATACATAAGCAAACTTGTTGAAGTAATGTATCGAGGTTTCTCTTATATTATTCAGGCTGTGTTTTATTGCGAGTTGATATTATAACATACAATGTTTGTCACACTCAAATGTTTGTTGTCAATTCATTGTATCACAGCCTTAAAGACAGTGCAGGTTCGGTATATATATATATATATATATATATATATATATATATATATCATACCAACATTTGAAGATCTTGTATTCTTCATTATCTATGTTTGCTTGCCAATAAATTTCTAGAAAAACATCTACAACACTTAGAGGTATTGAATTGGTTTACTGAAACCCACTATTAGTGCTATTTGTAACAAATTGAGACGGCATTACAACTTTAGCGATGCACTCACAATGTGTTTGACAAAATTTATCAGATTCATTAAAACGGGGAAAACTCGGTAGCCGGTTAGTGCATTTTCCAAGCGGGAATTTTCTAGTAGACCGATTTATTATTTCCGGTCACATTTTCATTAGGTTGTATGTTGTTGTCCCTTGAGTGGTGTCAGACCATTTTGCATCGAGTCTTGATGCCATGATCAAATTGCTTGTATCTTGTGTGAAAGGTTTTGTATTTATCTTTCTTTGCTATGTGTGAGCGAGAGAGAGAGGGTCGACGGTTCCTAGGCGAGTGTGAAATAAGGTTGGTGCGCTGATTGTTTGAACGAGGTATCCATCAAGTACACTTGATGAGTTGCATCTTTGCCCCGAGGATTTTATGCTTGCTTGACCTTGTATTTATCGATCATCATGTGTATTGTTGCTACTATAAGGTGTTGAGTATGAGTTATTAGACAAGTTTGTTGCTAGTATAATAGAGGAATTTGCGGCTCATGGAGGAGACAACGTAAATTTGCAAATCATGGAAGGCACCTAACCGGCCCGGTTAAATACGGAGCGGCCGATTTATGCATAAATCGGCAGTTCCTTACTTAGCGGCCGGTTGGTCCCGATTAACGGCCAAAGCAATTGAGAATAGGCTATTGAGCGGGACAGGCCGGACCAACCGGCAGCGTCATGCAGCTTTACACATTTATTACAACTAAAAAAAGGGAAAATAATCAACATTTACATATATATGTGATCATATATACACCTTGCATACCTTAGGAGTTGTGTCATACATATATTTAACAAATTATTCATAACCTTTAAGTTCACCGACAACAATAGCGAGAGGAAATTTGGTGAACTTAAAGGTTATGAATAATTTAATTAATTAATCGACACAATAGGTATGCAATATGTATATATGATGACATATATGTAAATGTTGATTATTTTCCCTTTTTTTAGTTGTAATAAATGTGTAAAATAATAACTTATATATAAGTTATTATTTTACACACATTTATTACAACTAAAAAAAGGGAAAATAATCAACATTTATATATGTCATCATATATACATATTGCATACCTTAGGAGTTGTGCCATACATACATTCGACAAATTATTCATAACCTTTAAGTTCTGACAACAATGTAGTAGAGAGAAGAGTTGCATTTTAGTGTTCAAAAAGTCATTCACTTGACCTTTCAATCGAAGGCACATCATAAATACCGTCTTGCTATCTCCACCATCATCATACGACTCACCATACAAGTCTTGGAGCATTTGATTTGTCCCATCATTGATGTAGGCTTGTCTCATTCTCTTTGTCATCATGATCTACCTCCATGGGATCATTAAAATTACCTTCATCATTCGCTTCATGTTCTTCACCTTGTACAACATCATTTCCAATACTAATATTTCACGCAATATTCTCTTGTCTTGGTGCAACATCATCTAATCTACTACTATTTTAAATTGGAAGCTGGTTGATCATCTGCCAAAAAGTTGGGGGCAAACTGTGCCTTCATGAAAATTACAAACATTAATAATTAAACATTAGTGCGCATATAAAAATATTAAAATAATATAAAATTTTATGATATAATCAAAATGAAGATAGATAATTAATTACCAGGACGATAGTCATCAGTCCCTGCATCAATGTGCCCATATTTCCTACAATGCCTTGTCGATGTTGCTATTAAAACTCTAACATTATTTCTCATACGGCATTTTTTACAAGGGCAATAAACTTCTGCCATCACCCCTTTCACCCTTTTGAATTTTCCCGGCTACAATGTTTTCTTCCATTGATGCAAATTATCCTATAAAGAAAAAAATAAATCTCTCTCGATGGTGTAGAAAACCCCAGACTTGTTGAACTCAATGGGAGCTCAATATATAAGCAAAAAGAAATAAAGTGAGCATTTTACAAATTGTGAGCTTTACAAAATGTATTTTACAAATTGTGGTCTTTTTACAAATTGTGGGAATTTTTATGTATGCATTTTCTATAGAATACTAGCAGTTTGTCAAAATTTCGGATGTAAGCGTAGTCTCTACTACGTTTGGAAAATTGGAGGTTTATAAAAGATAAACTGTGACAGTGTACCACTATGATAAGAAGAACATCGAAGCATTCATACTGCTTCACAAACGTGGAACTACCTTAAGAATGCTTATGGTTGATATAAATATTAGAGGATGGCGGTTAAATGTAGTAGTTATGCTAAAATGTTTGAATAACGGCTTGAGAGTGCTCTTCGGATATTGTACGAATGCACCAAATTAAGGTTGTACCATTACTAAAGATAAATGGCCAAAAATAGTCAATTTTGATATCATGATTATGTCTTTCTCGGTAGAAAGCTGGGGATAGGATGGAAAATATGAGAGAACTAAGTTTCAAGGACTAAAAAGCCAAGGCCAACATAGTTCCTGCTTGAATCGGAGACAAAGCTGTGCCCAAAAAGTGTTTGAGAGCACCCCGTGAAGCTCTTATATATAGCGAGTCAACATTTTCCTATTGAACAAGTTTTAATATGGCAGTCAAAGCCACATCAAGATCGGATAGCTACGATCCTAAATGAGAACCGGAGGCAAAGCTAAGACGGATCCACGTTTCCTTGGAGACAGAGCCATCCATAGCAAAGGATTTGACCACGAACCGGATCATGAGAGATAGCAGATTCTTGCTTCCTTTGTGGAAATTTAGAAAGCTATTGCAAGGGCTTTGCTTCAGTAGTTTCATTGTGACGGTAATTTCTATGGTGTTGTAAGCGCTCATTAAGTAGAATCTTAAAGCCATTACGGAATTCTTTTAACCTGGGAGAGGGTTTTACGTAGTTATAAATCCTCATGTTCAAATTCCATTGTGGATTTGGTTGTGTTTGATATTATGTTTTTACGTAAAGCGATTGAATTTTTGCACGGAAAATTATCGGTCTAAAGTGGAGCAATTTTACGATGTTTCTTTTGCTTCCTATTGTGAAGTATTTCGCTCGAACTCTACTCGTTATGAGAGGTCTTGGGCATAGAACGGGGGACTTGGGTTTTTGGAATCAAACTTCGAGTTAAGATGCTCATCGAAGAATGGCACGGTGAACTTAGCATGGAGTTGGGAGTACCAATTTGAAGTGTCGTGGGAGCATTTTACAATAGACCGAGTTAGATTTACGGACCTAATACAAAGTTTCTTCTTCTTTCAAAACGTGTTTCTCCTTTTACGTAACCAATGTGGGTCATGTTCTTGTTTCAATTGGGGATGGATGAGCATTTGTTAACATCGGACCACACTCACGGGTAGCCACGGAAGCTATTTGGGGGTGATGAGTCCAATGAGTCTCAATGAGCTGTTGCCCTCGGCAGGGGAATACTATTGCAGTGGGTGATACTATTTTGGATGTTGAATTCACGATCCTAATGGAAACCCGGTACCTTCGGCTCTAGTACTGTTCACAAAAGAGGGTGCCATAGTCATTCATGCGTGCGGAGAGGGTGGGTCGGGGCATTGCAACGGGAGGTGTTGTTGTTGTTGCATTACCCACTAGATTGTTTAATGCAGTTTTGTTACAAGCACAGTATTGAAAAGGGCAGACAATTTAGTTGAGATGTTGTGAAATTGCCTCGGAAATTCACCTACAAAAGAGCTGTGTGCTATGAAAGACTTTTTTTGAATGTGATTGATATTGATAATTGCAAGCAAGGTAATCCTTGTGAAGGCAAATTTACGAGCATTTTCTAAAACACGATGACGAAGTCATTGTAATGAAACAGCGCCTAGGTCATATTACGTTCAAATCTACCAAGCACCAATATATATATAAAAAAAAATCCACAGAGTATCTGCCGAACTAAGAAGAAGAGGCAAAAAATGTATTTTTCTTGCATTCGAATAGTGGTTGGGACACACGGCAAAATTGTGAAAGCCCATGTAGCATTTCGTATCATTGAAATTCTTGATATCATTCAAGCTGGCAAGCACACCTCGGAGCTCAACGAGGCGGGGAACCCAAGATCCCTAAATGATGCGGAGTCTCCGGCAATATTTCCCAAGCCCAAAAACGGCCTTACACGAACACCGATTGAACTCAAAGTTGGGTAGTAGTTTTTTAAATCAAATTCCCCGAAATTACAAACGTATAAAGATAATTGGAAGAATAATTTTATGCCTCTAAAATGAACGTGCTACTGTGTTCTCATTCCTAGAGGTAAGAAGTTCCACAAATATAGGCGGTGCCCATAGTAATCAATCACAACCTTTGTATTCTCAGGCTCCAAAAACCCAAATAGGGTCAACCCCTACTACGGGAGGAAGGGCCTGTGTGTAGAACTTACCATTTGCAAGAACTAAAGTAGAATGATGTTCTACAAGGCGGGCGTCTTTTGGGGGCGGAATGTTGTTGCAGGCGGGGGCGAATGTTGTTAAGAGTTTGAGGGCGAATGCGCGCGTGATATCAAACGTTAATGTAGTTTTTAAAAAAATCATTTTATGTAGCGCGCATTTGAATTTTAGCATTTCAAATCATTTTTATTTACATTTGATTTTTGCATTTCTAATACAAGTGACAAACAAATTTCTACAAGAGGTTGAAATTTTTACTAGATAGCCATGAAAGACTAATTAAAATGGCTTAAAATGCAAGTGGAACTTCAAAATAAATGTAATTGAAGGTTCTCTCCACTAATTTTTTGCAAAAGTGCTTACATTATTTAAGTTATCTAGGATATTTTTTTGTATTACACAATCAAAATTAAATAATGAAATAGTTGGGTAGTCTTATTGTTTCAGAATGGGACACAATTTTTCAAATGGTGATGAAGTTTCATGTGATGATTAGCGACAATATTCTCCTTTCCTATCCTTGAAAAACTATACAAAGTTCCCTGTTTCCACATGAAACCTAACTCATGTAGCGGCATAGGACCAGGTCCTCCATTTTGTCATAGAGCATTTTGTACATATTTGACGGATTTAAATTTGCGGATTCCCGTTTTCCATGAGGTGCTAGGAAGGATAAAGACTTAATTTTGACATTTGAAATTTTTCAGCGATCTATTCGCCTTTAAATTTCCACTTACCAATAATTTTGCAACACTAGTCCTCTTCGCAATTGCAAGGCTGTACTCAAAAAGTAAGGAAAGTTACTCTTTTGGCTCACTCAATGATCCAGGTGGATACTAGTGGCCACCCACCTATTCCACTTGGGGCCCCACCATTGTCTCTTTCAGTTTTTCAATTTCGGCACAACTTACTATTTTTAGCAGTTTTTCGGGTCCTGAACTTCCGAAGCCGTTTTGAGGCCCTAAACGACGTTTTTTGGGCATCACGCCTCTAGCGAATATCATTTTGTATCATTCCGTTCCAAAATTATATTCATAGCGAAATTTTTAGTCCTCGGATAGATCTTTCTAATGATGTATCATGTGCGTCAAACAAAGATAGTATGCCAAAGTTACGTCCCTGGGAAGTTGAAACACCAATTTACCCAAACGGGGCCCATAGTTTTGGCGCTTCATCTCCCAGGGTTAGTTTTTTGGATGTTTAGGGTTCTCCATTGTTTCTCAATAATAAATAGGCCCTTGAGCCTCATTGTAACTCATTTCAGAGGCCTGTAGCCACCACATCTCTCCTCAGAGATAGCTACCAGCACCCTAGCTAGTTTTATTTCCATTCTGTCTATAAGCAAATTTCAGTTCTTTGATATTAATAAAATGAAGTGTTATTTCCGCTGCATCTCTGTATTTATGGTTATGTGTTTATTCTGTTGCGTTCCTGCATAAATCCGGATCAGTGGTATCAGAGCGGTCTGCTTTTTCTCGATCCTTCTTTGCATGTCCCCAACGAGGCCGGGGTATAAGGAGCTAGGGCTTGATCTGGTGGAACCTTTGCAAGATCAGCCTCGCAAACCTCGACGGACGCCCATGGGGGACGAAAAGAAAGATGAGGGAGCAGAAGATCCTATCAAAATATTGCTCGAGGAGGCCCTCGAAAAACAAAGGAACGCGATGATGGATAGCTTTGCTCAGATCCTTCAACGGCTGCCCACCGGCGGCGCATCTGCATCCAGTAGCCACTCTGGAGTTGCGACTCCCTTTAAGGTACAAGTAAATTTGACATTCCCATATTTGAGGGTCAAATAGACGCAGATGTCGCTTAAATTCCTATGTTTTGGCCAAGTTGACAGAGACAAAAATATGAGACAACATAGAACCACTTTGGGACCTTAGGATCTAGCCCTCCTAGGTCCAGAGAGGGATCTCTCTATGATAGCCAAAGGTTTATGTCTTTAAGGCTCTAAGTTATGATTTTAGGCTAGTTGTAGGCTCATGATTGTTGGTTTGATTGTTTGTGTTTGGTTGGAGGGAATCAGGAAAAGAAGGACCAATATGAGACAAGGATGAGCAAAGAGGAAGCTTAGGCAGAGACAGATAACTCAAAGAACATCAAAGCCATTGGGCTATGGAGTCAAGAAAGGATTTATTTGTAATCAATGTGCAAGCTTTCAGTTGGGCTAGTCATCTAGAGCATTTGGATCTTGAAGGAGATATTTGGAATGGGACACTAAGGGTTGAAAATGAAAGGAGGAGGGCCAACCAACTCTGTCTATAGATCAGGCCAGAGGTCATTTAACTCCAGGCCTGCTTGGACAAAATTAGAGGCAAAACAAGGGATCTTGGAAAGATTTAATAAGGTGGCAAGGTCCTAAAGAGGTAGAGACAGGGTTCTAAACCTCCCAGTGTTCCCAACACATCCAACTAAATCCTAACAAGAACATCTGAACATAGACTTCATTAATTCATACATCAGAGAGCAGGCAATAACATCCACTACACTGGTTAAACCAATTGAAATCAACATTCAGATACACATATAAGCAGAAAACATTGAGGTAGGGAGAGCAGGAAACATAGGGCACCTATCAAGGGTGAATCCTATATTATACTTCTGTTGCCTACCAGCAGAAATGAAATGAAATGTAGCATGCAATGAGAGCAAGTCAATCACAAATACAGAGAAAGAGGAAACATCACCAGCTGCTTTAGATCAAGATCCAAAGAAACATGCTTGTCATATTAAAAACAACACCAATCAGGTACATCATAGCCCATAGCTTGAACATTCAGTCTGAATACATCTAGTCTCAGTCTATCTTACAATATTACATAGAGAACTTGTCTCAAGAGGAACAATGCTTGCATTCCACTGATTTCTCATCAACAACCATTACAATAATATCCTTCTGTGCTTTATAGCAGAAGAGACACAGAAGATCGACTGAGGAGGTAGGTGAATATTAAATGTTACATTAAACCCAAGAATGACTGCAGGGCCAAAACCCATTCTGTTTGACATGCTGTATATTTAATCTCTGTCACCTCCCTTGGGAAAGAATGATTTTCTCCAGATATGATCTTGAAATTTTAGGCTGCGGTACCTCTGGTGATTTGAACCAAAATAAAATAAACTACTGAAAGTTCTGTCTCATAAATGCTTTGGTTTCTTCGAACTGCTGTTAGGGTGGGAAACTCCTTCAGGGACACGGTGCATAATAAAGACTGTATGGGCGCCCTATCCTTTATGGGGAAAAACATTATGCTGACAAATAAACCCTGATATTACCTCTTATTGATGTCCAGGACCTCCAGATCGATCCTCGGGGTCTTCAAAATGATGCTTCGCCTCTTTAAATTTCTGATTTAGGGCTTAAGATCTTCTTTGATGTGCCCTAATCCTTCTGCTTTGTACTAAAATTCTTTGCTGCTTCATTACTGCCTCTGTCGAGTTAGCTCGAGCTTTAAATGGCGCTGGCAGGATTTCCGGCGTTTGAACTCCGCTTTTCTTTAATGCAAGTCCTGACAGCCCCATTCCTTGACTCTCTCATGATGGTACTAGTTCATTGGATTTGATCTTGTCTGTGCCGCTCGTCATTGAGATAGTACACTGAACATCGGCGGTTTTCTTCCTCTAGAAACCCTGCAACATAGCAAACCTGTGAAGAAAACAATGGACGGAGCAATGGATGCAGTGTGGATGGAGGAAATGGCCATGCAGATGGAATGGAGGGGAAAAATTGCAGGGGAAATGGTGAAAAATCACTCTGGTAAGGTTGGCGGACGTTGCAGAATGAAAAATGCATGAAAAACATTAAAAAACCACGAAAACGAGACATTATATGTGTCGGAATGGTCGAATGGTACGGGATATGCACGTGGGGCGACGCGGCGTACGGAAAACCAAGTGGACAGATGACGTGGGGACCCAGGTGACGGTGGAATGGTCAACAATGCATGGACAGATCTGGACCTTCGATCGGGCTAAGATAAACGGTGGAGGGAAACAGATGGTGGGCCGGAACAAGAGCTATCGCGTGCGCGATTTCATTAAATATCGTGCATCTCTGGTGATCGGGAGCCGTCGGATGGAGCTTTCGAGATCTAACGGCTGACACGGATTTCGCTGGGTGTCCTGAGTAGTAAGTTAATGCGCGAGGGATGGAGTTAACGAGCAGGAAAGTGGTTTTGAAAATCGTACAGAGGACGCGTGGCGAGAGATGAATGGAATCGCTGCCTGTGAAAAACCACTGCTGCCATAAGGTGGCGTAATAAACCTAATGGCTGGTCGATGATGTATGGTCAAGTGGGGTCCACCATTTCGGCGCGCTTCCACGCCTCGTCGATCTGGGCTTAATGTGGACTGGCTGGGAGATGGTCTACTCGGGGGCCAAGGCGGTGTACTTGGGAGCAACCCCCCGTAGGAAAGAGCTCAGTCACGACGCGGGGTTCTATGGAAGGAAAAGGGCGTGGGGCTATCAGAAGAAGGGCTAAGACCCAAAAACATAAAATTTATCATTTTAATTCATTTTTAATGCGTTTTGGGGGCAATCAAAGGGTAACGGTAGGGGAGATGGAGGGGGAAACTAGGGAAATAAGGGAGATGGGGAAATTTAAAGGGGATTTTGAGGGATTTAGGCATAGAGAGGGGGAATCTTGGGGGGGAAGAAAGGGAATTCAGATAAAGGGAAAAGAAGGGGAATTGATGTATTTCGCAGGGGTAAAGGAGGGAATAATAGGCCCTTTTTGAGCAATGTACTAGCAGAGAGGATTTGTATTAGGCACAACAATTGAGAGACTTCAAGGAGGATGGGTTTTCAGGGGAAAGGCATTCCTTTAAGGCTCAAAACAATCTAGCCCCCAGCTTGCTTGTCAAGAATTTCATAGGGGGGCTACCGTATAGATGGTTGAATCTATTAGAAGGATATTTCTCGGTTCATGACTTTTTCGATAGGGAGAAGATTATTTTTGCACTCCTCAAAGCTGCCCCCCATGTCAAGGACTGGTGGGAAACCCACTGTGAGAAAAAGGACGAGACAAAACCCTCTCTGTTCTCGGCCGTACCCACTTGGAATTATTTCCGAGACGCCATCAAGGAACAATACTATCCCGTGGGGAGCTATGAGGACAAGTACATACAATGGACCACACTGCGGCAACAAAGGGATCAAGATGTGCATGAGATGACGCATCTGTTCCATACCCTGCACACCAAGTTGGGTATCAAAGATTCAGAGAAACATCTGGTGCTAAAGTATTGCAGTTGTCTGCACAGATACATTCAGGAGGAAATGGAGTTCCTTGACATCTCCTCGCTTGGTACGACATACCGGTATGCTGCCAAGATTGAGCAGAAATTCAAACAGAAGAAGTGAGACTTTGGATTTGCGAATCAAAAGCAAGGGAAAGGTGCTCCCAAACCGCAGAACAAAGGACAAAGCCAAGGCATGGTGACTCAAGACAACCTGTCGAAGCCACAAGCAAAGAAAAACACCGCAAAGCCAAAGAAGGACATGGGAAAGTGGTGTGAGTTCCATAAGAGCTCCACTCGCAACACAAGTGAGTGTCGGGCCAAGCAGTCGCTGGTGGCCGAGATGCGGGCTTCTGAGTCAGATGCATGCTTTGACTCTGAATCAGAACCTGACAAGGGGAATGAAAAAGGGAAACAGATTATTGATGTGGAGCCCAATGCCATTGTTGCCACTACAAAGATCCAGAAGGAGGAACATCTCTTCCACTCCCAGATGTGGGTAAATGGCTCCCCAGTACAGTTCATTGTCGACAATGGGAGCCAAAAGAACCTCATTTCGACAGATGTCATGAAGCGGTTGGGCTTGCCGACCACAGCTCACCCACATCCATACACCATCGGGTGGCTTCACCAAGGACAAGATCTCCGCGTCAGCCAGCAGTGTCGCCTTCCCTATAGCATCAAGCCCTTCACGGATGAGGTATTATGCGACGTTGTTCCTATTGATGTTTCTGATGTATTATTAGGACAACCATACTTGTGGAAGCGTCATGCGGTGTATGAGTCTCGGCCTTGTGCTGTTATTGTTACTTTGGGAAATAAGTTGTACAAGATACCAGAGGTACCACCTCTTGCTACTATCTCTTTGGTTACTGCAAAACAAAGCAGTAAGCTCATTTCCCAAACCAGGAAATTCGTTTTCCTGATGATCCGCCCCCAGGGAAAGAAGAAGACTATGGCCACGACCTCCACAAACGGCTCCTTTGCACAACAACAACAAATGGATAAGGTTGTGGAGGAGTACGGGGACATCTTCACCTCACCCACAGGGGTTCCTCTACACTGTCAAGTCAAGCACCCGATTGATCTGACCCCAGGTGCGCCGCTACCCAATGGACCGATCTATCGGTGCTCTGTTCTGGAGAACGATGAAATCAAGAGGCAGATTCAGGAGCTGCTGCAGAAGGGTCACATCCGACCAAGTTCATCGCCCTGTGGGAGCTCGATAATTTATTATTGTGAAATCATAGTTCTAAATTATCTCTTATTCTGTGAGCAATGTAATCTATTAATTGTAAGTAGATTCATTAAAAAAATTCAAACTGATTTTAGCATGAATGATGACAATTTATATATTAATTGGTTTTTAGGAGTATTTGTATTATGTAGGAGCACTGGAAAGAAAAATCAAGACTTCATTTTCTGTTTTCCTTATTTTATTGGGCTGAACTGGAGAAAATTGAATATGAATAGTGAGTTAATTGTAAGATCAATGGACCAAGGCCATACATCAACATTGACCACAGTGGGGAAGTATAAAATCATGGATATTCATGCAAGTATAGTTATTAATGTAAGATCAAAGTTAACTCTTAGCTTCACTAAAGAAATAGAAGGCAAAGATCTAGCATCAACTGAAATTCACGTGAAAAAGTAGATTAAAAATGTACAATCATCCAATGGAGAGGTAATCTATAATTATCCAGTAAGACTCTTGGCTATGCCTTGAGACTAAACTAATTCTCAATATTTTTGAATAATCATCCATTGGAATTTAGTAGGAAAACCATAGTAAATCATTGTCCAATGGCCATGCAAAAATATATAAAAATAATATTTGTTGGTTGTTTTTCAATAGGTGGACCATGATGGGACCACTGAGAAGGTGGGGGTGTTTTTTTAATCATGGAAGTGAGGTTTAGTATATTGATAGTCAAGTTACCTTTCCCTATAAATTTTCTCGATCAAGTTATTCATTCATTGAAATTTGATTCATTCCTACTGTTTTGATACACAATCCAATCCAGTTGAGTCTTGAGTCTTCATTGAGAATGGCATTCATAGGTTGTCAAGAAAGAGGTTATCATGCACATGCACTCTTCTTTTCTTAGTATCTTTGTAACTATGTTCAACCCGAGTTCTATATTTTTAAATTATCATAATAGTTCGTGATTATTAGGCTTTTAAGAATTTTAATTTAATTATTATTAATCATTAAATTAATATATATATATATATATAGTTATTAAACTTTCAATGGTACATCAACTTTCATACATGAGAACCAGTTGAAGCCTCGAAAATCGCTGCAACAACATGGGGGATGACCAACCGGTCCAGACCTTAAAGCAGCTCCTTTTCCGTTTGGAATGGTGGTTCCGACTGGTTCAAATAGGTCCATTTACCTTCTCTCAATCTCCAATGGCTTTAAAATTTGACTTTCATTCACCAATGGAAAAGAGACATCAGATCATTCTTCTTGCTGATAAGGAAAGAAAGTGATCCTTAAGCTGATTTAGGGCTCAGCCAATCCACTACTAAAGTTTGCCTCTTTGGGAAGAGGACTTAAAAGAATGTAGAAATTAATCTAAATGCAAACTTATTCTAAGATGCAAGCAAAATAAACTATCTTAATCCTATCTTAATTAGGCAGATATAGATCTAACCCAACCAAGAGCAGGTATTTATAATATTGAGATTGAAATATGTCTTGTTTATAATGAATATCAAGTTAATGAAATAGTTCAATTAACTGACATTATGGATAGCAAAACACATCCTATTGAGACCTTTTAACTGAAATAATCAATCAACAACACTCAGGAAATAGTTCACAAAATGGTATTGATCATTTAATCAGTAACTTGAATTATTAAACAATAATATGCGGAAGAAGTTCACAACATATCACTATTTATTCATCCAATATTAAAAGACAGATTTATGAGTAAATAGTTACTTAGAAATAAGAATTCATCCCATAAGAGCAGAGATAAATAACAACATAAAATAGAAGCAAATTACCCATACTGACGAAAGTGCACAAATATGTAAGTAAATTGACACCATTCTTGTTATCATAAAATAAAACCAGCATTTAAAATAATAGTATTCGAAATACCAATTTATTGAATCCATTTCTCCAGCTCCGGTCTCTAATAGTCCTTTACAATGCCTAAGCTTCTGCTTTCAAAATCAGAGCTACAATAGTGCAAACTCTGTTCATTATACATAACTCAAGATATAAAAGAAAAACCTCAATAATCCCCAGATCTGAGATTCCACTCCTCCCACCTACAACTCTAAATCCTTATTACAAAAGTGCTTTTAGAATTCCAGAATTGCAGAAGAGAGGAGCCACTTATTCCATTCTGCAATCTGCTATTTATAATATTTGCAAAGGAATTCTTGAGATAAAATTTTGTTGAAGAAAATCTGCCCAATCACTTTTATTTGCTCAAAAATTCCAATCTTTTAATTGTTGGAGCATTCTCATTGATTAATATCTTTTCTTCATATCTCTTCTACTGTTTTCCTACAAAAAGAAATCAAAATAAATTAAGATGCAACAATAAAATCAAAATACCATTTCTGGCATTAAAACAAATCTAATCAAATTCTATTTAAATAAATAATTGAAAATAAAATATAAGCTCTCTATTGATGCCTGGGATGGTTTAATTGGCCAAGGATATCATTGATGAGCGAATCTACAATTAGAAGAGGCTTGGACAAATGAAAATGCAGAAAATAAATCAGAAAATTGATTTTGCTTTAGAAATTCGGAGCTTGATTTTCTGCATGATTTTTGACCCAATTAATGACCAAATCTATTAGTGGAACTTCCTCAGAAATGTTCTCCTTGATTTTATCTTTCCAATGAGCCGTCCTGGGCCTCATTTGGCCAAGTAAAACTCATTCTATGAGCTTCCAAAGTTGATGAGTCAAATCTGGCATAAATCTGGAAATTCTATTACTGGGTTTAAAATCAAAATTAAATTAAAAATCTAATCCTAAATTAGCCTACAATTAAGTAATAATTAATTCTAAGTTTATTCTTAATTATAGACTAAACTAATTATTTATTAAATATTAATCTAACTAATTAATATAATTAACTATTCATAAAAAAATTAATCTAATTAATAATAAATCTAATTAAATTAATTATATCTTAAATATTTAAATATTAAATTAATTATTAAACTAAAACTAAATTAACATTATATTAATCTAAAACTATTCTATCACTAACACTAACTTAACACTAACCTATTACTTAAACTAACTAACCTACCTTACCATAATACTAATATTATATTAATTAAAAACTAATGTATTATTAAAAATTAATTTAAAACTACACTAACTTATAACAATCTAACATTATACTTATTTAAAACTAGCAAACATTATACCTATGACTTAGAGTAACTCACCACTACTAACATTCATATTCCACTAACGAAGCCTTAATATATATTTAACTTAACATAACACTACCTACCTCTTAACTTAAATCAACACTAAGAGTCTTACGTTACAACTCTTACCTACCTCTTAACTTAAATCATTGCATCGGACCTCTTAACTTAATTCATTGCATCGCATGAATGCGACTCTTCGCATCGGAGTATAACAATTGATCACATCGCATAAAACTAATGACTCAATCGCATTGCATGTTATGAGTTCGTCGGGGTTTTTAAATGTGCATGTTATAAAAAATGCGATGGAACCGACATTGCGATATGCGATGTAAAAATTTTTATTTTTATTTTTATTTTATTTATTTATTATATATATATATATATATATATATATATATATATATATATAAACATTAAATTTTAATTTTAATTAAATTAATTATATTTTATTATAATAATTAATTTAATTAATCTCAAAATTTAATGTTAAATATCAGTTTTTTATTTTGGTTTTATTTTAATGATATTTAGTTTAGTTATGAAATTTTCTAAACTATAGCCACTCTGAAAATAAAAAGAATAAAAATAACATTTTTAACCCAGACTAGATAAATGATGGGACTTTAAAGGAGTACCATTTTGAAACCAGTTGACCAAATGAGGTAAAACAAGCATCAATGGGAAGCTTATAAAAAATTGATTTTAACAAAACAATCGAAACAAGAATCCAAAGAAAATGAAAAATTAACAAAAGCATAGGATAATCAACCAAAATAAAAATCCTAAAAGGTGTTTAGCCAAAATTTTAAAAAAAGGGTCCCCATTATTTGAAGTGAAGACATCAATAATGGGGGGTTGTGTTTTTACCACAACAATGGCGACACACGGGAGAAGAACCAGTTATCTCTGTTTAATATGAATGATGTTTCTCCCAAAATTCAAATAAAAATAATTAAAGAAGAGATAATTATGTTTGAAATGTTTGACTAGGTTAATTAGTCTGAATAAAAGCTAGAATCATTTAACTGTAATTTTTCTTAAAAGTCCTCATAAATTAAAATATTTCAAAACTCTATATCAGTCCTTAATTAGTTGTAGAGATAAAGCAGGGGTCACTTTACAGCTTAGCTTTTAAAATATACTCATTTGTCACAGGTAGAGCTACTGTTTCCAGCAAACATCTATAGTCTCGACATGGTTACCTTTTAATCACCAATGATTCAGAATCCCATCTCTTTAAGAATTAATGACCTAGAGATAAATCCATTTATATATGTTTCTTTTTTATTTTTATTATGAATCTTAAAATCCATTGTCCTGGTTTGGTAGCTAGATAGTTGACAATGCCATTCACTGGTTATAATTGGACTGAACAAGCTGGCTCGTGATGAGACCCCTTGTCTTATAATTGTTTGCAATCATAAGCCATTACCCTGGTTTGTTTAGCAGTGTTGGTAATGTCAGCCTATTTTTCCCCTATGATCATGGTAAGCAGGCTCATGATGAGACCTCTTATCTTTTAAGTTTAAATATATCTCTGGATTATACTCTAGAAAAATAAGACTCTTTAGGACAGGGAGAATCATTGACTCCTTAAGAGTTAAGAATGACAATTTCAGAGTTAAAAGGTGCTTTTGCTGTAAAGTGTCTTTACTTGGTTAAAAATAACTTTTCTTGACTGATAATAGAACTTTGAAAGATCTTAATAAAATATTGAAATCTCAAAATGATTACAAATTTGATGAAAAAGAAATTTCTCCAGATTTTATGATACTTTGTCAACTTCTCTAAATTGGTAATCTCTTCCTTAAGTATGTCTACCTTTATAATAAGAAAATCAAACTTTACTAAGAGATTTAAGAAAAAGTTAATAGATGACTATTAACAATTTTTTTCTCCGTGTATGCCAACCATAGTTAGGTAACAAGAAGGCCTTCCATATAAATCATGGCAAATTCACCAAAATCAAAACTGAAAACCAAAGGAAAAAGAATCCTTATGCTAAAATGAGAAAGAAATCAGCAAACAAAAATGAAGAAATTGAAAAGTGAAAGGAAAATCCAAGTTTTTGAAATACAAACTCTAACAAAAATGGTTATACCATTTTTTCAACAATATGAAGAAAAAGAAAATAATCGTGTAATCAGTCCTTCTTATGTCGAGATTTAGAAAAATCATACCTTGTAGGGTTGTAAGTGTTTTTAGGCTTTTTGGATAGCAGTGATGATCATTTCAGCCACAACGAAAATTTTCTGTCTGATAAAAATCTTCTTGTTTCAAAGCATCATCTTAATCATTTTCTAAAAAAAATGCTTAAAGAAACAAACTAAAGGTTCATAAACTTCCTAGTGTAGCTGTTTCGATAAAGATTATTGCTGCTTCTTGAAATTAAGCCAGGAGAAGAGTATGGACTTCGAAAATATGATCTAGCGGAGGATTGGAAGCTTTTATGAAGAGCTGCAAAACAGATTTATATATCAGAAAAACAAAACTGAAACTAAAGTAACGAAATGGAAATAAATGAAAGTGGGTACATGAATCTTACCATTGGATGATTGCTTTTGATCTTACCTGAAAGGTATCAATTTCTCCAAACTAGCTAACTTCTTATTTTAATTAACATTAAAAACATGAAGAAGTCAAACTAACCAAAATCCTATAACCCAAAATCATTATTTATTTTATCTAAACTAAAGCAAGCAGTAAAATGTAAAAATGGAATGCTTAGTGCTCAAGGGAATTGAAATTAAAAGAAATGCATCAAAAATGAGAATGTGAATTTGCAGTAACGAATGTTTCTCAAAATATTATAAGTTTCATATAAACTCCATGATTTTATAGATTGTCCAGAATCAAGACCAAATCCAAAATAATAAAATTTAAATATGAAAATAGAGATGTCTTGAATTCCATATTTAATTATGGAATTATATATTTAAAACTGAAATATATGAGAAATCGAAATGATTTAAATATATTGCAAATTGGTCATTATTTGCTTTCTTACCATAGTGGTTGCCCACGCTTGCTTTTAAAATAACACATCGCCTTATCAAATGATTCACATTGCATGTAGAGGCATGCGTTGGAGTTTATCGCATCGGCGATTGAAATAGAAAATTGTCGATATGAGATCATGCGAAAAAAAATATGTGCGATGAGATGTAGCGATCACACTATTGAAGAACTTTTATATTGCGAATCGGGGACAGTCATGTTGCAATTTGCAGATCGTACACCGCATCTCGCGATTTGTACTTTGCACATTGCACATTGCACATCGCAAATTTGGAATAGTGGTATGGCCATGAATAAAAATGCAATGAAACGATTGCGATATCGGCGTACTGGAATATCGGAGAATAATCATGTTGGAAATTCCAATATCGACGATGCGATGGATGACGTAGCTAATCGGAAATTGGCGAACTTTTTGGTACCCGATGTAACACAATTTGATTCTTACGATTCCGATATGCGATGAATGACGTGACTAATCGGCGATCGCGATCGGCAATCTTAAGCACATGATGTAACAATTCTTGATACGCCGATATGCGATGAAGACTGGACCCGATAATTTTATGATGAAAATTTAGTAACATATCGGATCCGAGACATCGACCCTTTAAAATTATGCTCCTACTTTTATTGCGATTGGTTGGACGCGATATTTTATAAACTTGATTTGAATTTCATATCGGGTCCGGCATTATGTGGTCCTCGCAATATCGGTAAAGTCGTTTATCGGAGATCGGCGATTCATGATAATGGAAGTATATTCAACTGCAAACCTCTGATATGCGAAATGCGATATGACATATGAGCGAGGTAATACATCGGAGATCTTTTATGAACAATTTGTTATCAAAAATGCTAAAAGCTACTTCCAATGAAATATTTCGCTACAAATGGTTGTGAAGTGGATGATGTGATATCGGAATGAAATTATTGACGAAGACAAGTGGGATGGTAGTATTGCAAACATTTTCACTGAAGTATCAACAATATGAAAATCAAGTTGAATCCTATGATATTGCTTGAAATTTCAATTGGGTTTTTTGATGGTTGAAAGCAAAGTTAAAAATGTTCAAATTCTAATGAATCTCAAAATAAAATTTCCCTGAACCTGTTGCAAATTTGAAATGGGTTTGTTGCTTCCTTCAAGTTTTGAAAACAAATGAAAACCTGCAAATAAAACAAAACAAAAATAAAAAATGAACTAAGAAAAAGAGAAACTAATAATAGATGAGAATGAACTTGTGAATGCGTACCTGGAAGAAAATTCTCTGTAGTTTTTCTATCTCATGAATCTTCAAATTTTTCCTTCGATTTATCAAAAATTTTCCTTTGTCCAAAATCATCTCATCATTTATTCTAAATCAGAGTGAGTAATCAGCCTAAATAAAATCTTCTTATTCATGTTCAGGAAATACAAAATTTACCAGAAATAAATATGAAAATAGTCTTCCCTTTTGAATTGAAACAACAATTTATTACCTCTGCTCATTCCGAATTAACTTGAGAAAAATTTGTATTGTTATAGTGACTCTTTAATAATGCCTTTAGTAAATAAATATGATGCGTATTGCATCATCAAATAATAAACTAAATATCAGAATGGGATAAAGCCACTAATTGTGGAAAAATGTCAAACCAGATATGAATGTGTGCACACAGCAAAATGGACATCCTAAAGGTTAGCTTAGCAAATTTCAAGGAAGATAATATGAACTTCATATGATTAACATGAAAGGTTAGACTGACTAATAATGATTGAATCAGAATTAAGCTTATCATATACAGTCATACATTTCATGGGATAATGAGATCATGAAGCTTTTATATCCTCAAAACCTTTATCATATAAATTTCAAAAGAAAATCTTAGAAGGAAATCCCGAAATTAAGAAAAGTGGCTTTGAGGCGATTGATGCCAAGTACAACCTTAATTGAATTTAATCAAGACATTATTCAAAATAGACAGAGTAGAGGTATTGCTGTAAGAAATTTAAAAAGGAAAGCAAGAATTAAAATTTTCTGATTGGGAGAAAATGTTTTCACTGAACATGTATGAAAATGGCTGATTGCTTTGTTTTATTTTTAATCTACAAAACTATTAAAAATAAATTAACTACATTAACTCTACTCCTATTCTAACCATATACTTGAAAAAATGACTAGGTATAGTCATATTTCCAGTGTAACCATTTTCTCATTTTAATCCCTGCATGTATGTACAATTCAAATGTTAGTAATAAAAATACAAATCTAATTGAACTAAGAAAATTAAACTTGAAATCAGAATGTACAACTATTGTTAGAAGCTTATCTAAAATCTCCTTCTCATGAAATTTTCTTTCCAATTGAATACCAATTGGATCATAGAAATTTGGATGGATTTCTATTAATAATTGGGAAATGTTCAAAAGAGGAGATGAAAGGCCAGATTGTAGATATGAGCTTTTAGATTCAAAGGCCTGGAAGAAACTGTTAGTGTTATGTGTAAATGTTAAGCTATTGACAATCTTCCATGAAGGAAAAATTTCCAAATATTTTTCAAATGAATTAATGAAAAATGGATGGAAATCTTTCAAATGAAATGGAAAATTATTAATTAAATTGGATTGCTGGCAGACTTCTAAAAATACATTCTCTTGTTGATATTGTCTTTGAGAAGATAGAAGCTTTTGATAAAACATTAGCATTGATTGAAATTGAAATTGAAATAGCTTTTGATGCTTTTGATTATAATATAAAACTTCAATTTTCCAACGGGGCAATGTATCAATTGAATGTTTGATAATAAAGTGCTCAATATGCCAGCGTAATGTATCAAAAATCTGAAAAATAAAATCTGAAAATAAATCTGATTTAATACAAAATAAGTGAGGAAACAAAAATAAAATGAAATCACTATTGTTACAACTAATGTTACAACACAATTGGGATTGTTTTGAAATAATTTCTTTTTCACAAGGATTGGCCAGAATTATGGAATTTGAGTAATTTCGAATTCCAACTTGTGAATTAAAAAGAGATTTATGATTATGAACAGGAATGAAAGCTTGATCATGATATGAATCATAAATTGGAATATTTTCTCGAATAGTGAAATCATGAAGATAATTTGCTGCTTTAAAATGAGGATTAGTTGGAATAATTTCTAAATTGAAATGTTCCTCATTCTCAGATGTTATTTGAATTTTATCATGAGGATTCTCTTGAGAAAAATAGAAATCAACATCCTCTATGTCAGAGTAATTATCATAAATGACTTCGCAAGATTCTTTAGAATTTCCTTCAATCTTATTCCATAAATCCAAACACGGAGGAACAAGAATTTCATGTTCATTAATGGCAAAAGAATGATCATTAATTGCTTCTCTATCTTGATAAAAACTTAATGGTAATTCATTTAGATCAGCCTCTGTATTTTCTGAAATATCATTAACACCAAGAGGGGAAAAATTACCATCATTAAAAATATCAGGATAAAGGGAAAAATGTGAATATGAAATAATGCATTTAAAAATGTTTCTGTTTGAGAATTCTTGTACATTATGCTCATTGTAAATTTCAGATTCTAAATCATTCCTTTGCGTACTCATGCTTTTTTGAAGAAGATTGCTTTGCTGCTCTGATTTCAGCATTTGCTCATCATGAAAAGATTCAGAAATTTGTACAGCAGTTTGCATGCTATTATTTACTTTGATTGTTGTTTGCACTTGCTGATTTGCAATCTGATTTTCTGAATTTAATGCAGAGAAACTTTCAGATTCCAATGCAGGTCTTTCTCCAAAATTGTTGTTGTTGTCTTCTTGCATTTGATTAGAAATATTTTCCAAGCTTTGTGAAACCTCTTCATCACAATTTATTTGTACATCGAAATTGGATTTCTCATTTATATTGGAAGGGGATGGAACAAAGCTTGAACTAATTTCATATGGATCGGGAATAGGAGGAAGAGAATAATTATGTTCAAACCAATCTAGTGATTCTTCTTTCATAGGTTCATCTTCGACATTAAATTTTAAACAATTCAAATGAAATCGAATATTAAAATCTCTAACAGATTCATTTTTTTTCGTAGATATTCAATTTCATCATATACCTGATCATAATTATAGATGTCAAATCTACAAATGAAAATTGTAACAAATTGATCCCAGCTGTGAATTGAGGCAACCAGAAGAGTTCTACACCAATTTCTGGCTTCTGCTGCAAATGTGAGAGTAAAAATTCTGCATAAGATGCCTTCATCAATTCCTTGAAAATCATAATTTGAAACATTTTGAATAAATTGAAGGACATGATTAAAAGTAGAAGAATTTCTCTTACCATTAAACTTTACCTGAGACAAGAGTCTTACCACTTCGGGTGGAGTATTGGAAGATGCACGTCCATGGATACAACTCCAAATTGGAAGTTTAAGAGGAGCCATCGCGATTAAATAAAATGTTAAAATTGAAAAGACTCCAACAAACAACAAGTTTCAGGCCCTCCTTCTAGTGCCAAAATGTTGAAGCCTCGAAAATCGCTGCAACAACATGGGGGATGACCACCCGGTCCGGACCTTAAAGCAGCTCCTTTTCCGTTTGGAATGGTGGTTCCGACTGGTTCAACTAGGTCCAGTTACCTTCTCTCGATCTCCAATGGCTTTAAAATATGACTTTCATTCACCAATGGAAAAGAGACATCAGATCAACCTTCTTGCTGATCAGGCAAGAAAGTGATCCTTAAGCTGATTTAGGGCTCAGCCAATCCACTACTAAAGTTTTCCTCTTTGGGAAGAGGACTTAAAAGAATGTAGAAATTAATCTAAATGCAAACTTATTCTAAGATGCAAGCAAAATAAACTATCTTAATCCTATCTTAATTAGGCAGATATAGATCTAACCCAACCAAGAGCAGGTATTTAAAATATTGGGATTGAAATATGTCTTGTTTATAATAAATATCAAGTTAATGAAATAGTTCAATTAACTGACATTATGGATAGCAAAAAAAATCCTATTGAGACCTTTTAACTGAAATAATCAATCAACAACACTCAGGAAGTAGTTCACAGAATGATCTTGATCATTTAATCATTAACTTGAATTATTAAACAATAATATGCGGAAGAAGTTCACAACATATCACTATTTATTTATCCAATATTAAAAGATAGATTTATGAGTAAATAGTTACCCAGAAATCAGAATTCAACCCATAAGAGCAGAGATAAATAACAACATAAAATAGAAGCAAATTACCCATACCGACAAAAGTGCACAAATATGTAAGTAAATTGACACCATTCCTGTTATCATAAAATAAAACTAGCATTTAAAATAATAGTATTCGAAATGCCAATTTGTTGAATCCATTTCTCCAGCTCCGGTCTCTAATAGTCCTTTACAATGCCTAAGCTTCTGCTTTCAAAATCAGAGCTACAATAGTGCAAACTCTGTTCATTATACATAACTCAGAATGTAAAAGAAAAACCTCAATAATCTCCAGATCTGAGATTCCACTCCTCCCACCTACAACTCTAAATCTCTATTACAAAAGTGCTTTTAGAATTCCAGAATTGCAGAAGAGAGCAGCCCCTTATTACATTCTGCAATCTGCTATTTATAATATTTGCACAGGAATTCTTGAGAGGAAAGTTTGTTGAGGAGAAATCTGTCCAATCCCATTTTATTTGCTCAAAAATCCCAATATTTTAGTTTTTGGAGCATTCTCATTGATTAAGATCTTTTCTTCATATCTCTTCTACCGTTTTCCTGCAAAAAGAAATCAAAATAAATTAAGATGCAACAATAAAATCAAAATACCATTTCTGGCATTAAAACAAATCCAATCAAATTCTATTTAAATAAATAATTGAAAATAAAATATAAACTCTCTATTGATGCCTGGGATGGTTTAATTGGCCAAGGATATTATTGATGAGCGAATCTATAATTAGAAGAGGTTTAGGACAAATGAAAATGCAGAAAATAACTCAGAGAATTGATTTTGTTTTATAAATTTGGAGCTTGATCTTCTACATGATTTTTTATCCAATTAATGACCAAATCTATTAGTGAAACCTCCTCAAAAATATTCTCCTTGATTTTATCTTTCCAATGAGCCGTCCTGGGCCTCATTTGGCCAAGTATAACTCAAACTATGAGCCTCCAAAGTTGATGAGTCAAAACTGGCACAATTCTGGAAATTCTGTTGCTGGGCTAAAAATCAAAATTTAAATTAAAAAATTAATCCTAAATTAGAAATCTAATTAACTAATAATTAATTCTAATTTAATTATTAATTATGAACTAAACTAATTAATTAATAAACTATTTATTAATTAATATCTAACTAACTAAAATATTAACTATTTATAAACTAATTAATATTAATATAAATAATATTTTAATTTTAATTTAATTAAATATTATATATTAATTAATTTAATTAATATAATATTTAAATATTAAATATTTTAAACTATTAAAAAAAAAAATAACCTACCACTATTCTACCTCTTCACTCATACGTATGAGTGAAAGTTTAAACAAAAAACAAATGTATTATAAACTTTAAACAAAAACAAATACAAAGTTTTTTAAAAGAAATAAGCCATCGCACATCGCAAGAAATACACCATCGCATTTTTTGGAATGTCCACATATAAAATCTGCGATGCGAGAAATTTTGTGGTGTAGGAATGTAAACTTAGTATGAGGTCACGGGAGTTATAAGGAGTTAAAAACAAAAGTCAATGTTTGACTTATTGCATCAGATAAATGGTTGAGTCGGGTTGTATCAATTGAGAACACTGATGCGATGGAGCGATCGCATTGAGACTTAAACACATGGTATTTTATCAAACTTTGGTTAATGCTTGAAGAGCCATCGCATATCGGGGAATGAAGGTCATTGGGTTTTTTAAGATGTGCATGTTATTAGAATTGTGATGGTTGCGATATGCGATGCAATTTTTTGCTTTTTATTTGTATATATATATTTTATATATTAAATTTTATTTTAATTAAATTAATCATATTAATTTAATTAATTAAAAATTTAATATTAAATATCAATTTTTATTTTTGGTTTTATTTTAATGAAATTAGTTATGAAATTATCTAAACTACAGCCACTCCGAAAATAAATAAATAAAGTAAAAATCACATTTTTAACCCAGACTAGATAAATAATGGGACTTTAAAGGAGTACCATTTTCAAACCAGTTGACCAAATGAGGCGTAAAAAGCGTCAATGGGAAGCTTATAAAAATTTGATTTTAACAAAGCAATCGAAACAAGAATCCAAAGAAAATGAAAAATTAACAAAAGCGTAGGATAATCAACTAAAATAAAAATCCTAAAAGGTGTTTAGCCAAAATTTAAAAAAAAGGGTCCCCATTATTTGAAGTGAAGACATCAATAATGGGGGGTTGTGTTTTTACCACAACAGAACCCGGATGCGGGTGAAGTTGGTAGTGTTTAACGTGATGGGATGGGGGTGTGGTATAAGGGGAAGCCACTTGCCCACCCGCAAGAGTGTTGTCATTCAGTTCTTAATGTCGATTGATTGGCGTTTAATGCCATTTACTCCTGGTGCTCGAATCAACCATAGTCCAGCTCCTCGATACACATTCGCATGCCGCGACATGGCTCAGCCTCCAGTTCATACTTATGGTGGTTTATTGCAGTCGATTCACAGTTGCACGGTAGACTGGGTTGTTATTATGGAGCGTCCCTCTGGTCTGAACAGAATTCCCCTGCTTGTGAATCTGTGGTGCGCTCCAGGAGCAGGGTTTTCTAATGTTCGCACTGTAACTGGTAAGAGTAGATGTCTCAATTGTTGTTTGGATTTTGGAGAAAATCTCCACTTCTCCCACGCTGGTTCCTACAAGCTTGCTTCTGTCGCCTTGTTTCCTTCTCGCCTCAGTCTTCTGTCCATCTTTTGCCTCCTTGCCCTGCTGTCTCGAGTGCGACTATGTCGCGCCTCAGGCAGAGAATGCGCTGCCGAAGAGGCTCCACGAGGCGCCAAATTTGACGCTCTCCCTCCACCTCTGGCACGTCCTCTGCGTCTACCTCCCACTCTGACAGTCAACCTAGAGGGCGCCTTCTCCGCTCGGGCCGTCGCCTTGCTTCCCCCACTCCTTCCGCTCCTCCTGCTCAAACCCACACCGCGCATTTTTCCTTTAACAGCACTCTCAATCAACCCAGGGTGACTGCCTCAATTACGGTCGTCTTTCGTGAAGAGCCTCAGGAAGAGCCTCAGGAAATTGTTCCCAGTTCTCGCTCGGCGGAATGCAGCCTCTCGGCGGCTCAGGATTCGGCGCAGTTTGTTGGGCTGAAGCAACCTGATAGTGCGAACGTGCAGGGTCAGATGGGCAAGGCCACGCAGGACCAGACGAACAAGGAAGCGGTGGGTCAACCTACTGAGAGGCAGGACGCAGTGCAAGCGAGCGAGGCACAGATTACTCCTCCTCCTCGCGGGAAGGTGATCCATTCTGTTGCTGACCTGTATAATTCTGACGGGGAACCAGATGAATTCTGGTGCAAAGTTGTCTACGAACCTGATCCTGATGAATAGTTCCTCCTCTTCACTCTGGTTTTTTGCTCTATTTCTGCCCATTCTCACGGGCCTGTTCATATACTGTTTCCTGCTGTCTCTGAAAATGCATCTGTTTTTTTTGCTTCGATATGGTCTCCAATACTACAATTCTCTGGTTCCCCTGCGCGGGATTTTTCAAATGAACTGTTTCAGACTGGTTTCCCTCTTGCAGGGCAGTCTTCAAACTATGGTTTTTTGTTTCAAATGCCACAGCACTCGGCAATGATCAGGCTTCGACCCGCTGTACTGTACTCCTTTTGTTAATATAATTACTTTTACTTAGAAAAAAAAACTTTCATACATGAGAAAATAGATACTAACAAATGGTACATCATGGCCTGATTAATTTCGCTCAGCAATTTCAAATGGTATAACATTTAGTCAACAGTAATCATCAATTTCTGCACACAGAGACTAATTTCTCTGGAAGCCTGAGATTTCTTTGGCTTGTTATTCTTATAACTACATAGACATAAATTAATAGAGAGATTGAGGACAGAAAAAAATCTAGCGCTTAGTCTCCACTACTCAACATGTTTTGTGAGAAATAATACATAGATTGATTTCTCTGAGTGCCTTAGCATTCTTTGGCTCATTTTTTTAATCATAACAACAATAAAAAATGCACTGAGGATTTGTTCTTAGTCTGATTATGCAATTTTTATAAGACAAATTATGCAATATTAATAATAAACATAAATTTATTGCAATTTAGGGAAAGCTCGTTCATGTTTTTTTCTTTATATTGGAAGGTTACTTGATTTTTGAAGTAATTTTTAGTAGATCATAGCATATATTGAGGAAATATTAGTTTGACAAGAATCAATTATTTCTCTTGAAACTTTAGGTATTAAAAGTCCATGACACAGATATATCACACTCCAAAATCCAAAGAAAATGGAAGAGAGTTCAATTTTTTTAATCAAACTTTTATTGGTGAAGGGTTAATTTATTACGAGAACATCATTAATGAAGTGCAAAATTTTAAACGTAACGTTTATTGACTAGAAAAATAATGACAAAAACGTCAAAAAAAATTGTGTGACGGGTAAAGAGAAATCCAAATTCCAACCCTGCCTGCCACTTGTTGGTGAGTGGAGGTTATTCACTTTTCATTTACAACTTACCAGGTTACTCATGTTACCAATATTTTCACATGGCTCACTTTTAGGTGACTACTTATTGTACTTCTTCTTTATAAAGAACAATTGGTAGATAATTGTATATATTATTTGAAATCTATAACAAATCCAGGCAACAAAATTACAACAAATAGAAAATTATGCAAAAATTCACCAGGGCACTACTAATGTGTGGATACCCTATCATTTCTTAGATCCTCATAACTTACCAACACCTACTATATTGGTATACACATAATATGGCATTTACCTGAAGTATTTCATATGTATCTAGAAGTAAATAAGTTGTATGACAATTGTTATGGCGGATATAAGATGTGTATTATAGTTTATATTTCAATTTTTCTTAAGTAGCATGCATGTGCGGTCCATATAGTGACTACAATTACCAATATATTTCAGTGAAGATGTGAAGATGATCTCTCATTAGGTCCTAATTACTTAAATCATCATTAATTAGCTTTCCAAATGAATAAAATATGTTAACAAATTAGTAAAAACTAGGAAAACAAATCATGCCTTAAAAAAATATGGCACAATGAGTCACACTCTGAGATTTATTTAATTACTCATCAAGTGTCACTACAACATATATATGATCACCATTACCATAGAAATGGGACATGTGACCATCATTTTGGTTTCGCCAATGACATTCCACATCATGAGCATTGTTTAGGGTTGATTGTGTTGATTTTTTTAAACAAATCATTTATACATTTTATGGAAATTATAGACACAATTTATAATCACATTAGAAGATCATGATGTATGGATATTCCTTATCATTTCTTAGATACTCAAAACTTACCAACACCTAATAGATTGATATACACATCATATAGAATTTACCCCTAGAATTCCACATGTATCCTAAAACAAATTAGTTGTATGGCAATTGTTATGGTGCATATATGATGTGTATTACATTTTATCTTATAATTTTGTTGAAGTAGCATACAACAATTTACATAGTGATATGAGAACCACTCTCTAGAGTATACATCGATTTTGTACACATGGATTTTCAGTTGCTTTTTAAGATATATCATTGGTGATGCTCACATGATTATATAATGAACCATTAAGTTGAACTATGAAATTATTCCTCACAACACACACATATTGATGAATTAATAATTTTTCTCATATAATTTTTTTAATCTATTTTGAAAAAAAAACAAAAATTATATATAATTATTTCTAAGAAGAACAAGAGAGAGTTACTTACCATATCTTCGTAAAACATATAATAGCGACGTTTGGAGGAAGCTGTCTAGCGACGCTTTGGGGCATAGTGTCGCAATTGCAACACTTTTTCTAAGTGTCGGTATTGTGAGACTTTTCTCTAAATGTCGGTATAGCGACGGTTTCCCAAGATCAATGGCCCAAAGTGAACCCGATAACTTACCTTTTACCTTTTTGGTAAGCGTCACTCTTCTGACGTTTTGAACGATTTCCATTTTCGTCGGTCTTGTGACGTCCGTCGATATTGCGACAGTTCTAGAAACGTCGGAAGAGCGACAGAAAAACGTCGGAAGCGTGATGTTCAAAATTTCGGACCACATTTCATCGGAATTGCGACAGTTCTTCCTGGCGTCGATATTGTGACGCTTCTGGAAAGCGTCGATCTTGTGACACTTTTGCAATAGTGTCGCACTTTTACAATTGCAACACTTTTTCTAAGTGTCGGTATTGCGAGACTTTTCTCTAAATGTCGGTATAGCGATGGTTTCCGAAGATAAATGGCCCAAAGTGAACCCGATAACTTACCTTTTCCCCGCACCTTTCCTTTTCATCGTGGTCGTTCACTCATTGAATCCAGATTCGACGGCGCTAATACATTTATGCGCTCATAAAGTAATCGTTTGATGTTTTGGCAAAGCCGCGCGAAATGGGTGGTTTTTCCAAACCACCTGCGCTTACGTGTCACCACCACGTTGTATTGCGTTCGAAAAGCTAGTTTCCGTTTACCACCATTTACCCTCGCGAATACCACTAGCGTTATTCCCTAAACCTCACCCATTTAACCCGAGTTTAATGTCATTTAACTATGGTTATACCATCGAAGGATAACATTAAAATTATTATTTGCATTCAAATTTTCACCTTTTCGCTTTAAACCTGTAAAAACATTGCAGAACCGTTTTCCTCAAAATCACGCCGTTTGAACCCTGAGAAACTTTGCAGAGCCATTTTCAACCTACCAGTACCATTTTTCGACGCCCATTGCCCCGAATTTCCATTACAAAGTACTACATTGTCCTCTGCGAAGCCATTTTCAAAAAATTGAAAACTGAGCACCTCTGCAACGTCTTCAACCGAATTCTGCTGGTTCTCCAGGTACTTTTATTCGAAGTTGCCCTCTGAGATTTCAAAATTCCTGTCGATTTCAAATAATTACCAAAGTTACTGCAAAAAAGTGTCCATTTTTCAGGGAAAACTCTGTCAAAATTTCCCTGGAATCCCTAATTTCCCTTTCTCGCAGTTTTTTCCATACCCTGGTCTATTTTGCTATTGAAATCAATTTTAAATACACATTCTAAGCTTTAAATTCCTTGCATTTCCTAAAAACCCTGCTCAGAAACCCCATTTTCAGTAGAAATTCGCCAAGAAACCCCTGTTTCTCGTAAAGGAACTTAGAAAACCGTTTAAGCTTGCTTCTTTCATGATTAAAAATGACCAAGAAACAGGTAAGCCCCAAGAATGGAGGCCCAAAATCTCAAAAGAAGTCTTCTGCAAAGATTCCTCAGCTTATGTCCTTCAAAATCGACAAACCAACTCCTGCACTCACGGCTGATTCTACAGAAGTGGTCAGACCAGTCCAGCCTCCATTCATTTCTCCAGAGAAGAGCCCTTTAGTTGATCTGGACAATAGAATACTAGAACCTAATGTAGAATTTAACCCGCTTGATGTCTATAATTGGTGCTATGGCAAATCAGTGGAAAAGGGTGACAAAGATATTCCAATTTGGGAATCCAATCTGCCTAGATATATTGTCCCTCTCACTCATTCTATTCCTGACTTTATCATATTATGTGAAGCCTATTATATGCCAGAACAAAGATGTATTGTAAACAAAGAAAAAGAAACCCTATTTTACATCACTGAAGAGTCGATAAATTCCATGCTGCAAATGAATCATGACCCCAATTTTGCTTCCCTATCAATAGAAGATTTAACCCAATGATATCTTGACTTGGATTTCAATGCTAGATTCAAAATATACCAGACTTTTTGTCCAAATCAAGTTGATATTCCTAAGTTAAATCCTCCTTTCGACACCGTTGATTTCCCAAATGAAACTAGACAGATTGTCTCAATGCTATCCTTCATACTAGGATATGCCAGTGATGAATTCACTGATGTGGCTATCCTAGGTTTTCTGTCAACTTTAAGCCCTGGTCAATCACCATCCATTCAGTTCAATTTTGCTAGATTTATTGTTGAAAGTATGCATTATCAGTTATCCAAATTATCAGAAGAAGGAGTTTTCAGATACTCCTCTTATCTACTCCACCTCTTCCTATATTATCAAACAGATAAGTTTCCAATTGAATGTCAGAAAGTGGATGCAGGAGGAAAAATTCTATCAGTAGTATTTTGGTCATCTATTCTAAGGAAATGGAACAAAGAGTATAGTTTTACAGATTTCAATGACTCATTTATAGCCCCTGCTATGTATCTCTTGGAAAAAGAGGATATCCCTAGGATCAATGATGAGACAAGAAGAATTCTGCAGTTATCAGAGAGCTACAAAACTGGAGATTGGTATTTATATAAAAATCATACAAAAATCAGAGTGTATGGTTCATCCCTGGCCCCATATAAGTTACCCATATTTGTTACTACAAGAAGATTTGCTTTAGAATATCTGAAACAACTATTGAATGTAGACGAAATCAACTTCATAGCTTTCAAGAAAAAGACCCAATTTAAGCTGAAAAATCAAATTGGGCCATTCATTGTGAATAACAGAGAAGCTGCTAATGAGATAAATGTCAAACTTAAAGAGTATAAGTTCCCATGTAGTTTTACATGGAAGTATGACCCACAAGGTATTTTGAGTGCAATAAGGGTAAAATGTAAGTTGCCTGTTTACTTGCATGATCCTAAGCCCCATATTGAAAGATATGTAAATAAAATTGAATGGGAGCCAAACACCCTATCCGATGATGATTCACAGGCAGTACAGGTAATACAGGTAGACAGTGGCAAAGGCAAACAGATTGAACAGACAGTACAGGTGGCTTCTACAAGCAAAGATACTGATAATGTACATAAAAGAGACAGAGAAGGAGATAGTTTCATAGCTGAGACTATTGAGGACATAAAATTCAGAACTCCTTATAGTAAAATAAGCAAGTCAATAGAAGAAGAAAAGGATAAGGCTGTAAATATTGATATAAATGATGAAGCAACAAGAATAGTCACTCAAACATTAAAAGAGCTTCAAAATGTAAAAATTGGAACACAACAAAAAGATACAGTCATGAAGGAAAACTAGGCTACTGTCGATTTTCCTCCTTCTTCTCAGGAAACTGACAATACAGAGTCAGAGATTCAGATCAGATTCAGACAGATTAAAGAGAAGAATGAAGAGCTCAAGAATCAAGCTCATTCTAGATTTCTTAAGGAAAAGCCTGGAAACAAAGATAGGCTTCTTTCAGCATTTGATTATTCATCCAATAAATTGGTAATGTCATTCTTGAAGCCTACAGTGGCTGAGCCAAAATCAGTGGCAGATTATTCCAAAACAGATCTTGACCTGGATGCAGATGCCATTCATGAATTAGATCAAATTGAATTTCATAGGAGCAATACTGAAATGCTATATTCCAAAATTGTCAGTAAAACTATGAAATCAATTAGGCTTGAGAAAACAGTGCTCAACCTCCAAAATCAAATGAGGTTGGACAAAGCCTCACTATATGCTAATAATTTAAGAATAAAAGCACTAGAAGATATAGTGATTGAAGCAGGGGGTGACCCAGCCAACATTGAAGGGGAAAAAGTCTTAATTAAACAGAAAAATGAGGATATAGTTGCTCTTAGAAAACAGTTGAAGTTGCCTCAGAGTGAAAACTCTCAAGCAAAAGAAATTCTACAACAAAAAACAGAGAATGATGATTTAAAGCAGCTTGTACATCAAATGACAGGTCAGATAAAAACAATGGAAAGTCAAATAGAAGCTCTAATGAAAGAGAATGAAGAACTAAGAAAATCACAACCAATGGTAATTCTTATAGTGATCCCCACTGTAAATACTGCTATACCATCTACTTTGGCAGAACACTTGGCACCGAATGGAGTACTGCCAACTGTAGTGCCAATTACTTCTCTAATCTCTGCCTCTTCTTCTTCATCCTCACAGAGGACCACACCACAAGACCAAGATAAAGAGATTCTTAGTTTGAGAGGCACTATTAAAAATTTGGAAAAATCCAAAAATGATGCCTTGACTACTTCTAGAGGACATGAGAAAAGGGCTGATCGACTACAAGAACAAGTAAAGATTCTGCAAGCACAAGTAAATCTTACAGATCAAGTGGCCTTTATAAAAAATCATTTATGGACCAAAATTATTGATGGCATTCATTCTCAATGGCCTTCAATTCGGATAATTTATGAACAGAGGGAGTTACTTCAAGTTGCTAGTGCAGAGATCGACAAGACTAAGAGGGAAATTGACAAAAAACCAGCCCAAGAAATCCAACTCATAGCTTTTTTAAACAGTAAAACCAGGGAAGAGTTGGAAGAATTGAAAATTGTTGATAGAACAGAAACCATTCTTCAAATAAAAAAGGTCCTGAACAAAAGAAACATAATGAGTAATCTAGAGGACCGGTGTAAAGACATGAATTTATCCATGTCAAGATTTTTAGCTTAATACAAAACATTGTCATAAGCAGGTTTGCCTGATATTCACGCATTGAATGACAAGTTAATGCCTCAGAAATATTATGATCTAAAAATCAGAAATCATGCAAAAGAGCAAGCCAAACAACAACTGCCTCAAGGATCACCAACAGGCAGGATACTTCTTCAGTATTTTGAAAATCTGTTCTTTTTAGATAATGAGATCAGGCATATGTTCACTATAAAGCCTAAATTTTCCAAGTATACAGAGGCAGATGAAAGTTACAGAAAATTCAATACTATGAAGATCCCCTCTGTAGAAAAGTGGCAAGAATTCACAGATCTGATGTGAATTTAATGGATAAAAAACAGGAAATTCACTTGGAAATTCATTTTTTACTATTACCTCAAATGGTAAAAATACAGGGTTAAAGTGCACAACAACAATCAGTTCAAATTAGAATAATCAGTTCTATTTTTGCTTGTAAAAAGGTAACAGCTTGCAAACTGTTTTGCAGCTGTCCCTCTTTTTAAGTTTTCTTTCCTATTTTTGATTAAAACATTATCTCAATTCCTGAGATATTTTGTAAACAATTTTTTGTATAAATATTTCACAATTCGAAGTATTCAGTGTGAATAAAATTTCTCAAGACAACTATAGTTCGTGCTCTCTACTTGGCATTTTAATGTTTTCTACTTTGTTCGTGCTCTCTACTTGGCCATTGGCCTGTGGGTGATATGGAGTTGTAATCTTGTGCTGAATGTGGTAGTTTTGCAATGTTTCAGCTAATTTATTACCTACAAATTGTGGTCCTCCATCTGTGATTATTTCCCTTGGGAGACCATAGCGCACAAAGATTTGGAAAAGAAACTGTACTACAGAGTCCTCTGTAGCTTTTGAAACTGCCTCTGCTTCGACCCACTTAGTGACATATTCCGTTGCAACTAGGATGTATGTTTTTTGGTTTGAGGGAGGACTAATAGGGCCAACAAAATCAAGTGCCCAGCATTCAAATGGTTCAATCACTAGTTGAGGGTTCAAAGGCATTTCATCAGACTGCCCAGGGCGTCCTGCACTTTGGCAGCTATCACAGGCCTGCACGAATTTTTTGGCATCCTTAAAGATGGTAGGCCAGTAATAGCCTGTTCGTAAAACCTTATGGGCAGTTCTACGGTTCCCAGTTAGATCCCCTTCTTCAATCTTCTTATCTGTAGCTTAAGGATTCTTAATTGCCCTTTTGCTCAGATTCCATCCACTCCATCAAATCAAGCCTATACATAGCCTTAGAAGGTCACCTATCTTGCCCTTAGCACATTTGCATCTCTGAGCCTTATTTCTTAGTTCTGCTTGCCTAGAGAGCTGACTCCATTGCCCAATATTCTGGTAGATCCTTCTGGTTTACCTTGAAATCTCTTTATTCCCACTAATCTTTTAAAATCAAACCCAAATACACAATCATAGCTAGCCTAATATTTGTTACTAAAACAAAGCTAAATCATACGGAGAGATCCCTCTCTAGAGTTGAAGAAGGCTAGATCTTGAATTCCCAAAGCAGTTCTTGGTTACCCCTGGTGTTCTTAACTACAAAAATCCCTATCCCACAATCTGAGAATTACTAGGGTGATAATAGGCCTTGGGGGTATTATGATCCTTGGAGGAAACTCCCACAGCTAGAAGAGTTGACAGAGAAAATTGGATCAAGTACAAAGGTGTGGCAGGTGGGTTTTACCCTGTACCAATTGTTATGGTGCATATATGATGTGTATTACGGTTTATCTTATAATTTTGTTGAAGTAGCATACAACAATTTACATAGTGATATGAGAACCACTCTCTAGAGTATACATCAATTTTGTACACATGGCTTTTCAGTTGCTTTTTAAGATATATCATTGGTGATGATCAGATGATTATATAATGAACCATTAAGTTGAACTATGAAATTATTCCTCACAACACACACACACACAAAGCGTCGCTATTGCGACGGATGCCTCCAAACGTCGCAATTGCAACACTTAGACATTGTTTACAATTGCGACGTTTGGAAGCATCTGTCGCAATAGCGACGCCTTGGAGAATAGGGTCGCCATTGCGACGTCTTCCTTCAGACGTCGCAACTGCGACA